>CM048754.1:76113394-77313394 GCA_026315105.1 Locusta migratoria | reverse complement strand
CGGACTGATGACCACGCAGTTTGGACAGATAGATTTACAAACATCTGAACATTTTTGAACGATACCACGGGGTCCAGTACAGACGTTCGCTGTCACCCGATCGTGGCTTGGCGCAACCACTGTGCATTTTTTTGTTCTTTTTTTATTGGCCGGTGGAAAGTCCACTTGCGGCCGGCCGGACTTTTGTGCCTCGGCAGAGCGGTGGCTGTTGAAAAGCGAGCCCGTGCGTCGTGCGTCAGGCTGGGACGGATTTAGGGCCGACGCGACGGCAGGTGGAGCGGGCAGGCGGCTACTACGTCACCACGAGGAGGCTCAGCCTGGAAATATGGCGGCCGCGCTGGAGCTGGAGGGCCGCGGGCGCCACCGCTGGAGGCCAGGGAGGGCGGCGCCGGAATTATATTCGAAAGGGTGGTCTGGTGTCGCACAAGTACAAAGTGCGCGCCACGTACTGTCGCCGCGCGCCGCCATGCACGCACGGCGCGGCGTTCTTACGACGTCAGCCACGAGCGCCCTCTGCTACAACTCCGCTCGTGGCCACCACTGAACGACATCGTTCACTTGGGACTGAGATAGGAACCAGTTAACACTCCGGAATCAGATAGGCACCAGTGAAGACTTGGCTATCGGATAGGCACTAGGCAGGCCTCTAGCTCAACTATGTATCAGCATTCTGCAGTACTGAGCTATGTAAAAGTTAAGTATCGTATATATTCTGTGCAATATATATCTCGTTCTAATTTAGTGTTTCTAGTTTCTGCTGTCCCACTGGCTGGTCACCTCCGTACCTGCACAAGCGTGCATCCTTTATTCCTGTGTCGGTCTTCCTACTCGGCCTCGGACACCTACGACGGTAACGAGACACAATAGCGGCGACGAGGCTGGAACACAAAAGTGGCGACGAGGATGGGATACAAAAGATAGGATTCGGATGAAACAAATAAAAAACAAAAAATACAAAAACAAAAATATTTAAAAAATAAAACACTTTGTGGGAAAAACTGGTTTCTTACGTTGTTTCTTACCTGTAAATGAAGACATAAAAAAAAAAAAAAATAAAAAAAAACCCTAAATAATTGACTCACTAACAACACGCCATTCATCTTTCCCTGTTTCCTGTCTCCTGGGTGGACTCTATTTAGTTTAGGAAAATAGTGGCGCTGACAATTTTTTTTTTTTTTTTTTTTTTTTTTTTTTTTTTTTTTTTTTACGCCTACGCCTGAAGTGAAGAAGCTCAGGGAAAAAAAAGAAAAGAAAAAAAGAGGCAATTAGTAATGCGTGTACGAAAAATTAAAAAAAAAATGAACCCTTGTCTGTGGGCCGGCCAGAAAGTCACCTCGGTTTTGACACGACAACCAAAGGACTACTGTTGCAAAATTGATTTTACTATCAATATTTCCTCGCAATAGCGTATTTCTTTTAGCGTCACTGTATAAGGTATGGATGTTCTACCAAATGGTGACATATGAAAATTTGTGCCGGGCCGGGACTCGAACCCGGGTTTCCCGTTTTTCGGGAGCGGTCGCCTTAACCACTAGGCTACCCGAACACGACTCCAGAACCGTCCCAAACTTCCATATTGAAAATGTTCAAATGTTTGTAAATCTATCGGACCAAACTGCGTGGTCATCAGTCCGTAGCTTACAAACTACTTAAACCTACGTAAACTAACCTAAGGACAACACAGACACACCCATGCCCCAGGGAGGACTCGAACCTCCACGGCGAGCAACCGCGCGCTCCGCAGTGAGACGCTTTAGACCGCTCGGCTACTCCACCGCGGCCAACCTTCCATATGCCACACTGACTGCACATATGAGTCAACTACATTCATCCCTTAGCACTCCCAGCTCCATCTGTATTCCCGTACTAGGTGTCGGTCCTAGAGTCGTGTTCGGGTAGCCGGTGGTTAAGGCGACCGCTCGCGAAAAGCTGGAAACCCGGGTTCGAGTCCCGGCCCGGCACAAATTTTCATATGTCACTATTTGGTAGAACATCCATACCTTATACAGTGACGCTAAAAGACATTAACCTTATACAGTGAGGCTAAAAGACATTCGCTATTGTGAGAAAATATTCATAATATTATCATCACTGTGATTCGTCACCATACAGTAATTTAATTGTTTTCACATACAACGCCAGAAAGAAATTACTACACTTGGAAAGATGACGATTTTGATCCGATTACTGAAGATGCCACTTGGGAAGTAGCAGAAGCAATGATAAAAGTTTTAACGCCGATCGTCAACAGATACTGTAGTGAACTGCCTGGGTGCCATCTGTGTGTGCCCTTCAATAGGGAATACTAGCTGAACACCCGGCGTTGCCCGGGTATTTATCTAGTTATTACTGACATTTTTCAGGTATAATATATTCATTTGTACAAGGACTGTATGTCTGTAATACCTTTTGGAAATACAATTAGTAGTGAAGAACTAATAGATTAAAACTTGGTGCGTGATGGGGCGGTTTTCCCATGAACTTTACTGTTTATGTGCTCATATCTGATGAACTACGTATCGTACTGTAACACAATTTAGAAGGTACACTCAACTATATGTGTGTATACTGTCTGAAAAATTTCCTGACGCTTAATTTGTAGTGTAGGAATTATAAATTTTAACGTCATACCGAATTGCTTAGTTTTAGTCCATGAACAGCGGAACGTTAATCTTTATGTGCTCATATCTCATGAACTATGTGTCTTACTGTGCCGGCCGCAGTGGCCGAGGGGACTGAGGCGCTCCAGTCACGGTCTGCACGGCAACTACGGTCGGGGGTTCGAATCCCCCCTCGGGCATGGATATTTGTGTCGTCCTTAGTGTTAGCTAGTTCATAAGTAGTTTGTAAGTTTAGGGACTAATGACCCCGTAGTTAAGTCCCATAAGCTTTACAAACATTTGATTTTTTGTCTTACTGTAATACAATTTAGAAGGTACATTCAACTGTGTGTGTGTATCCTGTCTGTAAAATTTCCTGCGGCTATTATTTGTAGTGTACAAATTATAAATTTTAACGTAATACCGAATGCCGTAGTATGAGCCCATGAACAGCGCAAAAGTAGTAAGCGAGAAACTTCTTTCCTTTCATCATTTTACTATGGTTGCCAGCGAGAAAAAATTTAATTAAGGTTTGAAATTATGTTTAAAGTTTGTTGCATGTCGCTAAGTACTGTCATTCTCATACAGTGTATTTCGAAAGTCTCGCCTCATTATAAGGCATTTTTTTGCGATTTCTGTTGGTTATGACGTAATATCTTTTGAACCATGTGCCGTATGTGATTTTTAACCATGCAGGACTTGTTACCTCACGGTAAGGAACGTGTGTACCAAATTTGGTTGAAATCGGCCCAATGCTTTAGGAGAAAATGAGCAGAATTGTCGCAAAATGCCGCAGTTTTTCGCGCATCTCATTGTTTATGACGTCTTATCTCGTGAACTATATATCGTATGTGATTCTTACACTTACGGCAACCGTCCTCATGGATTGAAGCTTACGTGTACAAAATTTCATAAAGATTGGAAGAAAGCTGTAGATTTATTTGCAACACGTACAAATATACGGACACTCTGCTTTATATATTAGATTTACAGCCGTAAGACTTTGTGTGATATCAACGTATCCACATCTACAGGGGTTACTCTGCAAATCACATTTAAGTGCCTTGCAGAACACGTATGAAGCAAACGGGCACCATGCCACAAAGACGTACTCGAGATTCCTTCAGCCGACTGAGCGAGTTTGACAGGGGGTTATTGTGACCTTTGGACCGGCGGTATGATCCTGGACTTCACTTCAGAGTACGTTTGGACAGCCTGCGTCAATTGCGCTATGATGTTCGTTCTGCTGGTCAGGTGAACATTATTACAGTGTCCACGACTATCTGGACAATCAGATAGGACACATGTCTGCCAAGATCGTCATATTGTAAGGCAGTGGCGGCTGGTGCTTCAGATGACTGGCGGTCCACGTCTTTGAGTGCCGGATTTTGATAATTGCCCCTCTCCCCCCTGCGAGAGTGAAGGTCGGGGTGAGAGTTTAAAATAGAGAAGTTTAATTTTTATAACTCACAACCACCAACTGCGAACCAAATTCCTAAACGTGCAAAAACACTGGAACTGTGATTGCGACTGTTTGACTCGTTTTCTAGGAGATGATATCACACGTTCGCAGCTTTCCTTCCCTGCATATGATTAACAAAACAAATTCATAATAAAATCAAGTTCATGAGAGAAAAGGGTGTACTAACTACTATTTTTGAAAACACGTGGAAGTTCACTTTATGTTGTTTATTTCACAATATTTAAACCCTGTGGCTGATACGTCTGTACGTCGACACATTTACCAAATAAAGTTATAGCTCGTGAGCCCCCAGACAAAATGAATATTTGTCACGAATTGTTTTCACACCACGTGGCTGTCTCAAACACCGTTTATGTTCATGCCTATGCGACGACACGTGTTACATTAACAAATCACAGTCACTTTAATTCAATGCGATGCACACCTTGTTCCGCCGGCTAAATATTCACAAACACACAGTAGCACTCGATTCAACTTGGTGCAGTCTACGACGAGCACCCACTCGTGGCAATTGCCACAGACAAATCTAGAACCTCCACCTCGAGGTCCACATGCCGACTGATGCAGAGCGACGCCGCCCAACCAGCCACACCACGTGCTCTGGAGTCCTCACTTCCTGCCCTCGCGCGCGCGCCAAAAGCTCAACTGCCGGGGTTTTTTCCCCTACGTCATCAACTTCTGCATGTGAACTGTTCTAACCGATTTGCCAACGTACAGCGCTCAGCCAATACATTTCTAAAACTTTACTTAAAATCAAAATAATTACACTACACATTAAACAAATATTTTCTTACGTTTTTATGTTAGTATAAACATCCTTTGTACTGTTTTTCATAATCGTGCAATTTCTTATACCACAGATAAGTGATTTAACTGAATACTTCAAGATAAAATACAAAAGATTAATTGAAAATAAAATGAGAAATAGTTAATATATCATTTTTATAAACAAACATTGCCATGCTAGTTGTGTAACTGTCTTGTCTTTGTTGGTAATTTATTACTTTTCATTGTCAATTAAACATATTACGTTAGATGTGACTATATCAGCTAATGTATTGTTTATTTATCAACAGGCTATTTTGTAATGAGGGCCTTGAAGGTTCCTAACTGCATCGTATTACTTCAAATGCCAGTAGTATTACAATATTTGTGCATTGCACTGTGCCTGGCACTCGCCATTGTCCCTCTCTCCCCTCACCGGAAACGAACTGTAAAATCCTAAGTTGGAACAAGCCACCAAAGTCGGCCTGCTCGCTGGCCTCCCGTCAGCTACAAGCACACAGCAAATCTCAACGTGGAGAATTTCTACCTATGGCCTAACTATAAATGTTGTCACTCAACTGTGTACATACATTGCTACCATAATTAATAAGATTAAAATTGTGTAACATTTAGTGCATTGGCATGGTCAATGTTAGCAGTGAACTTCATACTGTTTAATTATCAAATGCTATTAATTACCTGTATTTATATTGGGCGGTAATCTCACACCCCCCTTTCGGGGGAGGGGGGCGGGACAGGTCCCGTAGCCCCCTCCTTTTTATATACGCCACTGCGGAGCACACTCCAGTGTGTACCTCATCTACACCTACACGGGATACTCTGCAAGTCGCATTTAAGTTCCTGGTAGACGGTTCATCGAACCACCTTTGTACTATCCATCTAACATTCCATTCTGGAATAGCGCGAGGAAAGAAAGATCACCTCAATCTCTCCGTTCGAGCTCTGATTTCTCGTATTGCATTCTGATGATCTTTTCTACCCATGTAAGTGTCAGTTAAGAACTCATTTTCGAAGTCGTAGAAGAATGTTGCGATTCGAGTTTTATAAGTAGCCCACGCCGCAACGGTAACCGCCGTTGTAGTAATGATTCCCTCTCCAGAACCTGTATTATTTCCTTGACGTTGTCTCCCCTGTATCGTGACGATACAAAACGAGCTGCCCTTCTTTGGATTATTTCGATGTCCTCCCTGAAACCCATCTGATAAGGATCCCACACTGGGCAGCAATACTCGAAGAAAGGATAGATAAGCGTGGAGTATGCAGTTTCTTTAGAAGTTCTGTTGCATCTTCTAAGGGTCCTGCCAACAAAACGCAGTCACTGGTTCGCCTTTATCTACGTGTTCATTCCACTTTAAGTCTGAAGTAATAGTAATTCCTAGGTATTTTGTGGAGTTTACGGCCTTCACAATTGATTGATTTATCATGTTAACAACGTTTAACAGATTTCTTTTCGTGCTCATGTGGACGACTTCACACTTCTCATTATTTAGAGTCAATTGCTAATTTTTACACCATAGTGATATCCTATTTAGATCCTTCTAAAGATGGTTTCGATCTTCAGATGTCTTTAATAGATGACAAATGACGGCGTCATCTGCAAACAACCTAAGAGAGCTGCTTAGATTTTCTCCCTTGCAAATGTTTTATGTAAATAAGGAACAACAGAGGACCAATAACACTACCCTGTGGAACGTCCGATAACAACTCAGTTTTAGTGGATGTATTACTACAAACTGTGTTCTCTCTGACAGGAAATCCCCTATCCAGTCGCAAATTTGGGGCGATATGTCAGAACCCTGCAATTTGATTACAAGCCGTTGTTTGTGAGGTACGGTTTCAAAAGCCTTCTGGAAATCAAGAAATACGGAATAAATTTGAGAACTCTTATCTATATCACTCATTACGTCTTGTGAGTAAAGAGCTAGTTGTGTTTCGCATGAACGATATTTTCTAAATCCGCGTTGACCTTGGGTCAATAGATCATTCTGTTCGAGAAAATTCATAATATTTGAATACAGGATATGTTCCAAAACCCTGCTGCAAATTGACGTCAATGAAATAGGCCTGTAGTTTAGTGGGTTACTCGTACTGCCTTTCTTGAATATAGGTGTGACCTGTGCAACTTTCCAATGTTTTGGTACAGATCCTTCTTTGAGAGAGCGGTTGTATATGGCTGTTAAGTAAGGAGCTATCGCTTCAGCATAATCAGATAGAAATCTAATGGATATACAGTCCGGACCAGAAGACATGTTCTTGTTAAATGATTTAAGTTGCTCCAGTACTCCGATTATATCTACTTCAACGTTACTCATTCTTACCTCCAAAGAAACTATGTTATTGTCGCGTTGAAATGGAAAATGGGTTGACTTCGAAGGCAACTAAACACAGCAATTATACTGAAAGCACATTTATTACGAACTCAACATACACGCAGCACTGACTGCCTCTCAGGCAGAGTGCTCTGCTATTTGTACTCAGACAGAATTTACCAGAAAATAGAAGAACAGTTAACATAAGAAACAAGTAGAATTTACAAGTGAACATAAGAAAGATGTAGAACCTTATGGAATTGTAAATTACAAAGAAATAAATTTTTACCGGTGGGCGGGACTGAACCGGCGACCTTCTGCTCCGCAGTCCGTGACGCTATCCCCTGCGCCACGCCAGCAGTTGGTGTTCGTGGTCTCTCGCGGCATTGCTTCCTCTCTTGGAGAAATAGCGACCCGCTGTTATGATCCCAGCTGCAATGTCCTGGATCTTGACCGTGTCATGGGTCCTCTGTATGACAGTTCAAGAGAATCCTTCCCTTCTCCTCGATTATCGACGACAGACGTTCCTGTCGTGGCTTCATCAGGTACATCAGGAACATTACCGTCCTTAAAGTCCTTGAACAAGAAGCCATTGTCGTCTACCTGCTCTTCAGGATCGTAGTAAGGCTTCATGCGCAGGACGTGAACAATGTCTCTTCGTTTTTGACGTTTCGACGACGGCTCATAATCCTCAACTTCGTATGTGACGTCTGACAGGCGGCGTATGACACGATACGGACCAAAGTATCGCTTCAACAACTTTTCTGACAGTCCAACATTCCGTACAGGGGTAAAAATCCATACCAGATCTCCTGGGCTGTAAACAACAGGTCGGTGCTTCTCGTTATACCGCTGACGGTCCTTCTCCTGGGCGTCCAGTGTCCGTATGCGAGCCAGCTGTCTTGTTTCTTCGACCCTGGTGATGAGCTGTTTAACATAGTCATCCTGAGTGTCATCCGGTTGGAACGGGAACAGTGTATCCATTGTCATCTCAGCTTCACAGCCATGGAGCAGGAAAAACGGAGTGAAGCCTGTGGTGTCTTGTCTTGCGGTATTGTAAGCAAATGTCATGACTGGCAGAATCGTATCCCAATCCTTCTGCTCAACATCGACGTACATCGACAGCATGTCGGCTAACGTTTTGTTAAAACGTTCCGTAAGACCATTTGTCTGAGGATGGTATGCAGTTGTCATTCTGTGGACAATGTTGCACCGTGACATTACCTCTGATACTAGTTTTGACTGGAATATTTTTCCACTATCAGATATCATGACACGTGGTGCTCCATGCTTCAAAATAATGTCTTCTACAAGGAATTTTGCGATCTCTGGAGCTTCTGCAGTCGGCACAGGTTTGGTGACAGCGTAGCGTGTGAGGTAGTCATTGCAGACTATTATCCAACGGTTACCGGTTGTCGGCTCCCTAAAAGATCGATCCCAACTCGGTGGAATGGAGCTGCTGCCGGCGGAATCGGTACGAGGTGTCCTGGAGGTAATTGCGGCACATGCTTCCGTCGCTGGCACTCTTTACAGTGACTCACATAGTGCTTGACAGATCGGTAGAGACCTTTCCAGTAATACCTGCGTCTGATTCTGTCTAGGGTCTTCACGAATCCCAGATGACCGGATATTGGAGCATCATGGAAATATTTGAGAATACCTGGCTAGAGATGAGCTGGAACAACAAGTAGCCATTTGGAGCCCAGTGGATCTTAGTTGCTCTTTTACAATGTTCCGTTTATAAGTTGGAACTCTCCATTGGTCGGTTCTCCTTTCTCCAAGGCCTCTATCATTTTTAATAGTGTTGGATCTTCTCTCTGTTCAGCTATAATGTCATCTAATTCAGTGAGAGCCGAAATTTCATTAATGCTGTTGTGTTCCACTAATGGATTTCTCGAAAGGCAGTCGGCATCCTTGTGTTTGCGCCCGTTCTTGAATACCACTGTGACATCGTACTCTTGGAGTCTTAGTGCCCATCTTGCTAGTCGACCTGATGGATCTTTCAAGCTAGTCAGCCAACACAAAGAATGGTGATCTGTCACGACGGTGAATGATTTGCCGAATAAATACGGCCGGAACTTGTTGATAGCCCAGATAACCGCGAGACATTCTTTTTCAGTTGTAGAGTAGTTTATCTCGGACTTCGAGAGTACTCTTGACGCATAGGCTATCACTTTTTCGGCACCTTCCTGAACTTGTACAAGCACTGCACCAATCCCATAGCCACTGGCGTCTGTGTGAAGTTCCGTTTCTGCATTCTCGTCGTACAAGGCTAGCACTGGTGCGGAAGTTAGAGCCTCCTTAAGTGCCCGGAAAGCTCTTTCTTTTGTCTCATCCCAGTAAAATTTGGCGTCTCCCTGCAGAAGTTCTTGTAATGGACGTGCCTTGTTACAAAATCCTTTTATGAAACGTCGGTAGTATGAGCACAGCCCGAGAAAACTTCTCACATCACGAATGTGTTGAGGAGTTGGAAATTCTGTGACTGCCCTCACTTTATCTGGGTCAGGACGGACACCATCTCCGTTCACTAGGTGCCCCAGGATTTTTATCTCTTTGGCGGCGAAGAGGCACTTCTTTGGATTGAGGCGGAGACCTGCAGCCTGAACACACTTCAACACAGTTGACAGTCGACTCAGATGTTCTTCAAATGTTTTCGAGAAAACGACAATGTCATCTAAATAGCAGAGACACGTCGTCCACTTAAGGTGTCGAAGCAAGTTATTCATAATGCGTTCGAATGTGGCTGGAGCATTACATAATCCAAATGGCATTACTTTAAATTCATAGAGGCCGTCAGGTGTAATAAAAGCCGTCTTCTCCCTGTCAGCTTCGTCAACCTCGATTTGCCAGTAACCTGTCTGCATGTCCATAGTTGAGAAGTATGTAGCGCCTTTCAAGCAGTTTAAGGTGTCGTCAATACGCGGCAATGGGTAGACATCTTTCTTTGTGATACTGTTCAGCCGCCGATAGTCGACACAGAATCGCCACGTGCCATCCTTCTTCTTTACGAGGACCACCGGAGACGACCAAGGACTCTCCGAAGGTTGAATAATGCCATCTCGCAACATCTTCTCCACTTCCTCCCGAATTATCCGTCTTTCAGCTGGCGACACTCTATACGAACGCTGGCTAATTGGCGGATGGTCTCCAGTATTGATACGGTGCTTTATCGTGGGCCGTTTCGTCTGACTTTTCCCCTGCTGAGGCGTGAATGCACCCGAAATTGGCGTAGTATACCTAACACCTGCTGGTGTTGTTCCTTGGTCAGTCCAGGCCCTATTGGCAGTTCCACGTTTGTTTCCTCCAGCGTGTTGTCTGTACTAACAGCAGGGCATGGGTCTTCATTGATGACGTTGAGCTCACCGCCCTGGATTGTTTCAGCTGTCCCGATACACATTCCCTTGGGGATAAGTTGTGACTGCTCGTGACAATTTGTGATCCAAATCTCTCCTTGACCACCGGTGATGCTTATGATAGCCGCTGGTATGTAAATTTCTTTTGTGAGCCTCATAAACTTTTTACTATCAACAAGAACTTCACAGTTTAACCAGTCATCTGTGTTTGTGACTGCAACTCTTCTCATTGTCAACGGCGGTATCGTCACATTGTCAACGACGAATAGCTTCCCAGAAAATTCTGTATTACGTGTATCCGGCGGAACAACTTCTTCAATTTGCAGCTCAGATCTTCCACAGTCAATGATAGCTTGGGATGCCTGAAGGAAGTCCCATCCGAGGATGACATTGTGACTACATTCTGTTAACACGACAAATTCAAACGGCTGCGTCCTGTTGTTGATGGTTATTCTTGCGACACAAGTTCCTTCTGGATGGATGTACTTTCCATTCGCGACCTTCAGCACAGTTGCTCCCGTATCACAGAACATTGTCTTCTTCAGTGTGCGGCGGTAATTATCCGATAATACAGAAAAAGAGGCTCCTGAATCAACAAGTGCCCGGACAGGTTGGCCGTCGATTATGACGTCGATGAGATTTCCCGACATCTTGGCGACTGTCGTCCATGGAGGATTTTCATCTGCGGCGGCCTCACCTCCGTAGATGGTCGCCTCGCTTAGTTTTCCTGGGCGCGGCGGCTAGGGGAGCGGCTGGTACCTCTGTACGGCGACGGTGAACGGCTGCGGCGCGTCGGGGAGCGACCTCGTCTAGGGTACGGCGATGGGCTTCTTCCCATAGGTCGGCTGAACGCATCAGCAGGTGACTGCCTTGGATAGAACTGCTCCGACGGCTGACTTCTTGCGCCAAAATAATCATCGAATACTCGCCTCCTCTCTCTGCAGTAGCGTACGACATGTCCAGGGCGTCCACAGTGGAAACACAGTGGTGTGTTGTCTTCTGTCCTCCAGACGTCTGTTCTTCTGCGGGGCGTCATAGTTACCGGGGGAGTTGGCTGTGGTCGCGTCGGTCGGTTCATGGGCTGCCGTTTGGCGGCTGCAGCGCAAGTCATAGCAGGGCGACGCCATTCTTCACGTCGGGTGCGATTGACAGGGCAGACAGGAGCTAATGTTTGAAATACCTCGTCCTCAGCGGCGTCGGCTACCTCGTGACTTACAGGGCTCACATCCATGGCCATAATCTGATGCTCGCTCGGTCTAATAGTCCCGGCTACCATGCACTGTTGTAATTCTTCTTTCACGATTTGTCGTATGAGAGAAGCCAAGTCCTGCTGGTCTTCCACAACGGCCGTAGGGACTACATTTGGGAGTCTGTCATACTTCTTGCGTCCAACCCTCCTTTGTTGCATCTCTTCAATACGCTGGCACCACTTGATGAACTCTTCTGTCGTAGCGACGTCTTTTATCAGAAGAACTTGGTACATATCTTCTGCAATTCCCTTCATCAGGTGCGTGATTTTGTCCGCCTCAGTCATGTTCGGATTGACTACGTTACACAGCGCCAAAACTTTCTGTATGTACGATTGTGTTGGCTCACCATGTCGTTGGGCCCGGTTCTTCAGCTGTTCTTCCTCTGAGCGGATTTGTCGCTGGCGGTCTCCAAACGTCTTCTTAAGTTCCTCCTGGAACGTCTAACAGTCATTCAACTTGTCTTCGTTGTTATCAAACCATTGCTAGGTTGTTCCGTCCAGGTAGAAATAAACGTTGGCCAAGCACATCGTATGATCCCACCTGTTGTACTTGGCGACTCGGTCGAACCCTTTTAGCCATTTGTTGGGGTCCTGTCCAGCATCTCCAGAGAACACCGACGGGTGTCTGATGTGCAGATGGCTTATTGCTGATTTCGTCTCCATCGTTCTTCTGATAATACGGACTTTTGGACGGATGTATTTGGTGTATCCCCTGTATTCCGGTTCCAGTCCGTGTAAGCGATGGCTTTTACATTGCCTAATCGGAGCCACGGTGATGCCGCTGTTGCACAGTGTACCCAGCGCCTCCAACAACAATGCAGTCATAATTGCAATATTCGGTTTTCCAATTTCGGGAGAGTTTTTTTTAACCCTTTAATGCATTATTTTTTTATTTGAAGGTATAAAAATTACCACGATTAATTTGTAGTACGTATATACTGAGAAAAATATAGAAAAAAATCCTTAAAATTATTATGCACTACTAGCAACAAAAAGTTTATAGCTGGTCAGCTATATAGTGCTTCCAGGATGTATCCGATGTAGTAAATATCACTATTATGTCTCAAGTACCTGGGATGTTTTATCACAAAGGATGCCCACCGTAGCAACGAAATCCGAGCAAGAATCGCCATGGTATTAAGGAAGAAACTGGTGAAGTCCTACAATTGGAGCATTGCACTGTATAGAGCAAAGACGTGGACCATGAGAAAGAAGGAGAAAAAATAGAGAGCTTTGAAATATGGTACTGTAGGAGAATGGAAAAGATCAAATGGACAGATCGCATGAAAAATGATGATGTACTGAGAAGAGTAGGACAGAAGAGAAGTATTCTGCACACAATTCTGCAGAGGAAGGCCAACTGGATTGGACACGTACTTAGACACAAGGGACTCCTACGCGATGTCATCGAAGGAAAAATAAGAGGAAACACAGGACGAGGAAGGAGGAGGATTCAGCATCTGGACGACATGAAAGATGGAAGGAGGTACAACAGACTGAATGAAGAAGCTGAAGACAGGGAACAATGGAATCAGAAATCCTTCGTACGAAGACATGGACCTGCCACTAGGCAGAATACTACATAATAATAATAATAAGAGTAATATGTGGTTGACAACTTTTACATGGCAAAGGAAGAATACTAAAGTAAACAAACGCACGTGTTAGGAGTAACTCAATGCAGCTAACTGTCGAACTGATTCAGTAGCACTCTGCAATTTATAATTTCTACGACCAGATACTTGCATATTTAACACTACATATAGAAGCAGCTACAAATGAAATTTGGCCCACTTTAGGTTACGGTAGTAACACTAAAAGTGGGCCTTTGCGATCGTCTTTCACAGCTTGAAGTTTAAATGAAAATAACCGCTTAACTATTCATCTGACACGAAAATTGAATAACCTAATTTGTAGAGGAGAAAATTCTCTACAACTTTGCTCACTTATGTTTTTTTCATATCTCGTAGCGTTTCAAAGATATTTGCAAAAATAACGGCGATTATGGGATGTATGTCTGTCTGTCCGTCTGTATGTCCGTAACGTTTTCCGTGTTTTTTAAGACGTACCGTTCAACCGATCAGCACCAAATTTTACATACATAATTGTAGGTCGCCAGAAACCAGAACCTCCCTTTTTTAAATTTTTCGGACAAAAAATACGGTCGTAAAACCAAAAACAGCCGTTTGTAATATAATTGTAATTGCAAACGAACCGTTTATCTGACACGACATTGAATATCCTAATTGGTAGAGGAGAAAATTCTGTACAACTTAGCTCCCTTATGTCTTTTTCATATCTTGTATCGTTTGAGACATATTTGCTAAAATAACGGAGATTTGACACCCTCCATTGAATTAACGAAAACCAACCGTTCGGAGATGTCACGTGACATTCCTCGTGTATTTGATGATTTTCTTATTGTAACTTACACGTCATTTCAAAGCAACGGCAGACTGAGGAATTAACAAAAACACATCGTTCTTCGTACGATAAATGATAATCTAGTGTCTACAGATGCCATATTAGCGTCAGTTAACAACGGCCATTAATAGTATGAGATTGAAGTACTCTTTTTGAATTTATAGCCGTAGCGTAGTGGGCAAGGTGTTTGACTGTTACGCGAAAGGTCGGTGGTTCGATTTTTTTCCCTAAAAGGGTTTCAGACTATCTTATTAATTAATTTATTATTATTTTGGTCCAAAATGTTTGCAAAAAGTTATAAAACTACAAATCTAAAGTGGGCCTGTAAAACACGTTTGTGGTAAAATGTTGATAGCCGGCCGCGGTGGACGAGGAGACTAAGGCGCTCCAGTCACGGTCTGCACGGCCACTACGGTCGGGGATTCGAATCCCCCCTCGGGCATGGATATTTGTGCCGTCCTAGTTCGTAAGTAGTTTGTAAGTATAGGGACTGATGACCCCGTAGTTAAGTCCCATAGACTTATAAAAAAAAAAAAAATGTTGATCAGTTTGAGAGATAATGGAAAAAATAAGGTATGAATTAAAGGGTTAAATAAATGGGACGACTTGCGACTTTCGATTTCCCGTGTAGTTCAAAGATATTCACATTGGTGTTAAATTGTTGCCAGTGTAGTGAAGTACAATTTGTGTTTCAGGACTCGAACTGGGACCGATGACGAAGTTTACTTGTTGCGAAGTTGCTCATCATCCATCGTGTGTTTGTGTGTGTGTGTGTGTGAGAGAGAGAGAGAGACTTGTAAGAACTCAGCTCTCTATAAAGCTCCGCGGCACACGAAGCACTTAGGGGAACCGGTTGCGTTTTCAGTTGTACCAACAAGTCACCGCAGGCCCCTCGCGGGGAGCATCGCAGCACTCAAATCTCCGACACGGCAACTCTTTAAGGGGCGTCGCGGGCAGCGAGAATTACAGCCCGGGCAGGAGACGCAAGGCGCTGCAGCTCCTAGCGCCTCTCTGAGATACAATAGCAATAACGCGCCGCCGCGCCCATAACCGTCCGTCTTGTTAAATAAATTTTTCAAACCACGTTACGACGCGCGCGCGCCGATATATTCCGGGAGCGAGCCTGACCGATTCGGGAGACCTCGCGATCGCTCGCCGATCTGAGCTTCGGCATCGGCAGAGTGTTAAAAGAAACAAGCCACAGTGTTTAGTGTGTGTGTACGTGTGTGTGAGAGAGAGGCTAAATCAGCGCGCATAAGTGGCCGAGTACATCAAACAGGATGCGACGCGCCCGCGAGGACAAAGAAGGACCTCTTCTTCTTCTCCTGTGCCGTGACGCGTGGCAGGACAATGCGAGCGCGGCGGAAATATGGCGGCAAAAACCGCGTCGCCGTCTCGGCAGGATTCGCGCGCGGGCGATTTACATTGGCGGGACAAAGAAATTGAAAAAAAAAGGGTGGGGGGAGGGGTGGCTGTCTGGCGCCGATCGTTGCTATATTTCAAAAGGAGACGCTCTCCAAGTGGGACTGGGAGCCAGTCTTTTCATCGGCCGGGGAGACGCGGCGCGGCGGAATGGACGGCGTTTTTGGTGGGAAAAATATACAAAGGCGGTTATCTGGTGCGTATCGCGGGGTGAGGCTGGGACGGATCGAGCGATCACTCCGGTGGCTTGCATACTGATGGGAAGCGTGGTGGGGCAAAAAGCTAGCAGCTTAGCCGGCGGGGGCGTCAGAGGCGAAAAAGTCACCGCGCTCGTAAATGTAGGAAGTAGAGTTGGCTACGGTTTCACGGTTTCGAAACCAGGTTTCGATACACACAACAGTTTCAGTGTTTCAAAACCGTCATTTTTCACAGTTTCGAAACCGTGCGGTTTGATTCCGTTCTGTTTCGGATCACATTCGCGGTCGATTGTCGATACACTGAAACCGTTTATTCCTGTCGGTTTCACGGTTTCGTGTCGGTTTCACGGTTTCGTGTCGGTTTCACAACACTGGTGTTTCAAACCACTAATGCAGAAAGGCGGAACAGACTAATGGTATCGAAATGTGGTGTTTCATTTTACTGAAGAGAGTGTCAAATAGTAGTTGACACTCGTGAGTCTGCAGCTTATGATTATTGAAATCAAGACTCGTTTGCAAGAGACTGCTGTATTCCGAAATGACATAATGTCTGCTTTATAAGTAAAAGAACAATAAAACAACGTTCACTATTTGCATTGAAATAACCACATAAATTCTAGGTTTATCTACCATATTAAAACACGAGTGAAACTACATTAAAAAATAATAATAAAAAAAAGATACAACATGAAGCCTGAAGTGACATTTTTTATACGAACAAGGGTACATCGCATGTTAAAGAGTTAGTTTCTTACTAGTGAAAACGATGTTACCTCCAATCGTTATAATTTTTCGACTGTCATGTGAAACGAATTGCAGCGGTGGTGTAACAGTCAAGACGTAGAAGTGGTGAACTTGTCTCTTATTTTATAATTTTTGTAATTCCATAGCATTATTTGTGATTATTTACTGTGCCCTTTATCCCCTATAATTTATTTAGTATGTATAGGAAGTAGCATTTATCATCTATCACTGTAATATGCGTACCGTTTGTGAGTTCCTAGCGGGGTAAACTTTTACCTACCATACCGGCGGCCTCGTGTGACTATGTTGGCAACATCAACAACACGGGAGAAAATCTTTATTAACATGTTTCGTACAGACCAAGAAGTATATATATACTCTATGGTTGACAGGTTCTTGTATCTGCCCTTGTCCACATAGTGAAAAATATTGCCCTCCTAGAACGAAGATTTCATGATAAAACATACATTGCTTCACGGTGTGAAACCACAGATGGTGTTTCGAAACCACAGATGGTACGGTTTCATTGGTTTCGAAACCGTCAGATGTTTCAATTATCCCAGCTCTAGTAGGAAGCGCCAGTGCGAATGCACTGCCAAAGTTCTATGCACAGTACTCTTGGTGAAAGACGTGTGCCATTTTTGGATTTGAAAGTTACTAACAAAATGAATATTATTTCTATTTATTCGTGTGTGTGTGACGTGTGTGTGTGTTTGTAAGTAATGATTTAAAACTGAATTGTTGTGTATCTGAACTTATATGGAACAGATTGCTTGCTATAAGACTGTCACTCGTATCAATACGGAATGACAAAAATGCTCATTAAAAAAATCGCACTGGCGTGTTTTACGGCCCACTTTAGATTTGAAGTTTTATACGTTTTTGCAAACATTTTCGACCAAAATAATAATCTAAATAATTAAAAAAATTAATTAATAAGAGTGTCTGTGTCTGTAGTGGTGGGTTCAGAACCACGGACCTTCAGCGTCACAGTCCAACGCATTGCCCACTACGTAACGGCTAACCGTTAGTTGTTGTGTTCTTTAATCTCACACTATTAATGGCCGTTGTTAACTGATGATAATATGGCATTTGTAGACACGAGATTATCATTTATCGTATGAAGAACTACTTGTTTCTGTTAATTCTTCAGTGCGCCATTGCTTTGAAATGACAACGTGTAAGTTACAATTAAAAAAATCATCAAATACGCAACACAAGATGGCGTATGCCACAGAGAGTTCTGGGCGAAGAATGTCACGTGACATCTGCGAACGGCTTGTTTTCGTTAATTCAATGGAGGGTGTCAAAACTCCGTTATTTTTCCAAATATCTCTCAAACGATACGAGATATGAAAAAACATAAGGCAGGAAATTTGAATAAAAGTAGTTGTAGAGTAGAAAATTCTCAACAAAACTGACGCACGGTTTATTTGCAATTAAAATTACATTACAAACCAAACATTTTTTGGAATTACTAAGGTATTTCTTGTCCGAAATATTTCAAAAAGTGAGGTTCTAGTCCCTGGTAGCCAACAATTATGTCAGTAAAATTTGGTGCCGATCGGTTGAACGGTTCAACCTAAAAAGTGGGAACACGTTACAGACATTTTCAAATCGCTGTTATTTTTGCAAATATCTCGGAAACGATACGAGATATGAAAAAAACACAAGAGAGCGAAGTTGTAGAGAATTTTCTCCTCTACAAAGTCGGTTATTCAATTTTCATGTCAGATGAATAGTTAAGCCGTTATTTTCATTTAAATTTCGAGCTGTCAAAAGACGACCGCAAAGGCCCACTTTTAGTGTTACTACCGTAACCTAAAGTGGGCCAGAAACTGATGATTAAAAACTAGATCATACTGAGAACCGTTTCTGAATTTAAAGCCACCTAACTGAACACTGAATATTAAACCATCTAACTCAACACTGAATTTAAAGCCACGATACTGAACACTGAATATAAAGCCACGTTATTGAACGCTAAACACAGTGAACTGATTGTGAACGAAATTACAGACACTTACCTCGAGAAGACAACAACATGTAGGCTGTGTAATAGAAATTTGTAAGTGTTCAACAATTTTATGTTGCAATATACGCGACACGAGCACGCGATTGACATAGATGTTATCCATCTGAGCCCCCTAGCTAGAATGAATGCAGTGGAAGTAACAATGTGTGCCGGGGGCTACATTTTGGCGCCAAGGGAATATTCAGTAGTGTTACGCCTGTCATCTTTCTACTGAAATAATATTTAAATAAGTTTTTAAACAAAAGAAACGTAGCTTAACACAAGATAATTACGTTGGATAAACAGACATACTTAAATACATGGCGGTACGATAACAATCCATGATCGGTAAATAATCTAATATATACAGCAGAGTGTCCGTATATTTGTACATGTTGCATATAAATCTACAATTGTGTTCCAATTTTTATGATATTTTGCACACGTAAGCTTCAATCCATGAGAACGGTCGCCGTAAGTGTAAGAATCACATACGATATATAGTTCACGAGATAAAAAAGCAGTCAACAATCCGAAGATTGGTTTGAACACCACAGTTCTTTACTAGGCATGGTCCTGTTTGGAGGTGGTATGCCGTTGCCTTCCTCCGACCTTCGAACTGACTTACCCAGTCAGTTATAGGGGGACCTACAGTTTAACGTGGTTTCCGAACCACGGTGCTACTCGGTATTTTTCACATGAGTAATACTGCCAGAGGTGAAAGATGTGGAAAGTGACAGATAAAAATCCTAGGACCTGTCGGGGATCGAACCCGCGACCCTTGGATTTGTAGTCTGGCACTCTACCACTGTGCAACCGAGGCACCCATTCACGAGATATGACGGCATTAACAATGAGATGCGCGGAAAACTGCTGCATTTTGCGACAATGCTGCTCATTTTCTCGTAAACCACTGGATCGATTTCAACCAAATTTGGTACACACATGCCTTGCCGTGAGGTACAATTATTGCAGGGTTAAGAATCATATACGAAATATGGTTCAACAGATATTACGTCATAACCAATAGAAATCGCAAATAATGTCATATAATGCGGCGAGACTTTCGAAATACACTGTATGAGAATGACAGTAATTAGCGACTTGCAACAAACTTTAAACATAATTTCAAACATTTATTAACCTTTTTCTCGCTGGCAGCTATACTAAAATGATGAAAGAAAAAAGTTTCTCGCTTACTACTTTTCCGCTGTTTATGGAGTAAAAGTACGGCTGTCGGTATGACGTTACAATTTATAATTTTTACACTAAAAATTGTAGCTGCAGGAAATTTTACAGACAGTATACACGCATATAGTTGAGTGTACCTTCTAAATTGTATCACAGTACGACACGTAGTTCATGAGATATGAGCACATAAGCAGTAACGTTCATGGAATACAGCTCCTTCCCGCACCAGGTTTTAATCTATTACTTCTTTACTACTTACTGTATTCCAAAGAGATTTTACAGACATACAGCCCTTAAACAAATGAATATATACCTGAAAAATGGCAGGAATACGTAAATAAATACTCGGACAACGCCGGGTTTTCAGCTAGTTATGTAATATTTCAATGGAGTTATGTTTACCCAAAAATCAAAAATATTATCCTTAGTCACATTTAGCCCTGTATGAAATCTAATTACCTAATTAGAAACAATGTGAACTGACTAAAAATTGTGCTGCAGAATAAGTATGTGAGTAAAACCTACCACTCCCAAAATATAAATAAAATGAAACTGATTTAGTTGTTCACGGCCCTAGTATAAAAAATGCTTTTTTCATTTTCATATGGTTAACTCAAGCCAACTTTAATTTTAAAGTCAAACCAAATCTTAGCAACTGTAGGTGCGCAATGGATAACATTACTGTGCACTGCAATATAGATCCGATTACCCAATGGAGTACTTTGTTACAAAATCCTAATTTTTTGTTAGTTATGCCATTGGAGAAATTAATAAAGAGAGAGATGTTGAATGTAAAATGAAGAAACAATACCAGGAGAATTTCAACTGCAGGAATGAGCTACAAGAGGACAGAAAAAAATAAAATATATATATATATATATATATATATATATATATATATATATATATATATATATATATATATATATAATAAAAGAATATTAAAAAATGAAATAAAAAAAATTAAAAAAAATATCTTATTGTTTCATTTCAAATTACATTTCACACAAATCATATTTCGAATTAACTCATTAAAGGAAGTGAATTGCAATCTAGAAATTGAAATTCTCCCGCGCTGCTTAATCTCGAGGACCAGGATGAACAACTAACAAAGCATCTACGTTTATATAGTTATATTTACCTTACTCCTCGTCACATCTCACATACAGTGCTTTGTAAATTTACACAGAATGTATGTTCCAAACAATTCCATCAGATTAAACACAGACTAACAACTGCAGAACACTAACTCACGCACAAGACTCACCGGCGAATGCTACTGACTGAAACAATAATATACTCTCAGGTATCCACAGATATATGACAAAGAGGTTAACGATAAACATAGTATACGTGAAATGCAGGTGGAAGCGAAATCAAAGTATATAATATTTACATGTAAGTCAAAGGGGCTAACAGGAAACATAATATAGATAACATGAAAGTGAATTGAAACTAAGATATCGAAGATATCGGGGATAGTCCCCGCTCATATTTTTTTATATTTTTTCAACATATAGTTTGTTCGTACATTATGAACTACCTCGAAGAGAACGACCTACTAACCAATAGTCAACACGGATACAGAAAGTATCCCTCTTGCGAAACACAGCTTGACCTTTATTCACATGAAGTGATAAGTGCCATCGACAAGGTATCTCAAATCAATTCCATATTTCTGGATTTCCGAAAGTCTTTTGACACTGTACCCCACAAGCGGCTTCTAATGAAATTTCGTGCTTATGGAATATCTCCCCAATTATGCGACTGGATTCACGATTTCCTAACAGATAGAACACAGTTCGTAGTAATTGACGGTAAGTCATCGAGTAAAACAGAAGTGATATCTGGCATTCCCCAGGGAAGCGTTATAGGTCCCCTATTCTTTCGTGTGTTTATAAACGATTTAGGAGACAATCTGAATAGCTCTCTTAAACTGTTCGCCGATGATGCTGTCGTTTATCGGTTAGTCAAGTCAACAGAGGATCAAAAGCAACTGCAAAGCGATTTAGACAAAATTTCTACATGTTGCGAAAATTGACAGTTAACACTAAATAATGAAAAGTGTGAAGTAATACACATGGCCACTAAAAGAAATCCACTGAACTTCAGTTACTCGATAAATCAGTCAAATCTTAAGGTTGTAAATTCTACCAAATATCTAGGAGTTACATTTTCGACTGGAGAACACATATAGCGAATAGCGCGCGGAAAGAAAGAACACCTGAATCTCCCCTTTCGAGCTCTGATTTCTCGTATTTTATTCTGATAATCATTTCTACCTATGCAGGTGGTAGTCAACAATATATTTTCGCATTCGGAGGAGAATGTTGGCGATTGGAGTTTCGTAAGTAGCCCACGCCGCAGCGATAAGCGCCGTTGGTGTAATGATTCCCATCCCAGATCCTATATCATTTCTCTAACGCTGTCTGCCCTGTATCGTGTCAGTACAAAACGAGCTGCCCTTCTTTGAGCTCTTTTGATGTCATCCGTCAGGCCCACCTGATAAGGATCCCACACTGGGCAGCAATACTCCAAAAAAGGACGGTGAAGCCTAGTGTATGCAGTTTCCGTACTACTTCTGTTGCATCTTTTAAGCGTTCTGCCAGTAAAACGCATTCTCTGGTTCGCCTTTCCCACGAAATAATCTACTTGTTCTTTCGAGTTTCAGTCTTAAGTAATAGTAATTGGTATGTTTTTCTGGAGTTTACGGCCTTCACTTTTGATTGATTTATCTTGTCAATAAAGTTTAACGGATTGAATTTCGTAGTCATGTGGACGACTTATACTTCTCATTATTTGGAGTCAATTGCCAATTTTTTATATCATAGTGATATCTTATTCAGGTTTTATTAGGCGGTAAATGACGGCGTCATCTGCAAACAACTTAAGAGAGCTATTTAGATATTCTCCGAAATCGTTTATGTAAATAAGGAACAGCAGAGGACGAATAACAGTACTCTGTGGAACGCCCGATATCACCTCTGTTTTAGTCGATACTTTGCAATCTACAGGACTTTGATATTGTTCATTCGATTTCAACAGGGCGTTGACACACAACTTGCACAACCAGAGAAAACGGCACTGGTGTCGAGCTTAACACGTCCACTGCCGGCGGCAGCTCTAGCCACGTGGAACAGGCCAGAAGCACCACGTGTGGACTGGCACGAGCCAGTCTTCAGATGTCGAAGCACGCGGCCGGCGCTCGGGTGGAAGAAGGACCCCGTCTAATCGTTCCCCCCCCCCCCCCCCCCCGGGTGTGCTCTGTGTGTCCCGACCGGCAAAAACGCCTGGTGTGCTAGCTAGACCCGGCCGTGCGGCGGCACGCACTAAACTGCCTGATGAGCTGTGGAGGCGACATCGAGGCGTAACTCAGGGAGAAAGAGAGATAGAGAGAGAGAGATCGGAGGAGAAAGAGAGAGAAAGGGAGAGGGAGAAGTCCCTAGAGTACCGGCACCCACGGCAGCGGCCCAGACCAGAAAAAGGTCAGCGCGCGGCAATTTATTCCCGAACTGAGTTTAAAAAGTTGCCGTGTTGTCTGGACGGCAGTCGACTTACGGGCCGGCCGGTGTGTAAATTGCGAGCCGCGTCATCGGGGCACGAGTAATGGCGACCGCGGACCGCGGCGCACAAATCCAGAGCCAGCCGGCCGCCACCCAGCCAACAGCTCTGGCCAGTGCCTGCTGGCGAGCCAGAGAGCGGCCGAAACCACGCCGACATCCTCAGGGAAAAATCAATAAGCAGTGCTGGTGCTTCCTGTGTGTGTTCACTGGTTGAGTGAACCCCCGCCAAAAAGCTCGTCGTGAAAATAAAGTTAATAATTAAACAAAATAAGCTGAGGCATTGAATTAAAAATTGTAATGTGGCCGGGATTCGAACCCCGCACCCCCTACTTACAAGGTAGGCGCTTTATATCACTCAGATAACGCGCGGGCACCGGACGAGCCGAAACAACGCCGCCATCCTCAGTGAAATCAATAAGCAGAGGAGGGGCGTACCGGGTGTTCACTGTTTCAGTGAACCCCCGCCATGAAGCTCGTCATGAAATAAAGTAAATAATTAACCCATTTCTTCCCAACGTTGCGTACATGCAACACAAAATTTAGCCTTACAAAATGCAGTCGAAATGGACTTATTATTCAAAACTCACCATGCAAGGGTTAAAGCCTTTTCACACATGCATGGTGAATTTTGTATACTAAGTCCATTTGGACTGTATTTTGTAAGGCTAAAAATTTCGTGTTGCGTGTACCCAGCGCTGAGAACAAATGGGTTAAACAAAATAAAAATTTTACATATAAATTAAGAATCCTTCAGACGTTTATTCGTCTCAAATATGTCCATGACATTCAAGATGAAGGTGAAGCAATGAATTAATATTTGTGATGCGAGCGGGAGTCGAACCTGAACCTCCATGCTTACTACGCAGACGTCTTTCCGTTACGCGGTTTTTCGTCTCAATATGTCTATGACATTCAAGATGAAGGTGAAGCAATGAAATAAATTTTGTGATGCAGTCGGGAATCGAACCCGAACCTCTATAATTACTAGGCAGACGTCTTACTGTTAGACCACCGCATCACTAACGTTTAAGGTGCCTCGGAATAGTCCAAGTACGATTTCCCTCCATGTCATCACATATTTTAATTTATTGCTTCACCTTCATCTTCAATGTCATAGACATATTTGAGACGAAAAAACGTCTCAGGGTTTCTTAATTTATATGTAAATTGATATTTACATCATCTTAACACAAATGTTCCTTTATGTCCATTGCCAGGATGCTATTCCGCTGCATGGAGAGCCTTGGTAGTAGTGGCAATTATCTATGGAACACAGAAGCTGAATTGAAGTTTGTGACGTGGAGGAAAGTCGTACTTAGACTATTCCGAGGCGCCTTAATCTTTAATGGTGCGGTGGTATAACAGTAAAACGTCTGCATAGACGTCCCGAGACCCGGCCGCATCACAAATTGTAATTGCTTGCTTTATATCCATCTTGAAAGTCATAAAATAAAAAGTATTAAACGTAAGCAGAGGCATAGAATTAAAATTTGTGCTGTCGCCGGGATTCGAACCCGGTACCTCCTAGTTTCAAGGTAGGCGCTTTAGACCACTCAGATAACGCGCGGGCACCGGACGAGCCGAAACAACGGCGCCATCCTCAGGGAAATCAATAAGTAGAGGTGGGGTGTACTGGGTGTTCACTGTTTCAGTGAACCCCCGCCATGAAGCGTGTAATAAAACAAAGTAAATAATTAAACAAAATAAAAAGTATTAAACATAGGCTGATGAATTGAATTAAAATTTGTGGTGTGGCAGGGATTCAAACCCGGTACCTGCTGCTTACTAGGTAGGCGCTTAGGACCATTACATAGGATTACTATAACTTGAGACTTAAACTGGAAAGAACACGTAGATAATATCGTAGTAAAGGCGAACCAGAGACTGCGTTTGATTGGTAGAACCCTTAAAAGATGCAACAGAACTACTAAAGAAACTGCATACACTACGCTTGTCCGTCCATTTTTGGAGTATTGCTGCCCAGTGTGGGATCCTTATGAGGTGGGTTTGACTGAGGACATCGAAAGAGTCCAAAGAAGGGCAGCTCGTTTCGTATTGTCACGATACAGGGGAGACAGCGACACGGAAATGATACAGGATCTGGGATGGGAATCATTACAACAACGGCGCTTATCGCTGTGGCGTGGGCTACTTACAAAACGCCAATCGCCAACATTCTCCATTGAATGCGAAAATATAATGTTCACTCCCTCCTACTCAGAATAAAATAAATCAGAGCTCGAACGGAGAGATTCAGATGTTCTTTCTTCCCGCGCTTTATTAGAGAATGGAATGGTAGATGAATAGTATGAAGTTAGTGTATGGCGACGATTTACCGTGTTGATATATTTATCAATATTTTTTCGCAATAGCGAATTTCACTTTGCGTCACTGTATAAGTACAGTCAGAGTGGTATATATTTTGTTATGTGTAGCGCTAAGTGTAGCAAAAATGTTCTGATGTGTTAAAAAACGTAAGTGCCCAATGCACAACTTGGTTACACATACAATAATAACAGAAACCAACATGACAGCATAACCTACACTTAGCGGAAATGTTCCTGTAAAGTTATCCAGAGCCTGCAGTAGCTCGAAAACTAGTTCTGGATTAAGTAAAACACATCCAAAAAAAGGCAGCTTGTTGCAATTCCTTTCACGAAAATAAACCGCCAAGGAAAGGAAATGCCTAGTAGTGGTACAGTGTACCCTCCGCCACTCACTTTACGGTGGATTGCGCAGTATATATGTAGATTTCTTATACGGAAGGATTGTGTAAACAGATTTTTCTGTATAAAGAACCGAATGGTAAGTACACTTACCAGTAACCTATAAAGGGTTAAACGTGAATCTAGTTTAATTGTTGACAACTATCAAAAATAATTTTACCCAGGACTTCGGCAGAAATACCTCACTGAGCGGCGCATGAAACGAGTGTGGTAAAACCGTGTTTATTTGGCGAGACTTAGGAGGGACTGGTGGTGTAGTCGCAACGAACATTCGGAAGATGCTCGAAGAATGGCTCCGAGGCTGTGTGTGGAGCCCCCTACCTTATAATACTGCTGTCGGAGTGAAGGCAAAGGTACCTATTAGTCAAGTATCGAGAAAGAAGTTTGTTCCGCTATCGGAAAGGAGTTTAATTAAACCCCTCGCTAATTTAGCAGCCTGTCGGCATTCAGCACTGCACCGAAGGCCACGTCCCCCTTCCTGGAGATCTCGCATCGCCGTAACTGAAACACTGTGCACAGTGGAAGGCGCTGGGTGGTACGCTGTTAACAACCCTGAGAGCCAGACGCTCCTCGGCCGTTTCTCACGCACTCGAACCCTCGGGGCAGCGCGGCGGCGATGCTTCGCTATCTGGGCTCAGCGCCGCTCCGGAGGATTTGTGACTCGTAAATGCAGGTTGCGGAAACTGATAACCGGCGGGGGGGGGGGGGGGGGGGGGATTTGTATCTGGCGAAAATAAAACCGCTGGATCCGACAACGCTATTTCGGCCTCTGGATACGAGCATCGCACGCTGCTGTTCGCAGTCTGCGCCGAGGGAAGGTCTGCCCCAGGTAATTCCTATAGTACTTCCAAATGTTTACCTGAAGTAAATTCTGTAAAGTAGTGTCTATTACAAATTTTGATTCCACCACCAAATCTGAAATCGAAACTATTCAGAATCTTGGGGTCTCTGACCCGACAATGGAGAAATACACTGATCAGCCAAGCAATGGGGCCTAGTGAAGTCACTGGAAGGAGTTCCAACCACACCTGCACACACGAGTCAGCTGATTCCCGCGAATTCTAGGGGGGGGGGGGGGGGGAGTGATGACCTCTGACGCCGTGTTCGTATGTGTTGTTGTTGTGGTCTTCAGTCCGGAGAATGGTTTGATGCAGCTCTCCACAATACCCTATCCTGAGCAAGCCTCTTCATCTCCACATAAGAACGGCAACCTGCATCTGTCTGAATCTGCTAACTGTATCCATCTCTTGGTCTTCCTCTGCGATTTTTCCCCCCCACACACTTCCCTCCAACGCTAAATTCACAATTCCTTGATGTCTAAGAATGTCTCCTACCAATCGATCCCTTCTTTTAGTCAAGGTATGCCAGAAATTCCTTTTATACCCAATTCTGTTCAGTATATCCTCATTAGTTACGCAATCCGCCCACCTAATCTTCAGCATTCTTCTGTAGCACCACATTTCAAAAGCCTCCATCCTCTTCTTGTTCGAACTGTTTATCGTCACTGCACTCCATTACCCTAGTTTTGCTCTTGTTAATGTTCATCTTATATGCACCTTTCAGCACACTGTCCGTTCCGTTCAATTGCTCTTCCAGGTCCTTTGCTGTATCTGACAGAATTACTATGTCGTCGGCAAAACCCAATGTTTTTAATTCTTCGCCCTGAACTTTAATTCCTTGTCCAAATTTCTCCTTGCTTTCCTTTATAGCTTGCTCAATGTACAAATTGAATAACAATGGAGAAAGACTACAACCCTGTCTTACTCCCTTCCCAACCACTGCATCCCTTTCATGCCCTTCAACTCTGATAACCGCTGTCTGGTTTTTGTACAAGTTGTAAATAACCTTACGCTCCCTATATTTTACTCCTGCTTGCTTCAGAACTTGAAAGAGTTTATTGCAATCAAAATTGTCAAAAGCCTTCTCCATATATATATATATATATATAGCTGATCGTTAGCCTCGCTAAAACCGAGAACAGATGATCCGATTTGGCTAATTTTACTGTTGAAATATTCTTGCAAGTACAGAGGAGGTTTAAATGTTGATAAAATATGAAAAAGTTGCCCGGAAAAGGCGAAAATCGGGAAAACTGAAACAACTTTTTCCAGTGAGCTATCAATACCGTTCCTCCAATTGCGGTAAAATTTTGTACATGTTATGTTGAAAGCAAGAGGAAGGGTCGCATGAAATAAAAATTCGAAAAAGTCGCCAGGAAAGTAGGAAATTTTAGGAAAAACCGAAAGCGACTTTTTCTATGAATTGAAAAATTCAGAAAAAATAGAAAGAGATTTTTCTATGAAATATCAATACCATTCATCTGTTTGCGATAAAATTTTGTACTTCCGACGTTCAAGCGAGAGGAAGGTTTGAATGAAGTAAAAGCTTGGAACAGTAGGCCAGAAAATAGGAAAATTTGTGGAACTTTGAAAGAGTTCTTTCCTTTGGGATATCAATATCATTCGTACGACTGCGACAAAATTTTGCACGTACATATTAGCAATCGCGAAGCATTGACGGGTCGACTAGGTGAACTGGTTAACGTCGTATCACTTACCTCTTAATATAAACCATATTAATTTAAATCATATGTATTTTAGACCCAGTAGCTTTATAAAGGTTTCATCAGATAGTGTACTTATCGGCTTGATAGTGGACGGAAAGAGTAGACAAATCAATCACACATGTCCAGGACAATGTTCATGTCACATTCTTGGAAGTTCAGGGTAGGTTTAAACGATGATATGGAAAAATTTCGAGGAAAATTTATATTTAAAACATGTTAAATAATGAATTGGTTGTTGTGTTGGGTGCGTTCAGAAATGCACTTTGAAAGAGTAAAGTTCGCTTTACACTATCTACGATCTGAAACAGTATATGAACTTCCGCGAATGTGACATGAAAATTATCCTGGACATGTGTGCCTGATTTGCCCATTCTTTCCGTCCACTATCAAGCCGATAAGTAGACTATCTGAGCCGATGCTTAGAATAACCGATGATGCCTTTACAAAGCTACTGGGACTAAAATATATATTATTTAAATTAATATGGTTTATATTAAGAAGTAAGTGATACGAAATACACCGAGTCATCTAGTTAGATAATAAATTACACGCGGCAGGTATTTTCTGTGATTTGTTAAATGAATTCAAAGGGTATCACTGCAAGGGGTTAGTGAATTAAACTATTAGTGGTTTTCGGATTGGGAACAAATTACATGTGGTATCCCACAAGGATCAATGTTAAGCCCATTACTTTTTCTTGTGTAAATTAATGACCTGTTATCAGATACACAGCCAAAAGCAGAGTTCGTTTTGTTTACAGATGATACAAGTATTGCAATAAATAACATGTCAAACACAGTTCTAGAAAGGTCTGCTAATGATATTTTCATGAACGTTAATAAATGGTTTAAAGGCAAACCATTGATATTAAACTTTGAAAAGACTCAGTACGTGCAATTTATCACATGTAAGAGGTATCCGTCCAGTATACACATGAAGTATGAACAAGAGCAGACAGGAAAGGATGACAGTATTACATTCCTGCGATTGCAACTCGATAAATTCTGTTGCCAGGAGCACATCACAGAACTGCAGAAACGCCTTAACAAATCTTTATTTCCAGTTAGTTCAAATGTTCAAATGTTTGTACAGCTTATGGGACTTAAATACGGGGTCATCAGTCCCTAAACTTACAAACTACTTATGAACTACTTACGAACTAGGACGGCACAAATATCCATGCCCGAGGGGGGATTCGAACCCCCGACCGTAATGGCCGTGCAGACCGTGACTAGAGCGCCTCAGTCCCCTCGGCCACCGCGGCCGGCTCTATATGTTCCTTCCACCTTTCAGCTTTCCCATCTTTGCTTCGTACTGGTTTTCCATCCGAGTTCTTGATATCCATACAGCTGCTTTTCGTGTCTCCAAATATCACTTTTATTTTCCTGTAGGCAGTGTCTACCTTTCTCCTAGTTATGCAATCTTCTACGGTTCTGCATTTGTCCTGTAGCCACTCCTGCTTAGCCAGTCTGCACTTTCTGTCAATCTCATTTTTCCGACGTTTGTACTCCTTTTTTCCTGCTTCACTTGCTGAATTTTTATATTTTCTCCTCTCACCAATTAAGTTGAATATATTTTAAGTTTTCCAGGGATTTCTATTAGGCTTTGTCTGCTTATATGGCCCTCTGCAGCCTTCCACTACCCTATCTCTCAGAGCTACCCATTCTTCTTCTAGTGTATTATTTTCTCCTGTTCATTAAGTTCTGTATATCCTGTGTTATCCATGGACTTTTATTAGGCCTTGTCCTTCACACACTAAAATGTGTAATATTCACGGCACGCGTGAAACTGCTAACGAGGTTGAGGGACATGATGGTGAAGAAAATGAAGATCGTTGTCAACCACAGTACTTGAGCTGTCTCACTTGCTTCTACGGTATTTCCCCCACCCCCGGGTTGCAATCCGCGCTCTGTACTTGGAAAGTCTTCCCTGCATCGGTGAGATTTCTGCTTCCCGGTCTCCTCTAAGTGCGTTACAGGTTTCAGCAGACGAGATAAAATCGGCGGATACTTTGGAGGCCTCAGCATACGGCCATTTTCTTTTGTACACACACACACACAGACACACACACACATACATACATACCGGCCCCTTGGTAGATGTCACGATATTGTCACTTTTAACGGAGAAGAAAGTGTGTTTTCATGTGGCAAAAATTAATTCTTCGTGTGTGAAAACCGAGCGAGGTGGCGTAGTGGTAACGCACTGGACTCGTATTCGGAAGGCTGGTGGTTCCAATCCACCTCCGGCCATCCAGATTTAGGTTTTCCGTGATTTCCCTAAATCACTTCAGGCAAATGCCTAGATGGTTCCTTTGAAAGACCACGGCCGATCACCTTCGCCAAATATCCGAGCGTAAGCTCCGTCTCTAATGATCACGCTGTCGACGGGACGCGAAAACCCTAAGATTCCATTCCATCCCATCTGCAAAACATGCATTTTCACACACTAAAATGTGTATTTTCACGGCACGCGTGAAACGGCTAACGAGGTTGAGGGATATGATGATGATAAAATGAAGACGGACATGAAGATCGTTATCATCCTCAGTACTAGAGCTGTTGATTCCTCACTTGCTTCCGCGCTATTCCCCCACCACCGGGTTCCAATCCGCTCTCTGTACTCGGAAAGTCTCCCCTGCATCGCTGAGATTTCTGCTTCCCTGTCTCCTCCAAGTGCGTTACAGGTTTCAGCAGGCGAGATAAAATCAGCGGATACTTTGGAGGCCCCAGCATACGGCCAATATTTTTTTCTACACACACACACACGCACATACCGGCGCCTTGGTAGATGGCACGATACGCGCCTGACACTGTGTCTTACTCTCATCGGATCGAGCGCGAGATAACCGCCGACGCACACGCTCGACGCTTGACGTACGGCCCTACACGCTCGGCCGAACGTAAACCAAGCGTCACCGCCGACGGCAACGCGAGCCGGACAAGGGAAACTAATTGTACAAGGGCCTCTTCCACTGTGCTCGGAGCAGCACGGAAATCTATTTCGGCATCTCTGGTGCGTGCAAGCACGCAAAACAGCCGCGGCGACGTGGTCCGGAGGAAAGACTCGAGAGAGAGAAAGAGAGAGAGAGGAGAGAGAGAAAGAGAAAGGAAAGAAAAAAAAAATACTGTGGAAAATTATGCCCCGTCCGGAAAGTTGGGGAACAACCGGCCAAAACGGCAGAAATATGATGTTGGCGGCACTGTAAATATTCGGGACTTCTCCGGCTAGTGAGGCCGGCGAGTGGTGGGGGAAAGGGGGAAGGGGTGGCGAGTTACAGGGCAAAAAACTGCAGGGGGAGACAGATACGGCGGTTTATTCAAGAAATAATTGAGGGCGTTCGGAGGCGAAGGTAGAGGAATCCGCTACTTGCTGTGCCTGGGTTTCCAGCAGTTTATCGTCGTACCTATTTCAAGAATGTGCAATTAGTAGATTGTTTAAGTAGGTTTCTTCATGTGTTCGATGCCTTCACTCTTCTAGTTAACCTCTTACATGTCCGCTAATGGTCTTTTTGTCATTTGGTTCAATTTAAAAATAAGTAAAATCGCACGTACTAATAAGTATCACCCACTGTTCTCCCGAGACGAGCCTATACGGGCAGCATACACTGCCCGGCGCATTCAATATACATGAAAATACAGCATCATCATTGAGAACAAAGAACTCCGCCGGCCGCGGTAGCCGAGGGGACTAAGGCGCTCCATTCACGGTCTTCACGGCCACTACGGTCGGGGGTTCGAATCCCCCCTCGGGCATGGATATTTGTGTCGTCCTAGTTCGTAAGTAGTTCATAAGTAGTTTGTAAGTTTAGGGACGGTTGACCCCGTAGTTAAGTCCCATAGACTATACAAACATTTGAACATTTTGAACAAAGAACCCCCCCCCCCCTTCGAAACCCCCCACAAATTCCAGAATGAAACTTTCACTCTGCAGCGGAGTGTGCGCTGATATGATACTTCCTGGCAGATTAAAATTGTGTGCCGGAACCGGGACTCGAACCTGGGACCTTTGCCTTTCGGGGGCAAGCGCACTACCGACTGTGCTATCCCGACACGACTCACGATGCCGCCTCACAACTTTACTTCCGCCAGTACCTCGCCTCCTACTTTCCAAACTTCACAGAAGCTCTCCTGTGAACCATGCAAGACTAGCACTCCTGGAAGAAAGGATATGGTGGGGACATGGCTTAGCCACAGCCTAAAGGATGTTTCCAGAATGAAACTTTTCACTCTGCAGCTGCAGGCTAGCACTCCTGGAAGAAAGAATATGGTGGGGACATGGCTTAGCCACAGCCTAAAGGATGTTTCCAGAATGAAACTTTTCACTCTGCAGCTGTGGTTAAGCCATGTCTCCACCATATCCTATCTTGCAGTAGTGCTAGTCTTGCGTGTTTGCAGGAGAGCTTCTGTGAAGTTTGGAAAGTAGGAGGCGAGGTACTGGCGGAAGTAAAGTTGTGAGGCGGCTTCGTGAGTCGTGTCGGGATAGCACAGTCGGTAGTGCGCTTGCCCGCGAAATGCAATGGTCCCAGGTTCGAGTCCCGGTTCCGGCACACAATTTTAATTCCCCACAAATTATTACAGTTTATATCAAACTGTTGGATCCTTGAGCCAATGGTTCTAAATGTACAGGACAGCGTTTCTCAGCTGACGCTACTGATCACTATTATCTATAATCATTCCATTTTCATGATAGGAAGGGGGGTCACAAATAATAAACACATATAAGTCTTCAAACACATTTATTGAATTGGTATAATAGTGTGTTACATCTTCAATTATTTTTACACTGGAACAACATGCAAATCCTTTACACCATATAGCAACAGACTCCATCAAATTGATTCTGCGTGGATTCCTGCGTGAGTTCCTCAGGGATAAGTGGTAGGTCCGCTGTTACCTTCTATCTATGTGAATTGTCCGACATGCAGACCGAGTAGCAATCTATTGCTGTTTGTTGATGATGCTGTGGTGGAAGGGAACATCTCGTTACTAAATAATTGTAAGAGGATGTAAGATGAAATAGAAAAAAGTCAAACTTTTGATACATACAGTCTTTGTTGCCGAAAATCGATGTTTCACTTATTTACACTTGCTAGCAAGATAGCGAGTGCATAAGCAGGCCGCATTTGTCAATAAGGAGCGGCTTGGCCGTGGCGGAGCTGCCGAGCGCTTTGAGGCGCTATGCTCCGATGTCGCTCCCCGTCGGGGATTCGAATCCCCCTTCGGGCATGGATGTTTCTGTTGTCTTTAGTGTAAAGTAGTTCATAAGTAATTTGTAAGTTTAGGGACCGATAACCCCGCAGTTTTGTCCCTTAAGCTTGACAAACATTTGAACATTTTTGGAGCGGCTCGTACGTAAGCAAATAAATTCTTGAATAAAATAATCTCTTGGTTGCAAAAATTTTGATTGATGACTCGTTTCGCCCGGTTAGGATATCTTAAGATATGTGCCAAAGAAGAAAATTAAACTACAACTTACAATATTTACATGACAATAATTTAAAAATTTGTTAAATTCGGAATATAAATTATTTCAATAGCCATGCAATTAAACATTGCATCAAATTTTTTTTAAACGGTCAACGTTACTGCAGATCAAATGATTACATTATTATTGCCTTTGTAAGATATCTTTTGGCTGCAGTTCAATCTAAACACCCTCTATCACAGAGTAGGTAAAACATCAGTACCGTACGTTATTACTTAAACCTTCCGGGCTGAGATGCCGTGGTCCATACATAAAACTTTCCCCTGACGTTTCGCCCTCGTCTGTGCACGGCATCCTCGGAGGTAAAGCGGCGTACTGCGACACTTGCCGTGAAAGCCTTCATTCTAGTTGTTACAATACTTATTACCGATTGCAACATTGTTTTGTAGTTAAAAAGATTTTACAAATTTTTGAAATATTGACATGTAAATATAGTAAGTTCTAGTTTAAGTTTGTTCTTTGTCAAATATCTGAATATGCCCTCATCGGGCTAAACTCGTCATCAATAAATATGTTTGCCGCCAAGACATTCTTATATTCAAGAATTCGACGAAACACGCAAAAAATGGAACGGGAAGACTTTTAAGGAAATAAACTTCGCGCCGTTAAGTTCGGTTTTACCATCGACTTTGTTGCCCGCCCACTCTCGAGCAAAAGTTGCCACATCTATTTTAAAGGTTTATTATTTTTAAAGTTAATAATTCGACACTCTGCCATCTCAGTAATAATTAATTTTATTCGTTAAACCATGCTCTTCAGCGGTATTTTATTAGTTCAACTTTCACCCCCCCCCCCCCTTACAGCTTCACGTGAATGTTGTCATGTGGCCTGCAGTTATATCAGTCTGCACCTTTCCTATTTCTAGTATTTCTTGCTTAGGGAAGATTTTACATATTTTTAGATAACTTCTGTCTTTTAAACAAGTTTGTAAATTTCTCTTCCAACTTCTGATGATGTCTAGAAGCGGCGATAAGTGTCCTTTGTAAATAAGTGAAACATCGCTTTTGTGCAACCAAGACTTTTTTTTTTTTTTTTTTTTTTTTTTTTACCAAAATATCTATTACGGTTGCTGTGCCAGAGCCACAAAAATATGGAGTGGAGAGAGATTTGAAGTTCCAAATTTTGTTCGATGACTGACAGCTAGCTCTAAAAGCAAAAAAAAGGGACTTGATGTAGATGATCTTCTAATATATAAAGCAGTGTGTTCGTATATTTGTAAGTGTTGCATACAAATGTACAGTTTTGTTCCAATCTTTATGAAATTTTGTACACGTAGGCTTCAATCCATGAGGACGGTCGCCGTAAGTGTAAGAATCACGTACGAAATATAGTTCACTAGATATGACGTCATAAACAATGAGATGCGCGAAAAACTGCTGCATTTTGCGACAATGCTGCTCATTTTTTCCTAAACCATTGGACCGATTTCAACCAAATTTGGTACATACACTCCTTACCGTGAGGTAACAATTTCTGCATGGTTAAGAATCACATACGGCACCTGGTTCAAAAGATATTACGTCAAAACCAATAGAAATCGCATAAAATGCCATATAATCCAGCGAGACTTTCGAAATACACTGTACGAGCATAGAGCACTTAGCGACTTGCGACAAACTTTAAACATAATTTCAAACCTTTATTAAACTTTTTCTCGCTGGCAACCACATAAAGATGATGAAAGGAAAAAAGTTTCTCGCTTACTACTTTTCCGCTGTTTATGGAGTAAAACTATGGCTCTCGCTATGACGTTACAATTTATAATTTGAACACTACAAATTGTAGCGACAGGAAATTTTACAGACGGTATACACATATATAGTTGAATGTAGCTTCTAATTTGTATCACATTCCGACATGTAGTTCATGAGATATGATCACATAAACAGTAACGTTCGTGGAAAACCGCTCCATCACGCACCAAGTTTTAATCTATTACTTCTTTATTACTAATTGTATTCCCAAGAGTTTTTACAAACATAGAGCCCTTATACAAATGAATATATACGTGAAAAATGGCAGAAATAAATAAATACCCGGGCTACGCCGGGTTCTCAGCTAGTTATGAATAAAAGCAATCCCATGATGGTCGAATGCAACAATAATATTGTGTTGCATCGGTTGGATGTACGCGTCACATTGCAGAGCTGTACGAAGTGGAAAGAGGATGTGAGGCCACTTGTGCGGAAGGCTGAAAGTCGACTTCGGTCTAATGCGAGAATTTTTGAATAATGCGATTTGTGTGTGAAGGAGACTTGACTGCTGGTCCAATGTTTAGCATCCCAATAGGTCGTTTTAAAAGAGGATATAGTTGCAATTCTGGATCTGCATCTTCATATTTACGCTGCAAATGACATTTATGTGCGTAGCAGAGGCTTCGTCAATCCACTGTCATAATATTTCTCCATAGTTACATTCTCGAATAGCACGCGGGAAAAGGAAACTTCTAAATCTTCACAGTTTCGCTATCGCTAGAGAAAGTAACACCTAAACGTTTATGTTTTCGATCCGTTTCTCTTATTTTATTATGATGATCATGTTTCCGTATGTACGCAGTTGCTAAAAAAATGTATTCGGAGGAGAAAGTTGGTGACACCAATTTCGCAAATCTCGCCGCTACGAATAACGCCTTCCTTTTAATGGTTTCCACCCTTGCTCGTGCATCATTTTGGTGACACTCTGTTCCCTATATCGCGATAATACAAAACGAGCTGATCTATATATTCTCCAAAATGTTCAAATTTTTGTATAGTCTATGGGACTTAACTACGGGGTCATCAGTCCCTAAACTTACAAACTACTTATGAACTACTTACGAACTAGGACGGCACAAATATCCATGCCCGAGGGGGGATTCGAACCCCCGACCGTAGTGGCCGTACAGACCGTGACTGAAGCGCCTCAGTCCCCGCGGCCACCGCGGCCGGCTATATATTCTCCGTTAGTCCCACTTGATGTGGGCCCCACAATGCTCAACAATACTTCAAAATAGGACGAACAAGTGTAGCGGAGGGAGTTTCTCTACTAGAACGGTAGCATCTTCCAAGTTTTATGGCAATGGAAAGCACCCTTTTGATTCGCCTTCACCCCGATATTGTCTGTGATTTCTGTGATTTCCAGTTTAAGTTGTCCGTAGTCGTACTTGTATTTAGTTGAATTTTATGTTCATCTTATATGCACCTTTCAGCACACTGTCCATTCCATTCAACTGCTCTTCCAGGTCCTTTGCTGTCTCTGACAGAATTACAATGTCGTCAGCAAAACACAATCTTTTGAATTCTTCACCCTGAGCTTTATTATACCTTCTCCAAATTTCTCCTTGCTTTCCTTTATAGCTTGCTCAATGGTCAAATTGAATAACACTGGAGAAAGGCTACAACCCTGTCTTACTCCCTTTCCAACCACTGCATCCCTTTCATGCCCTTCAACTCTGACAGCCGCTGTCTGGTTTTTGTACCAGTTGTAAATAACCTTATGCTCCTTATATTGTACTCCTGCTTGCTTCAGAACTTGAAAGAGTTTATTCCAATCAACATTGTCAAAAGCCTTCTCCAAATGTACAAAAGCTAGAAATGTAGGTTTTCTTAATCTATCTACTAGGATAAGCCGTAAAGTGAGTATTGCCTCCCGTATTCCTACATTTCTCCTGAACCCAAACTGATCTTCCCCGAGGTCGGCTTCTACCAGCTTTTCCATCCTTCTGTATATAATTCGCGTTAATATTTTGCAGCCATGACTTATTAAACTGATGGTTCTGTAGTTTTCACACCTGTCTGCACCTGCTTTCTTTGGAATGGTGTTTATAACATTTTTCTTAAATTCTGAGGATACTTCGCCTTTCTCATAAATCTTACACACCAGGTGAAACAGTTTTGTTGGGGCATACGTACAATTATTGATATGGTGTCTGTTCCTTCGGACATGTCCGAAACAGCAGGTACCAAATCAGTAATCATCTCTACATCCCTATCAGTTTTTCTATTAATCCTGCTAATATTTTGCGTCAATCGCAATTGCACTTCCGAATCTTTCTGTCTTGTCCCACTTCTTGACAGTTATTTATGTCTATCCTGTTGCGTATTGCTTTAATTTCATTTGCCTACTTATTCACGGGCCGTTTCCTTGATTCTTAGCACAGAATTTTGCCTTGGATACTTATGTAATCATTTTATCCTCTTTCATTCTCATTAGTTGCTATGACTTTTAAAGTTTTCTGGAGTTTAGTATGGTAGTTGTTGGGCGTCTGTGCTGTGTGGACTCCTCTGGCTTTGCGTGTCAGTGTTATAATACGAGACGAAGATTTTCATACAGATCTTGTGTTGAAAAACTTTTAAGTGGTGCTCTTCATTTCTTCCTCAGATCTTATGGTGTGTGGGACCCATATTCATTCATACAGAGGGGGTTTATTCTTAGCATATCGGTAAAATTTTTGAGTTTCATTCAAAAAATTCAAAATGTCTATCGTCACACTCGGTCACTGCATTTTGCCCTTGGCAGCACCTCTGCAGTTCAGTGCCACACTTCCTCAGCGTGTTATTGTTTGTGGAATTCATTTTCATTCCCACACGGAAAATTTATTTTTGTATACCTATTCTGTATGTAAGTGTTATTCAGACAATCAGTACGCTGTCGCAGCACTCGTTAATCGCAGCGTGCATGTTGTAGCGCCTGATCAACTTGTTGTTCCACTGGCCCAGAGTGCCGCATTTTAGTGTTCCCTGCAGCCCTTCTGCATCAGTACCTCTACAATTGGCAGCTCAGCTTCTCCGGACAGTCGTGTTAGTTGTACCCTGCGTTCAGTTCCACCTCTTCAGCTCGTGGTTACGTTTTGCCACATCGTCACAGTTAAGTGTTCGCTGTAATCTGCCCCCAGCAGCACCACTCCAACTTGTCCCTACACTTCCGTAGATTGTCGCCTTTACGTTTCTCTGCAGTCAGTTCTCATTATAGCTGTTTTAACTTGATTCTTCACTTAGTCGGACTGTCGCTTTTAAGCGTTCTCTGCATTCTTCTCGAAGTAACACTTCTTTAGTTTGTTTCCTAATTTCCCCAGACTGTCGCGTTTGAGTGTTTCGCCACAGTTTGCCCAGAGTAGCACCTCTTCAACTTATTCCTATACTTCACCAGACTGCCGTGTTTAAGTTTCTCTGCAATCATCTCCAATTCGCCATCCTTCCACTTCATTCTTCAGTTACCCAGGCTGTCGCTTTTAAGCGTTCAATGTATTCTGCTCACAGTAACACTTCTTCAATGTGTTTCTTTATTTCCCTTGATTGTCGTGTTTGAGTGTTTCAACACAGCTTTCCCACAGTTAGCACCTGTTCAACTAGCCCATACAATTCCCCAGACTGCCGCGTTTACGTTTTTCTCGAATTAGCACTCCTTCTACTAGATTCCATATTTCTCCAGACTGTCGCTTTTAAGCGTTCTCTACATTCTTCTCGAAGTAACACTTCTTCAGTTTGTTTCTTTATTTCCCCAGACTGTCGCATCCAAGTGTTTGTCACAGTCTGCCAGCAGTAGCTCCTCTTCACCTTGTCCACACACTTCCCTAGACTACCGCAATTATGTTACTTTGCAATCAGATTTAATTAGCACTTCTCCAACTTGACTCTGTACTTCCCCAGACTGCCGCGTTTACGTTTCTCTGCAGTTAGTTCGCATTATCACCGTTTCAACTCGATACTACACTTCCCCAGACTGTCGCATTTAAGCGTGTACTGCATTCTGCCCACAGTAGTGCCTCTTCAACTTGTCCCTACATCTCCCCATCCTACCACGATTATGTTTCTTTGCAATCAGATTTCATTAGCACTGCTCTAACTTGATTCTATACTTCCCCAGATTGCAGCGTTTACATTTCTCTGCATTCAGTTCCCATCAGCATCGCTACAACTTGATTCTACATTTCCCCAGACTGTCGTGTTTAAACATTCACTGCATTCTGCCTGCAGTAGCACCTCTTCAACTTGTGCCTACAACTCCCCATACTGCTATATCTACATTTCTCTGCAGTCATCTCGAATTTGCACCCCATCCACTTGTTTCTACAATTACTCAGACGGTCGGTTTTGAGCATTCACTGCATTCTTCTCGAAGTAACACTTCTTCAGTTTGTTTCTTAATTTCCCCAGACTGTCGCGTTTCAGTGTCTCACCACAGTTTGCCCACGGTGTCACTTCTCTAACTTCCCCCTATACTTAACTAGACTCACATTGGTGATTCTCAGCAATCAGCTCTCTTTATAGCTGCTTCAACTAGATTCTACACTTAGCCAGACTATCGCTTTTTAAGGTTCTTTGCATTCTGTTCACGTTAACAGCTCGTCAATTTGTTTCTTTGTTTCTCCAAACTATCGCATTTGAGTGTTTCGCCATAGTTCGCCCACAGTAGCACCTCTTCAACTTGTCCCTACAATTCCCCAGACTACCGTGTTTACGTTTCTCTAGGAATCATCTCGAATTAGCACCGCTACACATCGCCAGACTATCGCATTTAAGTATTCACTCCATTCAGTCAACAATAACAACATCTTCAATTAGTTTCTTTATTTCCCCAGACTGTCGCATACAAGTGTTTGTCACAGTCTGCCAGCAGTATCTCCTCTTCACCTTGTCCATACACTTCCCTAAATTGCCTGTTTTTAATCGAATTTCATTAGCACTGCTCCCACTCGATTCTACATTTCCCCAGACTGTCGCATTTAAGCGTTCACTGCATTCTCCCCACAACAGCGCCTCTTCAACTTCTTTCTGCAGTTCCCCAGACTGTCGCGTTTAAGCCTGCCTGCTGTTGCACCTCTTCAACTGGCCCCTACTCTTCCCCAGACTGCCGGCTCGGCCCGCCTCCGCCCCCGCCGCCCCCGCCGCCTCCAGAGAGCCGAAATAGCCGGCGCCGAGTGAGACGTCAGCCCTCTGGGGTGGCCCGGCCGCCTCGCGCAGATGGCGGCGATGGCAGCTTTAGAGGAGGCCGGGGCCCGTGTTCGGCGCCCGCCCGCGATAAATAAAGCCTCCGCGTATTTCGAGTCCGCGCGTCGACACCCGCCCCGGCCTACAAGTCATGCCGGCGGTGTAAATAGCTTTAGTGTCGCGGCCGCGCTATTTCATCCGCGGACGGCGAAGGCCGCCATCTTGTCAGGTAAGCAGGCGCCTATACATCTGCGGAGGCGTCGGTCCTTCATGAGCGAATGCTCTTTTCTCACGTGACATCTTGCGAGCCATGGATGAAGGGCAACAGGCGGATTGTGTTGTTCTCGTCTTCAAAAAGGCGTTCGACGCGGTGCCACACTGCAGACTGCTAACGAAGATACGAGCGTATGGAATAGGTTCACAGCTTTGTGACTGACTGGAAGACTTCCTAAGTAATAGAACGTAGTACGTTGCTCTCGACGGAGAGGGTTCATCAGAGACGAGTCTATCGTCAGGCGTGTCCCAGGGGAGTGTGATAGGACCGCTATTATTTTCTATCTATATAAATGATCTGATGGACAGAGTAACTTGTAATTTGCGGCTGTTTGCTGATGATGCTGTGGTGTATGGCAGGGTGTCGTCTTTAACTGACTGTAATAGCATACAGGATGACTTAGACTAAATTTCTAGTTTGTGCGAAGATTGACAGCTAGCTCTCAATGTAGAAAAATGTAAGGTGATGCGCATGAGTAGAAAAAACAATCCTATAATGTTCGAATACAGCATTAGTAGTGAGCTTCTTGATGCTGTCGCATCGATAAAATATCTAGCCGTAACATTGCAGAGTGATATGAAATGGAACGAACATGTAAGGACAGTTGTGAGTAAGGCGGACAGCCGACTTCGGTTTATTGGGAGAATTTTGGGAAGATGTACTTCACCCGTAAAGGAGACCGCGTATAAAACGCTTGTACGACGACGTCTTGAGTATTGCTCAAGTGTTTGGGACCCCCAGCAGATCAGTTTAAAGGAAGACTTAGAGGCAGTTCAGAGGCGAGCAGCTAGGTTTGTTACTGGTAGGTTCGACCAATGCGCGGGTGTCACGGAAATGCTCCGGCAACTCAATTGGGGATCGCTGGAGGAAAGTCGACGTTCTTTTCGTCAATTTCTGTTGAGGAAATTTAGAGGGCCGGACTTTGAAGCTGAGTGTTGTACGATCTTGCTGCCGCCTACTTACATTTCGCTTGGTGATCACAAAGACAAGAGAAATTAGGGCTCGTACGGAGGCATATAGGCATTCTTTTTTTCCCTCGTTCTATTTGGGAGTGGAATAGGAAAGGAAATGCCTAGTAGTGGTACAGTGTACCCTCCTTGCGGTGAATTGCGGAGTATGTATGTAGATGTAGATCACATACGCAGTATTCGTGCGAGGAAGACAGCCCTTATGCCGTCCTCTCGCGGAACGTGGAACGCACGTGGAGGTGGTGACGTCGCAGCGTGGAATTGTAAAAAATGTTGAAAATACTTCTATTACGTTACTGCGAGAAAGTATTATAAACAATAAAACGGAAAATATAAATGTACCGTACTGGTCAAAAAGTTTCGTTACGGCTGTGGCAGCGTACTGTGCTGTTACAGGCAACTACCGTTGAATGCTATTTGTGGTATTTCGAGATTTTAGCGTCATAACTTGCAGTATGGAATTTGAAAGAATAGTACCTGATGTTTTATCACAAAATACACCCTCAATTCCATTTCTTATCCGTCCCCATGAAGCACAGACATTGCCGAGAGCCGGCCGCGGTGGCCGAGGGGACTGAGGCGCTTCAGTCACGGTCTGCACGGCCACTACGGTCAGGGGTTCGAATCCCCCCTCGGGCATGGATATTTGTGCCGTCCTTAGGATAAACTAGTTCATAAGTAGTTTGTAAGCTTAGGGACTGATGACTCCTTAGTTAAGTCCCATAAGCTTAACAAACATTTGAACATTTGAACATTGCCGAGATAGGGTGGCTTGGGTGCTTCAACGATGCAGATGGCCGTACCGTAGGTGCAATCACAGCGGAGAGGTATCTGTGGAGAGTCCAGACAAACGTGTGGTTCCTGAAGAGGGGCAGCAGCCTTTTCAGTAGTTACAGGGGCAACAGTCTGGGTGATTGACTGAGCTGGCCTTGTAACATCAGCTAATGTGGCTTCGCCACACAGTTACTGCGAACGGCTGAAAGCAAGGGGAAACTACAGTCGTTGCTTTTCCTGAGGACATGCAGCTCTACTGTATAAACATATGATGATGGTGAATATTCCGGAGGTAAAATAGTCCCACATTTGGATCTCCGGGCGGGGACTACTCAGGAGGATGTGATCATCAGGATAGAGAACACTGGCATTCTACGGATCGGAGCGTGGAATGTTAGATCCCTTAATCGGGTAGGAAAATTAGAAAATTTAAAAAGGGAAATGGATAGGTTGAAGTTAGATATGGTGGGGATTAGTGAAATTCGGTGGCAGGATGAAAGGATAGGTTGAAGTTAGATATGGTGGGGATTAGTGAAGTTCGGTGGCAGGATGAAAGGATTTCTGGTCAGGTGAGTACAGGATTATAAATACAAAATCAGTTGGGGGTATCACAGGAGTAGGACTGATAATGAATAAGAAAATAGGAATGCGGGTAAACTACTATGAACAGCACAGTGATCGCATTATCATTGTCAAGATAGATACGAAGCCAACACCGACAACAGTAGTACAGGTTTATATGCCAACTAGCTCTGCCGATGATGAGGAGATCGAAGAAATATATGAGGAACTAATGGAAATTATTCAGACAATTACGGGGGAGGAAAACTTAATTGTGATGGGAGACTGGAATTCGGTAGTAGAAAAAGGAAGGGAAGGAAAAATAATAGGTGAATATGGACTGAGCAAAAGGAATGAAAGAGGAGATCGCCTGGTAGAATTTTGCACAGAACCTGATTTAATTATAACAAACACCTGGTTTAAGAATCACGAATGAAAGTCGTATACGTGGAAGAGAGCAGGAGACACCGGGAGATACGAGATAGATTTTATAATGGTAAGACATAGATTTCGGAACCAGGTTTTAAACGTAAGACATACCCAGGGGCATATATAGATTCTGACCATAACTTGTTGATTATGGACTGTAAACTGAAAAAAGGTAGAAGATAAAAAGTTGGGGCCTGGATGAATTGAAGGATCCTGAAATTCTTGAGAATTTCAGCGGAAGTTTTAAGCAACAATTGACAGAAAGCGGGGGAAATAAAACAGTAGAAGAAGAAATGAAATAGTGAAGGCAGCAAAGAACAAAAATAGGTAGAAAGGCAAGATCTACCAAAAATCCTTGGATATCAGAGGAAATGCTAAATTTAATTGATGGAAGGAAGAAACATAAAAATGCATTAAATGAAAAAGGCAAAATGGCGTACAGACGACTAAGAAATGACATTGACAGGAAGTGTAAAATAGCTAAGCAAGTGTGGCTAGAAGGCAAATCCAAGTCTATAGAAGAGTGTATAAATAGGGGGGAAATAGATACTGCCTACAGGAAAATAAAAACGAACATTTGGAGACAAGAAAAGGAGCTGTACGAATATAAAGAACTCAGATGGAAAAGCAGTTCTAAAAAAAAAAAAAGGGAAATCAGAAAGGGTGAAAGAGTATATAGAGTTAGAAACAATTTTGTAGGAAGGACAGAGGATGTAGACGAAGATGAAATAGGAGATACTATACTGAGAGAAGAATTTGACAGAGCACTGAAAGACCTAAGTCGAAACAAGGCTCCTGGAGTGGACGACATTCCCTCAGAACTACTGAAGTCTCTGGTAGATCCAGCCATGACAAAACTAGTTCATCTGGTGCATAAGATATATGAGACAGGCGAAATACCCTCAGACTTTAAGAGAAATTTTATAATCCTCATTCCAAAGAAAGCAGGCGCAGACAGGTGTGAAAATTTCTGAAGCATTCAGAAAACCAGTTCGAGAGGGGGGGGGGGGTGCGTTATCTTGCATCTATTTTACAGGGTGTTACAAAAAGCTACGGGCAAACTTTCAGGAAACATTCCTCACACACAAAGAAAGAAAATATGTTAGGTGGACATGTGTCCGGAAACGCTTAATTTCCATGTTAGAGCTCATTTTATTACTTCTGTTCAAATCACATTAATCATGGAATGGAAACACACAGCAACAGAACGTACCAGCGTGACTTCAAACACTTTGTTACAGTAAATGTTCATTATTTCCTCCGTTAGCGAGGATACATGCATCCCCCCTCCGTCGCACGGAATCCCTGATGCGCTGATGCAGCCCTGGAGAATGGCATATTGTATCACAGCTGTCCACAATACGAGCACGAAGAGTCTCTACATTTGGTACCGGGGTTGCGTAGACAAGAGTTTTCAAATGCCCCCATAAATGAAAGTCAAGAGGGTTGAGGTCAGGAGAGCGTGGAGGCCATGGAATTGGTCCGCCTCTTCCAATCCATCGGTCACCGAATCTGTTGTTGAGAAGCGTACGAACACGTCGACTGAAATGTGCAGGAGCTCCATCGTGCATGAACCACATGTTGTGTCGTACTTGTAAAGGCACATGTTCTAGCAGCACAGGTAGAGTGTCCCGTATGAAATCATGATAACGTGCTCCAGTGAGCGTAGGTGGAAGAACATGAGAAGTAATAACATGAGCTCTAACTTGGAAATTAAGCGTTTCCGGACAGATGTCTACATAACAAATTTTCTTTCTTTGTGTGTGAGGATTGTTTTGTGAGAGTTTGGCCGCACCTTTTTGTAAAACTTTCCTAGAATATTTAAAAGCTGCAAAACGCGACGTAACAAAAACTTTTTGGATTTTTCAAGGGGAATTTACATACGATTTAGAGGAAAATCGAGCTTCAGGGTTGGCAACACAGGTTACGGCGTGCATGCAGAGCGCGCGACCGCTGCGATAATTGCGCCGCTGACGAGCTGGACGCGGCCGTTAGCGTCCTCCTGAAGATGCGCTCGCCGCCGAAACGTGCCGACGCCGCGCAATGGGCCACTCAGGCCGGCCTGCTCGCCGAATTACGCGGCCCACACTTTTATTCGCCGCGCCCAGCCTCGCACGTTTGGCGCTTCTTTAAACGCGTCCTGCCGGCTGGCTAAAATTCAACAGGTGTACTCGCGCCTCGCCTGATGGGGTAGTCGGCAGTAACGTTAATACCACTCCTTACTGCAAAAAAATACACACGGTGTTAAAAAAAAACTTCTGAAGACTGTATCTTGGGCTCACCTGTAGACGGGGACCAGGCACCAGTGAAGACTTGGCTATCGGACAGGCACTAGGCAGGCCTCTAGCTCAACTATGTATCAGCATTCTGCAGTACTGAGATATGTAAAAGTTAAGTATTACTAAGTCTCTAAGAAATATACATCCAGTGTTTCTAGTTTCTGCTGCCCCACCGGCTGCTCACCTCCTACATGCACAAGCATGCTGCCTTTATTCCTGTGTCGCTCTTTCTACTCGGCCACCTACACCTACGACGGAAACGAGACACAAAAGCGGCGACGAGGCTGGGACACAAAAACTACCGCTTTGGAATTAAAAAAAGACGTGCTAAGATATCTCAATAATTTTATGCGCACTTGGTACCGCTGCGGCGGAGCGGCCGAGCGCATTGAGGCGCTATGCTACGATGCTCGAGGCTGTTCCCCGTCGCTGGTTCGAATCCCCCCCTGGGGCATGGATGTTTGTGCCGTCTTTAGTATAAGCTAGTTCCTTAGTAGTTTGACAGTTTAGGCACTGATGACCCCGCAGTTAAGCCCCATAAGCTTTACAAACAAATGAACATTTGCACTGGGTGCCTACATCTGTTGTCTACGCACTGACGCCATTACAGTCTGATTATTACTGGTTTACGTTGTGTAGTGAGTGTTTAAGGTGCCTCCGATAATCGTGGGTCCAAATGTTCAAATGTTTGTAAAGCTTATGGGACTTAACTACGGGGTCATCAGTCCCTAAACTTACAAACTGCTAATGAACTAGCTAATACGACACAAATATCCATGTCCGAGAGGGGGACTCGAACCCCCGACCGTAGTGGCCGTGCAGACCGTGATTGGCGCGCCGCAGACCGCTCGCCCACTGCGGACGGCAATAATTGTGACTCCCGTCGACTGTGAAGTACGGGCTTTTGTAAGATCTGTTAGTGCTAAAGGCCTAAAAGCGATCAACATTCATCGTGATATCTGTGCAGTTTACGGAGAAAACATTGAGTAATGCAATGGTAAGAAACTGGGTGAGAGAATTTAAAGATGACCGCGCAAATGAATAGCTATTTGTTAAAAGGACGTAACTCAATTTTTTTTCCAAAAACCATTTTCTTGGCGATTTGCGTTCCCGTACCGTAGACACACTGTTTTATGTTAACACGGATTTGAAAATTCAATTGCAAATGGTTAAATTCTTATATCAATTTTGAGCGTGTATGTTAAAAGGACGGAATCGCTTGGCTGATATTTCAAAGTAGTGCGTTTCTTAAAATTACAGTGGTGGAAGTTGGTACCACGAACCCTATAATATACAAATTCAAGGATTGGTGACCGAAATATTACCGAAAAAATTCCTGCGTCTGTTGAAAGTGTTCATGAGGAGAACCCTGCTAGGAGAATTAGTAACTTCTACCATTTTGTGTACGATAATCTGCATCCAGGGACTCTTCTTACAAGAAATGTCATTAATGGATTAATTTCTGACACGTTCATTCTTCGTCACGATTCAGCTCCCATATTTAGTGGCCTACCCTGAAGGAAAACTGCCATCAAAGAAAGAAAAAGTGAAGGACATGAAGAAAATTCTACCGTACATTGAAGACACGTACAAAATTTTTTATGAAGAATTAATCAATTAACATTCTCACCTCGGGAAAATTAAAATAACATTTTGACAGAAACTATATTTATAACTGACCGCAATGTATGTCTTCTATGTGCGATTATTTTCTTAGGAATAATAAAATTGTAAATTACAAATTATATTAACAATAACTGTCAGTGTGCTCACTCTGTAATATGTTTCTCATTATTCATTAAATTTTTAGCAATAAAATGTGATTTATGTCAGTTTTCAAGAAAACATATTTTCTTAAACCCCATTATTTGTTAAAAGGGGGTAAATCCCATAGCTAATAAAGTTTGTATTTCATACGTACATTTATGAAAAGTGTTTAAAAACTGTTTCAACGACAAACTATAGGACAAAACTAAATTTTAAAATCAAAAAGAGAGGTCCAGTATCCAAGGTATTTGTGCAAAACAGTGTTTTGTCTCTCCTGTAAAATTATGATTTTTGGAGTTACGCCCTTTTAAAAAAACACCGATTCAAATGTGCATGATGAACAAAGGAGTGGGCGTCCTTCGGTCGTTAATGAAAGTCTGGTGCAGCAAGTGGACGATAAGGTGAGGGGAAACAGACGCTTTACGGTTTCCTCCTTGCGTGTTGACTTTCCTAATGTATCTCGCAGTGTTTTGTACGGCATCGTGACCGAGCAAGACGATGACGAAGTCAAACAGTTGTGATGCAGTGGTCAACAAGTCAGACGGCACACTTCTATGTGGAGGGCATTCAATAACTGGTACAACGTTATGGCAAGTGCCTCAATATTGACGGAAATTATCTAGAAAAGTAGATTAAGGTACAGGTTTTCATGTAAAAATAAAATTATTGAGATATCTTAGCACATCTTTTTTTAACTTCAAAACGGCACTTACTTTAAAAAACGCGCCTACTACAAACATTTGCACAGTTTGAAACATGAAATTATTTCTGTTGCGTGCGTCAAAACTAAAATTGTGAAAAAAATGAAATGTAATGGCATTTTTGGCTAGGAGATCGCATACGGGAAAGTTATGCCACCGTAGTGCAAGTCTTTCAGCTGACGCCGCTTGGGCGACATGCATGCCAATGTTGTTGTTGTTACTGTGGTCTTCAGTCCGCAGACTGGTTTGATGAAGCTCTCCACGCTACCAAATGTGTTCAAATGTTTGTTAAGCTTATGGGACTTAACTACGGGGTCATCAGTCCCTAAACTTACAAACTACTTATGAACTACTTACGAACTAGGACGGCACAAATATCCATGCCCGAGGGGGGATTAGAACCCCCGACCGTAGTGGCAGTGCTGACCGTGACTGTAGCGCCTCAGTCACCTCGGCCACCGCGGCCGGCTCCACGCTACCCTGTCCTGTGAAAGTCTCTTCATCTGAGAATACGTTCGGCAACCTACATCCTTATGAATCTGCTTACTGTATTCGTCCCTCGGTCTCCCTCTACGATTTTTACCCCACACATTTCTTCTAATACTAAGTTAACAATTCTTTGATGTCTCAGAATGTGTCCAACCAATCTATCCCTTCTCTTAGGCCAGTATATGGAAGACACTCCTTTTCTCCCCGATTCGGTTAAGCCCATCCTCATTAGTTACGTGATGTACCCATCTAATCTTCATCATTCGTCTGTATCACCACATTTCAGAAGCTTCTATCATCTTTTTGTCTGAACTCCTTATCGTCCACGTTTCCCTACCATACAACGCTACACTCCAGACAAATGCTTTCAGAAAGGACTTCCTAACATTTAAATTGATATTGGATGTTAACAAGTTTCGCTTCTTTAGAAACGCTTTCCTCTCTATAGCCATTCTGCATTTTATATCTTCTGATAATGATTATGACAAAACACAACACCCAGTCTCCTGCCGGGAATCAAACCCGGGCCTCTTGCATCGGCGGCCAGAAACGCTGCCACTTATATTTCACCTTTAACATATTGTTGGTGTCATTTTACAACGTTTATATACAAATACACTTAGTGTATTACAGTGTTTTTCTTGGATACAAGTCTAATTAGATAACAAGAGGGCCTTATATAACTTTCTAACATCACAGAGTACATTATTAAAATATACAATATTTTTCACAAATATTTATATTATTCACCAAATGAATAATTATTTGGGTCTTCTGCCTAGAAATACGATTAGTAGATACTGAAAAAGACATATATAAAAATAATTGAACGAGGGTGGGACATGAACCCATGCGTGCAGAGCACATTGGATAAGCAGTCCAAGGCCTTAACCACTTTTTTTTTTAAATACATTTTCCGCATAATTCAGCTTCCCTTGTCCGATCTTAATTATTATTTTTCTTTGTCTCATGTTAATATTATTGTTTCGAACGCATTCATTGCCGTAGTGATGTCCGACTAATCGTGGCTGACAACGCTGTTTCAGTGTTTGTTGAGGCCTTCACGGCTTACCGTAGCGCCACGGGGCCCAAGAAGTCCCCACTAGAGCCCGTCAAAACGGCCGCCACTCCCGCTCGATTCCCGCAGCGCTCGCGCCCCGCTCTCGACGGCTGACGGCGGGTAAGGGGTTGGTGGAGGGGGAACGATGACGTCACATTCGCGAGAGCGAGACGTTTCGGGAAGGACGAGTCACGATACTCCCGGGTTCACGTCGCTCCCGCCGGGCCGAGCTGAGCTTGGCTGAGCCGCCTCAGCCTAGTCGGCGCACGCCGCCGCCTGCGTGGTCACACTGTGCGCCGGGCACAGCCGAGACGAAAAGAGTGGGAAAATAGACTTCGATTTTCTCGTTGTAAAAATTGTTGATGGTATACACGATCACGCTACATCGTTTTATGAAATTAGTTTTTCCTTACTAGCTTTGCCTTGCCTGTGAAAAAATAGAAAGGCTAATTTTCATTCCGCACGAGTTTTTAGTTCCGTAACGCTCCTCACTCGATTTTGATGAAATAATGCTTTTAAAAAATCTGATTTTTGGACACATTATAGTAAAACATCTTAGCTTTCGTATAAGACATTCACCTTTTCGTAATTCCTAACAGTCGTTTTCAAATGACGCTATTTCTCAAGTATATGCACTTGATTTACAAATCGTGTATTGAAAAAGTTAGATAGCGGACAGGTTACTGTTCTATGATTTTTAGACCATATATTACAGCGAGTGAAATGCAGCTAAAAGAACAAAAAAGTTTTTGAAATGGTAATCACACTGATATCTCCCTCCTTTCACAAGTAATTGCAAGTTATCTGAGCGCCCTCGGCCCGCGAACACAAGTCTACGAACTCAGCCTGTGTTGAGTGTAGCGTGAAGCACTGCAGTGCCGAAAAATCTAAATTGCTGGCTACGTTTGTCGGTCCCTCGTGATGTGTTAAAGATCCATAATCAGAGAACAATAATGAACTAATTTTTCTTGGGTGGCAAACGATTACAATGGAGAACCATCTGCTACGGTTTTACAGCAGATCATACTTGACTCTGAGAGGCATGCATCTGGTTTTTTCCACATAATACAATTCATGGAATTTATATTTCGTTTTTGGAACTAGAAGAGAAGAACAAACTAATGTAAACTGCGTCTATTCCTAAGACACAATATATACCTTTTCGCTTTTGTACCTTTCGGAAAATGTGTTCCTTCAGGGTGAAAATAATTGTATACAGTGTGTCCGACATAAATGCGGTACTTTCACGTCTGAGATGAAAGTAAGAATGAACTGAGTTTCTTTTAGTAACCTGTCTGAGACGAACAACGTTTCTACGAACATTTTGCTGTATCATTTGAAGAATTTTCTTTGTCTGCAAGATGGTACTTTCGAATTTTCAGCATACGCTGGTTTACTTTAGCCTCAGACACTGCAGGACAGGTCAGTACAGGATGAGAAGCGTCTGTCACTTTTTTTTTTTTTTTTTTTTTTTTTTTTTTTTTTTTTTCGAGGGAAGGGTAGAGCTTGTCCCCAGCTATAAGGAATCCCAATCCACTGTCAGCAGAAGATCGATTGCTGGTCACTTCAAGAATCCAGCTAACAGTTCATTGATTTTATTATATTATATATTAAAAGAATTTACGAAAACCCAAAGTCGGTCGGACAGACTAAACTACCCAGCTGATTTCCTTCATTTTTGTGTAAAACAAAGTATTCATCCACTTTTTCTACACTCAAACGGGATTTCCTTCTGTGTATTTCTTATGGGGACGTCCTGGCTGTAAACTAGTCAGTCGGTCAGGCCGTTTTCCTTCATTTTCACTTTAAACGAAAGGTATTTATTCGCAGATTTGTCATCAAGTATCATAATTAACTTACGTCTCTCCTTCCTTTACTTTCATTCAAACGCGGGATCCTTCGGTCCTTGCATTGAATATTTTAATCGGCTTGTTTTAGGATATCTTCCGTTCTAAATAAAGTACACAGTTCTCTTTGACCTAACAACGCTCAACGGATCAAGACCTTTCATTTGTGCTTTTAAACACTTGCACGGATTGATTCTGAAGAAGGCTATTCGTGAACATTCTACTTCATGTCTTCCCAACGTTTTACTCATTCCACTAACGGTGCGAAGTATTCGCACGGGTCCTCTGTCTTTCTTATATATTAAAAGAATCTATTTTATACTTATAATTGATTTTAAATAAGTGTTTTGATATGGATTTAAGAAAACACAAGCTTATATAATATTCTGTATACTGTTACTATCTATAATAAATATTTTAAATGATAAATATGTAATTTTATTTATTTCCATTTCACATGACTGGCCACTGATGCTGCAAAGTATTTGCACAGGCCGCCTAGTTTTATTACTATTGTTCTCACACTGTAGTGAACCGTCGAATTTTATGAGCATAAGAAATAGGTGGTAATGCCTTCGTTCCATCCATATAGACTAACATTTAGGAGAGTATTTCCTTCCTTTAACATTCGATATCTTTAATATTCCCGGCGCGAGTCGGCGCCGGCACGAACCGATTGGGGTATGGTGTTGCTTCTGCAGCGCAAGTATCACAAGTTTCCAGTCTGCTTTAAGCAGAAGCTCCTCTGCATGATTTTTTTTCAATTATACTTATGATAATATGTTTATTTTTCTTCTATTACTATTAATTCTGTAATATGAATTTAAAAAATTAAGAAATGTTTAGTTTTTCACATAAGGAAAAACTCTCCTAAATGTTAGTCGAAATTAATGGGATGGGTCCATACCACATATTTCTAATGTTTGATTCCATTTCCTGGAGGTGCTCCACGACCACACAATGATGAACACACCAGATGTATTTCGCAGCATTGGCCGTTAATGTTTTATTTAAAAAAAAAAAAAAAAAAAAAAAAAAAAAAAAAAAAAAAAAAAAAAAAAAAAAAAAAAACCAGATCGATTTCAATCACATAGTGATCATCTTCAGTGTCCTTCAAAAGAACATATGAGTTACATTCAGGGCATTCATATGCTCGTTTGAAGGACACTGAAGATGATCACTAGGTGACTGAAATCGATCTGTGTTTTTTTTTTAAATAAAACATTAACGGCCAATGCTGCGAAATACATCTGGTGTATTTCTAATGTGTTTATAATTCTATGAGTCACTACAGTGTGCAAACGATAGTAATAAAATTACAAAATCAATTAACAGTTAGCTGGCTCAAAGTAGATGGCAGTGAACAAGTACTGGTCACACCCGTGTTTCCTTCGATCTTCCACTGATAGTGGGTGACGATCCCTTTGTTGCTGGCCACAAGCCCACTAAGAACGAAAAAAAAAAAAAAAAAAAAAAAAAAAAAAAAAAATCACAACATGAAACAAATGACACCTGCTTCTCATCCTTTACTGATCTGCAGTGTCTGAGGCTAAACTAAATCAGCGCGTTTTCCTTTCATTTAAAGTATAATAATCGATATGAAAGTACCATGGAGATAAGGAAAATTGTGAGATTCAGGAAATGTTCATAGAAAAGCAGTTCCCATCAGACAGCTTCCTAACAAAATAAATAAAAATTCTGAGAACCGTGTAGAGTTCTTTGAAACTGGAGATGAGCTGAAACATAGTACAGCGTGTACCATATACATCTGGCACACCTGACGTACCCCCATGGCCATAAGTTGCAGCATCTCTTATCAGGAGGTAACTAAATGTCTTTAATTTTACTGTTATGTACTCCTACTTTAGTGTCGGTCTCAGGGATAGCGCTTTTATGTGAGACACAGTATATAAATTGTTTCACCTTGTGTTCACTTTGAGGTAGAACATTTTCTGGGAGTTATAAAAGCGAAAATTAAGAGAAGGTTCAAATGTTTGTTAAGCTTAAGGGACTTAACAGCGGCGCCATCAGTCTCTAAACTTACAAACTACTTATGAACTACCTTATACTAAAGACGACACAAATATCCATGCCCGAGGGGGGGATTCGAACTCCCGACCGTAGCGGCCGTGCAGACTGCGGCTGGCGCGCCGCAGTCCCCTCGGCCACCGCGGCCGGCTTAAGAGAAGGCTAAATAGTGTAATGTTAGGTGTAGATGCATCAATAAATGTAAGTATATTTTTGGGTTTCTTCCGTTTATTATCCTCAACTAGAAAGTTATTGAGTAGAATTTCAGAAATTTTATTTCAGTCCATCAACAGCTGTTTACATTAATTGTTTCTTCTCTTGTAGTTTGAAACACGAAATATGTATTCCATTAATTGTACAATGTGGACAACACTACTTGTATACCTCTTAAGTGAAGTATTACCTTACATAAAACCATAGCAGATCATTGTCCATTGTAATCGGTTGCCACCCAAGAAAAATTAGGGTATAGCTATTTTCTGGTTATGAATTATTAACACATCACGAGGGACCAACATACGTGGCCAGCAAATAATTCTTTCGGCACTGCAGTGCCTTACGCCACGCTCAACACACGCCGAGTTCGTAGGCTTGCGGACGCGACATGATGCCGCTCAGATAACTCACAATTACTTGTGAAAGGAGGTAGATATCAGTGCGACTACCGTTTCAAAAACTTTTCTGTTCTTTTAGCTCAGTTTCACTCGCTGTAATGTATGGTCTAAAATGCATAGCACAGTAAGCTGCCCGCTATCGAACTTTTTCAATACACGATTTGTAGATCACGTGCGCATACCTGACAAAAAGAATCATTTGAAAACGATTGTTACGAATTTCGAAAAGGTGAATGTTTTATTGGAAAGCTAAGATGTTTTACTACCCTGTGTCCAAAAATCAGATTTTTTAACCGAATACTTTCATCAAAATCGAGTGAGGAGCTTTACGAAACTGAAAACTCGTGCGGAATGAAAAGTAGACTTTTTATTTTTTCACAGGCAAGACAAAGCTTGTAAGGAAAAAATAAGTTGATAAAACGATGCGATGTGGTCTTATATAGCGTCAAAATTTCTTACAACTTGAAAATCGAAAAAGTTGTTCGTCCCCCTCTTTTTCGTCTTGGCACATCCCCGCTCAGCTCGGCCCGGCCGGCAGTGTGAACGCACAGTCGTAGAAGTGTGGCGGACGGGCGCAATAATTAACGGCGTCGTGAGGGGGGCTGGTTGTGCGCATGCGCACTGCTGTCGGCTGTTCCACATGCCAGCCGGGAGTGCCGAGTCTTCTCGCTCCCGAGACTGCATTATCGGCACGGCCGGCTCCCGGGTACGGCGGTCTCGCTAGCCGCTCCCTCTGGCGGGAACGAGCGGGAGCCAGGCCGCGTTTGACGGCCTCTAGTCCCCACCGTACTGCACCCTTCAAGTCAGTCAAAAGTCATCAGAGTCCAAAAGCGTGTAATACGTTTCATTTGTGGAGTAAATTCACGGACGTCTTGTAGAAGCCTCTTCAAAGAACTGGGTATATTAACTACTACCATTCAGTATATTTATCCCTTAATGAAATTTGCCATAAATAATATACAATAAGAAAATAATATATAATAAGAAAATAGGAATGCGGGTAAACTACTATGACCAGCACAGTGATCGCATTATCATTGTCAAGATAGATACGAAGCCAACACCGACAACAGTAGTACAGGTTTATATGCCAACTAGCTCTGCCGATGATGAGGAGATCGAAGAAATATATGAGGAGCTAAAGGAAATTATTCAGACAGTTAAGGGAGAGGAAAACTTAATTGTGATGGGAGACTGGAATTCGGTAGTAGGAAAAGGAAGAGAAGGAAAAATAATAGGTGAATATGGACTGGGCAGGAGGAATGAAAGAGGAAGTCGCCTGGTAGAATTTTGCACGGAACATGATTTAATCGTAACAAACACGTGGTTTAAGAATCACAAAAGAAGGTTGTATACATGGAAGAGACCAGGAAACACCGGACGGTATCAGATAGATTTTATAATGGTAAGACATAGGTACCGGAACCAGGTTATAAACTGCAGGACATACCCAGGGGCAGATATAGACTCTGACCATAACTTGTTAGTCATGAACTGTAGGCTGAAGCTGAAAAAACTGCAGAAAGGTAGGAAAATAAGGAGATGGGACTTAGATAAATTGAAGGAAAGTGAAGTGCTGGAGAATTTCAGAGGGAGATTTAGGCAACAATTGACAGAAACAGGGGGAAATAAAACAGTAGAAGAGGAATGGGTAGCATTGAGAGATGAAATAGTGAAGGCAGCAGAGGACAAAATAGGTAGAAAGGCAAGACCTACAAAAAATCCATGGATATCACAGGAAATACTACAGTTAATTGATGAAAGAAGAAAATATAAAAATGCAGTAAATGAAACAGGCAAAATGGAGTACAGACGACTAAAAAATGAGATTGACAGGAAGTGCAAAATGGCTAAGCAGGAGTGGCTAGAAGCCAAATGCAAATCTGTAGAAGAATGTATAGCAAGGGGAAAAGTAGATACCGCCTACAGGAAAATAAAAGAGACATTTGGGGACAAGAAAAGCAACTCTACGAATATCAAGAACTCAGATGGGAAACCAGTTCTCAGCAAAGAAGGGAAAGCTGAAAGGTGGAAAGAGTACATAGAGCAGCTCTACAAAGGAAATGAACTTAGAGACGATGTTGTAGGAAGGGAAGAGGAAGTAGATCAAGATGAAATAGGAGATACTATACTGAGAGATGAATTTGACAGAGCCTTGAAAGACCTGGGTCGGAACAAGGCCCCAGGAGTAGATGACATACCCTCAGAGCTACTAAAGTCTCTGGGAGAGCCAGCCATGACAAGACTATTTGAACTGGTGTGTAGGATGTATGAGACAGGCGAAATGCCCTCAGACTTTAAGAAAAATGTAATAATCCCCATTCCAAAGAAATCAGGCGCAGACAGGTGTGAAAATTATAGAACCATCAGTTTGATAAGTCATGGTTGCAAAATTTTAACACGAATTATCTACAGGAGAATGGAAAAGCTGGTAGAAGCTGACCTTGGGGAAGATCAGTTTGGATTCAGGAGGAACATAGGAACCCGGGAGGCAATACTCACTTTACGTCTTATCTTAGAAGATAGGTTAAGGAAAGGCAAACCTACATTTTTAGCTTTTGTAGATTTGGAGAAAGCATTTGATAATGTTGACTGGAATACACTCTTTCAAATTCTGAAGTCAACAGGGGTGAAATACAGGGAAAGGAGAGTTATTTACAATTTGTACAAAAGCCAAACCGCAGTTATTAGACTCGAAGGGCATGAAAGGGAAGCATCAGTTGGGAAGGGAGTAAGACAGGGTTGTAGCCTTTCTCCGATGTTATTCAATTTGTACATCGAGCAGGCGGTGAAGGAAAGCCAGGAAAAATTTGGAATAGGGATTAAAGTTCAGGGGGAAGAAATAAAAACATTGCGTTTTGCTGATGACATTGTAATTTTGTCAGAGACAGCAAAGGACCTGGAAGAGCAGTTGAATGGAATGGACAGCGTGTTGAAGACAGCATATAAAATGAACATTAACAAGAGCAAAACAAAAATAATGGAATGCGGTCTTAGAAAATCAGGCGATGCTGAAGGAATTAGATTAGGTAACGAAACAATGAAGGTGGTAGATGAGTTTTGTTACTTGGGTAGTAAAATAACATGCGACGGTCGCAGTACAGAGGATATAAAATGCAGAATGGGAATGGGAAGAAAAGCATTTTTGAAAAAGAGAAATTTGCTAACATCGAATATTAATTTAAGTGTAAGGAAGTCTTTTCTGAAGGCATTTGTGTGGAGTGTTGCCTTGTACGGGAGTGAAACATGGACGATAAGCAGTGCGGACAGGAAGAGAATAGAGGCTTTTGAAATGTGGTGTTACAGAAGAATGCTGAAGATTAGGTGGGTAGATCGCATAACTAATGAAGAGGTACTGAACAGAATTGGTGAGAAAAGGAATTTCTGGCATACCCTGACTAAAAGAAGGGATCGCTTGGTAGGACACATTCTTAGACATCGGGGAATCGTAAACTTAGCATTGGAGGGAAGTGTGTGGGGTAAAAATCGCAGAGGGAGACCAAGAGACGCGTATAGTAAGCAGATTCAAGTGGATGTGGGTTGCCGTTCTTATGAGGAGATGAAAAGGCTTGCTCAGGATAGAGTAGGGTGGAGAGCTGCATCAAACCAGTCTCCGGACTGAAGACCATAACAACAATATATCCTTTTCCCATCAAACAGCTCAGTTCATACATACAATACTAGGAACAAAAATGATCTACTCAAGGACTTAAAAGCGCTTGCTTTAGTTCCAAAAGGGGTCCACTACTCAGGAACACACATTTGCAATAATTTACCATCAAGTATAAAAAGTTTAGCTAGAAATAAAGATCAGTTTAAGAGGAACCTAAAAGACTTTATAGTGGCCAACTCCTACTCCTTTAGTGAATTTCTTAATTGTACCAAACGATGTATGTATCGGTATTCAAACTATATTAGTATTATTACCAGCTCAAAAATGTATGTATCTGTATTTATTTTGATAATACTAATAACTTGTAAATTTTGTTTCTTGACACGTTCAACATCCACGAGGATCTGCTCAACATGGATCTACGGAACGAAAAACTAATCTAATCTAAGCAATCCCCTATTTTGGCATGCGAGTCATCATCGGGCTAGCCGCCTTTAGTTTAGGTCTTTATGTCATTTTATGTTCGAGGAGCAAAATTTTAACGTGTTGCCAAATTTTTTGTATGATCTTTCCACGTGAGCTACGGAGGCGAACGCTAAAATTGTAACTCAGCTCCACTTATACGTAGGTGGTGGATACTTGCCGAGAGGGGTGAATTTCTCACTTTCCTTGCATATATGTACACTAAGTGACCGAAAGTCACTGGGCACCTGGCTGTGAATGACTTAAATTTGGTGGCATCCGCCACCGGTAATGCTGGAGTCCCTTATCCTTGATGACAGCTTCCACTCTAGCACACATACGTCCAGTCAGGTGCTGAAAGGTTTCTTGGGGTATGGCAGCACATTCTTCATGGAGTGCTGGCAGATGGCTCTTCATCTGATCAGAAAAGCAATAATTAGCATAACAAATTAAAACAAAGCAAAGACGATGTTCTTTGCAGGAAGTGCTCAATATGACCACCATCATTCCTCAACAATAGCTGTAGTCGAGAAATAATGTTGTGAACAGCACTGTAAAGTATGTCCGGAGTTATGGTGAGGCATTGGCGTCGGATGTTGTCTTTCAGCGTCCCTAGAGATGTCGGTCGATCACGATACATTCGAGACTTCAGGTAACCCCAAAGACAATAATCGCACGGACTGAGGTCTGGGGACCTGGGAGGCCAAGCATGACGAAAGTGGTGGCTGAGCACACGATCATCACCAAACGACGCGCGCAAGAGATCTTTCACGCGTCTAGCAATATGGGGTGGAGCGCCATCCTGCATAAAATTAGTACGTTCCTGCAGGTGTTTATCAGCCAGGCTGGGGATGATGCGATTCTGCAACATGTCGGCGTACCTCTCACCCGTCACGGTAAGCAGTTACAAAACCAGTCACGTAGTTCCTCGAAGAAAAAAGGCCCGATAACGGCGGCAGATGTGGTAAAATCAACCCATACCGTGACTTTCTCGTCGTCCAAAGGAGTTTCTACGACAGTTCTAGGATTTTCAGTAGCCCAAATTCTGCAGTTGTGGGCGTTGACAGACCGTTGACAGAGCGTGATGTGAGCTTCGTCGGTCCACAACACGTTACTCAACCAGTCGTCATCTTCTGCCATCTTCTGAAACACCCACACCGCAAATGCCCTCCGCTTCACTAAATAGCCAGGTAACAGATAATGATGCCAATGGATTTTGTAAGGATAGGATCGGAGGGTACGCCTAAGTGCCAACCAAACAGTAGTGTAAACGTAAATAAGCAAACAGTAGTGTGTGGAATGCCGGTGCGACGTGCAACTGCACGAGCGCTGACTTCCCCGTGCATAGACGAACCCGCTACAGTCTCCATTTCTTCCTGAACTGTCTCAGCAGCATTACGCCTTGTGCTCGGTCGGCCACTACGGGTCTATCGTCTAAACAACCCGTGGCTTCGAACTATGAAATCATTCTCGCCACAGCTGCATTTGTCAACGGACCTTTACCCGTTCGAATCCCCTTCCTATGGCGATAGCATGGTAACGCAGAACTAGCACATTCCCCATTCTGATAACACAGCTTCATTACAGCGCCTTTTCAGGTAACGTCAACATGCTGCGACTGCTGGTGCATCTGATTCTCTCTCATTACAGCTCCTTTTATAAACGATTTTCATGCGCAGTCACTGGCGTTTTGCTGTCCAGCGGTATCTGTCGGACATTTTTTGATTTTTTTTTTTCGTTCTAGTAAAATCCCATGTCATTCCAAGCATGTGTGTCAATTTTTACCTTCCTGTCTTCATTATTCCGTGATTTATTAAGTTTTCAAATTTATACTGACTTTTTAATGACCCGGTAAATTCCACTTTTATTACGCCTATATTTTAACGGAACCCCTTGCATTCAGAGGTTCAGTGGGCTGGTTATTTTATGGTGCGAGTACTTCCTCCTGAGACGGCGACTCCCTGAGCAAGATTATGCGACCCCTGGGGTTGAAAACCACCACTGTAGATAAATCTGCAACGCCTCCGTTAACCCACACCTGGGAAGGGCCCCAGTCTGATCAACCTTAGTCAGCCACTGGTTGGGACCAGCGTTGCAGGAGTGCTGTCCGTCGCGTATGAATTACGAATGGGTTCGTTCCCGGTAAACCCGCACTCGCCACCTACTTTCGCTCGGCGCGGCCTTCGCACCTTACGTCACGCGGACCATCTGCCATCTGTCGCGTCTTCCCACGCCACCGGAGGGACGGACTGCACAGAACTGCAGCGGACGTTTCTGCACGCCGGCTGCGACACTTCATCAGCCGCGACGGCGTGGGCAAGCGGCCGGCGTCGGATCACCGCAGATGTTTACAACGCCGCACCGATAGCGCGTTTTCACGTCTGCCGGCGTGATTTAACGCACAGACCTCGCTGTCGGCACCCTGCTGCGTACCTCATTCCCAGTCACACGAGGCTGCGCATACGGCCTTTACAAGCTTCCGAGGGTTTTTATTTGTGGACGGAGAAGTCAGTACTGCTTCCTCCCGCAAGTCCCCTAAAAACTCCACACCCTTGCGGATGCTGTTGCGTAGCAGTGTGCGTTTGTACCGCCCTACAGTACGCACGAGGTACCGTAGTTGCTGTCCAAGTCTTTATGAAAAGCATAGAGTTCTGACTAACCTGTTGTCTTCTATAGTTGTGTCCCCAGCGCAGAAACAGCACACAGGTCGTTGGTTCCTCTACAGCATACAAGTGATGCTAAAATAAGTTCTGTATGATGGAAGCATAAGAAACGACTCGCGAGATTCTTAATTGTCAGGGATGGCATTTATGAAATAAATAAAAAATATGAGCAACTATTGTTAATACGACACGGCCTATGCTGCCCATAGCTCATGTTGAGACCTCGACTGTTATCACAATTACACAAAACTTTACTCATGACCGGCGCGGTCCGGCGCGTATAGTGGTCAGCTCGAGACTGAAACTGCGGCGCGTTGCGAGACTAGAGGTAGAGGTAGAGGGCACCTGACGCTCAGTTTCGCGCCAAAACAGGGCCGTCGCGCGCCTTCTGCAAAATCGCTCTTCTCTTGTTACGATAAGAGAAGGCACCTTAAAGTTTTAAACTGTCAAAACCTAGCCTGTCCTTGAGAGATATTTATCACAAATTCTCAGCTCTGAATAATTAATATTTGGTACATAATAAACAAAACTAATTTCAAAAGAAATCACGTGATTCGGTTTCTGAATGCAAGGAAAGTGAAACCAAGTGAAATTTAACGGCAAATTTGCGATGTTTACGGACCAAATGCGATGAGTGATTCGATGGTGCGAAGATGCGTCCGACTGTTCAGTGCACGATGAAGAACGTGTTTAACCATCCTCCGTACAGCCCTGATCTTGCTCCTACAGACTTTCATCTGTTCTTACATCTCAAGTCTTTCCTTGGCGGTCATCACTTCACCAATGACGACGAGCTGAAAGAAACTGTTTCCAACTGGTTGAAGACACAGGCGGCAGATTTCTATGAAGAAGGTATACAAAACCTGGTGCCAAGCTATGACAAATGCCTGCAAAATTTCGGCAGTTACGTGGAACAGTAGTTTAAGAGTTGTAGAATTTTGTGCAATAAAAATTTCTTCTGTGTCTGTGTACAATTTCATTTTATTACCAAACGGAACTTACTTGCTGGACGCGCCTCGTAGATTTCGTTCCTCGCAACTTCCGTATCGATAGGAACTTTACTCATAAATAAATTTAATTACTCTCATATACCTTATCAATAAGAAATTAATCGCATCTACCGTATCGATTCGAGCTCGGTAACGAAAATCATTATGGAGAATGCTTATACTGCAATGCAGCAAACGCGAATGTTATACGAATAGTACGGATACGAAATGTATTGCGTTGCCAATCGATTCCGCATATGCGATATACAAAACACGCCATACAGAAGTGGCTTAAAAAAAAGACATTTTATACAGTAGAAAAAGGTAAAGCAGTCAACAATCCGATGACTGGTTTGTACACCACAGTGCTTTACTAGGCATGGTCCTGTTTGGAGGTGGTATGCCGTTGCCTTCCTCCGACCTTCGAACTGACTTACCCAGCCAGTTATAGGGGGACCTACAGTTTAACGTGGGTTCCGAACCACGGTGCTACTCGGTATTTTTCACGTGAGCAATACTGCCAGAGGTGAAAGAAGTGGAAAGTGACAGATGAAAATCCCAGGACCTGGCGAGTATCGAACCCTCGACATTCGGATTCATAGTCTGGCACTCTACCACTGTGCAACCGAGGCTCACTGATACAGTAGAAGAATTCGAAATATGATAATCTTTATTCTAAAGCGAGTAATTTATATAGAAGTCCTTGACGATTATTAAACGAGTATTGTGTAGCTCTGCCATTTTAGACGCTTATTTTTGTTGTTAGACATTTTAGATTACAGTTCTTCGCCAGTGTTTTCTGGTTAATCCTCGATGATCTGACGTCCGCTTTTAACGCAAACATACGTCTTTAGTTTGCACCTGCAAAGGTTTCGATTTAGTGGCTAATTATTTGTTTGTTAATTTGGTCCACTATAAAAAATTTAGTAGAAGTATTGAAAAGTTCTCATATACACAACTGATTCATTTTTACTCATAACGGTATTATCTTGTTACGGGTGATGTAACAGAAAACAGTACAACAGTCCTGCTGCATGCAAAATGATCGGTCACCGCTACAGAGAAGCAAAAGCATGCTCCATAATTTTGTAAGGTTAATAGAGCTTACGTCACGAGCGATTCCAAACACAGCGTAGCGGTCGTGTTTCTAAGTGACACTACTAACGAGAGTGACGATACGTTTCTAACGAGTACTGTTTCTAGAATGAAACTTTCACTCTGCAGCGGAGGAGTGTGTGTTGATATGAAACATCCGGGTAGATTAAAATTCTGCGCCGGAACCGGGACTCGAACCTGGGACCTTTGCCGTTTGCGGGCGAGCGCACTACCGACTGAGGTATCCCGACACGACTCACGATGTCGCCTCACAACTTTACTTCCGCCAGTACCTCGCCTCCTACTTTCCAAACTTCACAAATCTCTCCTGCGAACCATGCAAGACTAGCACTCCTGGAAGAACGGATATGGTGGAGACATGGCTTAGCCACAGCCTAAGGGATGTTTCCAGAATGAAACTTTTCACTCTGCAGCGGAGTGTGCGCTGATATGAAACTTCCTGGCAGATTAAAATTGTGTGCCGGAACCGGGACTCGAACCTGGGACCTTTGCCTTAGCTTTTGGGATTGTGAGTCGTGTCGGGATAGCTCAGTCGGTAGAGCGCTTGCCAGTGAAAGGCAAAGGTCCCAGGTTCGAGTCCCGGTTCCGGCACATAATTTTAATCTGCCTGGAAGTTTCAGTACTGTTTCTTTTAGTAACGAATACATAGGGATGCACTTCTTTTCGTTACTCACAGCTGTAGTAAACAAACACCGTAAACTTGCTTTCTATCGGCGAAGCTGCATTCCACAGACTGTCTTTCTATTACTCTCTCTCCGTCTTCCAAAGCATCATTGTCATGGGTGACTGTGATCTATGTTCACGCGGTGAATCAGCTGCATGACAAAACCGGAACTCGCTTTGCATGTCGCACAATCATTCGCGACAGCAGGTAGTTGCCTCTTCAGGAATCCAGTTTTCCGTCGCGTCCCGCCTTTTCCTGTTCTGATTTCGGTCTCCAGACCCAGCTAGCTATCTCTCATGTTTACGACTGGTTCGCGCCCTTCCTCAGAGACGTCACTTATCTCTCCATCGACGACACGCTCGTAGCGTCTGATCTTCCGTGTTTCCCAGCTTGCCGAGAATTTCGACCACCTCGTTTGTCACGTACCTCATCGTGTTTTCGTTTCGTGCAAAGTTGGGAGCTGGAGATGCCTGTTTACGATTAATCGGAATACCATATTTTACGGAACGAGGAATGTATTTATCGCCGTTCTGTTATTAAAAAAAATTCTTACGATCCACGGCCGTCTCTCATTCCTTTCTTCCAACGAAATGTTTCCCTTCAGTGGCCACTGTCTAATTAATTCGGTTCTCGGACGCTGCGGGCAGTTGACCGGTTGTGAAAAACTTGAAAGTCTGGCGGAACAGCCTGCTTTCGTGACAGCTAGGCTTTACCAGTTACTTTACGACATCCAGTACATAAATATTAATCAATTACAGGAGATTCCATAATTTGCTTAGTCCAGTAAAGAGACATGAAAATTAAATGGTTTTTTGAATGAGAAGAGTAAAAATTCTGCGGTTTAGTTTGTATTAATTACTCCCTAAAAAGACTGGAAGACAATAGGAGTCATCATCAAATTTAAGGTTCATACCACTAACGTCGGTTTACAGCATCCTTTTGGAACGTATACTTTTTCGGATGTTATGAACTGCCTCGACGAGAACAGTCTATTGACCAATAATAGTCAACATAGACTCTGAAGGTATTGTTCTTATGAAACACAGATAGCTCTTTACTCACATGAAGTGATGAGTGCTGTCGACACGGGATTTCATATTGATTCCATATTTCTAGATGTCTGGAAAGTTTTCACAAGCGACATTTAATCGAAGTGCGTGCTTATGGAATACCGCCACAGCTGTGCAGTTGGTTTCGCGATTTCCTGTCAGAAAGGACACACTACGTAGTAATTGATACAAAGCCATCGAGTAAAACAGAAGTGATATCTGGCGTTCCCAAGGGAAGCGTTGTAGGTCCCCAACTGTTCTGAGTCTATATGAAGCACTGGGAGACAATCTGAGCAGCTCCGTTAGACTGTTCGCTGATGATTCTGACGTTTATCGGATTTTAAAGTCACCATAAGACGAAAATCAACTACAAGATTATTTAGATATGGTATCTACAAGTTGAGAAAATTAGCGGTTGACCTTAAATAATGAAAAGTGTGACGTGATCTATATGATTTCACACACACACACACACACACACACACACACACACACACAAAGGTACAACTTCATTTACATGATAAATCAGTGAAATCTACAGGCCGTGAAATCAACTAAATAACTAGGAATTACAATTAATACAACTTCAATTGGAAAGGACACACAGTAATTATCGTGGATAAGAGGAATTAAAGCCTTTATTTCATTGGCAGGAAGATCCAACACTTCTACTAAAGAAACTGCCTACACTATACCTTGTCCATCCGTCCCATTTTGTACAGGGTGATCAAAAAGTCTGTATAAATTTGAAAACTTACCATACAAGATGACTTAGACAAAATTTCTAGTTGGTGCGAAGAATGGCAGCTAGCTCTCAATGTGGAAAAATGTAAGTTGATGCGCATGAGTAGGAAAAACAATCCCATAATGTTCGAATACAGCATTAGTAGTGAGCTTCTTGATGCTGTCGCGTCGTTCAAATATCTAGGAGTAACATTGCAGAGCGATATGAAATGGAACGAGCATGTAAGGACAGTTGTGAGTAAGGCGGACAGCCGACTTCGGTTTGTTGGGACAATTTTGGAAATATGTACTTCACCTCTAAAGGAATAATGTAGATAGAGGGGTAAAAATTGACACACATGCTTGTAATTACATGGGATTTTATTAGAACCAAAAACAAAAACAAAAGTTCAAAAAATGTCTGACATATGGCGCTTTATCTGATCAGAAAAGCAATAATTAGCATAACAAATTAAGACAAAGCAAAGATGATATTCTTTACAGGAAATGCTCAATATGTTCACCAGCATTTCTCAACAATACCTGTAGTCGAGGAATAATGTTGTGAACAGCATTGTAAAGCATTTCCGGAGTTATGGTGAGGCATTGGCGTCGGATGTTGTCTTTCAGCATCCCTAGAGATGTCGGTCGATCACGATACACTTGCGACTTCAGGTAACCCCAAAGCCAATAATCGCACGGACTGAGGTCTGGGGACCTGGGAGGCCAAGCATGACGAAAGTGGCGGCTGAGCACACGATCATCACCAAACGACGCGCGCAAGAGATCTTTCACGCTTCTAGCAACACTGTATTTTTTCTAATAAAACCCCATGCCGTTGTTGTTGTTGTTGTTTGTTAAGCTTATGGGACTTAACTACGGGGTCATCAGTCCATAAACTTACAAACTACTTATCAACTACCTTATACTAAGGATGGGACAAATATCCACGCCCGAGGGGGGATTCTAACCCCCGACCGTAGTGGCCGTGCAGACCGTGACTGGCGCGCCTCAGTCCCCTCAGCCACATGTGCTAGTCGTTCTCATATATTTCTTTTTCAATGCTCGTATTTTATTTACATTTAGTTATAATAATTGAGCCAGAGATTATTTTGTAGTTCACCTTTAATTCGCTGTTGCCCTGAAACGGTTTACTACGAGCTAGAAAACCAAAAGTGTGAGGTATACGGCAAATCAAGACGACGTCTGTGACATGGAAGGAACAAGTGAATTTATTTTATTTTATTTTATTTTATTTATTTATTTTTAATTTTGACGTCACTTTAGAAGTCGTCGTTCATTGGGTAATGTCACAGCGAATTTCATTGGCGGGAAATAAATGTTTGCTTCGGATATAACAACTCCTGAGCCTGGCAGTGGAGAACTTCGGTGTATCCACCACAGTAGGTATACATCTGTCATCGCGATACCCCTTTGCTGTGTGTTTCATTGTGCACTGCTCTCCTCTAACAAGTGCCTAGTGTCGTCCCAAGCGTCTCCCGCACCCAGACACGGGGCTCGGCCACGGTGGGTGCCGCAGCCACTGTGCGCTGTGTGTGTCTGGCGGTGCGGCCCTTCTCTGGAGGCGCCCTCGCCGGCGCTGGAATCCAATCTCCGGCTCGACGATTGAAACGCGGCGGCCGTTCGCTCAAAAATAAGGACTTCATCCCGGCCGCCCCTGCCCCCCGGGTCCTCCACTAATCTCCATACGCGCAGTTTGCAGTAAATCTGTTGCCCAATCCAATCTCGCGCTCCCGCGCGGCCGAATAAAGCTTTTAAAATGGAGCCGTTCCTCACGGCGGGCAGGCCACGCCCCTGCGCGACCTCTGCCGCTTCCCCCCCCCCCCCTCCCCGCCAAAGACGTCCTACCCCCGCCCCCACACCACCTCCTCCACAGCCATGCCACCCACCACTGACTACATCCCACTGTCTCTGTGCACAGACACGACCTCGTCCACTGTCTTGCCCTTTTCTCACATGACATCTTGCCAGCCATGGATGAAGGGCAACAGGCGGATTGTGTTTTTCTAGACTTCAAAAAGGCGTCCGACGCGGTGCCACACTGCAGACTGCTAACGAAGATACGAGCTTATGGAATAGGTTCACAGATTTGTGACTGGCTGGAAGACTTCCAAAGTAATAGAACGCAGTACGTTGTTCTCGACGGCGAGTGTTCATCAGAGACGAGTGTATCGTCAGGCGTGCCACAGGGGAGTGAGATAGTACCGCTATTATTTTCTATCTATATAAATGTTGTAATTTGCGGTTGTTTGCTGATGATGCTGTGGTGTATGCGAGGTTGTCGTTTTCAATTGACTGTAGTACCATACAAGATGACTTAGACAAAATTTCTAGTTGGTGCGAAGAAGGACAGCTCCATCAATGTACAAAAATGTAAGTTGATGCGCATGAGTAGGATAAACAATCTCATAATGTTCGAATACAGCATTAGTAGTGAGCTTCTTGATGCTGTCGCGTCGTTCAAATATCTAGGCGTAACAATGCAGAGCGATATGAAATGGAACGAGCATGTAAGGACAGTTGTGAGTAAGGCGGACAGCCGACTTCGGTTTGTTGGGACAATTTTGGAAATATGTACTTCACCTCTAAAGGATACCGCGTATAAAACGCTTCTACGACAACTTCTTGAGTATCACTCAACTGTTTGGGACCCGCAGCAGATCAGTTTAAAGGAAGACATAGAGGCAGTTCAGAGGCGAGCAGCTAGGTTTGTTACTGGTAGGTTCGACCAATGCGCGAGTGTCACGGAAATGCTCCGGCAACTCAATTGGGGATCGCTGGAGGAAAGACGACGTTCTTTTCGTGAATTTCTGTTGAGTAAATTTAGAGGGCCGGAATTTGAAGCTGAGTGTAGTACGATCTTGCTGCCGCCTACTTACATTTCGCGTAAAGATCACAAAGACAAGATAAGAGAAATTAGGGCCCGTACGGAGGCATATAGGCATTCTTTTTTTCCTCGTTCAATTTGGGAGTGGAATAGAAAAGGAAATGCCTAGTAGTGGTACAGTGTACCCTCCGCCATGCGCCTTACGGTGAATTGCGAAGTATGTATGTAGATGTAGATCACATTACATCCTACAACACACCTGATGCGACTGATCTCCCTATTGCAGCAACGGTCACAGGTAGGGTTAGCAGATTTTTGAAAGCAAAACTGAGGACACTTTCTATATTTTGAAATGAAAAATCAGGACACTTCCCATTTTTTAAATTTATAACAAAAGAAACAAAGATTATTATTACTTAAATCAGTCTTATCTACATCGACCCGCTCGGTTAACCAATAGTCAACACGTATTGAGAAAGTAACGCTCTTGTGAAACACAACTTGCCCTATATTCACATGAAGTCTTAAGTGCCATCGATAGGGGATCTCAAATCGATTCCATATTTCTGGATTGACGGAAGGCTTTTGATACTGTACCCCACAAGCGGCTTCCAATAAAATTGTATGATTATGGAATATCTCCCCAATTGTGCGATTGGATTCTCGAAGCCGCGGTGGAGTAGCCGAGCGGTCTCCAAGCACCTCTCTGCGGAGCGCGCGGTTGCTCGCCGTGGAGGTTCGAGTCCTCCCTGGGGCATGGGTGTGTGTGTTTGTCCGTAGGTTAGTTTACCTAGGTTTCAGTAGTTTGTAAGCTACGGACCGATGACCACGCAGTTTGGTTCGATAGATTTACAGACAGACAGACATCTGCAAACAACCTAAGAGAACTACTTAGATTTTCTCCTAAATCGTTTATGTAAATAAGAAACAGCAGAAGACCAATGACACTACCCTGTGGAACGCCCGATATCACCTCTGTTTTAGTCGATGCCTTACCATCGATTACTACGAACTGTGTACGATCCCCTATCGAATCGCAAATTTGGACCGATATACCGTAACCACGCAATTTGATTAAAACCCGTTTGTGAGGTACGGTGTCAAAAGCCTTCTGGAGAATCAAGAAATGCAGAATCAATTTGCGAACCCTTGTCGACAGCAGACATCACTTCGTGTGAGTAAAGGGCTAGTTGTGTTTCGCATGAACTATATTTTCTAAATCAGTGTTGACCTTGGTCCAATAGATTGTTCTCTTCGTGATAATTCACAACATTTGAATACAGGATATGTTCCAAAGCCCTGCTGCAAATTGCCGTCAATGAAATAGGCCTGTAGTTTAGTGGGTTACTCCTACTGCCTTTCTTGAATATAGGTGTGACCTGTGCAACTTTCCAATCTTTTGGTACAGATCCTTTTATGAGAGATCGGTTGTATATGGCTGTTACGTAAGGGGCTATCGCTTCAGCATAATCAGATAGAAATCTAATGGGTATACAATCCGGACAAGGAGACTTGGACAAAGCGGACAGTTTACTTGAGGATTATGCGTATTGTGAGTAGAGTACAACTGTCCCGCAGAATTTTGTGGTCAGCAGAGCGGTCCACGACCGGTGGTACCTCGGCAAGAGGTCTCCCGTAACTCTGCTGGCCGGGACTCGAGCCTCGCCCAAGTGCGTAACTCACGCACTCGTTATTAAAACAAAGCGACGAGGAGGAACTGCGGCAGGATACTAATGAAAAATAATAACCGACAGAGCAGGAGAGGCAGGAAAAAAAAAAGAGGAGAGAGAGAGAGAACAGAGAGAGAGAGAGACGGAGAGTCCCACGTATTTCCTGGTGGCACGCCCCGCGAGGGAAGGGATTTATTGTTTAATTAACGGCGAAGGCGTGAGCGGGAAACGAAGGCGGCACCCGCCCTGTCCGGCGGCGCCGGCCAATTAACCGGGAATCAAAACCTAATAAGCGGCCAGATTCATTTCGCCGGCGATTCGTCGGCCGATAACTCGGCCGGCCGGCAGAGTCCTGGCGCGGTCGCCAGACACCCGGGTGACCGCACAGTGGCGAACGGCTTTTAATAACCGCCGCAGACGCGCTCTGCAATGGCGCCAGTAGCTCAGCAACTAAAAAAAAAAATTACAAAAAAGGGCCGATATATGCAAGATACGGCGCTCCGGTTACGGGTATCATCACTTTACGAGCGTGAATTACACCCGGCGACGTATATATGGCTTTTAATATCGGTGCGTCCACCGCGGACGTAATGGTCACCCGCACGGGACTTCTTTATCGATAATTTTTTCCCCAGATAGTGTCTGATGGGCATCGTAATGAGCATGAGTATATAACCGCCAGAGCCTACCAGCTGACGCATAGTGGTTAATTTTTACTTTTTTTTTTTTTGTATTGGTTGGTGGTGGGTGGAGGTAGCTACTACATCGACATACAGGTTCGTTGTGAAAAATTTTAGCGAAATTCGCGTAAATAAAATATGGATAGCCAGAACATCGTACAGGGTGTTTCAGCAAATACGCTGCTCATAAATGTTAGGGGATCAGGTGAGGTGTGATACGAAAATACAAATGGTAACGTAAAGTATCACTTTAATAAGTCATGGTTGCAAAATATTAACATCAGTTATTTACAGACCAATGGAAAAAAATGTTCAAATGTTTGTAAATCCATCGGACCAAACTGCGTGGTTATCAGTCCGTAGCTTACAAACTACTTAAACCTAGGTAAACTAAACTAAGGACAAACACACACACCCATGCCCCAGGGAGGACTCGAACCTCCACGGCGAGCAACCGCGCGCTCCGCAGCGAGACGCTTTAGACCGCTCGGCTGCTCCACCGCGGCACCAATGGAAAAACTGGTGGAATTCGACCAAGGGGAAGATCAGTTCGTATTTAGGAAAAAAAAAATGTAGGTACACGTGAGGCAGTACTCACATTGCAACTTATCCTTGTAGACAGGTTAAGGAAAGGTAAACTAACTTTTTTTAGCATTTGTGGAGCTGGAGAAAGCTTTCGACAGTGTTGACTGCGGGAACTGATGACGTTGCAGTTTTATCGCCCTGAAACATCCAAACAACAACAATTTCATTTAAAAGTTCCGGGCTCATAAGCCTCTGAAGATGTCTTCCGCAGCCGAAGATGAAACGTTAGGGGAAAGTTTTACAAATCGACCACGGCTTATGAGCCCGGAAGTTTTAAAAGAAGTTGACGCCGGCCGTGAAAGCTTACATTGTATGAACAAGAACAATGTTGACTGGAATACTCTTTTTCAGATTCCGAAGGTAAAATATAGGGAGCTAAGGGCTGCATTCAACTTGAACAAAAACCAGACATCAATGCATGAAAGTGACGTATAAGTTGGGAAGGGAGTAAGACAGGGTTGTAGCCTTTCCCCAATGTTGTTCAATCTGTACATTGAGCAAGCTTTGAAGGAATGCAAGGAGAATATTGGAGAGGGAATTAAAGTCCAGGAGGAGGAAATAAAACATTACGGTTTGCTGACGACATAGTAATTCTCTCAGAGACAGTAAAAGACCTGGAAGAACAATTAAACGGAATGGACAGGGTCTTGAGACGGAGGTATTAGATGAACATTAACTAGAGTAAAACGAAGGTAATGGAATGCAATGTCAGAGAATCAGGCGATACTGAAGGAATTAGATTAGGTAATGAGACAGGAAAATTAGTAGATCAGTTTTGTTATTTAGGTAGCAAGATAACTTCTGATGGCCGAAGTAAAGAAGATATAAAATGAAGAATGGCCATGGGAAGTAGAACATTTCTGAAGAAGCGAAATCTGCTGATATCCAATATTAGTTTAAATGTTAGGAAGACCTTTCTTAAAGCATTTGTTTGGGAGTGTAGAATTGTACGGGGGTGAAACGTGGGCGATAAGGAGTTCGGACAAAACGATGACAGAAGCTTTTGAAATGTGGTGCTACACAGGAATGATGAAGATAAGATGGGTACATCACATAAATAATGAGGAAGTGCTCAACAGAATTGGGGAGAAAAGGAGTTTCTGTCGTATCCTGACTTGGTGGGACATTCTGAGACATCAAGGAAACGTCAACTTAGCATTAGAAGGAACTGTGTGGGGTGAAGATCGTAGAGGGAGACCGAGGGACGAATACAGTAAGCAGATTCAAAAGGATGTAGGTTGCCGTTCGTACTCTGAGATGAAGAGGCTTGCTCATCTACATCTCGTACATACTCCGCAATTCACCGTAAGGTGCGTGGCGGAGAGTACCCTGTGCCACTACTAGGCATTTTCTTTCCTATTCCACTCCCAAATTGAACGAGGAAAAAAAGAATGCCTATATGCCTCCGTAGGAGCCCTAATTTCTCTTATCTTGTCTTTGTGATCTTTACGCGAAATGTAAGTAGGCGGCAGCAAGATCGTACTACACTCAGCTTCAAATTCCGGCCCTCTAAATTTACTCAACAGAAATTCACGAAAAGAACGTCGTCTTTCCTCCAGCGTTCCCCAATTGAGTTGCCGGAGCATTTCCGTGACACTCGCGCATTGGTCGAACCTACCGGTAACAAATCTAGCTGCTCGCCTCTGAACCGCCTCTATGTCTTCCTTTAAACTGATCTGCTGCGGGTCAAAACACTTGAGCAATATTGAAGACGTGGTCACACAAGCGTTTTATACGCGGTCTCCTTTACAGGTGAAGTACATCTTCCCAAAATTCTCCCAATAAACCGAAGTCGGCTGTCCGTCTTACAACTGTCCTTACATGTTCGTTCCATTTCATATCGCTCTGCAATTTACGCCTAGATAGTTGAACGACGCGACAGTATCAAAAAGCTCACAACTAATGCTGTATTCGAACATTATAGGATTGTTTTTCCTACTCATGCGCATCACCTTACATTTTTCTACATTAAGAGCTAGATGCCAATTTTCGCACCAACTAGAAATTTTGTCTAAGTCATCCTGTATGCTATTACAGTCAGTTACAGACGACACCCTCCCATAAACCACAGCATCATCAGCAAACAGCCGCATATTACAACTTACTCTGTCCATCAGATCATTTGTATAGATAGAAAATAATAGCGGTCCTATCACACTCCCCTGGGGCACGCCTGACGATACACTCGTCTCTGATGAACACTCGCCGTCGAGAACAACGTACTGCGTTCTGTTACTTAGGAAGTCTTCCAGCCAGTCACAAATCTGTGAACCTATTCCATAAGCTCGTATCTTCGTTCGCAGTCTGCAGTGTGGCACCGCGTCGAACGCCTTTTTGAAGTCTAGAAAAACACAATCCGCCTGTTGCCCTTCGTCCATGGCTCGCAAGATGTCATGTGAGAAAATGGCAAGCTGAGTTTCACATGAACGATGTTTACTAAACCCGTGCTGATTCATAGATAGAAGCTTTTCCGTTTCAAGGAAATTTACTATATTCGAACTGAGAATATGCTCCAAAATTCTGCATGAAACTGATGTCAACGATATTGGCCTGTAATTGTGTGGGTCAGTTCTCTTGCCTTTCTTATAAACGGGAGTCACCTGCGCTTTTTTCCAATCACTAGGAACTTTGCGCTGAATTAAAGATTCGCGATAAATGCAAGCTAAGTAGGGGGCCAACGCCGCAAAATAGTTTTTGTAAAACCGAACTGGTATTCCATCCGGACCAGCAGACTTTTTCGTATTTAGCTCTCTCAGCTGCTTTTCTACACCGGAAATACCTATTGCTATGTACCCCATTTCGGAATTAGTACGTTAATCAAATGATGGTACATTTTTGCTGTCCTCCTGCGTGAAAGATTTCTTAAAGGTTAAATTTAGAACTTCAGCTTTCCGTTTGCTTTCTTCTATTACTGCCCCGAATGATCAACGAGTGACTGGACAGTGGGCTTTGACCCGCTTAACGACTTTACATAGGACCAGAATTTTTTCGGGTTCTCGGAAAGATCTTTTGCTAAGGTATGGCTGTGATAATTATTGTATGCTTCACGCATCGATCTTTTTATAGACGCACGAATCTCTACTAACTTTTGCCTGTCATCATTTCAGGGCAGGGTAGCGTGGAGAGCTGCATGAAACCAGTCTGCGGACTGAAGACCACAACAACAACATTTTATTCAGATGTTGGTTACAACAGTAATTTGTGTGTGATAGAGTACGATGTTTTACTGTCTCAACTCTTTACTTGGGGTTTACATGGCGTATACTTAGAGCGAGGCACTTTGGGGCTACCATAATAATGAGAAAGTCATTCTCGTTGCCCTCTAATATGGTGTGTGATCACCTCGGACAGCTATTACCGTTGCACACCAGCGTGGCATGGACAGTATGAGGGTATCAGTCAGGTCTAGTGGGATATTGGCCATTCTTCCATGAGTGCCATATCCAGCTCTGCAACCGTTGTAGGAGGTGCTGGTCTGGCTGCAATGCATCAGCCAGGTGCATCCCAGACATGCTCAATCGGGTTTAAGTCCGGTGAACAAGCTGGCCAATCCATCCGTTTAGTTCCCCCAGTTTCAAGCCTGCTGTCCACCAGTGCAGCTCTGTGGATACAAGCGTTATAATCCACCAGATGGAACCCATCTCCTAGGGCACCAGCGGAGAGCACAACCAAGTGTCGAAGGATCTCGTCTCTATACCTCTGAGCAACAATACTGACTCCTGCCTACACCATTCGGTCCACCACGGTTATGTTTCCTGCACATAAGAAGGCCTGTTCCGAGCTCAGGTTTGTCATTTCCTGCAGACTTTTTCAAATAAAACGGTGTACTGCGACTTTTGATTCACCATCAATTGTAAACAACATCACTGCCATGTACGTTTTCATCTATTAAGGAAAAGTTTTCTCCACCGACATTCAGATTCCTCAGTAAAAGTATCATAAACTGGAAGTCTTGTCTCGACTCCATATTAATGTGCACCGATAGATGTCCGCATACTTTCGATCAGATGATGTATTCCTTGCAGATTGATTGTTTCCTCCCCAAGTTCGCAATGTCCGAGATGGCAATAGATCAACTCAAAAGCTCATCGCCCCGAAACTCAGCCGAACCTGCGACAGCGAGCAACAGCGCGCTCCACAGCGAGGCGCTTTAGACCTCTCGGCTACTCCACCGCGGCGCGCAATAACAGCAAAGTACAAAGATCCAGAAAGGACGGCTTTATGATTTGCTCTCTCCTCTATTTCCAGAGTACTTCAAAATTACCGCAGCGGAATAGCCGTGCTCGCTAAAGCGACCTCCTGCGGTGCGCTCGACTGTTCGTCGTCAGAGGTTGGAGTCCTCCCTCGGGCGTGTGTATGTGCCTGTGTTTGTGTGTGTGTGTGTGTTGTTGTTGTTGTTAGGATAACATATTCTAAGTACATCAAATGTTTTGGATATGTCGCGTTTTGCAGCTCTTAAATATTGAAGAAAAGACATTTTTAATTATGCACCAAAGCTGCTTTTATTTAAATGCTGACGACTAGTTTCGGGCTTTGCCCATTTTCTAAGTCACCTATTACAGAGAACAAAGTGTGTTTTACATGAAAATACATTAATATAGTGATGTTATATTGATTATACAGGTTATAATTACTTACATTCATATACATTTATATTTGGTTACTGTTTGTAATACTGCCATACTGGGGACAAATTTCAGATAGAATAAAATATGCACTGAAGAAAACAAATCTTAAAATTGGCTTCTACACTAACAACACTTTAGGAACCAATATCATACATAAAATAGAAAAAATTGATCGCTATAGTCAATCTGGAGTTTACAAAATCGAATGCAATGAATGTGACAAAGCCTACATTGGACAGACAGGCAGACCTTTCAAAATTAGATTTAGAGAACATATAAATACAAGCGAAAATAATGTTTCAGCATTCGGCAGACACCTCAGAGAAAATAAACATTCGACTGAGAGTATAGAAGAAAATCTCAATATTTTACATATTGTAAGCAAAGGGCAACTAATGGACGTTTTAGAAGAATTACAAATCTATACACATATGACTAAGTACCCAGAACAAATGTTAAATGAACAAACAGAAATGCACAATAAAAAATTCATCGAAAATTTCCATAACACCTTGGCCAGCATATAAAATACAGTCCATCCTACCGTAATATACTTCAAAATATGCAACGAAACGCGATAAATTATAGTAGCACCGCAATATTATCCCTGTATTACAATATAGGACACAAATCAATTTATTACACTTAAAATAGTTCGGAATGAAATCTAAAATTTATTGTACAATATTTGTCATGGTACTGTTTATGTCACACTGCATATAACCAACGATATTGTTACAAACAAAATTGAGCAAAGAATATTTAATAAAACATCTTTGGATCAACAGCTCTGTAAATTACACCAAAGTAATTACGACAAACAGCGTGACATAAACAGTAACCAAATATAAATGTATATGAATGTAAGTAATTATAACCTGTATAATCAATATAACATCACTATATTAATGTATTTTCATGTAAAACACACTTTGTTCTCTGTAATAGGTGACTTAGGAAATGGGCAAAGCCCGAAACTAGTCGTCAGCATTTAAATAAAAGCAGCTTTGGTGCATAATTAAAAATGTCTTTTCTTCAATTATTCTAAGTAGTTTGTAAGTTTAGGTACTGCCGTAAGGTCCCATAAACTATACAAACATTTGAACATTTTGTACTTCAGAAACTGCTCGTAGTCACCACAGTAGAAAAGCGTGTTCATACTTTTGGAGATGATTGACATGCTTTCTGAGCACAAAATCACGGTTTACTTCAATGGAATACATTTTTGACTGCATTTACACCATAACAACGTGGAAAGTACTTGAGCCTGTTTTCCTTTGACAAATACGTATTCTTCCATTCAGTAGTTTAATTCTGATGGTAAATATTAATTCCACTTAAAAAATTATTCTTTTCCAGTTGTAACACAAATCCTATCGCGAATAAAACAGTGCTTTAATTATAATTTTCTTCTGTTTCAGGTAAGCCACTGGCGCTTGAAATGCCTTCGTCATCTGAAGGTGAGTGCAAGTATGTATACTGAAAAATAAATGGTTCAGTTGGAGAAAAGAGTTACGCCCAATGGGTTTACGGTAAAATAAATCATAAGTTCTAATCTTACATTGAGACAGACATAATGTGAGAATAAAACTATCGCTACATTGTTAACAGCAGTGCGTCATTACATGGTTAATTAGCATTTCCACTTCCGTTCTCCAGTCATTATTCATGAGTTTCATGAAAACAAAAGGAGTTGCAATTAATTTAATTTAGTTTTTGTGTGGCCACCTTGTTGGAAATGCTTCATTTGTTCTGGCCAAACTAGTTTCCAGGGAAGATCACCGTCATAGGCGTCTTTTGTTTTGTTTTACAGCACGTCAAGTGTAGGCTGTTTTAAAGTACACAATACTGATTTTTGCCTAGGTTTCTAAGTTACCGTTTGCTAACGTTCATTACAGTACATTTTTCTTTTTGATAAATTCATTCTTAGCTTTATTACCTTTGATGATAATTAGTCTTTTTTCATATGATTTGCCATGTGCATTGAGAGCGTGTGCTACTAAATGGCATTAATTTTATCTTCACGTAACGGGGAATCTGCGACTCTAATGAGAAGTATTCGATAAATTATAGTTGCTGGTAGAACTTCCGGGTTATAAGGCCGTGGTCCATAAAACTTTTCAGTTTCACCTAACGTTTCGTCCAGAGCTGCGCCGGACTTCCTCAGAGGTATTCTTACTTGCGTTGAGTCTTGTCGACTGATGAGTCGGGTGTCTGAGAGCGCCATATATACTGTGAAAAGTGGGCGTGGTCAAGCTGTCACGTTATCAGCAGAGATAGTCCTTGTCAAAGATGAAACATCACTATCGATTGCAATCGGTCAGAGATAAAACCTGTCGATCTTTCAAAGCTACTGTCCATATGTCGCTAAGTTTCATAGTTTCTTCTTTCCTGTTAAAATTTTCTTTATGATTATATATTTCAATAGCTTCCCTGTATGATTGTGGATACTAATTCGTCATAGTAGATAATACTGATGTTTCGTCCGCCTCCGTAGTCCAGTGGACAGCGTGGTTGGTTGAAACGCAGGGGGCCCGGGCTCGATTCCCGGTCGGGTAGGAGATTTTCTCCACTCGGGGACTGGGTGTCGTGTCGTCCTCATCATCATTCCATCATCATTGACATGCAAGTCGCCGAAGTGGCGTCAGATAAAGAGACTTGCACCAGGCAGGCTGAACACGACCCCAGTTGGGGTCTAACGGTCATAAATGCCACACGATCATCATCATACTGATGTTTCGCAAAACCTCGCTATATGACTTCCAGATTGAAGAGCATGCTCTGCCACAGCCGATTTCTCTGTGTTTCCTAGTCGGCAAAGACTTTTGTGTTCCTTCAGCCTAGTTTCTATACTTCTTTTTGTGGTTCCCATATAAACTTTACCACATGTGTACGGAATTTTATAAACGCCACAAGCAGAAAGAGTAGGTCGTTTATCCTTCGCAGAACGTAGTATCTGAGATATTTTCTTAGTTGGTCTGAAAACCGATCTGATGTTGTGTTTGCGTAATATTTTTCCTATTTGATCAGTTACTTCCCCGATAAATGGCAGGGAAACTGTGTTCTTCCATCGCTTTGTTTTATCACGTGTTTTTGCACTATTATTATTTGGTCGCAGAACCCTGTTTACTTCTTTATCTGAATATTCATTTTTCTCGAAAGCTTGCTTCAGGTGTTTTAATTCAGCATCCACGTGTTCCGGAGAGCAGATTTTTTTGCTCTGTCAACGAGACTTTTGATGACACCTCTCTTCTGCAGTGGGTGATGATTAGAGTTCTTATGTAAAAATCTGTCTGTGTTTGTAGCTCTTCGAAAAACTTTGTTTCCGTTTTCCATGTACCTCTCTAATAACTAGAACATCCAAGAAGGATATTGCGCTGTCTTTTTCCATTTCCATTGTAAACTGGATTTCTTTTTTATTTATGTTATTCAAATGAAAAAAAAATTCATCCAATGCTTCTTTACCGTGAGGTCATACTTTTGTGTCCCAGCCTCGTCGCCGCTTTTGAGTCTCGTCCGCCGGTTGTCGTAGGTGTCGGTGGCCGAGTAGAACAAGACCGATACAGAAATAAAGGATGCATGCTTGTGCAGGTACGGAGGTGACCAGCCAGTGGGACAGCATAAACTAGAAACACTCGAGTAAATTAGAACGAGATATATATTTCGTGGAGTCTTGGTAATACTTAACTTTTACATAATTCTTGACTGCAGAATGCTGATACATAGATTAGATAGAGGTCTGCCTACTGATGAGTCCTAGTGCCTATCCGATAGCCAAGTGTTAACTGGTTCCTATCTCATTCCCGAGTGAACGATGTCGTTCATAAGAAATCCGTGCTAGAATATATTTATTTAGTGTACTCATGCAGACTTGTTGTCTTTCAATTCTTACAAATGTTGTCAAGCACTTTCATTAAAACTTTCAATCCCAGGACCCCTGGTCGACACATTAAATTCTTCCCTGACGTTTCATCTCAAACTGAGGGACACATTATCGATAGTAAAATAGCAGCTACTACCAGGGCTAGAATGGCTCTAACTATAAAGCTTTGCAGGAGACACGAAGTTTCGGCACGAATTATTAATTGCGTAGTTCTATATGGTTAGTGAAAGCGTATTCAAAAAGATTAATAGATTTCCGTTCCGTTGGAGCAAACTAGATATATATCCATGTTTTGCCTTCTTTTCTTGTAGAATGATTATACTGTTCTTTAATCTTTATGGCCCCTCTATACAATTGATCGTGTTAATAATTATCAGGAGTGGAACTTCAATGGAGCGACTACTTACAACCGATACAAAAGCGTTAGATCTTTGTACCTCTTACTTTCTTTCAATGTAGTCACCACCGTTGTACAGAATCCGTTGCCAGCGATGTGGAAGGCGTAGTATATCGTTAGCAGAGCCTGTTCTGTTGATGGTGCGAATGGAGCGGTCTGCTGCCAGTCGTATCTCTGGAACAGTTCTGAAGCGAAAGCCATGAAGTGGTTCCTTTATGTCCAGAATCCAATCAAAGACACAAGGACTTAAGTTCGCGGTTTATGGTGGATGGTACAGTACTTCCCAGTCCCGTCGACCGAACAGAGCAGCCACAGCTTGCGCTGTATGCGCCCGCGCATTGTCGTGCTAAACGATGGGTGGGTTGCGCAGAAAGTGTCGCCGCTTCTTTCGCAAAGCAGGTCGCAGGTGATGCTCCAAAAACGAACAGTAATGCTGTGCATTGACGGTCTGCCGTGGAGGAACGTAATGCGTTAGACCGCTCTCTCTCAAGTGGCTGTGTTTGCCTCGATTGCGCGCACGCCGGTGACGTGGGACGGGCGAGTCCAAATGCTCAGTGGTAAGGTAGGTGTGTCAGCTAGAGATGGGCAATCTGCTCCTGAACTGATTCAAAGAGCCAGATCCTTCTAAGGAGTGAGTGATGGATGAATCCCAAAAAAAGAGTGGTAGTTCATCTGATCCAAAAACTCCCTCTGGCGACAGCAATGAGCTGCATAAGCACCCCTTACAACATGCTTCAGAAGTTTCCTAAACCCCTTGCCAAATGCTTTAGACGTTTCCTAAACCCCTTGCCAAATGCTTCAGAAGTTTCCTAAGCTACAAAATAAATGTGGTATAGACCATATGCAAGTATAAAACTGCAGAAAATGAGCGCCTAAACACGCGCAGCGCCTCTGTGCTGCGAGTCGAGAATCGTTGAGTCGAGAGTCGGCAAGTCACACAAGCAGCATGGTTCAGTGAGCTCGCTGCTAGCTACTCCGCACGACTCCGGCGATCGGGGCGATCCGACCGCCAACTGAGTCGGTGAGTTAGCTGGTTCACCGGTTCACCTCTCCCCACCACTCTCCCGACTCCGCTCGCTTGCGGAGCCGCCCGTATGGCGCGCTGCTCATTATTCCCCCCACTCCTCTGGCGAACCGCACGGTGCCGAACAAAGCGACTCCGCGTATTTCTCTGTTCTCTCAACTCTTGTATTCTGATAAATCTTGCAGCTCGCTTACAGAAACGATCATCTGAAGCAACAGAAACTGCCATATAGGCAAATGTGGTATTCCGAATAGTATTCGAAATGAAACGTATTTATTTAATTTTATGCTTTTTCTTAATAATAGGAAATCTGCAGTCTGTAGCAAAAACGCGTTACAGTACAAAATTAAACTATATAAAATTTCCGCAAAAAATATCGTACTCCATTTTCTCGAAGACTTGTAGTTTGCATGAAGGGAGCAAGAGAGACAAAATCTTGTGCAACGTGCATTCTCTGTTGCTTAGATACATTTTGTAAGCCCATATCACGCAGTTTCGTGACTTGATAGACAAATATCCTGTATCAAATTATGCGTCTTTTATGCATCTACACTATTTTGGCACGTTGAAAACAATGACTATATAATCGAATAACAAAGAAAATAACAATGTGCATTAATATTTTCAATCTCTGAAACCATTCAGTTTTGGGAATGTGTCCATTTGAAATTTTTGCTGCTGGCGTCAAATCTTTGACAGTAACAACAAACTTTTTTCCCAATAGAGAGAGAGAGAGAACACTAGGATGTCAAACGAGATGTGTCCAAAGTTACGTTTCTGAGTAAAATATCTTGCTATAATATTTCATTACGAATTTAATGTGTTTGGTTCAGCGGGATGTGTGTGTTTCCAATTAAAGATAAAATATATTGTGAAGCACTTAAAAATAATTTGGCTTGCTCTGTATAGAGAATATTTTAAATCTTTGCACAAATAACAGGTGAAACGGTTGTAGTTGCAGGAGTTAAAATATAAGATGGAATGGGAAGTGAACCAGCGACCGCAAAAATTACGAGGTGGTAGCCAAGGTCGTTACCCCTACGCTACAGCAACAATTCTGAGAGATATTCAAAACTAATGATTTACTATCGTTTTCCAATAAGACTTATTTCGTACTTATTCCGTTGTTGATCGTTTATAGTCTCAAAAACTCATTGCGAACATAGTCGAAAGTAACTGTACTCGTCTTGTAATTTCGAAGAATTTGACCGATGATGTTCAGTCTGTTTTCGTATTTGAAAATACGAATGAAATAGTCCACGAACTTTCATCGCTTTGTAAATGTAATGCAAAGCATTCTTTTTTACGCCTTACTTCCTAAAGTTAATAAAACTTTATTATCTTACTCTACAGCTATCATTATTCTATGGTTTACGGATGCCAAACTTTGGAAACAGCTGATCGGTTCTAGCGGCCATCTTGAAGAGAGGAGTTGTCGCGCTCACGTCGGACACCCGGCCGTGTCGCCGAATGTCGCTGCTCGTAGCTGCCGTGTCGCATCGCTGAATGTCGCGCGCTGTCATTTGCTTTTGTCGCTCACGTAGGACACGGCCTTATTGCGCACGGCTATTCCGCCGCAGAAGTTGCCACGTCCTGCATGGAACTCTCGCGATATGTCACGTTTCATTCAACTCGCTCAAACTCGCAAACTACTCACTGTATAAATATGGAACTAGTATCATTTTATTCTGCAAAATATTGTATTTTTTGAATGAAAGTATAAAAATATAAAAATAATAATTTTTTCCTTTTCCAATTATTTCACCTGCAAAAATATTTAAATTTTGTTATAACATTTTTAATTTTTAATGTAGGCGTAATTTTAATTAAATTTTAATTCTCGAAACTACTAAGGACTTACAATAAAATGATTACTCTTCTTTCACAATATGGCCAATTCAGATAAAGGTATAGGAACAAAAAAGCAATGTGACATCGTTTTACTTTTTTATCAGTTGGTGAGTCATGAGCCATGAAAAAGAACTAGTTCATGCCAGTGAGTGACTATTTCTGATCCGATCTCTGAAAAGATCGGTTTTGCCCATCTCTAGTGTCAGCAGCGTGTGCTGCCAGCGACAGTAACAGAGTCCATTGCACAGTGTCTCCACAGCAATGTTACCACTATTTAAGTTCCAACCCGCGTGGTTTTTTTGCTGCGTTACTACGCAACTATTTGAGGAACAAATAGGCGTAAGTTAGATGAACGTGAGAGATGTGTTTGGGCTAAAGGTTCTGGTATTTGTGGAGAATTTGAAGTTTAATGGAGATTGTACATTTTATTACCCTGAAACGGTGACATTGAACAAAAAAATACATATTGATCTTGGCGAAAGCGGAGAAGCGGTTCTTGGTGTGTTAGTTCTAAGGGGCACCCTAGGATACTCTCTGTGTGAGACACGTCTGGGCATTTCTGAGAGCCGCGGCAGGTGTTCTGCGCATGGGCAAACACTGTGCGGTATGCAGGCTTGGAGACTTCGATGCATGTACAGGCGATCGTGCCTTGGTTTCGCTAAAACTCAGAAATGGCTTGACCGTCTTGAATAACCTTTCTTTTCTTTTGATCGCTCAAATATCGTGTTTTTTTTCGTGGGGGGGGGGGGGCGGGGGATGGAAAATGGAAAACAGGTGAAAAATCGAAAAAATAGGATCCGAAATTTTGTATGAACTATGGCACTTTCGATTAGATTCGTATGTTATTCGCTCCCCTTTCGTTCGCCATATTGCGATAAAATTTTTCACATTTGACCTAGAACAAAATAGGGGCGTTACTCTTTGCGTATCAAAAATGTTCACATTTTTGTAAAGCTTATGGGACTTAACTACGGGGTCATCAGTCCCTAGACTTACAAACTACTTATGAACTACTTACGAACTAGGACGGCACAAATATCCATGCCCGAGGGGAGATTCGAACCCCCGACCGTAGTGGCCGTGCGGACCGTGACTGGAGCGCCTTAGTCCCCTCGGCCACCGCGGCCGGCTTTGTGTATCAGTTCGCTCGGTACAAGATGGAGCGTGTCTTACAACAGAGGCCGACAGCACTCTACCGTTTTACACAGGTCTTGATGTAATTTTGTACACCTGCCCTTCATACAAGAGAGAGATCACTGTATACACAATATTCTGTACGGTGCGTGCCGGATGGTAATTTACTTCTTCAACGTCTATTGACCGATAATCATGAAATTTGACAGGTATATTGAAAGTTTGGCCCAGGTCCGACTAAAACGTTAGATTAGGCAAATACCAGAAATCGTCATATTTGAGCTTTTTGTAGAGACCATGGATGTGCGTCGGCAGATGGCGCCATACAACTGTGTGTTCATTGTACTCCTGTCCTGTCAGTCTGCGTGCTAAAACTCTTTGATTGATAAAAACTGTTACTCATCAGTAATCTCAATGTCGTGTTTGGGCAATTCAACAGCATGACAGAAAGAATGTATAACCTTTGCATCAGAGTCTTTTACTAAATTACACAAAACAGTTAAAAAAAGGGGGGAAGAAAAAAAGCATTTACTTTGGCAACAGCATCTGAACAATATTGATCTCTATCAAACATCTGAACTTGGTCATTAGTAATTTAATTTAGCTGACTGTGCACATGGAAACGCTCGTTTTGTCATGCAATTCTTTTCAAAACTTGACTCCCATCAATACCCTGTAAATTAATTCTCTTTATAGTGCCCAACACGTGCGATGTAGCAAAATCACATATGTACGAAACAACGTAGCATTAACCATTTTATCAAAATTCTATGAAAATGGAAAGGCAATACTACTCGCTACTAAAAAATACAATCTACGATTTGTGACATTATTATTATTATTATTATTATTATTTAATTCTTCCCTTACACACAAGTTTAACAATGTCCACAATGTGTCTACACTTCTGACAAAACTGACTAATATTATAAATACCGTTTAATATCTGCAACTCTGCAAGTTTCTTACATAAACAGAAAAATCTCAATATATGTAATTTTCGATCAATCGTCGTTTGTAACAGTACATAATACTTTTCGCCATAATGGTCACACATTCACTATCAGGAATGGTAGATTTTTTTAATTTCATTTCATAATCGAGTTCTTGACTAGAAAATATTGAGTGATTAGCTATTCGGTGCTGAAAATCACGTAGTATTGCACCGTAATACAAAACTACCCACACAGTTCGGAGCTGTGGTAGAGCTTTCCATTGTCAGTTCTAGCTGGCTACCGGCAACATCTCGCAACGCAGCTGTCAGGTAGCGATACTTCTTAGAGCTCGGTGGTTTCACGAATCGTTAATATACGTAAAAGCACGCCGCAAAATAACAGAACAACACCTGAGGTTGAAGTTGACTTTACTTCATCAGAATTCGTTCTGGGCGTCACACACACACACACACACGTGTTATTTGTCAGCTCTTTGTCGTTCTAATGTCCTACACTGCACGACAGAATAGTGGAATGTGGTGAACGCACTTTCCTTACAACATCCTCCTAGAGCGCACAGGTCTGTCCCGAGACAACATGCATTACGGCTGTCTTTTGAACTCTGGTCGTTATTCACTCTGTCGCGGCGTGAAATACTGTGCATCGCTATATATTTAACACGCGGAGTAATGTACTGCACGTACGTGTTTGTCTCGATTGCGGAAAAAGGTTGCCACATTGTAACTCGCGTCTGGCGCCTGTCTTCGCCGTCCGGTGACCACCCGGTGACTGCGGAGGTCGTTCGTCAGCGTCTAGATGAGTTACGCGCGGTCTCTGGACACACACACACACACACACACACACACACACACACACACACACCGCGCCAGCTTCGCAGCCCACGACAGTTACTGCTTGTGAACTGCCGGTGCGTTTCCATTACGGTGTCAAATCACTCACTCCATATGTCGCGAGACGCCATCCACACAATCGATAAACAACAACTGGCAGGGCTTCGTAGTGCGTAACTCGTCTGTAATACCCCGCATCCTGGCTCCCCTCTTGGCCCATCGTAGTAGTAATTCTCCAGTCTTTAAAATTCATAATTGGGTAGAGCTGATAACCAAATGTTAGGATCGCACTTAGAAAACGAATGGGCATCGTTTAGAGGAAAAGGTGGTATTATGGGCTACCACTTTATTTTTGAACCATAAATTCCAAAATTGTCAGTGAAATTTGCTGAAAACCTCAAAAAATAATCTTTATGATGTTATAAAAAAGCCAAACACACATGTTTTAGTTTAAATCATTATGCAACTTTAATATGGAAACATGTTTACAAAATTGACATATTGTGAAAAAATGTAAATGTGGTGGTAATAGGGGCTACTTTATAAACACACAAAAATGTCAATATTATTTTCTGTAGATTTTTAGAGTAATTGGAAAACAGCAAACCCTTTATACTGCGACATGTTTACCATAAGTTGTTCATTTAGGGTTGACAGAAATCACAGCCAGCACACTCGTTGTGCGCCCCCTTCTCGCACATTAGGCACTGGATCCACAGCTCTCCTTTAGAGTCTTGCGAATGTAACCCCTCACAAAAAAGGCAGGTAGCATCGTCATCTCCACGTTTTTCAACACCAACACTCGGCTCTAGAACTGACTGCCCAGAATCTATCGATCCCTCCTCTGAACTCTCGGATGATGATTGTAAGTCGATGGTCAATTTTCGCTTCACTGATGGAGTTTTGCTTTTTATTCCTTGTTTCTTTCTTTTGTCAACACCTGGCTCACATCTCACAATCTTCGTATTCTCTGTTACATCGTCACTTTCGATCTTCCTTTTTTTTTTTTTTTTTTTGTCCACTTCTTTTCCCCCTTTCTATTTTCCTTTTTTTATCAGCTTCCTTTTCTGCGTGCTTTTTTGAGCTTCTTCCAGATATATTTTGCAGGGTGATGCTGTAATTACAGCTGTCTTTCCTGGCTTAGGTTCTTTGTTTGTGGTCTTTTTCTTATTTTTTGGCACAGGCAAAATGTCATTTGGCGAAGTCTTAATGTTTCCTATTGGAACGTGGGGACACACTGCTTGGACCAGCTTCTGCTAGGTCTTTGGCACATGGTGTGGACCAGTAGAGGACTGGGGCAAGCCCTCTGTGTTATCTGGCTGAAACAGAAAACCACACAGTATTTGTAGGTGTTGTAATATGGTCTACTGTAGTAGCGGTGTGGTTTTTGTATAGGTTGAATATGGTTGCAAGCTGCCACTGACTTCACAGTAAACATCGTCCTAGTTAGTACACATTAATTGCCAACTTATATTTTAAATGCGATGTAAATCCTCATAGTAGTTCTCATTTCAGGTATGGGTTACCTGTTAAAAGACGTGGTGTCTTCCTTGCATCTGGATGCAATATTGTACTCGTCTCTGCAATGAATTTCGAATTATTTCGAAAACCCCTGCATCATTTCGGAATTTTTGTCAAGCGTGTACAACTCTCCGTTTCATTTCTTCAACCATGTTAACGGATGTGCTATACACTTCGCTTTTGAGATGACTCCAAACACAACAGTTTTAACGATTCAGATCAAGTGATCTTGGAGGCCAAGGTAAAGGTCCGCCTCGACCAATCCATCACTGGCCGTATCTGTTACTACAATGTGTTATCTGCAATTACTAATGGATTTACATTCTTGTGTAACATAAGCATTGTAATTATAGATCCACTAGCTGAACCCCCGCTGCTTCACATACGTAGGCTGGTTGGTCTTCACCAGTTGTTTCTTTTTAAGTTTCGTAGTTATAGCTTGAAATTTGAGTTAACAGCAACATATTTCTGAAAATCAATTTTTGCATCTCGTATTTAACCCCCTTATTGGTCGAATTTCCAGAAATACCGAAACATGTGTCTTTTAAATTTGAACCCCGAATCCAAATCCGAAAATTTGTAGTTCTAACTTCAAAATTGCCTAAATAGCAACATATTTTCGAAAAACACCTCATCTCCAATTGAACTCCGTTGATGGTTGAATTTCCAAAAATACCGAAACACGTATTTTTTAACGTCTAACCAACTATACAAATATCAATTTTTGCAGCTCTAGCTTCAAAATTGTATCAATATCAAAGTTTTTTCAAAACGAATTTTTGATCCTCTATTTAACCAGCTTACTTGTTGAATTTCCAAAAATACTAAAAATCATGGATTTGTAATCCTGACCTAGATTCCATATCCGAAGTTTCGTAGTTGTAGCTTAAAATTTGAGTTAACAGCAACATATTTTTGAAAGTCAATTTTTTGCGTCACCCATTTTACCCCCTTATTTGTCGAATTTCAAAAAATGCCGAAACACGTGTCTTTTAAATTCGAACCCTGAATTAAAATCCGAAATTTTGTAGTTCTAGCTTCAAAATTGTCTAAATAGCTACGTATTTTCAAAAAAACCTTTCATCCCCTATTTCACTCCCTTACGGACGGAATATCGAAAAATCGCTTCTTAAAACATGCCTACAGTGTAAGATCAACACCCTCCACAAATTTCAAGTTTCTGTCTTCAGTGGTTTGGGCTGGGCGATGATGAATCAGTCGGTCGGTCAGTCAGTCAATCGGGACACTTTTATATATAGAGATTACGAAATTATCACTATTACTTTTAGTATGTTGATTGTAGTGGCCAGTGTAATCATCTACCACAAAATGTCTACATGTGTTGTGTACATAACAGTTTTCTTGTGTTGTGTGTGCCAGATAACAAGATTATCGACAAAACTAAAAGTATATACATCAATATAATGATCCAGACGCTTAAATCACAAAACATAAATACTCAAATAGCTGTATCTTCATGAGCAGGTTAGACGTGCAACCATAACCTCACTGCCACCAACAATACAAAACATAAAAAACAGTAACGAAACTGTAACTGTAAAATGCACCCGATGATGGCAGCGTGCTGATAAAAATATTAGTAAAATGTGACTATTGCAGTATAAATTATTTCAAAAAGTTTCTGAAACATTTTTGGGTACTGAAAACCAGACGACTTGCGTTGCACAGAGCAGAAGCATGTTTCCCTATTGTGTATTAGGAAGCAGGAGCTTTAGCCAGAAGCTGATTAACTCCCAAATATGCTGCAGGACGAAAGTTACGGATGTTTTCAAGTCTAATATCACACTAGATGACCCGGTGAACTCCGTATCTACCTCTTAAAATAAACTATATTAATTCAAATCCAGTAGCTTTATAAAGGCATCATCAGATAGTCCAAGTATCGACTCGATAGTCGGCGGAAAGAGTGGGCAAATCACGAACACATGTCCAGGATAATCATCGTGTCTCGTTCAAGTTTAGGGAAGGTTTAAACGGTGATAAAATATGGAAAAACTTTATCGTAATCAGTGGATATTTTATAGGAAATCTCTTTCTATTTTTTTCTGAATGCTCCAATATTCGGGGATTCTTTTCCAAATGTTTATTACGTAAGAACCTTACTCTTGCTTTGAACATCAAATATGCAAACTTTATCGCAATCAGACGAATGATATTGATATCTCATTGAGAAAAACTCTTTCAGTTTCTCGCCAATTTTCAAATTTTTAGTTCATAAGAACGTTCATGTTTCGTTTAACGTCAAATAATCAAAATTTTATCGCAATCGGATGAACGGTTTTCAACATACAGTGTTGAGTACATTTAGAAAGACATTAAAAAGGAACTTGGTTAGAATTTTTCGACTTTCCTTTGTAAGTGTCCCTATTTTTTTTTTTTTTCTTTTTTTACTGAAAACTTTCTCAAGACCATAATGAACAGAACAAGAAAAGAATTACCCCTCTCCGTCGTGCGAATAGTCAGTTACAGTGCTGAATGAATCAAAAACACATTGAAAAACGCACTTTCAGTTTCTCTCAAATTTTCCAATTTTCCGGCAGATTTTTCAAAAAAAATTATTTCGTGCAAACCTTGTCCTGTTAAACAGTACTCAAGTGATGCTCTTACAACCATGTGGCAATTGATTTTTACTCATAGAAAAAAATCGCTTTCGGTTTTTCCTAAATTTTACCACTATCCGGCCGACTTTTCCAAATTATCATTTGCTGCGAATCTTTGAATGTACAACATTTTATTGCAATTGGACGAACCCTTCCCTGGACCTACACGAATATTTCAAGACTAAAATGAGCCAAATCTGTTCAGTCGTTCTCGAGGTTTAGCGAGACTAACGAACAGCAATTCATTTTTACGTGTATAGATATCACAGGTGCGCCTCGGTTGCACAGTGGTAGAGTACCTGACTACAAATCCAAAGGTCGCGGGTTCGATCCCCGCCAGGTCCTAGGATTTTTATCTGGCACTTTCCACTTCTTTCACCTCTGGCAGTATTGCTCATGTGAAAAATACCGAGTAGCACCGTGGTTCGGAATCCACGTTAAACTGTAGGTCCCCCTATAACTGGCTGGGTAAGTCAGTTCGAAGGTCGGAGGAAGGCAACGGCATACCACCTCCAAACAGGACCGTGCCTAGTAAAGCACTGTTGTGTTCAAACCAATCTTCGGATTGTTGACTGCTTTACCTAGATATCACAGAAGCGTACGATCAGTAGTTCTTTCTTCACCCTGTCCGTGCATTTACCGATGAATAATTCTGATTGCGACTCTTTTCCACACTATTTATGGTTATTCGCCAAGAACACATGCGAATGTCGATGTTCCGCCCCACCTAAGAGCATTAAGAGGAACATGATACCTCGTAATGCAGCGCTAGGAAAACCGTCGTGCAGCCAAAGCAAATGGCATCAGATATATCACAGGATCAGGTCACGAAAGCGGCCGTTCTAGTTTTTCTCAGCCAGTGCACTGCAGTTCCCGAGTCCGTCTCTTCTACTGGACTTGGCGTTTTTATAGTCTGTGTGCTGATCGAGAGATACAAAGTTGTGCTGCCGACTCACAGCACGCTAGCTGGCATTTTACGCTCCACTGGTGCACCCAGCAGCGTACCGCAGTGCCTGCGACTGACACTCGATCACAAATCACGTGCTGAAGGTTGAGAATCAAGAAGTGTCAGATCCAGCAGTCGTAGCGAGATTGAATATCGAAAATTACAAAGTTACCAAAAATAGACGAAAAGTATATTTGTTCAGGAAAGCAGATACAAATACAAAACACTGCTTGTCGAAAGACATTTTCCACTCTGTCCTAACAATAAACGTAAGTGTAGAACAGATGTGGCTCCAATTCAAAGAAGTGGTATCGACAGCAATCGAGAGTTTTATACCAAATAAATTAATAAAAGAAGGAGGTGATCCCGCTTGGTACACAAAACAGGTCAGGACACTGTTGAAAAAAAAAAATCTGAAAAAGGCATACTAAATTTAAACGAAGACAAAATCCCCAGTATTGGCTATTGTACACAGAAACTAGGAATTTAGCGAGGACTTTAATGCGAGATGCCTACAATATTTATCACAACGAAACGCTTTCTCGAAATTTGACTGAAAACCCTAAGTGATTTTGGTCATACGTTAAATATACTAGGGGCAAAACACAAACAATACCCTCACTACGTGATATTAATGGCTATCCTGACGATGACAGCGCTGCTAAAACAGAGTTACTAACCATAGCTTTTAGAATCTCATTCACCAAAGAAGACGAAATCAATATTCCAGATTTCCAATTACGAACAGAGGCCGTAAAGAGTAACGTAGAAGTAGATGCCATCGGATTAGTGAAGCAACTAAAATCACTTAACAAGAACAAGTCTTCTGGTCCGGACTGTATACCCATATACCCATTAGATTTCTATCTGATTATGCTGAAGCTATAGCTCCTTACTTAACAGCCACATACAACCGCTCTCTCAAAGAAGGATCTGTACCAAAAGACTGGAAAGATGCTCAGATCACACCTATATTCAAGAAAGGCAGTAGGAGTAACCCACTAAACTACAGGCCTATTTCATTGACGTCAATTTGTAGCAGTGTTTTGGAACAAATCCTGTATTCAAATATTACGAATTATCTCGAACATAATGATCTACTGAACCAAGGTCAACACCGATTTAGAAAATATAATTCACGCGAAACACAAGTAGCTCTTTACTCACACGAAATGATGAGTGCTATCGACAAGGGTTCGCAAATCGATTCCGTATTTCTTGATTTCCATATGGCTTTGACACCGTACGTTACAAACGGCTTTTAATCAAATTGCGTGGTTGTGGTATATCGCCCCAAATTTCCGACTGGATAGATGATTTCCTGTCAGAGAGGACACAGTTTGTAGGAATCGATGGTAAAGCATCGACTAAAACGGAGGTGATATAGGGCGTTACACAGGGTATTGTCATTGGTCCTCTGCTGTTCTTTATTTACATAAACGATTTGGGAGAAAATCTAAGTACCTCTCTTAGGTTATTTGCAGATGACACCGTCATTTACCGTCTAGTAAAATCATCTGAAGATCATTACCAACTGCAGTACAATCTTAATAAGATATCACTATGGTGTAAAAATTGGCAATTGACTCTAAATAATGAGAACTGTGAAGTCGTCAACATGAGTACGAAAAGAAATCCGTTAAACTTTGTTTACAAGATAAATCAATCGAATGTGAAGGCCGTAAACTCTACAAAATACCTAGCAATTACTATTACTTCAGACTTAAATTGCAAAGAACACGTAGATAATGTCGTAGGAAAGGCGAACCAAAGACTGCGTTTTATTGGCACGATACGGGGGAGACAGCGTTACGGAAATGATACAGGATCTGGGATGGGAATCATTACAACAACGGCGCTTATCGCTGCGGCGTGGGCTACTTACGAAACTCCAATCGCCAACGTTCGCTCCTGAATGCGAAAATATATTGTTAACTCCCACTTACATAGGTGGAAACGATCATCAAAATAAAATATGAGAAATCAGAGCTCGAACGGAGAGATTCATGTGTTCTTTCTGCCCGCGCGCTATTCGAGAACGGAATGGGGGATAAATAGTACAACGGTAGTTCGATGAACCCTCTGCCAGGCACTTAAATGTGATTTGCAGAGTATCCCTTCGCCTAATTTGCAGTTCACACATTAATTCAACTTAGCACTCACTAATAAGTTTTAAATTTTTTTGATTCTTAAAAAGGCATTGTCACACAATTGCAAATGTAGAAAAATTTATGGTGACCCAGATGATTAGGGGCAACAATCCCGTAATTTTCGAATATAGCATTAGTAGTGTGCTATTTGACAGCGTCGCGTCCATTAAATACCTAGGCTTAACGTTGCAGAGTGATATGAAATGGAACGAGCATGTTAAGACAGTCGTGGGAAGGCGAATGGTCGACTTCCGATTATTGTGAGAATTTTTGGAAGATCTGATTCGTCTGTAAACGAGACCGCATATGAAACGCTTTTGCGTGAGTATTGTTCAAGTGTTTGGGATCCCCAACAGATTGGTCCACAGAAAGCTACAGAAGCATTTCAGAGCTCGACCGCAAAGTTTGTCACTAGTAGGTTAGATCGATGTGCGAGTGTTAATGAGATGCTTCGGTAACTGAAATGAGAGTCGCTGGAGAGAAAGCGACGTTTTTTCCGAGAAACACTGTCGAAAAAACTCTAAGGACCGAAATTTGTAGCGGAAGTGATGTTCTTGTTTGTTGTGGTCTTCAGTCCGCAGACTGGTTTGATGCAGCTCTCCACAATAGCCTAACCTGAGCAAGCCTCTTCATCTCTACATAAGAACGGCAACCTACATCTGTCTGAATCTGCTTACTGTATCCATCTCTTGGTCTTCCTCTGCGGTTTTTACCCCACACACTTCCCTCTAATGCTAAATTCACAATTCCTTGATGTCTAAGAATGTGTCCCACCAATCTATCCCTTCTTTTAGTCAAGGTATGCCACAAATTTCTTTTCTCCCCAATTCTGTTCAGTACCTCCTCATTAGTTACGCGATCCTTCAGCATTCTTCTGTAGCACCATATTTCAAAATCCTCAATCCTCTTCCTGTCCGCACTGTTTATCGTCCATGTCTCACTCCCATACAAGGCAACACTCCATACAAATGCCCTCAGAAAGGACTTCCTTAGGCTTATATCAATATTCGATGTTAACAAATTTCTCTATTTAAAAAACGCTTTTTTACCCATTGCCATTCTGCATTTTATATCCTTTGTACTGCGACAATCATTTGTTATTTTACTGCCCAAGTAACAAAACTCGTCTACCTCCTTTATTGCTTCGTTTCCCAGTCTGAGGGTACTTCGCCTGTCTCATACATCTTACACACCAGGTGAAACAGTTTTGTCATGGCTGGTTCTCCCAGAGACTTCAGTAGCTCTGAGGGAGTGTCATCTACTCCAGGGGCCTTGTTTCGACTTAGGTCTTTCAGTGCTCCGTCAAATTCATCTCTCAGTATAGTATCTCCTATTTCATCCTCATCTACTTCTTCCTTTCTTCCTACAACGTTGTCTCTAAGTTTATTTCCTTCGTAGAGCTTCTATATATACTCTTTCCACCTTTCGGCTTTTCCTTCTCTGTTGAGAACTGGTTTTCTATCATATATAGGGGAGGAGAGGTAGTGTTTTCGTGATTAGTAAACCGCATGCCTTTCTAGCATTCGCTGACGCAGTGCAATCCTTCTCTAGCGCGTCACCCCCCACCACCACCAGTGCGTCAGCTGCCCCACTATTCACCCCTCCTCCAGCTAGGGCCCCGCTAGTCACTTCCTCTGGCAGGAAATTCCTTAACCAAGATTAACAGCCGCTGCCGACGCCCGGCTAGTGACGTAAGAGCTGCCAGCTCGCACCTCGGCCCTCTGGTGGGCGTCGCTGTTACTACCACTGTGCTGGAAGCGACCTCGGACGTTGGTACACCACGCCTCAGGGGAGGAGTAGGCACTACGCCACGTGACGTCGCTACTGTTTCTCTCAATGCCGCTACGGCGTCGTCTACGTCCGCTGTGGGCCGACGCCAGAAATACCTCCCTGCGGCGTCGCAACCAGTGTCCACAACACCATTACGAGTCCAGCCGTACTTACTTGTCATGTGTAATCTGACTCCCCAGTAGCTGACTGAACAGCAAGTAATAACCGTACCGTCGAATCGACACTCGAAGTGCGTTCAGTATCATTATGGCGTCGACACAGTGATTGCTAATGCTAACGCGCAAACCCACTCGCAACTTCCCCCATCCCTCCCCCCCCCTTCCATTTTAACTATCTGATGGGGAGACTGGGAAAGGATGTCCACAGCGGATCTCACAAAAGATTCACGGGCACCCATCCATAAATAATATACGTCACGCAAGGCCAAAGCTACCACTACAGTCATTAGCTGACTGCGGAAGGTTAGGTCGAAAAAAGATAATTTTAGGCGCCTAAAACAGGCGTTTTCGTTACCTCATTTAGGCCAAGTAAAACCTAAAATAGGCCCTAACAGGTATTCGTCGGAGGAAAGAAAATGTAAAATACGTAGTGCTGAATTAACAGCACATTTTTATTCGTTTACAATAAGGTAAATGAAAACATGCATAGTTCCGTAACACAGAAAACATCACACATTAGGCGTCAAATTGATGCGAAACTTTGTAGATTTTTTTAACATAAAAGTACAACACAAATCTGAGGCCATCTACAAGTAATACACACTACTGGCCATTAAAATTGCTACACCAAGAAGAAATGCAGATGATAAATAGTTATTCATTGGACAAATATTGTCGCGTTCAAATGGAAGCAGGATTAAGAACTGAACACAGCACTTATACTGAAAGCACGTTTATTGCGAACTCAACATACAAGCGGCACTGACTGCCTCTCAGGCAGAGTGCTCTGCTATTCATACACAGACAGAATGTACCAGAAATTAGAAGAATAGTTAATATAAGAAACAAGTAGAATTTACAAGTGAACATTAGAGATATGTAGAATATTCTGGAATTGTTAATTACAAAGAAATTAATTTTTGTCGGTGGACGAGATTGAACCGGCGATCTTCGGTACCGCATTCGGTGACGCTATCCCCTGCGGCACGCCGGCAGTCGGTGTTCGTGGGGTCTCGCGGTAATATATTATACTAGAACTGACATGTGCTTACATTTTCACGTAATTTGGGTGCATAGATCCTGAAAAATCAGTACCCAAAACAACCACCTCTGGCCGTAATAACGGCCTTGATACGCCTGGGCATTGAGTCAAACAGAGCTTGAATGGCTTGTAGAGGTACAGATGACCATACAACTTCAACACGATACCACGCTTCATCAAGAGTAGTGACTGGCGTATTGTGACGAGCCTGTTGCTCGGCCACCATTGACCAGACGTTTTCAGTTGGCGAGAGATCTGGAGAATTTGCTGGTCAGGGCAGCAGTCGAAAATTTTCCGTATCCTGAAAGGCCCGTACAGGACCTGCAATATGCGGTCGTGCATTATCCTGCTGAAATGTAGGGTTTCGCAGGGATCGAATGAAGGGTAAAGCCACGGGTCGTAACACATCTGATATGTAACGGCCACTGTTCAAAGTGCCGTCGATGCGAACAAGAGGTGACCGAGACGTCTAACCAATGGCACCCCATACTATCACGCCGGGTGATACGCCAGTATGGTGATGACGAATACACACTTCCAATGTGCGTTCACCGCGATGTCGCCAAACACGGATGCGACAATCATGATGCTGTTAACAGAACCTAATTTCATCCGTAAACATGACGTTTTGCCATTTGTGCACCCAGGTTCGTCATTGCGTACACCATCGTAGGCGTTCCTGTCTGTGATGCAGCGTCAAGGGTAACCGCAGCCATGGTCTCCGAGCTGATAATCCATGCTGCTGCAAGCGTCGTCGAACTGTTTGTGCAGATGGTTATTGTCTTGCAAACGTCGCAATCTGTTGACTCAGGAATCAAGACGTGGCTGCACGATCCGTTTCAGCCTTGTGGATAAGATGCTTGTCATCTCGACTGCTAGTGATACGAGGTCATTGGGATCCAGCTCGGCGATCCGTATTGCCCTCCTGAACCCCCGATTCCATATTCTGCTAACAATCATTTGATCGCGACCAACGCGAGTAGCAATGTCGCGATATGATAAACCGCAATCGCGATAGACTACAATCCGACCTTTATCAAAGTCAGAAACGTGATGATACGCATTTCTCCTCCTTACACGAGGCATCACAACAACGTTTCACCAGGCAACGCCGGTCAACTGCTGTTTGTGTACGAGAAATCGGTTGGAAACTTTCCTCGTGTCATCACGTTGTGTCACTACCGGCGCCAACCTTGTGTGAATGCTCTGAAAAGCTAATTATTTGCATACCACAGCATGTTCTTCGTGTCGGTTAAATTTCGCGTCTGTAGCACCTCATCTTCGTGTTGTAGCAATTTTAATGTCCAAGAGTGTAGTATCGCTACTTTATTGTCTCGGTACCTAATCTAATTTCTCAGCATTGCCTGATTTTCTTAGACTGCATTGCATTATGCTAGTTTTTCTCTTGTTCTCTTTCATGTTAAACGCTCATGTCTTCAATTCCTCTTCCAGGTCATTCGAAATTGTATTATGATACTGTTCGTGATGGCTGACGTCAATAACCGGTTTTAATCCATTATGACTTACTATTAGTTTTATTTGTAACTGATTTCTCAGACAGTTTCTTACTACTCCATTGTACGTGCCTGGAAAATTATATTATTGAAGCACACATTTTTGTGGAGGTACGGTTCGGTAAGAAAAGCGAAGCGTGGAAACGAAACTGCTGCCCGAAATTCGCTGCAGGTAAGTTTATTTAGGGAGATATAACAATGAATAAGTGTAGCGTTTGAGGACTGCAACATTCATTGTTTCAGAAAAGATTTAGTTGTATTAGATATCACATTGTAAAAGTCTTAGTAGGCATAAAAACACCATAAATGGTACACATACAATACAAAACATAAAGGCTAATTTGTTCTGTCGACTACTGCGAGATGTTGTTGTTGTTTGGATGTTTTAGGAGAACAAAACTGCGTAGGTGATCAATCCCCCGTTCCATCACTGCGAGATTTAACAGCAGCTGGCACATATATAAGAATGCTGCTGCAGACGTATTTCTAGAACAGCCATTCTGATTAACAGAGTAATTCAATCACAGAGCAAAAACAAATACTTGCTTTGAATCGTTAAGCAGGGAAACATGACGTTTCCTGACTAACAGACGTATAATAACCTAGGCTACATTCTTCTGAGCCAGGCGAGATTGGTCTCGTGATTTAAGTCATTGTCGTGACCTCGTCGTCTTTCGTTGCGTATTCTTTCCGGTCTAGGTGTCAGGTAAAGAACTGGTGCAGGAATCGAAGTCAACTATACAGATTATAATACAAGTTTCATTGACTGAAAATTATAATACTCAACTTTAGAACATGTGTCTTGTTTGTTCTCCCTTCTTGCTTCTCGCAGTGTCTTCCGTACGATGCTAGGTGGTGCTGAGACCTAGTGACTGCCAAGTTCGTAGCTGCTTCTGACTTAGTAATTGTCCTAGTTCTCACTAGTAACTGTCTGAGTTCTGACTCGTACCTGACGGGCTGTCCAGACGGATGTCGGCCTAGATACATCCTCCCTCCAGGAGGCGCGGCGCCTGCTTGCGACTGGCTTTTGGTCGTCCGCTGCCTTCTCCACGATCGTTCTCTCACGTCTGGCGTGTGGCGCTGACCTTACGCCACAACACTACTGACTAGGAGGCCGTTTCCGTCGGAGGTTCGACTCCTCACTTGGACTTCTGTGTGTGTTTATGTGTTGTCCTTAGTTTTGTTTAAGTATCGTATATTTACGCAGATAAGACGATGACTGAATCATTAAAAAAGGGCCCACTACTTATGAACTACTTACGAACTAGGACGGCACAAATATCCATGCCCGAGGGGGGATTCGAACCCCCGACCGTAGTGGCCGTGCAGACCGTGACTGGAGCGCCTTAGTCCCCGGGGCCACCGCGGCCGGCGAAATTTAGTCTGGAATTGGTAATTTCGCAGATGTGTTCATAGCGCGGCTTCAACCTCCAAACGATATATATCGAAGCGGTTAAGTATCGAAACGATACGTATCGAACAGGCGTATGTTATGATTTTTATGAATATGTCATGATTTTAAAGGATGTGGTTAGGAAGAAACTTAACAGTACAGCTTTCTGGGTAATTCACAAGACAGCTTACATTCGTAGTAGCTCGGCCTGAAATGATATATATCGAGCGTACAACTGTAAATGGATTTAGTGTCTTTGAAGCGTAGATTCGGCCCCTACACGCCCTCAGTACTAAAAGAAGAAAAGAAAAAAAAAGTTCTTGTTTAACCTATACGTAACCGTCTTAAGGCTACGCTACACTCAACTTTTTTGAAAGTGTAAGTTAGGTTAGGTATAGGACAAACAAGATATTTATTTAGCGCTAATCTCCGGTTCGGAAACATTCGCTTATTCCATACATATCGTTTCGAAACTTATCGATTCGATATATATCGTCTGGAGGTCGGAGCCGAGCTGTGCAGCACATCTGCGATATTACCCTGATGAAATTTACATCGTGGAGGAAAGATTTAGGAAAACAAAGTTTTGTGTAATTTAAAAAAAAAAAAAATTGCTGTACGAACTTCATTAATTTATTGAGTGGACAAGGGTACATACGATAACCTATATTCCTAAAGCAGGAATATAATTAATTATTTACAATGCAGCTTGATTTTACAATGTCGCTTGCCAAAAATAATTTCTCAGTATATCGAGAGTTGCACTGAAACGATTAGAGTAAACTTACGTACGGAGTAGTGAAAGGGTTAAAATATTTCGGAGCTGTACTCAACAATTGCGGCTTCCTTCGAAATCCTTTATCTTCTGTTCTCGGGTAAATCTGGTGTGCATCGGATCGATTACATGTCGTCTCGGCGGAAGAAATTAGGCTTTTGAGAAAAATGGATATACACGGAAAGAAGTAAATAGGGTTCTGCGACCAAGGAAAGGTAAACAAAAAGGCAGCAACAAAACACTAAGATGGAAGAATACCGTTTTTCTCCCCTTCATTAAGACAGTTACGAATCAGATAGGAAAGATTTTACGTAAACACGATATCTGACCGATTTTTAAACCAACAAATAAAGGTAAGCCAGGCACTCCGGTCTGTAAAGGACAAACGCCCTCCTCTATCATCCAGTAGAGTGTAAAAAATTCCGTGTTCTTGCGGAAAAGTGTATATTGGTACTACAGAAAGGAGTGTGAATACAAGACAAAAGTCTTTGCCGACTCCCCTTCATTAAGACAGTTACGGATCAGATAGGAAAGATTTTACGTAAACATGATATCAGACCGATTTTTAAACCAACAAATAAAGATAAGCCAGGCACTCCGATCTGTAAAGGACAAACACCCTCCTCTATCATCCAGTGGAGTGTACAAAATTCCGTGTTCTTGCGGAAAAGTGTATATTGGTACTGCGAAAAGGAGTGTGAATACAAGACAAAAGTCTTTGCCGACTAGGTAGAATTGAGAAATCAGCTGTAACTGAACATGTTTTCCAATCTGGAAATCATGAAGTGAAGTTTTCCGAAACGGAAATTTTTTCTACAACGACGAACTATTATCCACGACTCTACAGATAAGCAATTGAAATATACAAACATGGGGATAATTTTAATAGAAAGGAAGAAGCAATGAAACTTAATGACATATGGACTGTGGCTCTTCAGAGTAGGTAGTTACGCTTTTATCTTTGACCATCGACTATCGAAAGTTATGTTTTATCTTTGACAAGGCTTACCTCTGCTGCGCACGTGAACACTTGACCACGCCCCCTTTTGGACGGTATTTATACCGCTCTCCGACGCCCGATTCGTCAGTCGGCAAGATTCATCGCTACCAGTAGCACCTCTGAGGTTGTCCAGCGCAGCTCTGGACGAAACGTCAGGAGGAGATACGTTTCTTCGACCACGACCACATAACCCGGAAGATTCAACAGCAATTATTTCAGCCGGTCGTGAAAGCCTTCACTGCATGAAAGAAATTTGGTTTTTTTTTTTTTCAGTTTCGCGCTGTAAGAAACAACATGATCGGGTACAACGTAGCACTACACGCACGAAAGTTCAAAAGCAGACCACAAACACTACAACAAAGGGTGAAATCCAGGTGTACCTATCACGAAAACTACGTTCGTCGGATTCTAACGGCATTTTTCGGAACTTCCTGAAGCTTTGTCTCCGAATCTATGTGGAAGGCGTATTTTTAGATCCCGAAAATCGGAGAAGAGTGCAGCATGCATTCGGGTAAATACGGCACCTTGGGGGTCGTCTTATAGGCCAGATCCATGCTTAAACTATAAAATCTTGATGACAATTTGTACCTCCTGTTATCTTAAGGTCGTCGTATCTGCGGAAGTATACGGTATGTCCCTAAGATTTACAACCATTTGCACATTTTCGAATGGACGCAAGAGTTGGCCAGAAGGCGATGGACAGAGATGAAAGACGAGGAGCTAATCCAAGAAAGCAATAACAGGCGAAGTGGCTGTTAGTGAGGCCAGTACAGTGTAAAAGTGGCACCGCCGATGTGCGACCTAACAGTCACGAGTTGCCCGGCTCCCATTACGCCAAGTCGCAGGCCGTATATCTCCAGGGAACCGCCCAGCTAGGGGAGGGGTCTGGCAAACAACAGATCCATTGTCCGGCCATGAATACATGGCAGAGCTCGCGAAGATAAAGGGTGAAAACTGGGGGAGGGGCAGGGGAGGCGGTGGTGTAGCGTCCGGCTGGGGGCGGCGTCGGCGTGGCAGTCAGATGGCCGCCGCGACGCCTGCAGCGATCAGACGCCACCGCCGCCCCAGCCGGACTGGGGGCGAGAATCGCTCGTGCCGGATTTACTGGCGGCCTCCGCTGGCGCCAGCGGCGGGATTAGCCGGGGGCAGAAATGGCGCCAGTAACTGCCGCTTGCGCCATTAACGTCCGCTGAGTAATCAGCCACCAGAGTGGACGCCGCCACTCTGAAAAAACACACAGTGCGTACTGGACACATCCCCTGGGCTTCCGTACGTCAGGCTTTAAATACTGCCAGATAAAGGCGGCAGCAATTGCATTGCGATCACCAGGGGGCCGGTCGCGTGTGCTGCTAGAGTGAGTGCGGCAATATATATCTGGGTGGCCATCTAAAACTGCTGTCGACATTTGCCCGCAAGTTTATATTACACCCTAGCGGCCAACCCATATTTCATACGCTTTCTCGAATTATGACGTTAAATTTGTGGAGATAAGAACATCGAAGAAATATATGAGGAGGTAAACGAAATTATTCAGACGATTAAGGGAGAGGAAAACTTAGGGTGAATATGATTATGTATATTTTTGACGAATTACAGCGTTCAAATGAATGAAATAAATCGCAATTTGCGATCAGTTATGGCTTCACTGTACTAGGTTTAGATGGAATACCAAAGTGTGGCGAAAGAAAATTTGTGCCCGGACGGGATTCGAACCCGGGATGTCCTGCTTACTAGGCAGACGCGTTGACCACTCCGCCATTTTTTTTTTTTTTTTTTTTTTTTTTTTTTTTTTTTTTTGTCTTTCTTCTTTTTTGAGCGACGTAATTGCGTGTCTTCTTCGGCGTGGTGTCAACCACAAAGTTCGTCTTCTCGAATGTTGCAAAGGTTTCCGTGTCGTTTTTCTTTCTTCAGTGTTCCCTATCGTAATTGCTTTTTGTCTTCTCTTAACTTCGGGATTCACTTGCCAAAATTCGCGCAATACTTCCGTTGCTCGGGGCTCGTTGACCCTTCTCCATTCCATCAGCAACTTACATAATAAATAAAACAAAGGATGCCTCAATTACCAGCAGAACATAATAATAGAGAAAATAAAGTTCGTAAAAAATAAATGTGCGTGATGTCCGAATGGAAATGACTTCTCGATGCCTACGGTGGCACGTCTTCTCTTGTCATCAAGTTGAACTAAAATCATTGTATTAAAAAGTAAGCAACTGTTCATTAGACTATCGGACTGTGGTACTCCTCAAAGTTTCTCATTCCGTGTCTGTTATACTTAGTGCACAGTGGAAGCTTGCTCGCCTACCGCAGAGCAATTAGTAGGAAGTTCTGGAAGCGTTTTTTGTATGTTTGATATCTCTGAATCTTGCGATGTTCACTAGAGATGTAGAACAAAAAGTCTTCAAAAGCAGGTGTGGCATACCTTATTGCGTAGTACGCCATAGAAGACACAGTGACCAGCCCGACTGCAGAGGACTCTTCCCAGCACGTCTCCCGCCACACACAAATCTCCATTCGCCACGCTCTCTCTTTCCTATACCACAGCCTATTTGTTCTGTAATGCTCGCAGCCACAATACTGTATTCTCGCATCAGGGAGAACAGACCATGAGGTATCGAGACACAATTAATTGTCGTCAGGAGCCCAGCCTCGGCTTGTATACAATTATATATGTTTTTGACGAATTACACCGTTCAAATAAATCGCAGTTTGCGATGTTATGGAATCACTGTATTAGGTTTAGATGGAATACCAAACTAAATAGACTGTGGTATAGGAAAGAGACAGCATAGCGAATGGGTGTGGCGGGAGACGTGCAGGGAAGAGTCCTCTGCAGTGTGGTTGGTCACTGTGTCCTCGGTGGCGGAGTGGTCAACGCGTCTGTGTAGTAAGCGGGAGATCCCGGATTCGAATCCCGGCCGGACATAAATTTTCATTCGCCACAGTTTGGTATTCCATCTAAACCTAATACAGTGACGCCATAACATCGCAAATTACGATTTATTTCAATTAGGTGAATATGGTCTGGGCAAAAAGGACTGAAAGGTGAAGCCGCCTGGTAGACTTTGCATGGAACATAATTTAATCATAACACACACCTGGTTTAACAATCACGAAAGGAGATTGGATACGTAGAAGAGACTAGTTTTACCGTCCGCTTTAAATTCTGGCCCTCTAAATCTCTTCAACAGTGCTTTCAGTTACTATTCACCCCACACATTCAGGGTGAGACAGAAAGAATTATCAAAACCATTCATGGACTCTATCCAATACTTAGCAGCAAAGAAATGAATGTTCACACGAAATTACGCATTTACAACGCTACATCCGTCTCTAATGACCACGCTGTCGACGGGACGTTAAACTCCAAGTTTCCATCCTTCCTTTTTGTACAATGCTGCAATCACTTCCATGATGCTCTACGGATCCTTCTGTAAATAATTCGTGTTACTGTTTTGCAACCATGACTTATTAAAATGATGGTTCCATAATTTTCACATCTGTCTGCGCCTGCTTTCTTTGGAATGGGGTTTATAACATTTTTCTTAAAGTCTGAGGGTACTTCGCCTGTCTCATACATCTTACACACCAGGTGAAACAGTTTTGTCATGGCTGGTTCTCCCATAGACTTCAGTAGCTCTGAGGGAACGTCATCTACTCCAGGGGCCTTGTTTCGACTTAGGTCTTTCAGTGCTCTGTGAAATTCATCTCTCAGTATAGTATCCTATTTCATCCTCATCTACTTCTTCCTCCCTTCCTACAACATTGTCTCTAACTTCATTTCCTTCGTCGAGCTTCTCTATATACTCTTTCCACCTTTCACCTTTCCCTTCTTTAATATTATCTACTCGTCACAAAGTTTGCAAAGAAACGTTTTGGTTCAACAATACCGTGTCTCCGCTAGTACTGAAAATGATTTTTTTTTTAAATTATTATTATTTCCCCGGAAGTCGTCATTCAATGTTCAAATGTTTGTATAGCTTATGGGACTTAACTACGGGGTCATCAGTCCCTAAACTTACAAACCACTTATGAAGTAGCTTATACTAAGGGCGGCACAAATATCCGTGCCCGAGGGAGGATTCGAAGCCCCGACCGTCGTGGCCGTGCAGACCGTGATTGGAGCGCCTGAGTCCCCTCGGCCACCGCGGCCGGCCAAGTCGTTGTTAGAATGGCAACGTTGAGGCTAGGCGCTGCCGCCGTTCAGTAATACACATTACGTATATTGAAGTCCCCATTACTCACTGCGCAGCGTTTCCCGAATCAGTTCCGTTCCCACTCCTTTCATCGGTGGACTAAACAGGTAACAGAAATAACAGTCGTACATGTGACATAAGCAAACAGCGAAAGGTTGAAAAAGAGTCACAAAAAGAAAGGAGTAGCAAGAGTAAGGGGAGGGGGTTGGGGTGAGTTAGGTCCTGGGAGATTTGCGGCCGCTACCGACCGCAGTACGCGCTGTAACGATAGCGAGAACTGCCTGTTACGGCAGGCAGAGCGCGGTCGCATCGCCGCCGTAACAGCCGATGCTCGATACCGGCCGAGTTTACTCGCGATCCGAGAAGCCGAGACGGGCCGTTAGTTTCGGCGAAATACCGCCCGGCTGGGTGGCTGACCCGCTTTCAAGTCCACCGCCGAACCGGCGAGCACGCGTATGTCGTCTTATGCCGGCTTTCGCGTGCCTCGAGAGAAGGACGGTCTAGTGCAAGAGACACCCTATACTCGTCGTAACTAAACATACCGCCGGGTACACCTTAGATTCTTATCCGCTTTGATGGTTAAACTGTGGTCTCAGTCGAGCCCCAAGGAAGTGTTAAACGGCCAAAGGATAAAAATGCAGCCCTCGCACGCAAAATCTATGTCTATAAATGTGAATGTCTGTTCGGTGTACGTTTAGCACGTCTGAACCACAAGACATGAAGAGCTAAAAATTTGTACAGTTACTAACGTCGACCCGGGGAAGGCTTTAGGCACGGTTTTATGGCGATGGGATAGCTATTTATCTATATATATTAGTGTCAATGTCTGTTCGGTGTACGCTTATCACGTCCGAACGACTAGACCCACAAACTTAAATATTTGTTCAGTTACTAATTTGCACCTGAGGAAGGCTTTACGTACGGTTCCATAGTGATCTGATAGATATTCAGTAATTTCAACAATATAACGCTAAATAATAAATTATATTTACTCTTTGAAAATGGTTTTTTTGGTTGCTTTGTTGCTGGAGGGATGATAATGCTAAAAGGGTGAAGTATATTGGGATGGAAAGTTATCGGTGTATATAAAATTCTACGTGTGTGTGTGTGTGTGTGTGTGTGTGTGTGTGTGATTTAATATTTCGCTCTGCAGCGAAACCTACAGAACGCAAACGAATGGTCTGTGTGTAATTGTTGTCCGAAGTCTTCCGTTGTACACCATAGCAGTTCCATGCCGAATGCTATAAGGGGGTGGAAGATATGGTGGTTGAAAGTCGTCATATTATAAAAAAAAATTCGGACTGAAGGCCAGCGATGACGTTTGCGAGTCTATAACAGGGAGGTTACATACAGCGAAACTTGATAACACAGACCATATCTTTGGTCTATGCTTGCTACAATGTCTTCAGCTCTTGCTCTGTAAGGACAAGCATACGAATAAGGAAATATAAGAATAAATAAGTAAAGCTAGTAAATAAATAAAATTCATTTTGCGACCGAGGGCAGCATTTTTTTCCTTCGACGTTGTAACGGTCACTGACAATAACAGCTATGTTAAATAAATTTTTATACGGTCGTTGCTTTTGACAGTATACAGGGTGTAAATTTTAAGCTGACAGACCAGAATAACTTGGAAAAATAAGCTTCACACGAAAAATTGTGTAGAATCCAAAGTTGATTATTAACGGGGTGGAGGGGGGGGGAGGTTATTTGCTGGTGCTAAAATTAGCCCCCCACCCCAGCCCGCTGATGGTGAGACGGGAGGCAACATTAAAATTTCAAATGGGATCCCCTCCCCATCTTTTTTTGCAGAATCAGATTATATATAAAAAACTACGTACATTTCGTTTAAACATTTGTTTTGATAACTTCCTGGCAGATTAAAATTGTGTGCCGGAACCGGGACTCGAACCTGGGACCTTTACCTTTCGCGGGCAAGCGCTCTACCGACTGAGCTATCCCGACACGACTCACGATGCCGCCTCACAACTTTACTTCCGCCAGTACCTCGCCTCCTACTTTCCAAACTTCACAGAAGCTCTCCTGGTCCCAGGTCCCAGGTTCGAGTCCCGGCTCCGGCATACAATTTTAATCTGTCAGGAAGATCCATATCAGCGCACACTCCGCTGCAGAGTTTACATTTCATTTGTTTTGATTCTCGCTAGTTGGCACTGTAATTCAAGAAAATCCGTGTTCTCATTTTTGCGTGGAAAATGGTTACGGATAAATAAAACATACTTATACCTAAATTTTGATTCGATAAAATTAAAACTCTCCCTCTCTTCCCATATGGTGGGGCTTTACTCGCTACCAGTCGCGTTTGACGCGTAATTAGTATTGCTAGGCGGAACTACACGGAACGGGCCGCTTCTCGCTCATAGAAATTCTAACCTTGCCTAGACCTCCCCAGAAATGCTTGTGGGTCGCACCTCTCCCTCTGTGTCTCGTGAGAGGACGTTAGGCCATAATGTCTGTTTACTGGCTGCCTGTATTAGTTACCTATGCAAGTAGGTTACGAGTGCTCGCCGATGCCTGCAATTAAAAAATGTTCAAATGTTTGTCAAGCTTATGGGACTTAACTACGGGGCCATCAGTCCCTAAACTAACAAACTACTTATCAACTACCTTATACTAAGGACCTGGATAAATTGAAGGAATCTGAGGTTCTGAAGAATTTCAGAGGGAGTTTTAGGCAACAATTGACAGAAACGGGGGAAAATAAAACAGTAGAGGAGGAATGGGTAAAATTGAGAGATGAAATAGTTAAGGTAGCAGAGGACAAAATAGGTAGGAAAGCAAGACCTACAAAAAATCCTTGGATATCACAGGAGATACTAAATTTAATCGATGAAAGGAGAAAATATAAAAATGCAGTAAATGAAACAGGCAAAATGGAGTACAGACGACTAAGAAATGAGATTGACAGGAAGTGCAAAATGGCTAAGCAGGAGTGGCTAGAAGGCAAATGTAAGGAGGTAGAAGAATGTATAAATAGGGGAAAAATAGATACAGCCTACAGGAAAATAAAAGAAACATTTGGAGATAAGAAAGACAGCTCTATGAATATCAAGGACACTGATGGAAAACCAGTTCTCAGCAAAGAAGGGAAAGCTGAAAGGTGGAAAGAGTATATAGAGGGGCTTTACAAAGGAAATGAACTTCGAGACAATATTGTAGGAAGGGAAGAGGATGTAGATGAAGATGAAATAGGAGATACTATACTGAGAGAAGAATTTGACAGAGCCCTGAACGACCTGAGTCGAAATAAGGCCCCTGGAGTAGATGATATTCCCTCAGAGCTACTGAAGTCTCTGGGAGAACCAGCCATGACAAAATTGTTTCACCTGGTGTGTAAGATGTATGAGACAGGCGAAGTACCCTCAGACTTTAAGAAAAATGTTATAATCCCCATCCCTAAGAAAGCAGGTGCAGACAGGTGTGAAAACTACAGAACCATCAGTTTAATAAGTCATGGTTGCAAAATATTAACGCGAATTATATACAGAAGGATGGAAAAGCTGGTAGAAGCCGACCTCGGGGACGATCAGTTTGGGTTCAGGAGAAATGTAGGAACACGGGAGGCAATACTCACTTTACGGCTTATCCTAGAAGATAGATTAAGAAAAGGCAAACCTACATTTCTAGCTTTTGTAGATTTGGAGAAGGCTTTTGACAATGTTGATTGGAATAAACTCTTTCAAGTTCTGAAGCAAGCAGGAGTAAAATATAGGGAGCGTAAGGTTATTTACAACTTGTACAAAAACCAGACAGCGGTTGTCAGAGTTGAAGGGTATGAAAGGGATGCAGTGGTTGGAAAAGGAGTAAGACAGGGTTGTAGCCTTTCTCCAATGTTGTTCAATTTGTACATTGAGCAAGCTATAAAGGAAAGCAAGGAGAAATTTGGTGAAGGAATAAAAGTTCAGGGGGAAGAATTAAAAACATTGCGTTTTGCCGACGACATAGTAATTCTGTCAGATACAGCAAAGGACCTGGAAGAGCAATTGAACGGAATGGACAGTGTGCTAAAAGGTGCATATAAGATGAACATTAACAAGAGCAAAACAAGGGTAATGGAATGCGGTCTTAGAAAATCAGGTGATACTGAAGGAATTAGATTGGGAAACGAAGCAATAGAGGAGGTAGATGAGTTTTGTTACTTGGGCAGTAAAATAACAAATGATGGTCGCAGTACAGAGGATATAAAATGCAGAATGGCAATGGGTAGAAAAGCGTTCTTGAAAAAGAGAAATTTAACATCGAATATTGATTTCAACCTAAGGAAGTCCTTTCTGAAGGCATTTGTATGGAGTGTTGCCTTGTATGGGAGTGAGACATGGACGATAAACAGTGCGGACAGGAAGAGAATTGAGGCTTTTGAAATATGGTGCTACAGAAGAATGCTGAAGATTAGGTGGGTGGATCGCGTAACTAATGAGGAGGTACTGAACAGAGTTGGGGAGAAAAGGAATTTCTGGCATACCTTGACTAAAAGAAGGGATAGATTGGTAGGACACATTCTTAGACATCAAGGAATTGTGAATTTATCATTGGAGGGAAGTGTATGGGGAAAAAATCGCAGGGGAAGACCAAGAGATGGATACAGTAAGCAGATTCAGACAGATGTAGGTTGTCGCTCTTATGTGGAGATGAAGAGGCTTGCTCAGTATAGGGTATTGTGGAGAGCTGCATCAAACCAGTCTCCGGACTGAAGACCACAACAACAACACAACATACTAAGGACGGCACAAATATCCATGCCCGAGGGGGGATTAGAACCCCCGACCGTAGTGGCCGTGCAGACCGTGACTGGAGCGCCTCAGTCCCCTCGGCCACCGCGGCCGGCGCCTGCAATGACTGGGGGTTAATTTCTTTTTTATTATTAGTCTCTTCAGTGTAACAGGGTAATATTCTTAACAGTTTATTCTACTATTTACTGTGTTTCAGTATTCACGCGTGTATTCGTCTCTTCTTGTGTTAATTTTGAGAGAAGAATTAACAGCGTTCAGTATCTTTTAGAAACAAATTTCTTAGCTTTAAACGTGGAAGAGAAATTAGAAATAAAGCAGCTTGGTAGGTCCATGCCTCAGCTACATTTCAAACAAACGCAACTCTTTTTACAGAAAAAAAAATAAAAATTATTTTGTTTTCAACAACCTCCTTGAAAACGTAATTAGAACCTGGCGAGAAAGGTTAATAAAATCAACTACAGCCCGTTGCGAATTGGAAGCAGATCGAAGGGGATCGAGGTAGACTGTTTGGCCTTTCCCGACGACATTGCCATTATGTCAGACGACGTAGTACACATCTCTACAGTTCAAATCGAACTGTTAAAAGTAATCGCTCAACTAACTGGGCTGAAAATATCATTTCAGAAAACAAAAGTCATGACTGACATTGAAGACGCCACATCAAAACTCCGTACGAAATATGGGGCCATCGCTCGGGTGGACAAACTGAAGTACGTGGGTGAGGTCGTCATAAAAATGGACTCGACAAGGAAGCTCTTAGGGAATACATACGCAAACGAGAAATATCCCATACGATCTACAACATGAGATGCCTTTCCCAAAACACTAAGATACGTCACTAAGAAACAGTTTTGCAGCCAGTAGTTCTGTATGAAGCCGGAACCTTATTCCCAAATGCTGATAAAAGACTCCTCGAAGTGGAGAAAAAAGGGGCGCTAATTCATTAAAGGAATCCTATGATACAAGCATAAGTACGATACCGATCAAAACAGATATAACAAGGAAGTCTACAGTAAAACAGAAAAAAAAAATTACAGACACAAACCATAAAAGACGGGCACGATTTTATGGTCACTTGAAACGAATGGTCGAGAAAAGGTTAATGAAAAATATATTCCTCTTTTTTTTTTTTTTAATTTAAAACCAAAACCGCAATGCGATGGTTTCAAAACACCAAAGACGACCTCCAGATGCTAAATATCAAACCTGAAGATGCTTTCGACAGAGTTATTTTCCGAGAACAGAATTGCCCGAAACATGAAACCGAAAAGAAGCGATGGTGTTCTTTGGAAAGAAGAGCGCAATCATTCACAACGAATGAGGGAAATCTGGACGCCGGCCGCGGTGGCCGAGGAGACTGAGGCGCTTCAGTCACGGTCTGCACGGCCACTACGGTCGGGGGTTCGAATCCCCCCCTCGGGCATGGATATTTGTGCCGTCCTAGTTCGTAAGTAGTTCATAAATAGTTCATAAGTAGTTTGTAAGTTTAGGGACTGATGACCCCGTAGTTAAGTCCCATAAGCTGTACAAACATTTGAACATTTTTTGAAATCTAGACTCAGAAAAAACCAAGCTCAGTGCTAAGCGCAGCAAGACTTAGAGGGCCCCAACGGACGACTAATAATAAAAATGAAATTAACCCACAGTAATTTTAGGCACCAGCCACCACAACCTAGTTACATAGGTAGGGGAGACTGGGGTTATGACGTCACCGGGTAATGGCGGTCACGAAAGTATCTGGTGCTTTGCAGTAGACGAGTTGTAGAGGGTGATGCAACCTCAAGACCGTTTAAAGAACTCCTGGTCTACCTGATTTTGGTGCAGAGAAGTTGTTTATCACGTCCTTAGATTTAAGGAACAGCATTCTTTACACCACGGTAAATACTTGGAAAAAAATGTTCAAATGTTTGTAAATCTTATGGGACTTAACTACGGGTTCATCAGTCCCTAAACTTACAAACTACTTATGAACTACTTACGAACTAGGACGGCACAAATATCCATGCCCGAGGGGGGATTCGAACCTCTGACCGTAGTGGCCGTGCAGACCGTGACTGAAGCGCCTCAGTGCCCTCGGCCACCGCAGCCGGCGGTAAATACTTGAATTTCACGTATGTGAAAAGTCGTGCTAATCGTATATTGATGTGTGAACTCTTTAATGGTACATTTGTTTAAGGATATGTGGTTATTCTGTGTTAACGTTTTCAAATATGGTGTGGACTGGGGGTAATGGCATTCAGTCGGTCTGGGGTATTTGTTTTTAGCCGCGCGTGCTGGAGCGCCGTGTTGCGGTGCGCGCGGCCATTCGCCGTCGGGGGTTCGAATCCCCCCTTGGGCATGGATGTTTGTGTCGTCTTTAGTGTAAGGTAGTTCATAAGTAGTTTGTTCGTTTAGGGACTGATGACCCTTCAATTAAGTCCCTTAAGCTTTACAAACATTTGTTTTTATTGCAAAGAATTCGGTATAGATGGGGATCCGTTATATTACTTGTAGGGTATGGGCTCATCAAGATTGTTCCGGACGGGATAATGCAGAGGTCTACAAGTGTGATTTGTGTATCTAAGAGTAACATTTTTCAGCCTATTTTCACAATTCCAATAATTTTATATCTTACTTTTCCAAAATACGCACATTGATTTAAAATAGAGTTTTAGTTATTTTTTACCTTATCTTTAGATTTACTATGATTTTCAATGGGTTTAAATGCTGACTGCCATTACCACAGAGTCACAGAGTAGGGGAAATGCCGACCAAAGCTACATTTTAATTTAATCAGTTTTTGAGAAAGACACGAGGCTGAACGAATTTTAAAGATGTTACAAGAAATATATTTGCAACCAGTTTTACGCAATAGCACTAAAACAGCGTTTAAATTATACTTGTACTGACGAAAATAACTTAAGTGATCGTCATTACCCCACTCTGCCCTAACTAATACACGCTGTCAGTACATAGACATTATGATCTAACGTCCTCTCACGGAACACAGAGGGAGAGGTACGATCCAGAAGCATTCGCAGGAAATCCTTCATCGTATACAGAGCGCGAACGTAGACAAGTCCACCTCGCTAAAATGGCTGTAGTTTATTTTACGAAAACCGGACATTAAATCTCAGATGAGGCGATGAATATTTTCTGGGTGGCACTACAAACACAGTTCTGCAATATCTGTAATGGAGTGTCGATCAACCGTAACGGATTTTGATGAAAGCCCTGTAAATCGTCGCTTCTACGACGACTGCTTCACCCTCAAGTGCTCTCAGTTTCGTAGTGATAGGGCAGCAGATTTCGCATGTCAGTACGGAGACTAAAGGAGTCATCATTCCTCTGTTTAAAAAGGGCAATCGGCGGAAATGTGGAAACTACTGAGGCATCACGCTGCTGTCCCACACACTGAAGCTGTTAGAAAAGATCGTAGAAGGGAGACTTAGAAAGGTAGATGAACCCTTGCTTGAGGAAGAACAACATGGATTCAGGAAAGACCGAGGTACTATGGATCTTATTTTTGCAATAATAATGCTAACAGAAAAGTACTGGCAATATGGATGAAATCTGGTTATTATATTTGTAGACATCGAAAAAGCATATGACAGTGTTCCTCGAAGCAAGATACGGGAATGTTTGGAAAACCTAAAGGTGCCAAAGTATCTGATTGATAAAGTCAAAATGGTATACCAAAAGTGTTATAGCTGTGTCCAGATAAGCAACGGACGATCAGAATGTTTCGAGACAAAGAGAGGTGTCCAGCAAGCAAGTACCCTATCACCACTCCTATTTGTAATAGTAATGGACAAAATTATAAAATCTATCGAGAAAATAGACAGCGAACCTAATGCCCTTCTTTTTGCCGATCATTTGATGGTAATGGGAGAGACAGAAGCTGAAGCACTGAGGAAACTGAATGATTGGAACAACACATTCAAAAATTTCGGACTACAGATAAGTAAAACAAAGACAGTAGAAATGACCATCAGCAGGCAAGGAACAACATGAAATATATTTCTAGGTGGGGCCAAAGTAGAACCTGTTTCTCATTTCAAATTCCTAGGAAGCATGATCTCTAAAGACAACACCGTTAAGCAGGAAATACTTAGCAGAACACAGAAAGCATCCAGTTTTTACAATCAAATAAGGATGATAAAATGCCATAAAAAGCAAAAGCAACCATGTACCACACATACTTCGTTCTAATCCTTACATACGGCTTAGAAACATGTACCCTACTAAACAGAGACCTCAGTAGAATTCAGGCAATGGAAATGAGATTCATTAGAAGTATGAATCAAACAACCAGACAGGATAAAATTAGGAATGAGGTGAATAGAAAAGTAGCTGGTATTGAGATTCCTGTCACCAGCATCATAAGGAAACGTAGGCTTCAGTGGTATGGGCACTTAATGAGAATGAATAGTGAAAGACCTGCTAAAAAGTATTTCAACCTCATAGGAAGAAGGCCACGGAGAAGACCAAGGAAACGCTGGATAGAGACTGTAAGATCAGATGTGGAGGAGAAAAGTGGGAAGACATTCTGGAACAGAAGATGTGTGAAGACAGGAGGAGATGGCGATAGCTTGTACACCACACCCGGGAAACTGGAGTTGGAAACATGGTGATGATGAGTACGGAGAAAGACACACGTGGCCACGATCTGTCTTCTTGCCGCGTCCCATGACGAATGGGACGGCGTGATACGAGGGTGGGGGGGGGGGGACTGGAGGGGGGGACGTGAGAGGCCATTAGCGCGCCTGTAGACGGGCTGGAAACGGCGATACCGTGGGCGGACGATAAGTCGCAGCAGTCGCTTTTAAGGCTACACGGCCCTATCTGCCACCACTCCGGTGCATCCGTGATGGACGCTGGGTGATACACACGAGATACTACCCCCGATAGAGCCTCCCTGTACGCGCAGTCATTCTGTAACTACAACCTCACATCTCGAACCACCGTCAACTGTATGGCAAACGTCACTTGACCCCACTGTTCTATTATACACTGCCCTCCATAAGTTTGGAAACAGCGCGCTGCGTATTACAACGGAGCCAGATTGTATACCAACTAGATCCCTCTCAGAGTATGCTGATGCAATAGCTCCATACATAGCTATAATTTACAACCGATCACTCATCGAAAGATCCGTACCCAATATTCAAGAAAGGCAATAGGAGTGATCCCCAAAATTACAGGCCAATCTCATTGACGTCGATTTGCAGTAGGATTTTGGAACATATACTTTTCCGAACATTATGAACTACCTCGAAGAGAACGACCTATTAACCAATAGTCAACACGGATTCAGAAAGTATCGCTCTTGCTAAACACAGCTTGCCTTTTATTCACATGAAGTGATAAGTGCCATCGACAAGGGATTTCAAATCGATTCCATATTTATGGATTTCCGGAAGGCTTTTGACACGGTACCCCACAAACGGCTTCTAATGAAATTGCGTGCTTATGGAATAACTCCCCAATTGTGCGATTTCCTATCAGAAAGGACACAGTTGCTTGTAATTGACGGTAAGTCATCGAGTAAAACAGAAGTGATATCTGGCGTTCCCCAGGGAAGCGTTATAGGTCCCCTACTCTTCCTTGTGTTTATAAACGATTTAGGAGACAATCTGAATAGCTCCCTTAGACTGTTCGCGTATGATGCTGTCGTTTATCGGTTAGTGAAGTCAACAGAGGATCAAAAGCAACTGCAAAGCGATTTAGACAAAATTTCTACAATTAACACTAAATAATGAAAAGTGTGAAGTAATACACATGACCACTAAAAGAAATCCGCTGAACTTCAATTACGCGATAAATAAGTCAAAGCTAAAGGTCGTAAATTCTACCAAATACCTAGGAGCTACAATTACGAACAACTTAGACTGGAGAGAATACATAGAAAATATTGTGGGGAAGGCGAACCAAAGGTCACGTTTCATTGGCACAACGCTTAGAAGATGCACCAGCTCCACCAAACAGACTGCCTACATCACACTTGTGCGTCCTCTCCTGGAGTACTGTTGACCATAGTGGGACCCTCACCAGGTGGGATTGACGGAAGATAATGAGAAGGTTCATAGAAGGGCAGTTCGCTTTGTTTTATCACGTTACGGGGGGAAAGTGTCACGGAAATGTTGCAAGAATTGGGGTGCAAATCATTAAAAGAAAGACGTTATTCATTGCGGCGTGATCTGTTTGCGAAGTTTCAATCACCGACGTTTACTTCTGAATGTGAAAATATTTTGCTACCACCCACCTATTTAGGGAGACATGACCATCCCAATAAAATAAGAGAAATCAGATCGAAAACGGAACGATTTAGGTGTTCTTTCTTCCCGCGCACTATTAGAGAATGGAGTGGTGGACAAAGGTTATGAATGTGGTTAATGAACCCTCTGCCAGGCACTTAAATGTGATTTGCATAGTATCTATGTAGATGTCAGTTCTTGGTTAGAATACGGAATAGCAAGCTCAAATAACGGTTAATAATGACACTTTCAGTATTGTACACTTAATTATTGTTCATATACGTACATATTGGAGCACGCTAGTATTGCCCCGTTTTATGTTACCTGTCCAAGCAGTTCTACTGCACACGCCAGGTGACGCGAGTAGACCGCATGGCTGTGTAGAGGTTTGTTGTTTACAGTTCTGTTCACTTGTAGTTGCGTTTGCATAAAGGCATAAAACGCCGCGAAAGTAATTGAAAATGGCCCCGAAGTGCCAGATTCCTTTGAATAACTGGTAATGACAATCAGTTTGCACCAAGAAGAAAAAAGTGTCGGAGAAAAAGCAAAGAAACTTAAGATTTCTAACAGCAGAGTTGTCAAAACCATACACCGGCATCGAGAAACAGGCTCCTAGGAAGATATGAAACTTCCTGGCAAATTAAAATTGTGTGTCGGATCCGGGACTCGAACCTGGGACCTTTCCTATCACGGGCAAGCGCTCTAGAACTTTCTCTTCCTTTTTTTCGGGTAGATCTATGTTTTGCGGTCGTCGGTCCAGTTCGTTCTTGGTTGTTCGTTGAATATTTGGCTCAGCATTTGTATTAGAGGGTTCGTCCCCACGACTTCAATTCTGCCAGTACCTCATCTCCTACTTTCCAAACTGCACAGACGTTTCTCATTCTGGAAACAGACCTTAGGTTGTGGCTAAGCCATGTCTCCACCATATTCTTTCTTCCAGGAGTGTTAATGTTGCAAGTTACGCAGGAGAGCTTCTGTGAAGTTTGGAAAATGTGAAGTTGTGAAGCGGCAGCGTGAGTCGTGTCGGGATAGCACAGTGGTAGAGCGCTTGCCTGCGAAGGGCAAAGGTCTCAGGTTCGATTCCCGGTTCCGGCACACAATTTTAATGTGCCAGAAAGTTTCATATCAGCGCACACTCCGCTGCAGAGTGAAAATTTCATTCGTATGAAGATCGTCATCGTTCTGGAGCACCCAGGAAAATATCAGAACGCCAGGAGAAGTATTTGGTAGTGACCAGTAAGAGTAACAGATTAAAAACTCTCCGTGAATTGATTGCTGAGCTAAACGCAACGAGGGATACACCGGTGAGTGAGTCAACAGTGAGACGACGCCTGGCAGACAACAAAATGTTCAAATGTTTGTATAGTCTATGGGACTTAAGTACGGGGTCATCAGTCGCTAAACTTACAAACTACTTATGAACTACTTACGAACTAGGACGGCACAAATATCCATGCCCGAGGGGGGATTCGAACCCCCGACAGTAGTGGCCGTGACTGAAGCGCCTCAGTCCCCGCGGCCACCGCGGCCGGCGGCAGACAACAGTCTCCGCGGCTATGTAGCAACAAGTCCGTATAAAAAAAAAGTCCGTATTTAGAAATTAATCAAATATATATACTCGAAAACAAAATTTTTTGTATAAGGAACACATTGTTGGGGCGATTTAAAATTGTTTAGTTAGAGGTTTTCAGCCAAGATCGCTTTCTTCTTTTAATTATATGACAGGTTTCGGCGTGCTAGACGCCATCTTCAGACCTGACGTAATTTTTTACATCACTGGTATAACAACAATTTCTAATATAGGACATTGGTATACATCCATATTGATGTGTGACGCAAATAAAATTTACATGTCAATAATAAAATGACAGAAGCCATCCTTCTCAAGGTTTACGTTAGAGGCACATCAGAATGAAGCTCAGTACTGACTTAAGTGAAGCACAATATGGAGTGTGCGCTGATATGAAACTTCCTGGCAGATTAAAATTGTGTGCCGGAACCGGGACTCGAACCTGGGACCTTTGCGTTTCTTCCAGGAGTGCTAGTCTTGCATGGTTCGCAGGAGAGCTTCTGTGAAGTTTGGAAAGTAGGAGGCGAGGTACTGGCGGAAGTAAAGTTGTGAGGCGGCATGGTGAGTCGTGTCGGGATAGCTTAGTCGGTAGAGCACTTGCCCGCGAAAGGCAAAGGTCCCAGGTTCGAGTTCCAGTTCCGGCACATAGTTTTAATCTGCCAGGGAGTTTCACAATATGGATGTGAATGTGGTATATTAGAAATTGTTGTTATAGCAGTGATGTAAAAAATTACGTCAAGTCTGAAGATGGCGTCTAGCACGCCGAAACCGGTCATATAATTAAAAGAAGAAAGCTATTTTGGCTAAAAACCTGTTACTAAAAATGTTTTGTGTTTCATCAGAGAATGTTTATTTCCAATCAGCGGTTCAAAATTAATTTTCTGAAACTAACGGTCGGTTTCGAACGAACGATTGCGACAAGAAAGTACGGTTCTCCACAAGGAGACGAACAGGCTGGTACCCGTGCGCGCATACGTACATGCGCAGGAGTGGATGCTGTGTATAAAAAAAAAAAAAAAAAAAAAAAAAAAAACAAAAAAAAAAAAAAACAAAAAAAAAAAAAAAAAAAAAAAAAAAGGAAAAAGAGGGAAGTGATCGGAAAAGCAGAGAAACAAAGCGAAGCAGGCAGGCGTGCGCGCGGCATAGCAGAGTGCGCGGAGTCCCGGCGTTTATTACTTATGCAGCGGCGGGATGGATGGCCGGCCGCGTGCGGAGGCGGCGCGGGCCGCGCTTTACGGCCGGCGGGGAGAGGAATGCGCGGCCGCTCCGTTCCCACAGCACGGCGGGGCTGGCCGTGGCTGCCGCTGGCCACGTGGGCCGTGGGGCGAGGGGCTCCGCCTGAGAGGCGAGGCGCTAGCGGTAGGGGCCCGATCTCCAGAGGTGCCTCTAAAGGGTCACCAAACAGGTGATTAAAAATTAACGGGAATATTGCCCGGAGCATTTTACACCAGCCCTGTTGAATGTCCAAACGCCGAAGCTGCCGAATTACCATTGAACTGTCGTTGTTGTGGTCATCAGTCCGGAGACTCGTTTGATGCAGCTCTCCACAATACCCTATCCTGAGCAAGCCTCTTCAACTCCACATAACAACGGCAATCTACATCTGTCTGAATCTGCTTACTGTATCCATCTCTCGGTCTTCCTCTGCGGTTTTTACCCCAAACACTTGCCTCCAACGCTAAATACACAACTCCTTAGTGTCTAAGAATATGTCCTACGAATCTATCCCTTCTTTTAGCCAAGCTATGCCAGAAACTTCTTTTCTCCCCAATTCTGTTCAGTACCTCTTCATTAGTTACGCGATCTACCCACCTAATCTTCAGCATTCTTCTGTAGCACCACATTTCAAAAGCCTCTATCCTCTTCCTGTCCGCACTCTTTATCGTCCATGTTTCATTCCCATACAAGGCAACACTCCACACAATTGCCTTCAGAAAGGACTTCCTTAGGCTTAAATCAATATTCGATGTTAAGAAATTTCTCTTTTTCAAGAACGCTTTCTTACCCATTCTGCATTTTATATCCTCTGTACTGCGACCATCATTTATTATTTTACTGCCCAAGTAATTAAACTCATCTACTTCCTTTATTGTTTCGTTACCTAATCTCATTCCTTCAGAATCACCTGATTGTCTTAGACTGCACTCAATTACCCTTGTTTTGCTCTTGTTAATGTTCATCTTATAAGCACCTTTCAACACACTGTCCATTCCGTTCAACTGCTCTTCCGGGTCCTTCGCTGTCTGACAGAATTACTATGTCGTCGGCAAAACGCTATGTTTTTAATTCTTCCCCCTGAACTTTAATTCCTTCTCCAAATTTCTGCTTGATTTCCTTTATAGCTTGCTCAATGTACAAATTGAATAACAATGGAGAAAGACTACAAGCCTCTCTTACTCCCTTGCCAACCACTGCATCCCTTTCATGTCCTTCAACTCCGACAACCGCTGTCTGGTTTTTGTACAAGTTGTAAATAACGTTACGGTACATTTTACTCCTGCTTGCTTCAGAACTTGGAAGAGTTTATTCCAATCAAAATTGTCACAAGCCATCTCCAAATCTACAAAAGCTACAATTGTAGGTCTGCCTTTCCTTAATCTATCTTCTAGGATAAGCCGTAAAGTGAGTATTGCCTCCCGTGTTCCTACATTTCTCCTGAACCCAAACTGATCTTCCCCGACGACGGTTTCTACCAGCTTTTCCATCCTTCTGTATATAATTCGTGTTAATATTTTGCAACCATTGAACTGCCGGCGCGATACACACTACTGGCCATTAAAATTGCTACACCAAGAAGAAATGCAGATAATAACCAAGTATTCATTTGACAAATATATTATACTAGAACTGAGATGTTGTTACATTTCCACGCATTTAGGGTGCATAGATCCTGTGGAATCAGTACCCAGAACAACCACTTCTACCCGAAATAACGGCCTTGATACGCCTGGACATTGAGTCAAACAGAGCTTGGATGGCGTGTACAGGTACAGATGCCCATGCAGCTTCAACACGATACCACAGTTCATCAAGAGTAGTGACTGACGTATTGTGACGAGCCAGTTGCTCGGCCACCATTGACCGCACATTTCAGTTGGCGAGAGATCTGGAGAATGTACTGGTCAGGGCAGCAGTCGAAAATTTTTCGTATCCTGAAAGGCCCGTACAGGACCTGCAATATGCGGTCGTGCATTATCCTGCTGAAATATAGGGTTTCGCAGGGATCGAATGAAGGGTAAAGCCACGGGTCGTAACACATCTGAAATGTAACGGCCACTGTTCAAAGTGCCGTCGATGCGAACAAGAGGTGACCGAGACGTGTAACCAATGGCACCCCATACCATCACGCCTGGTCATACGGCAGTATGGCGATGACGAATACAGGCTTCCAATGTGCATTCACCGCGATGGCGCCAAACACGGATGTGACCATCATCTTGCTGTAAACAGGAACCTGGATTCATGCGAAAAAATGACGTGCACCCAGATTCGTTGTTGGGTACACCATGGCAGGCGCTCCTATCTGTGATGCAGCGTCAAGGGTAACCGCAGCCATGGTCTCCGAGCTGATAGTCCATGCTGCTGCAAACGTCGTCGAAATGTTCGTGCAGATGGTTGTTGTCTTGCAAACGCCACCATCTGTTGACTCAGGGATCGAGACGTGGCTGCACGATCCCTTACAGCCATGCGGATAAGATGCCTGTCATCTCGACTGGGATCCAGCACGGCGTTCCGTATTGCTCTCCTGAACCCACCGATCCCACATTCTGCTAACAGTGATTGAATTGCAACTAATGCGAACAGCAATGTCGCGATACGATCAACCGCAACGCGATAGGCTACAATCCGATCTTTATCAAAGTCGGAAACGTGATGGTAAGCATTTCTCCTCCTTATACGATGCATCACAACAACGTTTCACCAGGCAACGCCAGTCAACCGAAAGAAATTTTATGAGAAATCGGTTGGAAACTTTCCTCATGTCAGCACGTTGTAGGTGTTGCCACCGGCGCCAAACTTGTGTGAATGCTCTGAAAAGCTAATCATTTGCATATCACAGCGTCTTCTTCCTGTCGGTTAAATTTCGTGTCTATACCACGTCATCTTCGTGGTGTAGCAATTTTAATGGCCGGGAGTGTACTTATAAACTACCTTACACTAAAGACAACACAGAGATCTATGCCCGAGGGAGGATTCGAACCCCCGACGGAGAACGTCTGTGGGAATCGGAGCATTGCACCTCAATGCGCTCGGCCACTCCATCGCGGCGAGAATGTGTTGAAGCTTCCAAAAGCGCGAGTGTGTCTGTTAACAAGCACCAGTCAGATAGTCCTGACATAGTCCTGAAGGACCGAACACAATTTCATCAATCGATGTGGCTCGTCGGTTAGCACACTGGACTCGCATTCGGGAGGACGGTGGTTCAAATCCGCCTCAGGTCATCCGGTTTCCCGTGATTTTCGTAAATCACTCCAAGCATATTCCCTAAGGTTCCTTTGAAAGAACGTGTCCCAATTTCCTTTCACATCGTCAACTAAAAATCCGAGCGTTAGCTCCGTCTCTTAAAAATCACGCTATCGACGGGACGTTAAAACGTTTTCTTTCTTTGTTCCAAGCACAGTTCCATTATTCACCCTTATTGAAGTAATTCAACTTGTTAATAACTGTCGTTCTGGTTGTTAATAATTCTGTCATAACTGTTACATACTCACATTACATAGACTCCATTTTCCCTTCTCTGCCATCATTTCTCAATCTTACCCTCCCCATTTTGTGTCCTATTAACACAGTTTCAATTTTCTTTCATTTCACCCATTTTATTCATGTAACACAGTGGACTGTTCCAGTATTTACCTACATTACAAGAAGTTTTTTTTTCATAGCTTCCTAGTCTTTTAATGATTACTCTCAAAGTAATATAGGCTTAATATATTCAAATGCTTGCCTTGGACTTGCATTACAATTGTGTCACCTCTCAACTGTGCTACAAAATTTTAACTTCTGCTGTCGAAAAATTGTAATATTTAAATTCAAAGTAATATAATTTGTATTTACACAGATTTCATTTGTGTTTCATATTATACTTGTTTTCTAGTATCGATACATAGTTCACATACGTTTGTGTATGTACTCCTACTGTCAGTTTTTGGACTATCTGATCAGTATTAAGTTTTTGAATTGCGGTGTCCGTTCTTTCGGGGACACACACACACACACACATACACACACAGACACACACACACACACACACACACATATATATATATATATATATATATATATATATATATATATATATATATGCGGGTTACCGTTGTTATGAGCAGATGAATAAACTCACACAGGACTGAAGATCATATCACACACACACACACACACACACACACACACACACACATGATCTTCAGTCCGGAGACTGGTTTGACGCAGTTCTCCACCCAACTCTATCCTGTGTGAGTTTCTTCATCTACTCATAACAACGGTAACCCGCATCAGTTTGAATTAGCTTACAGTATCGTCTTTCGGTTTCCCTCTGCGATTTTTACTCCTTAAACTTGCCTTCTACAATACATTAACGATTACTTGATGTCTCAGAATTTGTCTCACCAGTCGATCCCTTCTTTTAGCCAAAATATCCCAGAAATTTGTTTTCTTCCCAATCCTGTTGAGCAATTCCTCATTAATTACGCGATCTATCCGTCTAATCTTCATCATTCGCCTGTAACGCCGAACTTCAAAAGCTCCTATCGTTTTCTGTCTGAAATATTTATCATCCACGCTGCAGACAAATGCCTGCGCAGAGAACCTCCTAACATTTAAATTAACATTTGATGTCAACAAATTTCGGTTCATGATAAATGCTTTTCTTGCCATAGCCATTCTTCATTTTATGTCTTCTTTACTTTGGCCATCAGCAGTTATTTTATTATCCAAATAGACAAAACTCATCTACTACTATTATTGTCTCATCACCTAATTTAATTCTTTCACCATAATCTGATTTCCTTCTTAGGCTAATTTCAATTACGCTGGTTTTGCCCTCCTTTCTTTCAAGACACTTTTCATTCTCTTTAAATGCTATTCGAATTCCTTTGCTGTCTCTGTTAGAATTACAATGTCATTGTCAAACCGTAAAGTTTTTATTTGTCCTGTTTCCTTTCCCTGAACTTTTATTCCTTCACCAAAATTCTCTTCGTATTCGCAGCACTGCATTGATACAAGTGGGCATCACTTCAAACGCCTCCTGTAAGTGGACGTTTATCCCACCTTTTTCATTTTCGTTAACCTTCAAAGAACTTACTGTTACACATCATTCGATAGCCGCTATCAGAAAATAATTACCACACTATAGCATCCCATTAAAAAGAAACAAAGTTGACTTCCATATCTCTGAAGCGACCCCACCTAGCAACAAGAAAACCAACGTCACATTGTGGCCCCCGTTGTCCTGTGCGACTTTTGTCCCATACACTTTGAGCTCCTATCATAATTTCAGAGTTATTTTTAGTGGCAAAAGTTAGTGATTCACCCTGATATATATTTCTTGGTATTTAAGTGATTGATGTGTACATAAAAAAAAGAAAAAGAAAAAAAAAAGAGGTTCCGGTCCAGTGACCTTGTCGGGAGCGATTCTGAGATGGTAGTACATCACAAACTCTGTGGTTCCCATTTTGTGTTTCGTCGGAGGTTCCGGTACGGCGCAACGGTGAGTACCATCACAAACCAAGCACTGTTAATATATTTATTATTGTGGGACAGGAATACAACGTATTTAGGTTTTCAGTAATACTGTTTTCTTCCATGTAAATGTATCGCTAACGTCGTTAATTTTAGATGAAGTACGCCTTGAGTAAGCACCTGATGTCATCTCCGTTCAGAGCCTTAATGCCCCCGCAGGCCAACCAACTACTTAATCAACCAACAGCTACTTACACGTTCCAACATTTTTGCACAAAGTCTCCTCACATTTTTCTGTTACCGAGCGAGGTGGCGCAGTGGTAACTCACTGGACTCGCATTCGGGAGGATGGTGATTCAAATCCACCTCCGACCAGCCAAATTTAGATTTTCCGTGATTCCTCTAAATAACTCCGGGCGGGATTAAATTAGGTGAAAACAAAATAAACAGTCTCGCATATGCGGATGGCGTAGTTGTAATGGCCGATTTGATTGAAAGGTTGCAAACTAATATTTCAGAGCTCGATCAGAGGTGCAAGGATTATGATATGAAGATCAGCATCGCCAGAACGAAAGTAATGTCTGTGGGAAAGAGATTAAAGCAGATTGAGTGCCAAATAGGAGGAACAAAGCTAGAACAGGTACACAGTTTCAAGTACCTGGGATGTATTTTCCCATAGGATGGCAGCATAGTGAAAGAACTGGAAACGAGGTGCAGGAAAGCTAATTCAGTGACTGCTCAGCTAAGATCTACTCTCTTCTGCAAGAAGGAAGTAAGTACCAAGACTAGAGGTTACACACATGTTCACATGTTTGTAAATCTATCGGACCAAACTGCGTGGTCATCATTCCACAGCTTACATACTACTTAAACGTAGGTAAACTAAACGAAGGACAATACACACACTCATGCCCCGGGGAGGACTCGAACCTCCGACGGCGAGCAACCGCTCGCTCCGCAGCGAGGCGCCTTAATCCGCTCGGCTACTCCACCGCGGCACTACAAGTTCCAGATACAGATATGAAAGTAGTAAGAATGATTGCAGGTACTAATAGATGTGATTAATGGCAGGAGGGTGTCGATAATGAGGAAATCAAAGAAAAACTATGAATGAACACCATAGATGAAGCAGTTAGAGCGAACAGTCTGAGATGTTGAAGTCATGTTACACGCATTGGAGAAGCGAGGTTACCTAAGAGACTCATGAGCTCGGCAGCGGAGGGTAAGAGGAGTCGAGGTAGACCAAGAAGAAAGTACTTGGATTCGGTGCAGAATGATTTTGAAGTAAAAGGCATAACATCAGAGGAGGCATCAATGTTAGCATTGAATAGGGGATCATGGAGGAATTTTATTAGAGGTACTATGCTCCAGACTGAACGCTGAAAGGCATAATCAGTCTCTAATTATTATTATTATTATTCTGATGATGATATAAAGATTTTATTACTAATTTCACATACAAAAATATTTCCAGAAAACAAATGTATTTAGTTTGGCTCATATTCTGCTCACGGCTGCTTGGTATGAAACGCACTTTACAAAGTCTAATTTGCAAACGTCACCATTCCTAAGTAATTCTAATTTTTGTTGCAGGAAACCGTGCCTCTTCGTGGTTTTTGAGTCCGTTTGGATGGTGATATATTTTTGCTGAGTTAATTCTTATATGAGTATCAGTTTTTTGATGCTTCAGATTTTTCACAAACTGAAAGATGTTTGAGTAAGAAGATTCACATGAAGCATTGGATCGGGAATGAAAGCTTTCGCAAACGTTAGTTGTGTTCCACAAGGAAGCGCAATCTTCTGTCCAAACGTTTCTTCGTCAATGTAGTTTTCAGTTGTGTAATCCGCAAATTTTGTGATGTTGTCGTCTTTTGGTTGTATGCTGACCAGATCAGGAAGAACATCAGAAACATCTTGAGGATTTAGATAGATAAGCCCAAAGATGTAATGCAGCCAATGGCCTCGTTCATTACTCTTATCTTTGTAGATGGAAGCCAAACCAAGTTGCAGAAAACAAATGCATTTAGTTTGGCACACATTCTGCTCACGGCTGTTTGGTATGAAACGCACTTTACGAAGTCTAATTTGCAAAATTTCACCATTCTTTTGGCGGTCTATCAACCAAAGCGTCGCCTTTTGTTTTTGGAGAATTATATATCATTCTCCTGTTTAACAAGTCTTTTGCAACAGGCGCTTGGTCATGAGTGCCTTCCAAACGCGAAAATACGTGTTCGCTGTCTACTGTAAATAACGTAACAGCACATCGCAAACGTTTACCGCAGCATCATCATCCACGTTCTTCGGTTGTTACAACTCTTCTGTTAGGTTTGAATTTATAACTGTCACAGATCAAATGTCTATTACTACGATCACTAATAAAGGTTGCAAATCGTGACTTTGTGCCGTATTATTCGCTTCCATGACAACTGAAGTACAAAATCAATAGTTTCTTCTCTTCTTCTGTCAAAATAACGATTAATATTAATATTACGATGAAGTGCAAAACGAAACACTGAGTGATTCTACACGTATGTCATTCAGAGGACTGACGAGCTCAGTTAGGGCCAGCAACGCCTTGGGTCGGACCGTCCTGCTACTTGTAAGAGGAAGGTGCATAGTTCGAGAGTGGAATGTACTGTCCTTTCAAGAGTACCCTTCTAAAGGCCACTAAAAGTTGCCCAGTTCGGGTCTGCCCGTAAGGACCACGCTGTCGACGCGGCGTTAAAATACTAATCTTCCTTCCTTCCATTTTCTGCTAGCCCTCGGCAGAACTGCCACACGGTGAACCGAGATCAGGACCATCGGGGACAGAGACAGAGACAGCCTTCTCACGCGTCTCGACTTCTGGCCGAGACAACAGTTCCGCCACACTCGCCAGAAATCTCTCTCCCTGATCTGGCCGGGCAACACGCCTGCTGGCGGTCACTTATCAGCTGCCCGGCTGGGCGAGTAGACGTCGGGCCGCAGAGACGAATAAAGCGTGCCAGATAGGCCAGAGCTACGGCCAGCGCGGCATCAAGATGCCAGTACCTCAGCGCCAGCCAGCTCTCTCGGTCCAGCTGCCATGTTGGCCGTGGCGGCGTCACTGGAAGCGGCGGCGGTGGTGGGGGAAGACTCCAGACCTCCAGCGCCGCCCCTGCCCGCGCTCCAGGGGTCAGCCACCTGGAAGACCGGTCCCCGGTCCAGTCCCGTCCTTCACCTCCCCTCCTCTCCTCCCCGCCCCTCCAGACGGCGTCGCAGCATCCCATTCTCCAGACCCGGTGCTCCGTCGCGCCTACCGGCAGAGCTATATAGCGCCACCGGTAACCCATATCACTAAATATCGGCCGCTGGCTCGGCCGAACCGCCGTCTAATTAATGTCTTAATACGGCCGAGCACAAAAGGCGGCCTCTGCGCAGAACAGTAGCCTGGCGAGGCGACCCTCCTGAAGTGGGTGTCTCCGACTGTCGCCGTCTCTCATGCTGACTTAAAACGACCGTCACCTCTTCCTGTCACTACCGGCTACGCACTGGTGGAAGTGCAAGCTCACCCCTCACTGTCAAAACCAACTGCAGAACGATCTGAATAAGATATCAGTATGGTGTAGAAATTGGCAGTTGACTCTAAATAATGAAAATCAAATGTTCAAATGTTTGTTAAGCTTATGGGACTTAACTACGGGGTCATCAGTCCCTAAACTTACAAACTACTTATGAACTACTTACAAACTAGGACGGCACAAATATCCATGCCCGAGGGGGGATTCGAACCCCCGACCGTAGTGGCCGTGCAGACCGTGACTGGAGCGCCTTAGTCTCCTCGGCCACCGCGGCCGGCTCTAAATAATGAGAAGTGTGAAGTCGTCCACATGAGTACGAAAAGAAATCCGTTAAACTTTGTTGCCGGCCGCGGTGGCCAAGGGGACTGAGGCGCTTGAGTCACGGACTGCACGGCCACTACGGTCGGTGGTTCGAATCCCCCCTCAGGCATGGATATTTGTGCCTTCCTAGTTCGTAAGTAGTTTGTAAGTTTAGGGACTGATGACCCAGTAGTTAAGTCCCATAACATTTACAAACATAAACGATAAATCAATCAAATGTGAAGGCCGTAAACTCAACTAAATGCCTACGAATTACAACTACTTTTGCCGCGGTGGAGTACCCGAGCGGTCTAAAGCACCTCGCTGCGGAGCGCGCGGTTGCTCGCCGTGGAGGTTCGAGTCCTCCCTGGGGTATGGGTGCGTGTGTTTGTCCGTAGGTTAGTTTACCTAGGTTTAAGTGGTTTCTAAGTTACGGACTGATGACCACGCAGTTTCGTCCGATAGATTTACAGACATTTTACAATTACTTCTGATTTAAATTGGAAAGAACACGTAGATAATGTCGTGGGAAATGCGAAACAGAGACTGCGTTTTATTGACAGAACCCTTAAAAGATGCAACAGAACTACGAAAGAAACTGCATACACTACGCTTGTCCGTCCATTTTTGGAGTATTGCTGCCCACTGTGGGATCCTTATCAGGTGGGTTTCACGGAGGACATCGAAAGAGTCCAAAGAAGGGCAGCTCGTTTCGTATTGTCACGATGCAGGGGAGACAGCGTTACGGAAATGATACACGATCTGGGGTGGGAATCATTACAACAACGATGCTTATCGCTGCGGCGTGGGCTGCTTACGAAACTCCAATCGCCAACATTCTCCTCCGAATGCGAAAATATATTGTTGACTGCCACTTACGTAGGTATAAATGATCATCAGAATAAAATACGAGAAATCAGAGCTCGAACGGCGAGATTCAGGTGTTCATTCTTCCCGCGCGCTATTCTTGAATGGAATGGGAGCTAAAATAGTTTAAGGGTGCTTCGATGAACCCTCTGCCACGCACTTAAATGTGATTTGCAGAGTATCCCATGTAGATGTAGATATCGTGCGGGAATGGAGTAACGTGCTGCTCACACAACGTGGAACCAACGTGGCGTCATTTTTACGTCACACTCTGTGCCAACAGCTATCGACTTCTGGTCACATGACTTGGTGCAAACGTTATATGCTAGTGTAATGTGAATTGAATTATTTCAATAGCTATCGTATCATAATAAACGCCGGTGTTGGTTCGATTACAGTCCGCTGCAAAAGTGACATGCTAGGGATTGCCTTATTTAATGGTAGCATAAAAACAACTAAACTACGGCATTTACCCCTTACTTAGATTGCATTTATTGTGAATCTTCAATTCAGCGCCAAGTTCCTAGTGACTGGAAAAAAAGCTTAGGTGACTCCCGTTTACAAGAAAGGAAAGAGAACTGACCCACGTAATTACAGGCCAATATCGTTGACATCAGTTTCGTGTAGAATTTTCGAGCATATTCTCATTTCTAATGTAGTAAATTTCCTTGAAACGGAAGAGCTTCTATCTATGAATCAGCACGGGTTTAGGAAACATCGTTCATGTGAAACTCAGCTTGCCCTTTTCTCACATGACGTCTTGCGAGCCATGGATGAAGGGCAACAGGGGGATTTTGTTTTTATCGACTTCAAAAAGGCCGTTTGACGCGGTGCCACACTGCAGACTGCTAACGAAGATACGAGCTTGTGGAATAGTTTCACAGATTTGTGACTGGCTGGAAGACTTCCTAAGTAACAGAACGCAGTACGTTGTTATCGATGGCGAGTGTTCATCAGAGACGAGTATATAGTCAGGCGTGCCCCAGGGGAGTGTGATAGGACCGCTATTATTTTCTGTCTATATAAATGATTTGATGGACAGCTGATGATGCTGTGGTGTATGGGAGGGTGTCGTCTTTAACTGACTATAATAGCATAAAGGATGACTTAGACAAATTTCTAGTTGGTGCGAAGAATCGCAGCTAGCACTCAATGTAGAAAAATGTAGTGTGATGCGCATGAATAGCAAAAACAATCCCATAATGTTCGAATACAGCATTAATAGTGAGCGGCCGGCAGCGGTGGCCGAGGAGACTGAGGCGCTCCAGTCACGGTCTGCACGGCCACTACTGTCGGGGGTTCGAATCTCCCCTCGGGCATGGATATTTGTGCCGTCCTTAATCTTCGGTAGTTCTTAAGAAGTTTGTAAGCTTAGGGACAGATAACCCCGTAGTTAAGTCCCATAAGTTCTACAAACATTTGAACATTTGAGTAGTGAGTTTCTTGATACAGTCGCGTCGTTCAAATATCTAGGCGTAACATTGCAGAGCGATATGAAATGTAACGAACATGTAAGGACGGTTGTGAGTGAGGCCTATAGCCGACTTCGGTTTATTAGGAGAATTTAGGAAAATGTACTTCATCTGTAAAGGAGACCGCGTAGAAAACGCTTGTACGACCACGTCTTGAGTATTGCTCAAGTGTTTGGAAACCGCAGCAGATCAGTTTAAAGGAAGACATAGAAGCGGTTCAGAGGCGAGCAGCTAGATATGTTACCGGTAGGTTCGACCAATGCGCGAGTGTCACGGAAATGCTCCGGCAACTCAATTGGGGATCGCTGGAGGAAAGACGACGTTCTTTTCGTGAATTTCTGTTGAGGAAATTTAGAGGGCCGGAATTTGAAGCTGAGTGTAGTACGATCTTGCTGCCAACTACATACATTTCGCGTAAAGATCACAAAGACAAGATAAGAGAAATTAGGGCTCCTACGGAGGCATATAGCTATTCTTTTTTTTTTTTTTTTCCTCCTCGTTCTATTTGGGAGTGGACTCGGAAAGGAAATGGCTAGTAGTGGTACAGTGTACCCTCCGCCACGCACCTTACGTTGGATTGCGGAGTATGTATGTGGATGTATAACTCCGTTCACCGAAATGAGAGACGTACAGTAAAGACACTGAAGCGCGTGATCAAGGGTGGACAAAACAGGGTCGCTCGCTCAGTTTCGCTGCATTCGTTTCAGATCGTAAGGTAGTTGTGTGTTTTGTTATATAGCAGTGCTTTTAGAAGCCAAACATTTAAAATTCATTTCTTTTAATACTTTACAATTTCCTCCGCAAATTTCCCAAATCCTGCAACTTCGCTTACCACAGCAAGCACTTTGTCAAGTGTAGGAACTTTCTTATGAAAAACTTTTCTTCGTGTCGCAATTCAGTCAAAGTCATCAAGACGTTCTGAAAGCTTCTGTGATATATATATATATATATATATATTTGCCTCCTTGGTGGCTACAAAGAGTGTGTGGCTTTCTATTGACTGTTTTCATAACAATATCGGTCGTTGACTGTTCTGAACACAATGTGTTTCTCTAAAGAACTTCATTACTTCTTCTTTGAATGCTCCTTGGGTGGACTCAAATTGAGGGGTGGTATAATGAGGTTACTCTTATGTGATAGCAATGAGAGAGAAAGAGACACACATAGACTATGAATGCTAAATGTTATTGTAAGCCGGTCGCGGTGGCCGAGGGGACTGAGGCGCTCCAGTCACGGTCTGCACGACCACTACGGCCGGGGGTTCGAATCCCCCCTCGGGCATGGATATTTGTGCCGTCCTTAGTCTTAGCTAGTTCATAAGTAGTTTGTAAGTTTAGCGACTAATGACCCCGTAGTTAAGTCCCATAACCTGTACAAACATTTGAACATTTTTTTTGTTATTGTAAACACTAATAGTTTCGTTACTATTCAGCACCTGGTCCTTTGAGATGAAGTTGACATTCGACACCTATTATCACTGCTATATGACACACACAAGAACCTTACACCTGAAACGGATGCAGAGAGTGTAGTTTTTATTCAAGACTTCAATTGACGTACCTACTGGGTACATGTTTTATCATTGCGCTGTGAGTTACTGTGCAAGTTCAGATGTTTTTAGGTGAGCGTGCAATTGTATCCTTGTAAAAACGTTTTATATCTTTGTACTTAAAACGTTCTGTATAACTCAATTGTACAACGAACACTTGTTCCTTCATCTTGCTGATCTGATGATGGCAGATGCCGAAACGACGTAATCAATAAATATAATTTTAGCGATCCAGACGGTTTTTATTCTTATTGAGACATGTTGTTTAAGTTGCGCATTATGCCAGAGCCAGGTTAGTAGCTTATAATGAAGTTAAATTGAATTGTTTTGGGCGATTTGCTGGATCTGGTTATTTGTAATAGTGTGTACAACATTGTGATACTGATAATTATTAGTAACTTCATATCTTTGGACAGTAATTGTGCGTTAAATTTGTACTAGAACAATTGTGCGGATTGGGTGTTCACTTTAACTTGTTCCTAGACTGGGTGTTGTTTATCGTATCATTGGCCTGCCTCTATTACTGCTTTTCATTCAGCTTTGTATGGGGAAAAGTTTCTAGGCACATTCCCGTTTCTCAGACAATCAAATTCGTTCTCTATTAGAGAATTCGAATTTCAGTGGCGGTTGATCAGGTGAAGACGACGAGTTTGTTTCTTCTCTTTCAAATGGTCAGCAGGCAGACGACTCGTTTGATGATTATCTGAGTGCCGAAGAAGTTCCTTAGGAGCACGGGCTTTCACACAGTTTCGCAGAACGTGTCAGTCCACTGCTTTTTCGTAGATCTAATTTTGTCCAGAAATTTCATCCACAAAAGAATTAATTACAGCGCTGTAGAGGTACGTGACAAAGAGGTGAATACTCCAGTCAAAAGTTTTTTGAAGATGCAGCGTAATATACAAATATGTATAGTGTTGAAAAGAGAGAGAAACCTTAGGGACAACAGCTCCTGAACTTAGTGTTGCAAAAGAAATAAAATATTTGTTATTATTAATTTTTTGCCACAGAATAAGATTTGCAAGCTATGTAACATTTTTTTGGTAATAACTTACAAATAAAAGTAATGTAAGAATAATTTTGTACACATAACTGTTCTTGAGGTAAAACCTTAACTTTTCCCGGCGTTATGAACGTTCAGACAACTTAGGGGTATGCTGCCGAGTGACGTCGTCGACAACCACCGATATTTCGGCAGGAGGACACCCTGCCATTCTCTAGGCACAACTGCACTCAAGGAAGTAATGTGCAAGCGCATTTAATACCTCAGTTTGCAAAGGGTAAACAAGGAAGATAACAAAAAAATGTTCAAATGTTCATATAGCTTATGGGACTTATCTACGGGCTCATCAGCCCCTAAACTTACAAACTACTTACGAACTAGCTAACACTAAGAACATGCCCGAGGGGGGATTCGAATCCCCGACCGTAGTGGCCGTGCAGACCGTGACTGGAGCGCTGTAGTCCCCTCGGCCACCGCGGCCGGCGGAAGATAACACACACAGTACAAGTCACTGCAGAGTCAACACAACCAAAGATGACCAAACATCAAAGATATCGATAGTCACTTAATCAACAGGTGAGGCAGCATTAATTTTGTCCCTCTGTTTGTTGACGATTCCAAGCAGAATTTAAACAAAAACCACCATCTCTGTTTATAAGGTCACTTGCTAGTTTAATTTCAACTGCTTCCTTAATAATTGGTCGTATTTTGCGGAAATGTGATGTAAAATGTGTTTTTCGACCACCTTCTAAGATAAAGGCCCTGTTGGGGTCCGTAAAGGATGATCTTGGTTTGCGTAAGGCAGGTGTATATCGTATTCCTTGCAGTTGTGGCATGCCATATATTGGTCAGACAATCAGGACTGTGGAAGACCGGTGCATTGAACATAAACGTTGCACGCGCTTACAACAGCCAAACAAATCCGCTGTTGCAGAACACTGCCTTGGCACCGGTCATCCTATGGAATACAACAACACGGAGATCCTGCCATGCACCTCCACCTACTGGGATAGTGTTATTAGGGAAGCTGTTGAAATTAAACTAGCAAGCTACCTTATAAACAGAGATGGTGGTTTTTGTTTAAATTCTGCTTGAAATCCGGCGCTGTCTCTCGCCAAAAAAAAAAAAAAAAAAAAAAAAAAAAAAAAAAAAAAAAAAAAAAAAAAAAAAAAACAGAGGGACGAAATTAAAGCTGCCTCACCTGTTGATTGAGAGTCACTATCGATATTTTTTGTTTGGTCCTCTTTGGTTGTGTTTTTTTTTTTTTTTTTTAATCTATCGGACCAAACTACGTGATCATCAGTCCGTAGCTTACAAACTACTTAAACCTTGGTAAACTAACCTACGGACAAACACACACACCCATGTCCCCCATGTCCCAGGGAGGACTCGAACCTCCACGGCGAGCAACCGCGCGCTCCGCAGCGAGACGCTTTAGACCACTTGGCTACTCCACCGCGGCTGGGTTGACTCTGCAGTGACTTGTACTGTGTGTGTTATCTTCCTTGTTTACCCTTTGCAAACCCTGGTATTAAATACGCTTGCACATTGCTTCCTTGAGTGCAGTTGTGCCTAGAGAATGGCAGGGTATCCTCCTGCCGAAATATCGGCGGTTGTCGACGACGTCACTCGGCAGCATACCCGTAAGTTGTTTGAACGTTCCTGAGGTAACTTATTATACAAATAGCAGGATGGCAGAGAATAATTCTGGTGAAATAAAACCTGACCCTCACGATTGTGGTAATTTGTTTTCCAGCTAAATTTTTTATGGAAGAATTTTTTTAAATTATTTTTCTCAGTGTGTACTTTGCCCAAGTACACAGAGAATTCAACTTTATTCACCACTAGCTGAACCCCTGCTGCTTCGCATGGGTAGGCTGGTTGGTCTGCACATATTGTTTCTTTATAATCCTGATGAAGAATCCATACCTCAAGTTTCGTAGTTTTAGCTTGAAATTTGAGTTAACAGCACCATATTTTTGAAAATCAATTTTTACGTCTCGTACTTCACCCCCTTATTGCTCGAATTTCCAAAAATGCCAAAACACGAAATTCGAATCCCGAATCAAAATTCGAAAATATGTAGTTCTAACTTCAAAATTGCCTCAATTGCAACATATTTTCGAAAAACAGCCCCTTTCCAATATAACCCCGTTGATGGTTGAATTTCCAAAAATACCGAAACACGTATTTTTTAACGTCCAACCAACTATACAAATATCAATTTTTGCAGCTCTAGCTTCAAAATTGTATCAATAGCAACGTGTTTTCAAAAAGAATTTTTGATCCTCTATTTAACCCAAAAATACTAAAAATCATGGATTTTTAATGCTGACCAAGATTCCATAACCGAAGTTTCGTAGCTGTAGCTTAAAATTTGACATAACAGCAACATATTTTTGAAAATAAATTTTTTGTGTCACCTATTTTGCCCCCTTATTTGTCGAATTTCAAAAAATGCCGAAACACGTGTCTTTTAAATTAGAACGCTGAATTAAAATCCGAAATTTTGTAGTTCTAGCTTCGAAATTGCCTAAATAGCTACTGTTTTCAAAAAACGTTTCATCCCCTATTTCACCCCCTTACGGACGGAATATCGAAAAATCGCTTCTTAAATGACGCTTACAGAGTTAGATCAACACCCTCCACAAATTTCAAGTTTCTATCTTCAGTGGTTTGGGCTGGGCGATGATGAGTCAGTCAGTCAGTCAATCGGGACACTTCCTTTTATATATAGAGACTAGCTACTACTAAGGACGGCACAAATATCCATGCCCGAGGGGGGATACGAACCCCCGACCGTAGTGGCCATGCAGACTGTGACTGACGCGCCGCAGAACGCTCGGCCACCGCGGCCGGCTTTTAGATCAAGTGTACAAAATTTCATCAAGCTCGGAATAAAACTGTAGACTGGTCGAAGTCAGTTGTAAAGTACCTTCCGATAAGCACCGAACGAATTACAATGAAGATAGTGCCGTTCCTATAGTTTTGAAAGTCAATTGTGTGAAATTTTATATAGATTGGATGATCTATAAGGCGGCGCATAAAATATGTAACTAATGCGAAATAGTAGGTGATGCCCATACAAAATAACTGATTTCGTTTTTTTTATTGTTTTCTTAGCGCCACTGAGAGGGTCCGGTTGTGAATTTAAACTATCCAGGGTTCAACTGAAACATACTCGAAAAATATTTTAACAAAATTTATCTTGCAGTTTTGTAGGATTTCAGTGACATATGTGCAGATGATTCTTGAATTTTTCCCGGCGGACATAATATTCCATCGGGAGTGCACCCGGCACAGCGACAATTCTTCTACCGATATTTGGGCTGCAAATCTTACAGCCATCTCAGGTAGTGTCTGATGCTGACAGCCTACAGGATGAACTCCTGCACCTGGAGGCGGTTTTCAAGAAAAATGGCTATTCGCAACATCAGATTAAAAAAGACTTACAAATAAAAACACCAGATAAATCACAGGAGAAAGATGAAGAGGAACGGGATGTGAAATCTACAGCCTTTCTCCCATACGTGGGTAATGTGTCTTCAAAAATAGCCAGAATCATGAAGAAACATAAAGTGGATGTGATCTTTCGCCCACCACCTAAACCTCAGCTCTTCTGGGATCTGTCAAAGATGATTTGTTATTGCGAAAAGCGGGAGTTTATGAAATCCCTTGTGAGTGTGGAAAACGTTATATAGGTCAAACCACGCGCACTGTGCAGGAACGATGCGCTGAGCACCAACGGTATACACGCCTTCTTCAGTCCAACAAGTCTGCAGTAGCCGAACATTGTATTTCTACTGGCCATTCCATGAATTACAAAGGAGTAAAGATTTTAACCACAGCTTCTACTTTCTGGGACTCTGTTGTAAAGGAAGTTGTACGTACATATACAACCTGCTAAATCGTGACGACGGATTTCATCTTGACAATGCATGGAAGCCACTTATATGACGCCTTCGTTCTGAAAGAATGTCTGCGTCTTCTATTCCGATTGATGTTACCACTTTTAATGATTAATTATTCATTTGTAAGCACTGTGGATACGTAAAAACTCTGTTTATGTTTGCACTCACTGCTCACAGGTTATCTTTGAAGTATATATTTATCTATGACTAGCGCAGCAGTTACGAATGTGATATCTTCGAGCATGCGCAGTCTAATCCTCAGTAGCTTTGCATCACGTGATTTACCGTATAAATAGGCACGCGCAGACGCTGAGAACTCAGTCTTGGACTCGCCTTGAAGATGGCTGTAAGGTTTGCAGCCCAAATATCGGACGAAGAAATGTCGCTGTCCCGGGTGCACTCCCGAAAGATGATGGAATATATGTGCAGATTTTTGAATGGGTAAAACGGTGAAACGTTTTTACGTTTTACTGTACAATATTTACAATTTATACTGATGAATAAATAAAATTCTGAGTTTTATGCTCACTTATTTTTATTTATATAGATTAAAAAGTATGTTAAGGGTGGAAAGGGATAGAGGCTCTCTAGGTCCGACTAATGCCGCGATACGCAGAGTGTTGCGTGCAGGCGACGGGAAAAATGAGATAAACAACGAGATGGGGGGGGGAGTGAAAAAGAGAAAGGAATGACAACAAGAGGGAGAGAGAGAGAGGAAGAGAGGGGGAGGGGGAGGGAGCGATAACTCAGTGGGCGGACAGCGGCCGTGTCGGCGTCGGGATTTAGGGGCCGGTGGGCGGCGCGCAGCGAGTTACGGCGACTCAGCGGCGCGCATAGCTGATCACCGACACCTGCGGACCAGCTCTGAGCTCTGAGCTCTGAGCTCTGAGCACTCTGAGCTCTGAGCCGCGGGGGCTCAGCGACCGCCGTCCGGCCCTGTGTGTAGCGCCACCGCCACTGTGCCATCCTAGGCGGCACTACCAATCTTACATTACTATATAGAAGAAGTGTTTATCACATTTCTTTGCACATTAGTTCACGCATCTTAAAACTTATAACCCACATCCTTAACTTACTTGTTGTATGATAATCACTTCATAAATCTATCCCCATTAACTTTTGAAGCCATAGACGCAATGACAAATTCTTTATATTGACAGATGCCCTAACAGTGACATTCTAAGCATCCTACTACTGTGTAAGCTGCTAGTTCCGAAATATTCCGCCTATGGCGCCACTTATCATTGTACTTCTAGACTGCTGAATTTTAATCTGCTAAGCGACTGATTTATCAGTCACCTGCTCCTCTCTTTATGCTTTCCTCTTCAACTACTTTGAGTATTACTGTTTTCCCATAGCCTTCTTTCCCTTATTTATCATTACTCCTTTACTATAAGCCTCATCCATAGATACTTTGTTAGCAGCTGATTGTTATTCATTCCATAATCTTTGCACTTAGCGTTGATTCCACTAGTAGCATGTTTATTTTGTAAGCAACAGTACAAAAATGTAAGTGTTAATTTTATACCATTATATGAACTTATCTTTATTACATTCTATTTGATTCGAAACTGCTTCATATTTCTGTAATCGACTTTTATACGTTCTATAGCCTTACTGTATACCATTGCACTTGTTTGTCTGTATAGAGACCAGAAGAAGGGCACTCGAGCGGTCGTTAAAGTTAAAAATAAAAATAAATAACGACGAGCAACTGGTTGCTGCATTTCATTAATTTATTACTATATAGGCTCGCTGGGACTGGGCATCGAAGATTCCACCTTCCGCCCAACCTCATCAAGCTCTATCATAGCAGTATACATGTATCTATTGTGGGCTATAGCTGGGGGGACACAGGGCAAAGTCGGGAAGGATGACGACATTACGTATATTAATTTTTTTTTCTGGCCCTTACGTTCAGCTCAAATTCTTTATCTAATGCTCCACCTCGCTCGGTGGGCCTTTTCCTGAATACGGCACAGGTAGCGGCTGGAGGGCGTGCAGTAGGGGTGGTGTATTCCTACTTGTGGAACACCCTGTTCAGTACCTGCAGCGTCCGGGTCTCCCCGCAAGTGTCTACACATTCCCTTTCCGCGCAAGAGTCACAACCATTGGCTGCCAATTTCGCTTCATTTTTCCTGGAAGTCTTGCAACTTGTTTCTCCCTGTTGGTTTATGCCAAGTTCGGAGTAAAAATTGGTTCTATATGACGGTTCTAGGAAATAGAATTTATCTTTAGCATTTCTCGGTGTGTGACATTCTCTTACACTTTCCGTATTTCATACGTTTCTTAGATGTATTTGTAATTGAAATACAGCCAGATCGATTTGGGGTCTACGAATATACGCTTTAAGTATGTAAAATACTCATTGCCTTATTATTGACGTTTTTTAATTGAAGGTTTGAGGTTGCGTCTCCTATTAAAAACCATAGTAGCTATTTTTTAAAGAGATGGAATTTGCGTGATAGTGGGGTTAACTACAAAATCAAATGTTCAAATGTTTGTATAGTCTATGGGACTTAACTACAGGGTCATCAGTCCCTAAACTTACAAACTACTTACGAACTACTTACGAACTAGGACGGCACAAATATCCATGCCCGACGGGGGATTCGAACCCCCGACCGTAGTGGCCGTGCAGACCGTGACTGGAGCGCCTTAGTACCCTCGGCCACCACGGCCGGCGTTAACTACATAGCGGTCAATTACATCAACGTATCTGTGCAGGATGCCTAATATATTTATTGCTTGCGCAGGTGTCTTGATATGCTTAGTGTTCTGAATAATATGCTTTTTGGAGGTATGACTGTGGAAAGTCATCGTCTTGTAGTAGCAGAGAATGTCAATAACTCTCCAAACATTATCACTATTAAAATGCCTTTTTGTTTTCACGAGGAACAGTCAACGAATTACTATGTAGTTAGAACAACTTACTATATTGCTCTTCAGCTTGCAAAGGGGTGTGCAGTTTCACTGAGTTTCGTGTTATGTTGCCAGTGTGGAAACTTGACAACAGCAGTGCTAGACTTGTTGGTGTGCCTGTACCCAGGAAAAGCCATCAGCCGCCCCAAGGGCCCCGGGTTTCCCGCAAGTGTCACTCCCCGCAAGTGTTCCAACCCCGGATGGTGCCTGCTGTGGCGACAAGAAGAGTACAACGGAATATCCTGCTGCACTCGGTGGGGGCTCTGTACTGGATCAAGAAGGGGGACCAGGAAAAGGTGACTGACATCATGGGGATGCCGCTTGAAAGTAAGACGTCAACCAAAAGCAGGGGATCTATAGTGAGTGATTCTACACCAGGGGTTCCCAAACTCTTTTTGTCTCTTACATCCCTCGACAACTTCTTCTGCCCTGTGTGAACCCCCTGTCTTTTGTGTACCAATTTTTTTTTAAGAATTCCTAACTTCAAATGGGTTTTTGCGCCTCAAATAAACCGGAAATACTTAATTCGTCCAATCTCTTCCTTAGCCAATGAGCCGAACAATGACATACAAAGGGCCAAGCTTCAGCAGTGTGAGAATAATTGTGAATTTTGGTTGCGACCTTCCTAAATATGAACCACTATCGTGGATGCATGTACAACAAATAGAGCCACATATTATATTTCCGCTGACGTGGATCCCCTAGCAAGTTGGAGTAGACCCCTGGAGGTCTACGTAGATCGCTTTGGGAACCACTGGTCTACACGGACGTCACAAACACGCCCACGCCGTGCCGCCAGGGTGTGGACTGGCCGCTACCTTCTGGTGGGATCCGCCACACTCGGCTCCAGGGGGAATGGCTGCGAACACCGGATTTGACTGTAGGTTAAGTCAGGATAGTTTTATACATTGGTCTTCAATCTTATCTTTCAATTCTGCTCACGGGTACTGCTTTGCTTGTTTCAATGATGGACATATTGTACACACTGTGGTGTCGCACAAGTCTAAAGTGCGCGCCACCTACTTTCGCCGCGCGCCGCCATGTACGCACGGCGCGGCGTTCTTACATCAGGCACAAACGCCCTCTGCTGCAACTCCGCTCGTGGCCACCAGTGAACGACATCGTTCACTTGGGACTGAGATAGGAACCAGTTAACACTTCAGAATCAGATAGGCACCAGTGAAGACTTGGCTATCGGACAGGCACTAGGCAGTCCTCTAGCTCAACTATGTATCAGCATTCTGCAGTAAGTTAAGTATTACTAAGTCTCTAAGAAACATATATATCTCGTACTAATTTACTCTAGTGTTTCTAGTTCTGCTATCCCACTGGCTGGTCACTTCCTACCTGCACAAGCGTGCATCCTTGATTCCTGTGTCGGTCTTTCTACTCGGCCACCGACACCTACGACGGAAACGAGACACAAAAGCGACGACGAGGCTGGGACACAAAACACACTAATATAATGATCAGGTCCATGATGTCCATTTGAACACGATGAGATATTATCGAAACCTTTTTTCAGGGGTTCCAGTAAGCCTTTACATGCCGCTGGCTGACGTAACGAGAGTTGCACGTAAATCGCCGGGTGTTGAGATTCGAACCACGCTTCTTCTGAGATGCGAAGGCACCGTGTGGAACTACAACGCGGCTTCAGTTGATGGCAGCGTTGGTTCCGGACGCGGTCCGCATCTCGCGCGTGTGATGGGCCACCTAACCGGTTGCCATGGCGACGGGCGGCAGTCTCGTAATGGAATGCGTTAATATCGGAAGCCGCGCGGACCGAAATGTCCCTCCCGACACTCTGGGGCCAGCGCACTCTGCCGAGGCTGCAGACCGACTGCCGAGAAGACACGTGAGCTGCAGACACCGCGTCACCGACCGCCAACACACCTCTTCTCAAACCTTCTGGCGTAATCGATAACTGACGGTGTACGCTGTGCTCGATGATTAAGCGAGGGACGCACACGAAAAACAAGTACACTGTGAGATTACCACCCAATAGAAATACTGGTAATTAATAGCATTTGATAATTATACAGTATGAAGTTCACTGCAAGCATTGACCATGCCAATGCACTAAATGTTACACAATTTTAATCTTATTAATTATGGTAGCAATGTATGTACGCAGTTGGGTGACAACATTTATAGTTAGGCCATAGGTAGAAATTCTCCACGTTGAGATTTGCTGTGTGCTTGTAGCTGACGGGAGGCCAGCGAGCAGGCCGACGTTGGTGGCTTGTTCCAACTTAGGATTTTACAGTTCGTTTCCGGTGAGGGGAGAGAGGGACAATGGCGAGTGCCAGGCACATTGCAGTGCACAGCGTGAAATAAAATATTCTAATACTACTGGCATTTGAAGTAATACGATGCAGTCAGGAACCTTTAAGGCCCTCATTACAAAATAGCCTGTTGACAAATAAACAATACATTAGCTGATATAGTCACATCTGACGTAATATGTTTAATTGGCAATGAAAAGTAATAAATTACCAATGAATACAAGACAGTTACACAACTAGCATGGCAATGTTTTGTTTATAAAAATAATATATTAACTATTTCTCATTTTATTTTCAATTAATCTTGTGTATTTTATCTTGAAATATTCAGTTAAATCAGTTATATGTGATATAAGAAATCGCACGATTATAATAAATAGTACAAAGGATGTTTATACTAATATAAAAACCTAAGAAGATATTTGTTTAATGTGTAGTGTAATTATTTAGATTTTAAGTAAAGTTTTAGAAATGTATTGGCTGAGCGTTGTACGTTGGCAAGTCGGTTAGAACAGCTCACATGGGGAAGTTGATGACATAGGGAAAACACCCGGCAGTTGGGCTTTCGGCGCGCGCGCGGCCCAGGAAGTGAGGAGTCGGGAGCAAGTGGGGTAGCTGGCCGGGCGGCGTCGCTCTGCTCGGTCGGCATGTGGATCTCCAGGTGGAGACTATAGAGTTTTGTGTGGGGATCGCCACGTGTGGTTGCTCGTTGTAGACTGCACCAAGTTGAATCGAGTGCTGCTGTGTGTTGTGAATATTTAGCCGGTGGAACAAGGTGTGCATCGCACTAAATTAAAGTGACTGTCTTTTGTTAATGTAACACGTGTCGTCGCATAGGCATGAACATAAACGGTATTTGAGACAGGCACATGCTGTTGAAACAATTTGCGACAAATATTCAAAACAATTATTAACATAAATCGAGCACAGTAAAAAATTAATTTTTTACGGGAGACTTCCATATTTCGTCCCCATGGTTGATTGGTAGGAAAACTGAGTATATATTCATATGATAATTTTCTGGAACGTAGAAACAGAGGTCCACATAAAGAGAACGTTCAATGGCTGTAACTTGTTGGTCTATTGATGACATCTATATTACGAGTATGTGAATAATGTCCATCCAGAATTAGCACAACTGGCTTGTTTTTTGTAGGCTCTGTGATGTTAATAAAGTGCTCAAGCCATTTGGTAAAAAGAGGATCACTGACCCATCCAGACGTTGAGCAGGCACCACTTGAGCCTGGAGGATCACCATCGAGTAGCTTAGCTCGTGCTGCCGCCTTTCTTCAGGAAAGATCAGCTCTGGAGGAACATACTGCCCACCTGCTGACGTACAAGTCATTACAGTTGTTGTTGCTCCACGTTCTGCAGAAGCAAGTTTTTGTACTTGCTTCTTGCCTTTGGCTGCAATTACTCTTCTAGATTTATGCTGGACTACAGAAATTTCAGGCTCGTCTGCGTTGAAGATTCTCATTTCATCATGATTAATTTTGTCTAATTCTACTTTTAGAATGGACAAAAATGCGTTCATTTTTCCTTTGTAAACCCCTGAATTTGAGCCATAGAAAGGTTTTCTGGCCTTCTCATACAAAGATCACGATGCCTTTTTAGGAACAACTTTTTCCACTTTCGGCCAGCTTTTTGTGTTTCTTTACAAAATGGATTTGGCAAATTGTTTGCCACAGCTAACTGAAAAGCCATCCTTGTCACATCTCCAGAAGTAAGACCATAAAAATGTTTTTCCATTTCTAAGCAATATTCTACAAGCGACTCCTCAACTTGATGCGTTAATTCTGGCCGTGCAATCCTTTTTTTCGCCATTTCTTCGGGAGAATGAGAAGATTTGACGTAGTCTTTCAGTGTAGCTCTTGGCGCATTGAAGGTTTTTGATGCAGTTTTGAAGCCCACCTTTTTTGCTCTGACAGCATTTACTGCTTCAATCATTGCTTCAGGTTTACATTCTTTACTTTTTCCCATCTGCAATAGGCACAAAAAGTTAATACTACTGTAGATCGGTTATAATTAGCCACTAACGGATTTATAAAACGAAAGCTGTTCCAAATTTCGTCCCCAGGACGAAATTAGGCCATCAAAGGGGACGAAAATGTTTCTCGTCAACGTTGTTGACGATTCCAACAAAACTAAAAGGAAGACAATAATGCAACTAGACAATGTTAAAAAAGAAAGAAAATGACTATACATAGGTAATAATGCAATGTAAATTTACGCACCTTGACACTGCAAAATAATTATTTCAAACACTTATGATGCTCTGCTGCAGTGAACTACACGTTTCAAAACAAAACCACCTCTTTGACAAAGATCACACTAGATGTCAGCGATACTGCTGCCAACTGCATAATGCTATCTGTGATAGTGTTTCCATCAGTCACCACCAGATTGCAGCAGTTCTTTGGTGAGGAGGCCAGGGGACGAAAATAGGCGCAGGGACGAATTATGGTGCCTTTACCTTAACTACAGTGCTGTCGCTTAGGGCGCTAGTGTCGCTTTCATGACACCTCCTGACGAATATTTGCCAAGTTTGTGAATGACGACAGCGTTTGATAAGGATGAAGGTCTCATTTTTGCCCTCTCAGCTGGAGTAGCAGTTAATGTGCAGTTCGTAATAATTTCTTTACTACTTAACACATCCTGCGGTGACAAGTGCATGCACATTCATGATTAAAATGCATCTCTGCTTTAATGGATATACTGTTAACGAGGATGCAACAGGCCGGCCGCGGTGGCCGCGGGGACTGAGGCGCATCAGTCACGGTCTGCACGGCCACTACGGTCGGGGGTTCGAGTCCCCCCTCGGGCATGGATATTTGTGCCGTCCTAGTTCGTAAGTAGTTCATAAGTAGTTTGTAAGTTTAGGGACTGATGACCCCGTAGTTAAGTCCCATAGACTATACAAACATTTGAATTTTTTTTATTTTTTTATTTTTTTATTTTTTTTTTTATTTTTTTTTTTTATTTTTTTTTTTTGTTTTTTTGTGGATGCAACAGGCCGACGTGATGGCGGCCGAGCGGACATATAAAGTTTTAGAAGTTCCAATCTACTTACATACTGTACTGTTGTTCTCCCTTAGAAAGAGTTGTCTCTACTGCATCGGTCACAAAAGATAATACCAACGAAAGGTTATTTACAACTTATACATCAACCAAACAGATGTTATTACTATTCAATTTGTACATTGCGCAATCTGTGAAGGAAACGAAAAAGAAATTTTGAGAAGAAATAAAAACATTGCCTTTCGCTAACGACGTAGTAATTCTGTCAGAGACAGCAAAAGACCTGGAAGAGCAACTGAACTGAATGGACAGTGTGTTGAAAGGAGCGTATAAGATGAATATTAACAAGAGCAAAACCAGGGCAATGGAATGCAATCTCAGAAAATCAGGCGATGCTGAAGGAACTAGATTAGGTTACGAAACAATGAAGGTGATAGATGAGTTTTGTTACTTGGGTAGTAAAATACCATGCGATGGTCGTAGTACAGAGGATATAAAATGCAGAATGGCAATGGGAAGAAGAGCATTTCTGTAAAACAGAAATTTGTTAACACCGAATAATAAGTGTAAGGAAGCCTTTTCTGAAGGTATTCGCATGGAGTGTTACCTTGTACGGGAGTGAAACTTGGACGATAAATAGTTTGGACAGGAAGAAGATAGAGGCTTTTGAAATATAGTGCTACAGATGAATGGTGAAGATTAGGTGGGTGGATCGCGTAACTAATCAGGAGGGAGGAGGCACTTAACAGAATTGGAGAGAAATGGAAATTCTGGCATACCTTGACTAAAAGAAGAGATCGATTGGTAGGACACATTGTTAGACATCAAGGAATTGTGAATTTAGCATTGGAGGGAAGTGTTTGGGGTAACAACCGCAGAGGAAGACCAAGAGGTGGATACAGTAAGCAGATTCAGACAGATGTACGTTGCCGTTCTTATGTGGAGTTGAAGAGGCTTGCTCAGGATAGGGTATTGTGGAGAATTGCATCAAACCAGTCTCCGGACTGAAGACCACAACAACAACAACAACAACAACCATAACACACAGTTGCATTACTCAATCACACTGTCCGTTTTCTCAGCATTCCAGGCTACTCTTGGGCAACATAATGATTTCTTATTAATGTTACCTAATATACTGCGCTTAGTGAAAGATAAAAAGTACCTCAATAATTGTTAAGAGTCTAAAAAATAATGTCTATTCATGTGCAAGGACTTTCGTGATCCTTTTCTTAATATATTCATAACACGGTTTCAAATTCTATCCGTTCCGATATTGTGCGGATTAAATTCAACAGAAACTTCTTTTCATCCCTATGCCTTCTAGGCAGCAGTAACTTAATACGTTGTTTCTTTTTCATTTCGTATTGCGTCACTTACCCGCACAAAACAATTTCTAGAAGAATTTTTTTTTTCGTACTGTGAGAGCTTGCCAATTTTCTGTTCACTTCCTTCCATCCATACAACATGAAAGCTTCGATAACAAACATTGCTTATCGATTAACATCTGCGGTCAAAGCGCAATAATTATTTCGACAGCCAATTTTAGCAGTCTTGTCAAGTATCTTCTGAGCTAACTCAGATAAACGTTAAACTTGTTTCGTTTTATCTAGGTTCAGCGTTATACAATGGAGCTGAGCCATGAACAGAGTATAATTGCTCAACTAACATTAGATTTGATCTCTAGTCACTGATGTTTATACAATCGGACCGTAATATTTAAAATATACGTTAAACTGTGATATTACTTTGTAAATATGGATTACAGATGCCGAGGACTCTATGAGGACGGCATACATTGTGTTTAATCATTAGGTAGAACATACTAACGAAAAAGATACATATAAATTCCACCAGTGCGAAGCCGGGTGGTTCGCTAGTACAGAATAAGGTAGACAAACAAATTAATTGCCGTAAAAGACATATTTTTAAATGTAAATAAAAAATTGTCGCCGATTCTTCGGAAGTAACAGTTGATCTGTTTAAATATTACATCATTTTGGTTCAGCTTTTAGTACTTTTAGTACTGCAGTTTTTATTTCCTTCATCTTTGGAAGTCTTCGTCCTTTCATAGGTCTCTCCAGGTTTGGGATCAAGGAAAAGCTGGCCGCGGTGGCCGAGGAGACTGAGACGCTCCAGTCACGGTCTGCACGACCACTACGGTCGGGGGTTCGAATCCCCCCTCGGGCATGGATATTTGTGCCGTCCTTAGTATAAGGTAGTTGATAGGTAGTTTGTAAGTTACGGACTGATGACCCCGTAGTTAAGTCCCATAAGCTTAACAAACATTTGAACATTAGATCAAGGAAACGTCGCAGAGAGCCAAATCCGGCCAATATGCTGGCTTTATTGTCGTATTGTCTCTCACAAACAACGATGAAGGAGCAGCTGCACTGACGTGATGCAAGAGCCATGAATTGTTTTTCCACAATTCCGGACGTTTTCCGCGTATTACTTGTTGAGAGTGGCGATAACGTCAAGGTAATACTCGTTATTAACCGTACGATCTAGAGGTAAAAATGCATGATGCTATACGCCTACATCTACATGGGATTGATTTGATTTGATTTTCTCAGGGAAGCCAAAACAGTCTTGGTCCAAACCGCCACTGCCCGCACCGAAACTAAGTTTATTGTGCGGTATCGCTCCCTGTATATCTAGTAAAGCCAACCTATGCCCTTGAACAGTGCAAGGAGTCCCTTTACCAGTTCTTTGTTAGACACAATTTCTTCGGGTCTGGTTGTCCCAAATGTTCTGTGCCTTTTACTCTCCAATGCAATGCATTCGAAGATTAGATGTGATGCAGTTTCATCACCGTCATCACAGATCCTACATTTAGGGTCCTCTGCTGTTATTCGCATTGTGTGTAGGTGTTTTTTGAAATTCCCATGGCCCGACCGTAGTGGCCGTGCAGACCGTGACTGGAGCGCCTCAGTCCGCTCGGCCACCGCGGCCGGCCAGGCTGTGGCTAAGACATGTCTACACCATATCGTTTCTTCCAGGAGTGCTAGTCTTGCATGTTTCGCAGGACAGCTTCTATGAAGTTTGGAAAGTAGGAGGCGAGGTACTGGCGGAAGTAAAGTTGTGAGTCGCGTCGGGATAGCTCAGTCTGTAGAGCGCTTGCCCGCGAAAAGCAAAGGTCTCAGGTTCGAGTCCCGGTTCCGTCACACAATTTTAATCTGCCAGGAAGTTTCGTATAAACGCACACTCCGCTGCAGAGTGAAAGTTTCATTCTGTATACCTGTCCACTCTGTGCTGCTTACGGGTCCTTTTGTATTCTTCACAGGTCGCGTTGGATAGCTCTTCTTCTAGTGCGTTATGTCCATTTTTGTCCGTCTCTTATTATGTCATATATCGTAATGTCTCTTGTAAAGTCAAGCTGTCGAGATCCGAAACGCTTCCTCCCCGGTCCAGTTACCCAAGCTGCCGCATAGAGCCTGGCGGACATCGGTCACTCGGTAGCGCATGCGCCCGGAATTGGCGGCCGTGCAGAGAGCACGATTGATGGCGCCAGAGACGTGCGCGCGCGTTGATTAAAGCCTGAGATATTTATGCAGGGGTTCCCCGCGGCAGCGCGCAGTTGGCAGCCCTGCGCCGCACTTTGCGCTGACGTAAATCGCACAGCCCGCGCCCTGCTGGGGTGGCGTCTGCCGCGACTGCCGTTAATTCCCGCGGCGCGCTCTGATCCCCCGAGCGGAGGTCCGGGGTTGAATTCCCGGTGCGCGCGGCGCGTGGCACGCACCGAGGCGGCAGAGCCCGGCGCCATTATCGTGCGGGGGCGGTGGAGGCGGCAATAGCTTCTGCCGTCGCATTACGGAGACAGTAAACACGTCGTTAGGCCGGGCTGGCTGTCGGCCACGCCCCACCGCCCCCGCTATGTGCCGGGGGCGGCAGAAGCGACGGAGCACTATTCCCTCCACTGTCTCCGTGCATCTACCCATTTAGAGCAACGTTTTTCTACACTGCTCAAAACAATTGGGTGAGATATCATACACAATATACATATTGCGAGTGTGATGGTCGGGGTGAGAGTTTGAAATAGGGAACGTTTAATTTTTAAACTCACAACCACCAACTGCGAACCAAATTCCTAAACACGTAAAAACACTGGAACTGTGATTGCTACTATTTGACTCGTTTTCTAGGGGATGATATCACACGATCGCAGCTTTCCTTCCCTGCATATGATTAACAAACAAATTAATAATAAAGTAAGTTCATGACAGAGAAGGGTGTACTAACTACTATTTTTGAAAACATGTTAAAGTTCACTTTATGTTGTTTATTACACCATATTAAAACCCTGTGGCTAATACGTCTGTACGTCGACACATTTATCAAAATAAGGTTATAGCTCGTGAGCCCCCAGACAAAATGAATATTTGTCGCAAATTGTTTTCACACCATGTGCCTGTCACAAACGCCGTTTATGTTCATGCCTATGCGACGACACGTGTTAAATTCATAAAACACAGCCACTTTAATTCAATTCGATGCACGCCTTCTTCTACCGGCTAAATATTCAAAACACACAGTAGCACTCGATTCAACTTGGTGCACTCTACGACGAGCAACCACATTTGGCAATTCTATAACCTCCACCTGGGAGAACCACAGCCGGCCACGGTGGCCGAGGAGACTGAGGCGCTCCAGTCACGGTCTGCACGGCCACTACGGTCGGGGGTTCGAATCCCCCCTCGGGCATGGATATTTGTGCCGTCTTTAGTATAAGGTAGTTGATAAGTAGTTTGTAAGTTTAGGGACTGATGACCCCGTAGTTAAGTCCCATAAGCGTAACAAACATTTGAATTTGATTTGGGAGATCCACATGCCGACTGTCGTAGAGCGACGCCGCCCGGCCAGCTACCCCACTTGCTCCCGACTCGTCACTTCCTGCCCACGCGCGCGCGCGCGCCATAAGCTCAACCGCCGGGTTCTTTCCCTACGTCATCAACTTCCCCATGTGAGCTGTTCTAACCGACTTCCAACGTACAGCGCTCAGCCAATACATTTGTAAAACTTTACTTAAAATCAAAATAATTACACTACGCATTAAACAAATATCTTCTTAGCTTTTTTATATTGGTATAAACATCCTTTGTACTATTTATCACAATCGTGCAATTTCTTATATCACAGATATGTGGTTTAACTGAATATTTCAAGATAAAATATACAAGATTAATTGAAAATAAAAGGAGAAATAGTTAATATATTACCTCTATAAACAAACATTGCCATGCTAGTTGTGTAACTGTCTTGTATTCATTGGTAATTTATTACTTTTCATTGCCAATTAAACATATTACGTCAGATGTGACTACATCAGCTAATGTATTGTTTATTTGTCAACAGGTTATTTTGTAATGAGGGCCTTAAAGGTTCCTAACTGCATCGTATTACTTCAAATGCCAGTAGTATTAGAATATTTTATTTCACGCTGTGCACTGCACTGCACCTGGCACTCACCATTGTCCCTCTCTCCCCTCACCGAAAAGAAAACTGGAAATCCTAAGCTGGAACAAGCCACCAACGTCGGCCTGCTCGCTGGCCTCCCATCAGCTACAAGCACACAGCAAATCTCAACGTGGAGAATTTCTACCTTTGCCCTAACTATAAATGTTGTCACCCTACTGCGTACATACTCTGCTACCATAATTAATAAGATTAAAATTGTGTAACATTTAGTGAATTGGTATGGTCAATGTTTGCAGTGAACTTCATACTGTTTAATTATCATATGCTATTAATTACCAATATTTCTATTGGGCAGTAATCGTACAATATGATATCGTATTTCATTCATTTAATTACAAATATAATTTTAGTATGATAGGCTACGATCGTAACTCCAATTCCAAAGAAAGCAAGTGGAGAACTTGAAGGAACCAGAGGTGGTTGAGAGTTTCAGAGGGAGCATTAGGCAAGGATTGGCTGAAACGGTGGAAAGTAATACAGCAGAAGAAGAATGGGTAGCTCTGAGAGATAGGCAGCAGAGGATCATATACGCAGGACAAGTCCTAATAGAAATTCCTGGATAACAAAGGATATACTAAACTTAATTGATGAGAGGAGAAATATTAAAAATTCAGCAAGTGAAATAGGAAAAAGGGAGTACAAACGTTTGAAGCCGGCCGCGGTGGCCGAGGGGACTGAGGCGCTCCAGTCACGGTCTGCACGGCCACTACGGTCGGGGGTTCGAATCCCCCCTCGGGCATAGATATTTCTGCCGACCTTAGTATTAGCTAGTTCGTAAGTAGTTTGTAAGTTTAGGGACCGATGTCCCCGTAGTTAAGTTCCATAAGCTATACAAACATTTTCACATTTTTTTAACTTCTTCTCCACCAAAACATTACAACCTAATAACGTACACAATGGAACAGAACTTAGTTGACAGTACTTCCATTTTAAAACACAGAGTGACATAGATTACAGAGCATTTCAGAACCGCCGATTTCGAACTCCCCCACGCAAGGCGGTGAGGCAAACATATAACATTGACAATAATGACATTACATTATGCATTGTTCATAACAATTGAATGTACTAATTTACAATTACCGAACACAACAGTAAAACAATTCATATACACAAAAATAATCACAATTTAAAATGAAAACTATAGATACAATAATTTTAGATGGCACATGTCTTTTTAAGTCTTAATCACGTTACTTTTTGTTTGACAACAAACCAAAATGTTAAATGTCAAATAATCAGTTAACGAGTACATCATACATGTTCCTAACATATATTGAACTATCAAATATATTGGCAATTCTGAAACTAGGTTTAAAATCTCACGGCACTCCATATATACAACGAATCATAATATTTAAATCTCGACTATTACATTAATTAACACAATTAACTGGTCAACACATCTTGTTTATGAGCCTAACATAAATACAATGCTATTTATTTTCATTTACATAAAGTTTCTAAAATTCGTCTAGCTAGTTCTCCCAATAATGTACAATGACAAAACTATTGTTTATAGAACTGTCTGGAAAGCATCTAAACGAATCTCTTAATTAATGAAGCCGCGGTGGAGTAGCCGAGCGGTGTAAAGCACCTCGCTGCAGAGCGCGCGGTTGCTCGCCGTGGAGGTTCGAGTCCTCCCTGGGGCATGGATGTGTGTGTTGTCCTTAGGTTAGTTTACCTAGGTTTAAGTAGTTTGTAAGCTACGGACTGATGACCACGCAGTTTGGCCCGATAGATTTACAAACATTTGAATTTGAATAATTAATGAAATCTATCACTTGTTTTAATCACAGTATGACCGAGACACTGTCCTATACTGATTCCTAGGCTGGCTATTTTGTTTTTAACTAAATCACTATTGAACCACACGGTTCCAAACGCCATTGTATCCTACACATGTACCCCGACATCAAAATGTTCAAATGTTTGTATAGCTTATGGGACTTAACTACGGGGTCATCAGTCCCTAAACTTACAAACTACTTATGAACTACTTACGAACTAAGACGGCACAAATATCCATGCCCGAGGGGGGATTCGAACCCCCGACCGTAGTGGCCGTGCAGACCGTGAGTGGGGCGCCTCAGTCCCCTCGGCCACCGCGGCCGGCACGGATTTGCATACTCTGGATCAGGTGGTCGAGAAGCTGCTGGGGTATAGCCTCCCATACTTGCACCAGTGCCTGTCAGAGCTCCCGAAGTGTCCTAGTGGTTTGAAGAGTTGCACCGATATGTCGAGCGAGACCATTCCAGACGTGGTCGATGGGGCTTAGGTCTGGAGAACAGGCAGGCCAGTCCATTCGCCTGATATCTACTGTTTCAAGGTACTCCTTCACGATGGCAGCTCGGTGAGGCCGTGCGTTTCAGGAGGAAGGTGTGACCCACTGCACCCTTGAAAAGGGGACATACTGGTGCAAAATGACGTCACGATACACTTGACCTGTTGCAGCTCCTCTTTCAAAGACATGCAGGGGTGTAGTGCACCAAACATAATACCAACCCACACCATCGAACCACTACCTCCATGCAGGCCCCTTTAAAGGACATTATGGGGTTGGTATCTAATTCCTGGTGCACGCTAGATGAAAGCCCGGCGGGGATCACTGTTCAGACTATACCTGGACTCGTCCGTGAACATAAACTGGGACCACTGTTCCAATGACCATGTACTGTGTTCTTGACACCAGGCTTTACGGGCTCTCCTGTGACCAGGGGTCAGAGGAATGTACCTTGCAGGTCTCCAGGCGAATAAACCGTGTCTGTTTGGTCTTCTGTAGACTGTGTGTCTGGAGACAACTTTTCCAATGGCTGCACCAAGGTCCCGACACTGATCGGCACTAAACGACCTTCTTGTGGTGGTGTATACTGTAGACGTCCCGTACCATGGCGCCTGCACACGTTTCCGGCCTGCTGGAATCGTTGCCATGCTACAACCTGCTGTGTTTGACCAGTAGACTTGCGCACAATAGTTCGCGATCGGGAGCGCTCACTTTAATTGGCTCATTTAGTTCGTCCGCTACCAGTGACGGCTGAGCGCCTAGCTGCTTCATGCACTTGCTGCTGAGCCGCTAACGATACCACGCAAACCAAAAGAAACAGACTGTGGATAATTTCTTGCGTTTAGGTTTAGAGTTATCTCTACATCTTGGCATTATGGAATTTATTAGCCAGATATTGCAGAGTGCAGAACACTTCAAAACAGAAATTTTGTAGTACTGAACTATATAATCTAGCAGGCAGAATCTAACCTCGAAATGGCTCTCATCAGCAGAAGGCATCACGTGATTTTTTGAAACTTCCTGGCAGATTAAAATTGTGTGCCGGAACCGAGACTCGAACCTGGGACCTTTGCCTTTCGCGGGCAAGCGCTCTACCACTGAGCTACCCCGACACGACTCACGATGCCGCCTCACAACTTTACTTCCGCCAGTACCTCGCCTCCTACTTTCCAAACTTCACAGAAGTTCTCCTGCGAAACTTGCAAGACTAGCACTCCTGGAAGAAAGGATATGGTGGAGACATGGCTTAGCCACAGCCTAGGGGATGTTTCCAGAATGAAACTTTCACTCTGCAGCGGAGTGTGCGCTGATATGAAACTTCCTGGCAGATTAAAATTGTGTGCCGGAACCGGGACTCGAACCTGGGACCTTTGCCTTTCGCGGGCAAGCGCTCTACCACTGAGCTACCCCGACACGACTCACGATGCCGCCTCACAACTTTACTTCCGCCAGTACCTCGCCTCCTACTTTCCAAACTTCACAGAAGTTCTCCTGCGAAACTTGCAAGACTAACACTCCTGGAAGAAAGGATATGGTGGAGTGTGCGCTGATATGAAACTTCCTGGCAGATTAAAATTGTGTGCCGGAACCGGGACTCGAACCTGGGACCTTTGCCTTTCGCGGGCAAGCGCTCTACCACTGAGCTACCCCGACACGACTCACGATGCCGCCTCACAACTTTACTTCCGCCAGTACCTCGCCTCCTACTTTCCAAACTTCACAGAAGTTCTCCTGCGAAACTTGCAAGACTAACACTCCTGGAAGAAAGGATATGGTGGAGACATGGCTTAGCCACAGCCTAGGGGATGTTTCCAGAATGAAACTTTCACTCTGCAGCGGAGTGTGCGCTGATATGAAACTTCCTGGCAGATTAAAATTGTGTGCCGGAACCGGGACTCGAACCTGGGACCTTTGCCTTTCGCGGGCAAGCGCTCTACCACTGAGCTACCCCGACACGACTCACGATGCCGCCTCACAACTTTACTTCCGCCAGTACCTCGCCTCCTACTTTCCAAACTTCACAGAAGTTCTCCTGCGAAACTTGCAAGACTAGCACTCCTGGAAGAAAGGATATGGTGGAGACATGGCTTAGCCACAGCCTAGGGGATGTTTCCAGAATGAAACTTTCACTCTGCAGCGGAGTGTGCGCTGATATGAAACTTCCTGGCAGATTAAAATTGTGTGCCGGAACCGGGACCTTTGCCTTTCGCGGGCAAGCGCTCTACCACTGAGCTACCCCGACACGACTCACGATGCCGCCTCACAACTTTACTTCCGCCAGTACCTCGCCTCCTACTTTCCAAACTTCACAGAAGTTCTCCTGCGAAACTTGCAAGACTAGCACTCCTGGAAGAAAGGATATGGTGGAGACATGGCTTAGCCACAGCCTAGGGGATGTTTCCAGAATGAAACTTTCACTCTGCAGCGGAGTGTGCGCTGATATGAAACTTCCTGGCAGATTAAAATTGTGTGCCGGAACCGGGACTCGAACCTGGGACCTTTGCCTTTCGCGGGCAAGCGCTCTACCACTGAGCTACCCCGACACGACTCACGATGCCGCCTCACAACTTTACTTCCGCCAGTACCTCGCCTCCTACTTTCCAAACTTCACAGAAGTTCTCCTGCGAAACTTGCAAGACTAGCACTCCTGGAAGAAAGGATATGGTGGAGACATGGCTTAGCCACAGCCTAGGGGATGTTTCCAGAATGAAACTTTCACTCTGCAGCGGAGTGTGCGCTGATATGAAACTTCCTGACAGATTAAAATTGTGTGCCGGAACCGGGACTCGAACCTGGGACCTTTGCCTTTCGCGGGCAAGCGCTCTACCACTGAGGCGGCATCGTGAGTCGTGTCGGGGTAGCTCAGTGGTAGAGCGCTTGCCCGCGAACGCAAAGGTCCCAGGTTCGAGTCCCGGTTCCGGCACACAATTTTAATCTGCCAGGAAGTTTCATATCAGCGCACACTCCGCTGCAGAGTGAAAGTTTCATTCTGGAAACGTGATTTTTTAATTCTGTTGCGCGCCCTCTCGCTATTGCCCGTTGGTCTTCGGAAAAGAATCCAACGAACTGTGAAGCGAGATACGTTTGGCATAATAGTTTGTGACCGATCGCTCATATTATAGTTCGCGACCGATAGCGCATATTTTAGTTCGTCCGTTCTTTTTAGTTCGTCCTCTCCTTCTAGTTCGTCCGCTCTTTTTGGCTTTTGCTACCGCTACTAAAAGAGCTCTTTTCTTTAAGAGAGCTTTTTTATATAATGAATCAGTGTTGCCGAAGCTTGTGCTATTACTCGTATTTTTGGGCAATTTGACATGGAATACTTAGACAAATAAACCAGTTATTTACACGAATGTGTGATACAATGGTATTCAACTACTTTCCATAAAGATTACTGTTAGTACTCTATTTTTAAAATGGATTTCTTGTGGCAGTGGAGTATGAAGCGCTGCGGTGGAGTAGCCGAGCGGTCTAAAGCGTCTCGCTGTGGAGCGCGCCGTTGCTCGCCGTGGAGGTTCGAGTCCTCCCTGGGGCATGGGTGTGTGTGTTTGTCCGTAGGTTAGTTTACCTAGGTTTAAGTAGTTTGTAAGCTACGGACTGATGACCACAGAGTTTGGTCCGATAGATTTACAAACATTTGAACATTTGATTTGAACTATTAAGCTATAGCTGAGCTGCATCTCAGCTCGAAATGACGGCAACTGGCAGAAGGGAATCACGCGATTCTGCGCCCTCTCGCTTCCTCTCGCTGTTCCCCGTCAGTCTTCGGAAAAGGAGCGGACGAACTAAGAGGCGAGGGGACCTAGTTCGCTTAGTTCGCCTGTGGGAGCGCTCTTCCGAACTCATTCGTTCGCGAACTACAGAAGACTAGTCTGTAGACTGGGTGTCTGGAGACGACTGTCCCAGCGTCTGTGGGAAGTAGCCGGCACTGACCGGCACTGAACGGCCTTCTTGTGGTAGTGCACACTGCGTTTTGTGTCCCAACTTCGTCGCCGCTTTTGTGTCCCAGCCTCGTCGTAGGTGTCGGTGGCCGAGTGGATGAGACCGACACAGGAATATAGATAGCACGCTGGTGCAGGTACGGAGGGGAGCAGCCAGAAACTAAAAACACTCGAGTAAATTAGAAAGAGATATATATTGCACAGAATGTAACAATACTTAACTTTTACATAGTACTGCAGAATGTTGATACATAGTTGTTAGAGGCCTGCCTAGTGCCTGTACAATAGCAAAGTCTTCACTGGTGCCTATCTGATTACGAAGGTCCTAACTCGTTGCTATCTCAGTCCGAAGTGGCAAGTCGTTCAGCGGTGGCCACGAGCGGAGTTGTCGCAGAGGGCGCTCGTGGCTGTCGTCGAGAGAACGCCGCGCCGTTCGTGCATGGCGGCTCGCGGCGAAAGTAGGTGGCGCGCACTTTGTACTTGTGCGACACCACACTGCGGAAGTTCAGCACACGTTTCCGGCCTGCTGGAATCGTTGCCATAATCTTGAGATCGCAGTTTGAGGGACAAGGACGGCCCATGCTACCACCTGCTGTGTTTTACCAGCCTCCAGTCGCCCTGGTATTCTACCCCTCATAAGGTCATCAATATGAGTTCTTTGAGCCATTTTCAACACACAGTCACCATCAGCACGTCTGTGAACGTCTGCTCACTTACTTGCTGCACCGTACTCTGACGTGCACGAACACAGCACACCTGTGCGTGTGTGGTGGACTGTTGCCAACGCCGCCGCAGGTCAAATGCACCGCACGGTCACACCCGGGGGGGTTTAAGCCCGCAAACCGCCCGCCAGAGCGTTGTTTCACCATGTATTCGGATTATCCTTAACTTAAGAGCATGAGTGTATATACTTCAGGTTTACGTAGCGTTTATTTAGGGTGAATCACCTTGGAGTTAACATAATAGTGAAAAGGTTATTCTCATTTCCTTTTAACATGGTGCGTGATCACCTCAGAAGGCCAGTGCAGTTACACACCTACATTACAACGTCACAACATAGAGACATCCATGTGACGGAAACTACTTTAACATCTGACCTAACTCTTCTCAGAAATTACTTCGCAATGTGGAAACTAAAGCCAAACCCAAATAAAACGGAAGTAGCTTGTTTCCATCTCAATAATAGGATGGCCGACTATAAACTTAATATCTCATTTGATGGTGTTCAACTTGAACATAATGAACATCCAAAATACCTGGGAATTATTTTGGATAGATCTCTTACTTTTAAGTACCACCTTCATAAAACAGTAGACAAAGTTAAAACTAGGAATAACATATTGCAGCACTTAGCAGGATCATCTTGGGGAGCCAGTGCTAAGGTTTTGCGTACAACAGCTTTGTCCCTAGCTTACTCTGCAGCTGAATACTGTTCTCCTGTCTGGCTCAACAGTACTCATGTGAGAGACATTGATGTACAATTAAATGAGATTGATCAGTGCCACTCTGATGGCTACAGCACTTCAGTGGCTCCCAATATTATGCAACATCGTTCCCCCAGATCTAAGACGGAAGGAAGCCTTAATGAGAGAGTATTATAAGATCTTGTCCACTCCTGAGCTTCCTATCCTGCAAGAAAAAAAAAGTTCAAATGTTTGTTAAGCTTAAGGGACTTAACTACGGGGTCATCAGTCCCTAAACTTACAAACTACTTACGAACTACCTACAACTAAGGACGGCACAAATATCCATGCCCGAGGGGGGATTCGAACCCCCGACCGTAGTGGCCGTGCAGACCGTGACTGAAGCGCCTTAGTCTCCTCGGCCACCGCGGCCGGCTATCCTGCAAGACCTTCCACCACCGGTAAGCCGGCTGAAATCACGTAAACCACCTTTTAAAACAGCTGTGCAACTACATGAGAGTGGCTTCTCGCCTAAATCAAACTGGGCAAGAGCCAGGGATTCGTTTAATGGAAAAAACAGCATCTGGATAGACGATCCCTCTAAGCAGTTCCAAGGAATGGACCTTCCCAGGAGAGAATGGTCGTTGACCAACCGCTCCCGAACTGGTGTTGGTCGCTGTAACTATTGGAAATTCAAATGGCGACAGACAGACGACCAGTCATGTGACTGTGGAGCAGACATACAAACGATGACCCACATAATTACTAATTGCCCATTACGATCATTCTCAGGAGGGATGACCGAACTCCATATAGTCAGTCAGGAAGCTGTCCAGTGGTTAAAGGAGTTGGACTTGGCTCTGTGACAGAGATATGTTTTATCTTATTAATTAGACACTAGTATATCTTACTAAAGTATTATATGTAGCTGCCATTATACCATACGCTATATATATATATATATATATATATATATATATATATATATATCCAATATGAGTTTATCCATCAGCTCTTGAGGGATATTTGGCCAAACTTCCACGAGTGCAATATCGAGCTCTGCAACCGTTATGGGAGGTGCTGGTCTGGCTGCAATGCGTCTGCCAAGTGCATCCCAGACCTTCTCAATCGGAGTGAAGTCCGTTAAACAAGCTAGCCACACCATTCGTCCAATTCCCTCAGCTTCACGCATGTTATCCACAAGAGCAGCTCTGTGGTGATGAGCGTTATCTTCCACCAGAAGCAACCAATCCCCTACAGCAGCAGTGTAGGCCCAAAGAAAAGTCGAACCATTTCAGCTGCAACCTCTGAGCAATCAAAGCGCTATTCTGAACAACATAGTAGGTTTAGTACTTCCGCCAGTACTGACTCCTGTCCACGACCATGATATTGCAATGTTTCCTGCACATAAGCACCATCGTTCCGAGTACCACGTTCTCTTCAGATAAGGATAGCACAATTGTCCTGCTGAACACATAACGTTGAATCATCTGTGAACAGAACCCAGATCCATTCGTTACGACTCCAATCCTGCTGTCTTTCGACCATTTTCTGCGAGCTAAATGACGGGGTTTTAATGGGACACACCCCATGCGTGTACGTAGGGTACATATTCCCGCGAGTAGTGGACACATTCCCGAAGCCGGTTTCTACATGTAAAACTATACAAAAACCTCCGTCATATTGAAGTGCATGGCAGAGGGTTCATCGTACCGCTTTTGTGATATATCTTTACCGTTCAATCTCTAATGCCGCGCGGGGGAAAAGTAACACACAAATCTTTCTGTTTTCTATCTGATTTGTCTTATTTTATTGCGATCAAATCAAAAAATTTCATTATTTATTTATTTAATGCTCAGACATTTGATAGATAGTCATTAGTCTTTTAACTTCCCAATACAATTCATCATCTGACATCCCGTCACAATATTGCAGTCTTTCAGAGGTTCTTGGATGGTCTCTATTCATACTGGTGTCTTCTCTTTCACATATGACACACTTCGGTGAGGGTAAGATTCCAATCCTGTGCAGGTGTTCCGCGAGGCAGTCGTGGCCAGTAATTCTTCGAAATGCTGCCACACTTTCCCTTCGTGGGTGTTTGGGAAGTGCGTTCTTCTCTTCTAACAGTAGAAGCCATGTTTTTCCTTGCCCTTGTGTTGTCCAGTTGTCATATAACTTGTTCTTCAAATGTTCAAATGTTTGTATAGTCTATGGGACTTAACTACGGGGTCATCAGTCCCTAAACTTACAAACTACTTATGAACTACTTACGAACTAGGACGGCATGCCCGAGGGGGATTCGAACCCCCGACCGTAGTGGCCGTGCAGACCGTGACAACTTGTTCTTGAAACTGGTGTTTATGAGTCTTTTAATGGAGATGTATGATAATTTTGGGCAATTTGTTTGAGAAATCTTGGTTCCTTCTTTGGCTAGAAAATCTGCCATTTCATTGCCATGTATACCTGCATGTGCTTGTATCCACTGAAAAACTATTTCAGTTCCAGCGTTGGTGATTGAGGCGGGAGGAGTTGGCCGCGGTTCGCGAACAGCTGAGCGTGCTGTTGGCTACGGTCAGCCGTCTTCAGGCTGCCGTCTCGGGGTGCAGCGATGGTGGGGAGTCTGGTTCGTCGAGTGGGACACCTCAGGTGTCTCACGCTACGCTCTCTGTCCCTGCTACCGAGGCACCTTCAGGTGTACCGGACGTCGTCGAGCCGCCTTCTCCGCAAGGGGAGTGGCGGGTTGTACGACGTTCGCGTCGCTCGAGGCGGAAGGCCAATGTGGAGGCTGGACGTCCGTCCGCGCCCGTTCGTCCTGTGAGTGAAAGTGTGGCCACTCCTTCAGCAGGGTCCGAGCAGGTGCACGGGGGGAGGGGATTATTAGTTATTGGGAGCTCCAATGTCAGGCGCGTGATGGAGCCCCTTAGGCAGATAGCGTCCAGATCTGGAAGGAATTCCAACGTGCACTCGGTGTGTTTGCCGGGGGGCCTCATCCGAGATGTGGAGGCGGCCTTGCCGGCGGCTATCGAGGGTGCGGGGTGCAGTCGACTGCAAGTCGTAGCTCACGTCGGCACCAATGACGTTTGTCGCTTGGGTTCTGAGGACATCCTCAGGTCCTACGAGCGGCTGGCGGAATTGGTGAAGGCTGCTGCCTTCGCACGCGGGGTGCAAGCAGAGCTGTCGATTTGCAGCATTGTTCCCAGGGTTGATCGGGGTCCTTTGGTTTGGAGCCGAGTGGAGGGTCTGAACCAGAGGCTTCGCCGACTCTGTGACAGTCATGGCTGCAGATTTCTGGATCTGCGTTATCGGGTGGGGAATTGTAGGGTGCCCCTAGATAGATCAGGGATGCACTACACTAAGGAAGCGGCTACTCGGGTAGCAGAGTACTTGTGGAGTGCACACGGTTTTTTTTAGGCTAGGCGCTAACTCTGATGAGCACTCGCCTGTCAGCATTCAAACAGCGAATTCAGGCCACGTTCGGAACAAAAATTCGAACATAAAAATATTAGCCGCGAACTTACAAAGTATTAGAAACAAAGTTCCCGAATTTGCAGCGCTGCATGGAAGTTATTGCGCTCAGATAGTTTTAGGCACCGAAAGCTGGCTAAATGATGATGTGGCAAGTTCAGAAATATTTAGCGAAGCGTGGAATGTATATCGGAAAGATAGATCTGATACAACTGGAGGAGGAGTGTTCATCGCTGTGGACAAAGATATTGTTTCTACTGAGATCGAGGTTGAAAGTAACTGTGAAGTTATCTGGGCACGCATAACAGGTCTAAAAGAAGTAAAGTTAATAGTTGGGTGTTTTTACCGGCCCCCCAGTGCTGCTGTAGCAGTTTTAGAATCATTCAAGGAAAGTCTACACCAGGTAGTGCATAGGTATCCGGGCCATGCAATATTAGTCGGAGGTGACTTCAACCTTAAGAGTATAGATTGGGACCTCGCTAGTTACATTTCAGGCGGTACAGACAAGCAGTCTTGCGAGCTACTTTTGGACACATTCTCCGAAAACTGTCTTGAGCAGTTAAACCGGCAACCCACGCGCAATGGAAATATTCTAGACCTTATAGCCACAAAAAGGCCTGACCTTATTAACGATGTCTGTGTAGAGACAGGAATTAGTGATCATGATATCGTCATAGCGTCGATGGTCACCAAAGTTCATAAACCAGTCAAGAAGGCTAGGAGCGTGTTTTTGTTGGGAAAAGCCGACAAGCAAAGGTTACGATCGCACTTAGAAACTGAATGGGCATCGTTTAATTCTGGGACTATGGATGTAGAGGAATTGTGGACTAAATTTAAATGCATTGTTAATGAAGGGTTAGAGAAATATGTGCCAGTAAAGACGATTAAGGATGGAAAAGATCCACCGTGGTATAATAATAATGTTAGAAAGCTGCTGAGAAAGCAAAGGCTGTTGCACTCTCGATTCAAAAAAGAACACGCAAATGATGACAGGCAAAAGTTAGTAGAGATTCGTGCGTCTATAAAAAGATCGATGCGTGAAGCATACAATAATTATCACAGCCATACCTTAGCAAAAGATCTTTCCGAGAACCCGAAAAAATTCTGGTCCTACGTAAAATCGATAAGCGGGTCAAAGCCCACTGTCCAGTCACTAGTTGATCATTCCGGGGCAGTAATAGAAGAAAGCAAACGGAAAGCTGAAGTTCTAAATTTAACCTTTAAGAAATCTTTCACGCAGGAGGACCGCACAAATATACCATCATTTGATCAACGTACTAATTCCGAAATGGGGGACATAGCAATAGGTATTTCCGGTGTAGAGAAGCAGCTGAGAGAGCTAAATACGAAAAAGTCTGCTGGTCCGGATGGAATACCAGTTCGGTTTTACAAAGACTATTCTGCGGCATTGGCCCCCTACTTAGCTTGCATTTACAGCGAATCTCTAATTCAGCGCAAAGTTCCTAGTGATTGGAAAAAAGCGCAGGTGACTCCCGTGTATAAGAAAGGAAAGAGAACTGACCCATACAATTACAGGCCAATATCGTTGACATCGGTTTCATGTAGAATTTTGGAGCATATTCTCAGTTCGAATATAGTAAATTTCCTTGAAACGGAAAAGCTTCTTTCCATGAATCAGCACGGGTTTAGGAAACATCGTTCATGTGAAACTCAGCTTGCCCTTTTCTCACATGACATCTTGCGAGCCATGGACGAAGGGCAACAGGCGGATTGTGTTTTTCTCGACTTCAAAAAGGCGTTCGACACGGTGCCACACCGCAGACTGCTAACGAAGATACGAGCTTATGGAATAGGTTCACAGATTTGTGACTGGCTGGAAGACTTCCTAAGTAATAGAACGCAGTACGTTGTTCTCGACGGCGAGTGTTCATCAGAGACGAGTGTATCGTCAGGCGTGCCCCAGGGGAGTGTGATAGGACCGCTATTATTTTCTATCTACATAAATGATCTGATGGACAGAGTAAGTTGTAATTTGCGGCTGTTTGCTGATGATGCTGTGGTGTATGGGAGGGTGTCGTCTGTAACTGACTGTAATAGCATACAGGTTGACTTAGACAAAATTTCTAGTTGGTGCGAAGAATGGCAGCTAGCTCTCAATGTAGAAAAATGTAAGGTGATGCGCATGAGTAGAAAAAACAATCCTATAATGTTCGAATACAGCATCAGTAGTGAGCTTCTTGATGCGGTCGCGTCGTTCAAATATCTAGGCGTAACACTGCAGAGCGATATGAAATGGAACGAGCATGTAAGGACAGTTGTGAGTAAGGCAGACAGCCGACTTCGGTTTATTGGGAGAATTTTGGGAAGATGTACTTCACCTGTAAAGGAGACCGCGTATAAAACGCTTGTACGACCACGTCTTGAGTATTGCTCAAGTATTTGGGACCCGCAGCAGATCGGTTTGAAGGAAGACATAGAGGCGGTTCAGAGGCGAGCAGCTAGATTTGTTACTGGTAGGTTCGACCAATGCGCGAGTGTCACGGAAATGCTCCGGCAACTCAATTGGGGATCGCTGGAAGAGAGACGACGTTCTTTTCGTGAATTTCTGTTAAGTAAATTTAGAGGGCCGGAATTTGAAGCTGAGTGTAGTACGATCTTGCTGCCGCCTACTTACATTTCGCGTAAAGATCACAATGACAAGATAAGAGAAATTAGGGCTCGTACGGAGGCATATAGGCATTCTTTTTTTCCTCGTTCAATTTGGGAGTGGAATAGGAAAGGAAATGCCTAGTAGTGGTACAGTGTACCCTCCGCCACGCACCTTACGGTGAATTGCGGAGTATGTATGTAGATGTAGATGTAGAACAGAGGATTTTATTTCAGTTATGCAAACGCTTAGAGGTGTTTGGAAGGATGCAAGTGCCTGTGTTGCAGAAGTTGAATCACAAAATATAACAACCTCTTTGTGACCTTTGCATACGGACAAAGCCAGGTTTATTGCCTCCAACTCTCCATCAAAATGGGAATAACACTGTCCTAGAGCTTTGTAAAAACCAAATATTTCACTGTACACTCCAGCACCAGCGATACCATTTGCTTCAGTCAAGGATCTATCTGTGTATATATATCTAGCCATTCTGTTTGCGTGTAGTTAGCATTTATCATTTATAGAGCCACATTTCATTATAGACGATAGGATATTATATGCGCGTGTATTTTTCTAAAATGAACTTGATAAAATAAAATTAAAATATGTGATTCATGTGTGTTGCTTCGCAGCATCACGCGTTAGGTGTTGACAGTATGAAGATGATAGTGGTAATACTTGCACAATTTAGTTCCTTCGATAATATTTCCTCTTCGTCAAGATTTAGCTTCAATTTGTGACTCAACATTTATGAATGATTTAAATTGCGATGCATCTATGCGAGGTGGCTGGGCTCGTTGTCTTGACATTTCTACCAGTTGTAATTTGTTATTATAAAGTAGTTGTGTAAAGTTCCTAACATTAATTTTACATTAGACACCTCCTTCCGGACAATGTTAGGTGTGTTCCGACCCTTAGGTTTAATTTCAACTTTAACATTTTTCAGTGTATCGCCCCGAGATATGGCAAACAAACAGTTGTCGATGGCTAGAAACAGGATCAGGCAAATAGATAACAACTCGATCAAGTATTTCACCCTGTACTCAGTAGTTCGTGATAAGAAACTCTAATCTAAAGGGAAATTGCTGTCATTTAAAAAAGAAGGGTATTGTCATGTCACATAGTGTCAGATTCGCTTCCAGCCTTTATTTTTAAGTAGTCACCGTGTAGCAACCGTCGGCCTTTTAACCGTGTCTGTAGATTGATTTACTCTGACCTTTTTTATTTTAATTTGTAGAATTATTTTTATCAACATTACGACATTAAGTTCTACATTCCGTGGACTCTATGACACAACCCACTAGGTATATGACTGATTGTTTTGAGCAAGGGCGCTGGTGACCTAGATTTTCAGCCCCCCAAAACACCAATCATCATCATCGCTCCCAGTATGTCGGATGAACCACAGTTAAGTTAAATGTACACTCGTAATATTCTTCATAATCGAGCAACGTAAACGTTTAAAAGCTTAAATGGAACAGTTTGATCCACTGAATGTTTTTAGGCCAAAGTAAATTTCGTACCTTAAATATAAGCTAAGATGCCGTAAATACAAACCTATTAAAACATTCAAAACAAGAATATTCCCATAACAAAAGTATAGAAAGAAACCGCGTTTGGGTATAAATTAAGAAAAATGAGAGTTAAGTGAATTCTAATAATTGATTATATACATGTGGATGAATATATTTCGTTAAAAAAAATAAAGACATATATCGGATAGAACGGTCTGATTGACACTAGTTTTTATAATTTTTGTAAATGTGTCGAAGGTCACAAATGAATGCTGCAGTCTTACACTATAGACTAATTCTGGAGATGTCTGAACGCCACGCAGCCGAAATATTAAAATAATAAAAATTTATGCTTCTTCACGCTCGAAATTTTTGCAAGTCGTTGTGCCCAGAAACATGACATAAACACAATAGTAAACAAGCCTCACCTTGCTGTTTCGTACTTACCGTCTATGCAGTTAGCGGATAGCTTGTTCTTATGTTTTCAGTGACGAACTCAGAGGCTCTGAAATGGTGGAAGCAATCTTCAGTTAGGCTTCCACTGCCACCCTGGAAAAGAAAACACACTTAAGTACGACACTGGATACTTATTTACATTACTGAACTAAGTAACTTGGAAATCTTTGCAGTTGCTATATTGCACCTCGGCAAGAAGACACAAGTAAAAAATGCAGATCTTGAGAAAAGCGACACCGTTTTTGCCGTTTACGAATCGTGAGCTACCCTACAACGAGAATGACTCTACTGTTCTCAGATGGACAACGTGCGAGAAAAGATATGACATTTTGGGTATATCGAAGCTCTTCATAGGCTATACATATTTCAGTGATAAGCTAAATATTGCCGTTTTTTGTTTTGTGTCTCTCTTCTTGCCGAAGTGCGATATGTGTTTTGGAATTGGATATACACCCTGAACTTCGTTCCCTTCCCACACAAAATTTTCTGATTTTTCCAAGAGTTCTCTAACAAAATAGAAGAAGTGAGCCATAAGGCAACCCTTCAATTCAGACTTGAAAGTGCGTGAATTACTGCTTATTGAAAATGGATATTGCTGCATATATACTGCACAATACTCAATGCTGTGTGATTAAAAAGCAGCTTGCATTTCTGCCTAGAATTAAGCGTGTGAACGTTGTTAAGTCTTCGGTATAATCATTATTATTACAAACAAACGACATTAAAAGAAATATATACTGAGAGGACTAACGTTAAAACTCCAGGCCTACCAGTATGGTTGATCACAAGTTTCCCGAGCTTTCACTATACTTTCTGTGTTCAACTATCATCTATTTCACATTCTGAACTAGTCGTAAATATAGCAACATTTTAGTTTTTTTTAACATAGTTCTGACATTGCACCCGACAAGCATCCTGTAATCAAATTACGTGTTTATGGAATATCGGCACAGTTCTGCGATTGGAGTAGTTAATGGATGGTAATCGAATGAAAGAGAAGTGATATCTGGCGTTCCCCAGGGAAGGCGAGAATCTAAGTGACTCTCTAAGGCTCTAAGCTGTTGGTGCCGTCGTTTATCGCTAAGTAAAGTCGCCACAAGATGAAAAGAAACTGAAAAACGATTTACATCAGAAATCTACATAGTGCGCACATTGTCTATTTATTGAAAACTTAAATACGTAGTATTTTTGTTCCACAATATAAAGGGGAAAAGGGTAGAAATCTCACATTGTTGGAAATTCTGGCCATTAACAAACACCAGTCCAAGAATCTTGACCTAGCGCTTAATGACCCGACACAATTCCATCATTCACCATTAATAAAATAATGTCAACCTATTAATAGGCCTATTTTTCTCACTGTGGGTAAATAATTTTTTCATGTGTGTTTCATACCAATACTCCATATACCTTTCTCCTCCTTGCCATAATTTACAGTTTGCTTGTACAATCATCATCGCTCACCTGGACATTTATAATATTTGCAACCTTATCAAGTAAGATGTACTCATTCGGACACCGTTTGTGTTTTTTCTTTTATTATTATTATTATTATGCACGTTCTGTGGTATTGCTACTTATTCATAACAAACCCACATTTTGTTTCTACCATCACCTACTGACAATACTTTCTTATAAAATTACACAGTTTTAATATCGTAATACCATTGTAGCCCAAGCTATGTTCATTTAAAATCCATTTGTTTTGTAGGAGTACGTTTGTTATGTAGTATCGATTCATAGACATAATTAATTTTCAGTTCAAATATCTTTGAAAAACCATCTTTGATGTTATATACACAATGTTACGTGTGGACTATCTGTTTAGTATGAAGTTAGCTGACGATGGCCTAAGAAGCCGAAAGCTGCTAATAACAAGCAAATCAATAATATTGTGGAACAAAAATACTACGTATTTAAGTTTTTAATATGTCTTTGTTCCTCCAAGCAGCGACGGAATATTCCATAAACATGATTGGCTACTGACCCTAAATAATGAAAAGTTTGAGGTCATTCAAATGAGCACTAAAAGAAATCCGTTAAAGTTCATATACACGATAAATCAGTCAAATATTCAGGCCGTAAATTCTACTAAATATCTAGGAATGACAATTATGGACAACTTGCCGCGGTGGAGTAGCCCAGCGGTCTAAAGCGTCTTGCTGCGGAGCGCGCGGTTGCTCGCCGTGGAGGTTCGAGTCCTCCCTGCGGCATGGGTGTGTGTGTGTGTTTGTCCTTAAGTTAGTTTACCTAGGTTTAAGTAGTTTGTAAGCTACGGACTGATGACCACGCTGTTTGGTCCGATAGATTTACAAACATTTGAACATTTTTATGGACAACTTAAATCGGAAAACAGAAAATATTATAGGGAAGGCGAACGAAAGGCAACGTTTTATTGTTGCAACAGTTCTGCTAAAGAAACTGCCTGCATTACACTTATGCGTCCTATTTTGCGCGTCGGGGGAGCCTCACAAGTCCTATTTTGGAGTATTGCTGCCCATTGTGGGATCCATACCAGGTGGGACTGACGAACGAAATAGAAGAAGTCCAGAAAAGGGCAGCTCCTTTTGTATTATCGCGATACACAGAAATGATGCACCAGTTCGGGTGGAAGTCATTAAAAGAAAGGCATTGCTCGTTGCGGCGATATTTATTTGCGAAATTTCTGTGAACAACTTCCTCTTCTTCCCAATGTGAACGTATTTTGTTAGCACGCACTTAGGTAGGAACACATGCTTATTTACATCTACATCCATACTTCGCAAGCCACCCGACCGTGTGTGGCGGAGGGTACCTTGAGTACTACTATCGGTTCTCCCTCCTGTTCCACTCACGTATTGTTCGCGGAAAGAAAGATTGTCGGTATGCCTCTGTGTGGGCTCTAATCTCTTTGATTTTATCCTCATCATCTCTTCGCGAGATATACGTAGGGGGGAGCAATATACTGCTAGACTCCTCGGTAAAGGTATGTTCTCGAAACTTCGACAAAAGCCCTTACCGAACGACAGAGCGTCTCTCCTGCAGAGTCTTCCACTGGAGTTTAGCGATCATCTCCGTAACGCTTTCACGATTACCAAATGATCCTGTAACGAAGCTGGCTGCTCTCCGTTGGATCTTTTCTACTTCCTCTATCAACCCCACCTGGTACGAATCCCACACCGGTGAGCAGTATTCAAGCTGTGGTCGAACAAGTGTTCTGCAACCTACTTCCTTTGTTTCGGACTGCATTTCCTTAGGATACTTCCAATGAATCTAAGTCTGGCATCTGCTTTACCGATGATTGATTTTATATGGTCGTTCCATTGTAAATCACTCCTAACGCCTACTCCCATATAACTTATTGAATTAACTGTTTCCAGTTGCTGACCTGCTATAATGTAGATAAATGATACAGGATCTTTCTTTCTGTGTATTCGCAGCACAATACAAATGTCTTCATTAAGGTCGGCCGCGGTGGCCGAGGGGACTTAGGCGCGCCATTCACGGTCTGCACGGCCACTACGGTCGGGGGTTCGAATCCCCCCTCGGGCATGGATATTTGTGCCGTCCTTAGTGTAAGCTAGTTCATAAGTACTTTGTAAGTTTAGGGACTGATAAACCCGTAGTTAAGTCCCATAAGCTCTACAAACATTTGAAACATTTTTTCTACATTGAGATTCAATTGCCATTCCCTGCACCATGCGTCAATTAGATGCAGATCCTCCTGCATTTCAATACAATTTTCCATTGTTACAACCTCTCTATATACTACAGCATCATCCGCAAAAAGCCTCAGTGAACTGCCGATGTTATCCGCAATGATATATAATAGTAAGTGAAGTCAGATCGAAAACGGAAAGATTCATTTGTTCATTTTTCCCGCATACTGTCAGAGACTGCAACGGTAGAAAGTTTCATAAAAGCGGTTCGGTGAACCGTCCGCCATGAACTTAAATGAGAGCAGCGTAGCATTTATGTAAATGTAGAGGTAGATGTTTACGTTACTTCCCACGAAAAAGCTGTTTATGTAAGGAAGTCCCTACCTACCCACGCACCCCCCCCCCAAAAAAAAAAAAAAAAAAAAAAAAAGTAAGATGCGCCACGTCGGATTCGTTGAGTAAAACAAAGGAAAGGTTCCGTCACGATTTCAGCATCTGTATCGTGGTGTTCAATTTTCTTTCACATTACTCTCAGTGATCGGATAACCACTCCAGTATGGCTGACATATCGGTGGCAAACATTGCCATATTCCAAAATGGTAATGCTCCCACACACAGAGACAAAATGGTTCAGGGGTCCTTTGTACAACATCAGACACTCAACAAATATCTTCCCTAGAATCCTAGTCTCCAACGACAACGTTTTTGTCTATAGTCACGTCAAGTCGTCCTAAAAATGACTTAGGCTGACTGGCTACTCTGGACACTTGTCATTCCTCTTGCCAGTACAGATAGGGCACTAATAGTCCGCGAGAGCCCAAGTTAAGCGGCTGCCGGCGTGGCGCAAGGGACAGCGCCACCAACTGCTGTGAGGGCAAAAATTTACTTCTTTGTAATTAACATTTCCAGAATGTTCTACATGTTTCTTATGTTCACTTGTAATTTCTACCTGTTTCTTATGTTAACTGTTCTCCTAATTTCTGGTACATTCTGTCTGTGTATAAATAGCAGAGCACTCTGCCCGAGAAGCAACCAGTGCTGCGTGTATGTTGAGTTCGCAATAAACCTGCTTTCAGTATAAGTGCTGTGTTCACTCGACAACCCTGCCTTCGAAGTCAAGCCTGTTTCCATTTCAACGCGACAATAGCACTCAAATTGATGTAAGCGCATATTTGCCAGTTTTAAAATACAGACCCTGTATCGACGAAAGATAAGTGTAATTGATTTTTCGTTCTGTTTCAGGTAAGTCGCTGATCTCTGAAAAGCCTTCACCTTCTGGCGGTGAGTACTGGATATATCTGTATAGTGATACAATTATGGGTCGCTGGGGTTGTGGTCTAACATTGTGGGCGTTGAAGTGTGTGAGTAGTATTTGGGTGAAAGTTACACATCAAGCTAATTTCGAGTTGATGAACGCAGTGGTGGAATTCTCCTGTTAAGGGAAGATCTAGTTTTTGAACAGTAACGACATGCATTGGTAAACAACGTGCCGCTTTTTTAAAGGTAATTTTCAGTATTATTCCCTGTTATCAAAGGACAGGTTGAAAGACAACCGTCTGTCGTCTTCCATATATATTTTTTATAAAATTGTAATTTATTTGATGTCGCTAGATTATCATTTTGTTAAAACTAGAACCCCACTCTTTTCAAGGCATGTGGAATAGCACTTTTATTTCATGTTTTAAAATACTAGTCTCTGAAATGTTAGTTAATATTGCTAGGATTTTTTTATTTTAAAAAAATTATTATTGTCCCTATGAGAATGTGTGCTTGTTTTACTTTTACGTGGATGTGCGAGAATCTAATGGTTGCCTGAATGTGGGTTGTGATAGCTCGATTTTGCATGGTTCTCTCGCTATCTCAGAGTCGATAGTTAGCCGTTACCAACCCCTGCTGCTGATGCGACCAAAGAGATTTCTACATCCTCTGGTTACAAGCTAGTCGACATGCCTTCTCCAGGGCGAGTGTCACGATCTTCTCTCCCAACGACCACTGTTATCATGCGTTTTGCCCTGTTTCCGGTAGCTTCCCCGTCTCCTGATGGTCACTTGGTGCTGGGATCATGGTGAGGTAAGGTTGGTTCTTCTCTTGTGTCTATGGAGATGGTAACGATTCGTTGTCTAGCATGTTTAACTTAACTCTTGAACTTATATTCATTTTTTGGAATGTTCCTTCTGATCGTGCGCGGAAATGTGTTCTAGTTTTTCAATCCAGTGATTTCCAACAGATAAACACGGTGTATGTGTTACTAGTTGCAGTTTCATAATGGCCTGGTATATTCAAACCTTTTGTGATTATGTGTTGGTGTACGAACTCGGTGTAAATTCTTTCTAGCTTTGTGGGGTCCGACTTCTAACAGACGATATGTTCATTTTTGTACAGTGCATCAAAAATCTTTCTTATCATTTCCTGCTGTGAGTGATATGTGTTCCACGTGGTTGGTTCTTAGACCAAATCATTCAGTCAGCTTCCACTATTGTTTGTTCCATGCCCATCAGGCAAGTAACTATGCGTGTATCCTTCTGATTTCTACTAACTTTTCGCGATCTTCTCTCCCCGCCTATTTTAATTAAGCTGTTTCTTCTCTGAACTTGTAGTATGCACTCAGTCTTTGTCAGTAATTCTCTCTGAGCCTTGTATAACCTCCTTCAATAGCTTGCTTATGAAAATCTATGTATTTCTAAAGGTTGCAAGAAATAGTTTTCATTATCACTTTTCACATCTTTGTAATTATTTCCTTTTTCAGGTTATGAGGCTTCATCCGTCTCTGTAATCGCTTCCTATCGCGTGTAGCTGCATTTCATTCGTTTCCTTTCTAAACATTTCTATGGGTAACATGCCGTAGTTCAGTTTCTTTATTTTTTCGGAAATTGAATTTATACATTTTTATCGGTTTTCGGAACCACATAGGTCCGAACTCCGACTTCAGGATTTTGCAGCTAGTCACCTGAATTCACGCCACTTCTCATTAAACCAGTGCTTAGATAGTTTACTCTCAGTTTGCAACTTAAGACTCCGCCCTGATGTGGTGTAATGAATCCGATTTTAACCACTTCACCTTCAGTGGATCATGTAACGTTTGAACTGCATAAACAAGTTAAGTTCAGTATAATTTTGACTTGCTTATAAATTGTAGTATTCGAGCACCTTCCCCATTTGTTATTTTTTATTGTTTCTCACCAGTGCTGAGAACAAGCTCAGATGCAATTTTTTATGTTTAAGTTCCGTTGCACCATAAATGTTTTCTTAGCCACCTTTATGAAATAACTTTTATTGTGATGGTTTGTTTATTAATGTCTGTGTGTAATTTCGCGTGAGCTGCTACGTATATTTGCCACTGTATCGTTAACGTCCTGTTATTAGAGTAATTTGAACCAAGTCAGTTCTCAATTTGGGCCAGGGAACAAGGTTTTGCAGCAGGGAGTAGCCGGTAGTTCACACAGACCTTTTGCTAATTTTACTGCTAAAATTAAGCTTTTTTTTTTTTTTTTTTTTTTTTTTTTTTTTTTTTTTTTTTTTTTTTTTTTTTTTTTTTTTGTAACAGTAAATGTTCAAATGTCTGTAAATGTCTGTAAATCATTTCGGACCAAACTGCGTGGTCATCAGTCCATAGCTTAAAAACTACTTAAACCTAGGTAAACTGATCTAAGGACAACACACACACACCCATGCCCCAGGGAGGACTCGAACCTCCACGGCGAGCAACCGCGCGCTCCGCAACGAGGTGCTTTAGACCGCTCGGCTACTCCACCGCGGCCCAGAATTAATCTTTTATTTCGTACAGTGCCCTACTTTTATCGATACATACATACAAAAACTTTGTCAGGGAACTGACACTGTCATTTGCTTAATTATTAGACGATAAGTACCAAAAATGTTAGTAACAAAATCTTTTTTGTTGTGGGTCGCACAAGTCTAAAGTGCGCGCCACGTACTTTCGCCACGCGCCGCCATGTACATCAGCCACGAGCGCCCTCTGCTGCAACTCCGTTCGTGGCCACCACTGAACTGTATCGCTCACTTGGGACTGAGATAGGAACCATTTAACACTTCCGAATCAGATAGGCACCAGTGAAGACTTGGCTATCGGATAGGCACTAGGCAGGCCCCTAGCTGAACTATGTATCAGCATTCTGCAGTAGTGAGCTGTGTAAAAGTTAAGTATTACTAAGTCTCTAAGAAATATATATCTCGTTCTAATTTACTCTAGTGTTTCTATTTTCTGCTGTCCCATTGGCTGGTCACCTCCTACCTGCACAAGCGTGCATCCTTTATTCCTGTGTCGGTCTTTCTACTCGGCCACCGACACCTACGACGGAAACGAGACACAAAAGCGGCGACGAGGCTGGGACACAAAATTTGTATTTAATCTCTTTAATTAGTCTTCAAATATCGTCCAGTTAATTAACTGGAAATTAATCACGAAATTTTAGACAAGAGACATAATTAATTTATGTTTGTAAAGAATTTGATTTAGGAACAGTCAGAAGTCGCAGCGAGACGGCGAGTTGACGAAGACGATGTCACCCGCTGCTCTAGCTCCTGCGGAGCTAGCGCCTGCACCACGGAATCTTGTAACCCTCGAATAAACCTGTGAACAATGATACCGTTTCGCTAGCGTCTTCTGGAACTCCACTGTGTACCTTCGCCTCATCCTCACATACAGTTCGGACTCCACCTCTCGGCCTCCGGCAGTGCAATAGACCTCGAACGATCTTTACTGCTACTCCCGCAACGTACCGTGCGACTTGACCCCTTCTGCCACGTGACGAACGAAGCGCGCTTTCGCCGGGGAGATATAAGAACCGCCCGACGCACTTGTCGGCCTGTTCCTGGACCTTGTACCCCGCGTGCGGCCGAGATAGTCGGTACACACTCCTACACGCGGCACAAACCCGCCCGTATCTCTCCGCTCGCGACGGCGACACAACAGCTACTCCCACTCTTTTTTTTTTTTTTTTTTTTTTTTTTTTTTTTTTTTTTTTTTTTTTTTTGTCGCCGGAATCGTGGCGCCATCGCTTCGTCGCCAAAAAACACGCGTCCCGCCCGGAGTGGCCGCGCGGCCGACCTCCGACCCCGGCGTCGCCACCTGCTGGCCGCTCGACCACCGCCGCCGCGACGCCGCCTCTGGGTCGTGGTCGTGGTGGAGCCCGCGGTCGTGACTCACGGCCGCGTCCGTGCGCGCCGCCCGCGGGTCGTGGGTCGTGCTCTCGCGAGGCCAGTTTCCCTCGGTTCCACTCTCTCTCTCTCTCTCTCTCTCTCTCTCTCTCTCTCCCTCTGTACCTTTCTCTTCGTCTCCCACTCGCAGCGCCTGTTTCCCCCTGCAGTATCTTGTCGCCGCGGCATGCGGGGCGTTATTTATTTTTTTCGTAATCGCGCCGGCCGTAAGTCTGCTTGGGAATTATTTGTCCGGCCGTAAACACTGCACGCCGTAATTAGACCGCGGTGACGTCTGAACCCGGCTGCGCCGTGCTGGACTGTCGTGGCCGCTGCCTGTTGTGTCGGAGCGGTCGAAAAAAATGTGCGGCCGTCATAACGAAGATGTAGCAGCGAGTGAGATATTCGCGTACTGTGCATCGTCGGGAGCGACATTGCGGTTAGAAGTGTGAGAGTGTGGTGGAGGAAGAGAAAAAGATGGGGCAGTGAGTCAGAGGAGATATGGAAAATTGAGAGACAGAAAGGAAAGCGAAAGGAATTGGAAAAATTAGAAGGAGATGTGAGGAGTTTGAGGAAGAAATTGGAGGAGGAGAAGAACGACAAAGGTCGCGTAAAGAGAGGGAAAGCGAGAAAAAGTGTAGAACAAAAGAAGAGAAGTAGGCGGAAGATGATTAGGAGAAATGAGGAAGGGAATGGAGGAAAGAGAAAATAATGGGGAGACTGAGTTTAAAGAAGACGGTATTGGGAAAAAAAAATTAGAAGGGGGAGATACTATGACACAGTTGTAGAAAGAGAGGGAGGGATACGAAATGAGAGGAAAAACATGTTGAAATGTCAGAATGAATAATATTATTGAAGATGATGAAGATTAATCTAGCCAACTGACTTTTCACAGATAGGAAGAGAACTCAGTGGTTTCTACAGATAGAATCAATGTTACTGTGTTACGAAATAAGTCAAATGTGTTTAAAAGTGCGTATGTGTGATGGAGGAAGTGCAAAAGATGTGGTAGTGAGTCACAGAGGAGGAGGAGGAGGAGGAGAATAATAATAAGAAGAAGAAACTAACAAGGAGACCACATGGGTATCCAATTCAAGAATTTTTTAGATATTTATGATACCTGAAGGTCAGAACTGAAATCAGCCAAAGCCATTCGACGCAACTCTCAAAAATTATTGAGAAAATCGACTTTGCAAGTACACATAATTACCGATAAGTAAATCAATTGCAGCATCTGTCGATGTAGCTCAGGTGATACCGTTGTGACCTCACAACCATAGAATCGGCGGTCCGAATCCCGCTGTGACAGAAATTTTTTAAATAACTGTACGGTGACGATTTACAGTGTTGATATATTTATCAATATTGTTTCGCAATAGCGAATTTCACTGTGCGTCACTGTATAAGGTGTTGATGTTCTACCAAATGGTGACATATGAAAATTTGTACCGAGCCGGGACTCGAACCCGGCTTTCCTGCTTTACGCGAGCGGTCGCCTTAACCACGAGGCTACCCGAACACGACTCCAGGACCGTCCCAAACTTTTGGGACCAATGAAATGTAGCCTCCAGTTCGCTTTCCGTACAATCCGTCCACGTAGTTAATCGTAGGAAAGTAATATCACTTCGCTATGCCCTCTTTTATAGCAATGAAACATATATATTCTAACAGTTTAATAAATTTTAAGCAATTACTCTACCGACACTCATCTTTTCAACTTTTCGATGTACGGGGGTTCTGCTCGCTGGAACATTATTCTCCTGGGGCGTCGTGGTAGAAATAAATAGTCGATATGTACAATTTTCACTTCTTCTTTAATCTGAATCAAACTTCTCCATCAAAACAATACAAATTCAATACATCAGAACTTAGCTGGTAGCATTTCCATTTCAAAACACAAAGTGACACAGATTCCAGTGCACTTCAGAAAAGCCACAACTCGAACTCCCCCATGCAAAGCGGTGAGGCAAATATATAACATTGACAATAATGACGTTACATTAAGCATTGTTCATAACAATAGAATATACTGATTTACAATTAACAAACATAACAGAAAAACATATCATGTATACAAAAATAATCACAATATAAAATGAAAACTATGCATACAATAATTTTAGATGGCACATGTATTTTTAAGACGAAATTTCCGATTTTTCTGTTAACAACAAAGTGCGATGTTAAATATCAATTAATTTGTTAATGAATACATCATACATGTTCCTAACATATATTGAACTATCAATTATATTGTCAATTCTGAAACTAGGTTTAAAATGTCACGTCAGTCAATATATACAAGGAAACACAATATACAAATTTCGACTTTACAGTAATTAAAACAATTAGCTGATCTACACAACTTGTTTATGAGCCTAGCATATATACAATGCTATTTATTTTAATGTCTTTATGTGGATACAAAAGTTTTTTACCATTCGTCTGTATATTTATTGAAATAACATACAATGACTCAACTATTGTTTATAGAACTGTCTGGAAAGAAACTATATGAATCTCTTAATTAATGAAATCTATCAATTGTTTTAATCACAGTATCACCGAGACACTGTCCTAAAAGGATTCCTACAATGGCTACATCGCTTATAACTTCACACGCAACATTTATCATTACTGAACCACACGATTCCGGATCCGACGCAGACGGTATCGTAGGATGACATTGAGATGAGAGGACCAGGCAGACGGTATCGTACGATAACATTGAGATAACGGGGCCAGCAGTATCGTTACAATATATATATATATATATATATATATATATATATATATATATATATATATATATATATATATATATATATATATATATATATATATATATTGTGTCCCAACTTCGTCGCCGCTTTTGTGTCCCAGCCTCGTCGTAGGTGTCGGTGGCCGAGTGGAACGAGACCGACACAGTAACAAAGATAGCACGCCGGTGCAGGTACGGAGGGGAGCAGCCAGAAACTACAAACACTAGAGTAAATTAGAAAGAGATATATATTGCACAGAATGTAACAATACTTAACTTTTACATGGTACTGCAGAATGTTGATACATAGTTGTTAGAGGCCTGCCTAATGCCTGTACAATAGCAAAGTCTTCACTGGTGTCTATCTGATTACGAAGGTCCTAACTGGTTGCTCTCTCAATCCGAAGTCTTTACTCGTTGCTATCTCAGTCCCAAGTGACCGGTGTCTTTCCGTGGTGGCCACGAGCGGGGTTGCAGCAGAGGGCGCTCGTGGCTGTCGTCGTGAGAACGCCGCGCCGTGCGTGCATGGCGGCGCGCGGCGAAAGTAGGTGGCGCGCAATTTGTACTTGTGCGACACCACAATATATATATCATGGAAATTTTTAAAAACCGCAAGAATTTAAATAGAAATGGGCAGGGCGTGAAACTGAACGATATCTTGATTCCGGTGCTGAAGAAGAGGTCTACCAGTCTTCTACCTTGGGGCGTATCGTACAGTTTAATTCGTTCACCTTCTTCATACGCATTTGCAGATATAGGAGTTACGTTGATTCACCATTTGCTGGTTAAACATGAAATCTGAAAACTTACAAGAATCCGTACAGTGACCGGAATCTGGTTGCGTGCCGAACAGTACAAAACGTTGCGGCCTGTCGCCTGGTAGAGTCGAATACTGATCACTGGAAGAGACTGAAGCTCTCTCCAACGACCGATAGCGTGCACGTCTACGATCGACGGTCAAACAAGATGTCAGATGTCTCTGAATACTTTCAAAGAGTGTCCAAGTATTTGTAAATCAGAGGGACTTACCTACTGATATTGTCAGTCCCTAGACTTACAAAGTACTTAAACGAACTTATACTAAGGACAACACATACGCTAATGCCCGAGGGACGACTCGAACCTCGAACGGGGAGCAACCGCGCGCTTCGCAGCAAGGAGCATTAGAGCGCTCGGCCATTCTACCGTAGCTGCGTACTTTGAGCACTTCACTCGTCAGTAGGGATGGCGGTTATCGTTGAAACAACCGGTTTTCGGTTATACCGGTTCTTTAACATCTCCAGTTTAACCGCACCGTAAAAATTGCTTAGGATAACCGTTTTTTTAAATAACCTGTTTTCGGTTTTTATTGCTATTATTTCCAGTAGGGTTCGAACGAAACATATTTTGCGGCCGAAACAGAATCCGTAATCGTCGGTTCTTCTAGTTTCGGCCGAAACCGAAACTTATGAAATTTAGTTAATATTTAGGCAAATTTACGTTATACGACAAATCACTAGTTCAAATTCAAATGTTTGTTAAGCTTATGGGACTCAACTACGGGGTCATCAGTCCCTAAACTTACAAACTACTTATCAACTACCTTATACTAAAGACGGCACAAATATCCATGCCCGAGGGGGGATTCGAACCCCCGACCGTAGTGGCTGTGCAGACCGTGACTGGAGCGCCTCAGTCTCCTCGGCCACCGCGGCCGGCAAATCACTAGTCTTTCCATATTTTGCAAGATCCCCTCCCAGTACTACGCCTTCTTGAGAGTGTTTAAGCCTAGCCAGGAGTCCGTAGAAGACGATATGCGAAGCATACAGATTTACTGGCCTAGTATTTCCACCCGGCAGTTGCGAATATTGAGCCAACCACTCCGTAAGTTGGACTTGTGAGCCAGCGCATACGAATATCTCGTTATACACACAACATATATAGTAAATAAACTTTAATCAGTGCTGCAGAAGTATTTCGAAAAATAAAGTCATAGTTCCGACTAGCAGTATGATTGTTGTCAGTGTAAATTTACGCGAATTGAACTAGAAAAGCTCTGTACCACACGATCAAAGAATGTTCTAATGGGCGTGAGTTCTTCTGAGACCTAAATGCTTAGGTCATCGGGGGTCCCTAGACTTACAAACTACTTAATCTAACAAACTAACTTACGCTAAGAACAACATATATATCCATGACCGAGGGACGAGGGAGGATCGAACCTCCGACTGGAGCAGCCGCGCAGTCCGTGACATGGAGCCTCAGACCGCACGGCTACCTCGCAAGGCACCACAGGATCGATGTTACCTAAACCCATATTGGTTATTAAAAAAGCCCCTCGCTTTCAAGGAATCACATTAATAAAACTTGTTAGCATAACAATATGATACTACATTAAAAGTTAGTATTCCAAGCTTAGAGTACATCACTTACAAAATAGGTATTTGAATCGAAGTAACCTTCTCTTCCAAGGAACATTTTGAATACTTTCTCCTTAAATGACATAGCATGGTTGTAGTACCTCCACCCGTTTTGAGCTTTTTAAAGCAAATGGAGCATTGTACCTCACTGCTCCCGTACTTCGTGAAGTACTTCCACACTCGAGATGGTTGCCATTTAAGACACAACCGATGTCTGGCGACGACAGCAAGGAACTGCCGCATGACCAGACGGAGGCAAGTCTCGTACACTGCCGGTGCACGCGCGTCGTCTAATAGGCCACGCCACACGGCAACAGGTGCATTGATGCCTCAATAGCTGCACCAGTCCTTAAGTTCTTATGCCACGCGTTTGTTGTGCGTTTCTGACGGCCGGGATGGTTCTTAAATTATCACTGATCGCTTTTCTTAGTTACTGCGATGACCTAATATTTCACAGCAGTGGAAATTTTAGGAATGGCCCTAAATGTTAGGGTCTACTAGTTTTAATTTTTTCAATTATTTACAAATAACACATTTTGAACCACTACTACAGGAAGTAGTCTTACCGGTATTTTTACCCGGTTCTTGGCAATAACCAAAAGAAACCGGTTACAACCGACACCAAATAAAAACCGAAAAAAACCGGTTATTCAAAACTAAAATATCGGTATCGGTTGTAACCGGTCGGTTTTTCCCATCCCTACTCGTCAGACATCTGTTCACGAATACTGAAATAGCCGGGGGATGCCTTATCTTTGAAGTTCGTGTCATTATTATTCACGTGACCCCGTGCAGAGGCGTGATGTAACGACTTTCGAATATCGGATCGCCATTCGCCGTTGTAGGTTGTAATCGTCCACTGTCACCCCGAGGTAGGAGACTGGTAGACCTCTTCTTCAGCACCGGAATCCAGATATCGTTCAGTTTCACACGCCCTCCACCTTTCGACTGAAACTCTTGCGGTTTTTAAAAGTTTCTACGGCCTGTCTGTACAGCCTTCCGTGGTACCCGCTTGGACACAATTGAAGACCTCGATAGAATCCGTCGACTTTGACCAATGACGTCTCACAAGATACGCTACGTACATATACCAACTAGCAAAACAAACACTATCATCCAATATAAACTTACGGGCTAATATCTTAATACTTGTGTATTATCTCTGATTATCATCGTAAATGACAGATTACTACAAGAGAATGTAGCATCGATTCAAGTCTCAACCCAAAAATTCGCGCCTTCGGTGCTCACTTGCGGAGAAAAAAAAAAAGAAACAACTCTGTGTTGACCTATACGTAACCATCAGAGAGAAGCTGCTGATCAATTTTTATACACAAAATCGTAATCTCTAATGTCTGTTCTGTTTGTAAACAAACTATCGTCTTTAAGAGGGAACGTTGATGGAATTGGGCAAAAAATGTTAATTTTCCATTTATTTTTTTATTTGTTATTGCAGTTCATGTACAATAAGTTCCCAAACTTTCAATGTTGAAATGGCATCCTAAGTGCCTGAAAATTAATTAACCCCTTATTGCATACTGTGCCAGCCAGATATGGCACATACCACTTTTCTCTTTTTCAGACTCGTATCTGAGCATATATTTCCAAACTGCATGTCGGGACAGATATAGCACGCAATCAAGAGCAGCTGTGCAGGTAGTGTGTGCAGTTTGTTCACAGAGTAAAGAACTGCGTGCTATGAATCTTTGTATTACGGGCTGTTTACGTCCAAGTTTGGTCACACAAACTGTTGTATTAGTTACAGTAAACGGTTGATTTAAGTGTTTATATTATTTGTAGAGGGAATAGGAGATTTATCAAGAGGTAAGTTTATATATTTGTGGATTAGAATACATCTAATATTGAAACATAGGTCTATGACAAATATGGCACAATATGCAGCCTTGGAAGCATAGAGTAAAAATTCAACTTTTGTCGATCGATTACATTCTATGCTAGGATATTATAGAATCCAAATTAGATCAAAAAATGGTACCTTGGCTTGTGTAAACAGCTGGCTGCTATGGAGAAGAAGAAACACGGACTACATGCCGCGTATTGATTTTAAGGTTGCAGTTGCAGAGGTCATCTGTAAAACTGGGAAATCCTTATCCAATAAAGTGGTAGGCCAAGCAACGAAATACAACAACAGCTCTGCAGTAAGAAGAACACAAGCCCTACAGCAGGTCTTCCACAGCGTCAGGTGTGACAGGATGGGTTGGATCAACACCACCTAGAAGACAAGGCCTCACAACAGGCCGTGGCTACGTCACACTGAGAGGCTTAGAGGCCCCGGCCGCCATCTGACTGGCCGGCCGCTGCGCGGCGGTGGGCGTGCCCCAGCCAACAGCCAGTGAGGTGGCGGCCGGGGCCTCTAAGTGTGACGTAGCCACGGCCTGTTGTGAGGCCTTGTCTTCTAGGTGGTGTTGGTTGGATCACATGCGTTATCTGGCTGGAAAACCGTGTGTCCAGAATGCAAGGGAAAATCCTATATAGTGTGTCTAAAGTGAAGTGCGACATTGTGCTTGAATAAGGACAGAAATTGCTTCATCAAGTTTCATAATGAGTAGAGAAAAATGGAAACTGAATTAGTGTTATTTTTTCAAAAATGTGTATTGTAATGAATAGAAATTGTAATTTTTTTTTATAAATATACTTCCGCTAGTACATGTATATATATTATTGTATATTTTCCATGTTGAGCATCATCATCACAAAACGGGTATTTCATGCTGTCCCATATATCGCACAAACCCTTAATTCCAAAATAAACGCCCCCACATGAAATTTAGAATTTTTAAAGTATTTTTTTATGAAATCAGGACTTAATATGTCACTTTTTTCAGAAAAATACAAAAAATATGATGCATTAAGGGGTTAAAAGTGTGACTCGGCCTCCCTGCACGTTTTAAGGCAGCACTTCAGTACCAGCTCAGTGAACGACGATTCTGTACATTACTTTCAATCAAACATGGGCGGGATACATCTACAAGACCGTGATACGAACTCTTTGGTTTTGTAAATCATCTTTCACTCTGTTCCGTATCTTATAAACATTAACGAACTAGGTGCATCGTTTATAAGGAATCAGTTCTTTTTTTTTTTTTTTCTTTTTCTTTGTGAAACTGATAGAGATTTACACAAGTGTTCATTTAGTTATGCCACGATCAGTAAGAATGTATGGAAAACAGGATAAACTGCGTTTGAATAAGTTAGTGAATAGAAGTCGTGAGAAACAACGACACACCAGCAATGAGGCTACATCCGAAGTGAGAACATCTGCTGAAAACGTGAACTCGTCTCCTAGCAGCTCCAAGCGAAAAATTTGTGCGGTGAATGGTGCGTAGCACAGTGATGAATCTCAGTTTCTGGCCTATCCTGCACTTCTAAAAAATTGTGTTCACGGCAAAACCCAGAATCCAAATGAGTCTCTAAATTCACTCATATGAAAACGATGCCCTAAAACCACATTTGCATCTGCTACAGTTGTCAGAATTGCTACTTACGATGGAGTTCTCGTATTTAATGATAGGAACGTCGGGAGGATGAAGGTATTAGAAAGAATTGGCTTCAAGATAGGAAATTTTTACTCAAGACATCGTCAGAAAAATACATTTACAGCGTGTCTCTGCAGCTGAAAAGTCAGCTGACGACCTGTTAAAGGAAAGAAAACAGACAACAAGAAACCAGAAGAGAAGCTCAATAACATGCATCTTTAATCATCAACTGTTTATTAAATCCTTAAAATCGACCACTTTCTGTCCAAGCCATCATCATAGATAAAAGGGTATTAAAACAGATTAGTGAACAGCATTATATAAAATAAATGTGGCTGAAAACAGCAGGAGTGACTTTCACTGAAATTTAAAAAATGCCATATTGGATTATCCTATCAGTCAAACAAACATAGAATACGAGAATGGAGTCCACTGTTTTCAGTCCTCTGTTTACTGTTCTTGTGTTACAAGCAGATAATCAGATGATGATTCCACAGGGTAGTGTTATTGGTCCTCTGCTGTTCCTTATTTACATGAACGATTTAGGGTAAAATCTAAGTAGCTCTCTCAGGTTGTTTGCAGATGACGCCGTCATTTACCGTCTAGTAAAATTATCTGAAGATCAAAACCAAATGCAGAACGATCTAAATAAGATATCAGTATGGTGTAAAAATTGGAAACTGATTCTAAATAATGAGAAGTGTGAAGTCGTCCACATGAGTACGAAAAGAAATCTGTTAAACTTTGTTTACAAGATAAATCAATCAAAAGTGAAGGCCGTAAACTCCACAAAATACCTGGGAATTACTATTACTTCAGACTTATATTGAAAAGAACACGCAGATAATGTCGTAGGAAAGGCGAACCAGAGACTGCGTTTTATTGGCAGAAACCTTAAAAGATGCAATAGAACTACAAAAGAAAGTGCATACACTACGCTTGTCCGTCCACTTTTGGAGTATTGCAGCCCAGTGTGGGATCCTTATCACGTGGATTTGACGGAGGACATCGAAAGAGTCCAAAGAAGGGCAGCTCGTTTCGTATTGTCACGATACAGGGGAGACAGCGTTACGGAAATGATACAGGATCTGGGATGGGAATCATTAGAACAACGGCGCTTATCGCTGCGGCGTAGGCTACTTGCGAAACTCCAATCGCCAACATTCTCCTCCGAATGCAAAAATATATTGTTGACTCCAACTTACATAGATAGAAATGACCCTCAGAATAAAATACGCGAAATCAGAGCTCGAACAGAGAGATTGAGGTGCTCTTTCTTCCCGCGCGCTATTCAAGAATGGAATGGGAGATAAATAGTATAATGGTGGTTCGATGAACCCTCTGCCAAGCACTTAAATGTGATTTACAGAGTATCCCATGTAGATGTAAATGTAGATGATGTCCTGTTGTAACAGCGAACGCTGCTTGAAGGCGGTTTTATTTCAAAATACAATTTCACAGATTGCTGTAGCAAACCATCGTTTGGAAATCCGTTCACATAAACTCGCTGTTGGCTGACTTGCTAGAAGCCACCACTGGTGCTGGCTTACGTGACTCGGTCCCGCTATTGTAGCGACAGACTTCGGCCCGTGGCTCGGCTGTTTTTCTCGCCAGGGCAGCCACCCCCATTGCACCCCCGGGGCTGTTGCCTTTTTGGCGCTCGCCTGGAGGTCAGCAAAGGGTTCCCTCCCCCGCGGCGGCAGCCTTTGAGGTCATCGCCTATTCTGCGGAGGTCTTCAGCCGCGGCTATGCGGACGGAAAAGGATGGGTATAATCGCCACACACACACACACACACACAAGCACACACCTCTAGCGCTTTAAAACTGACAGAAAAAAAGCCGCCCGCGAAACAATACCGCACGCGGGACAATGGACAGAGGTTCGCATCGCAAAAAAAAAAAAAACACTTTGTGGCGTAGCGGTGTCCTGGCGGGCGGGGCGGTGTCGGCAAAGGGTGTCAGGAGACCTTGGACGGCACCGCTAGCCCAAGGTAGATGACGTCACGGGCGAGGTGCGCAGACCCAGGGGAGGACAACACGCCCTTATGCAGGCGCTGTCGGCGAAGCTACAGAAAGCGCGTCGCTCTGTTACCCCAGGCGATTAGACTTTTGGTGGCTAAGAAATAAGCACGAGACGGAAGTAATTTTAATCGACGTTGTGCATCCCGAATAAAAGTAACATGAGGTTACGTCGGTTTCTGGTTTCTGCACAAGTTTTGAGAGACAAAAAACATCGAAGTTAAAAGAAATTCAGTTTTTCGCCTATAACTATAAAACAATGCGTCCAACAGAAATGTTCGCGTATACCAAAATGAAGGAGCATAACATTTGGCGTAGGATGACCTACATATAAGGTACAATCGGTTCAGCCGTTTAGTCACAATCGATCGTCAAAACGCGCCATTCATTTACCTCCTTCATGGGAAAATGAGTTAGGCTCATGTTTCAATGCCTGTTGCTCGGAAACAGCTACTAAAACAAATGTTTGTAAATCTATCGAACCAAACTGCGTGGTCATCAGTCCGTAGCTTACAAACTGCTTAAACCTAGGGAAGCTAACCTAAGGACAACACACACACACACACACACCCATGCCCCAGGGAGGACTCGAACCTCCAACGGCGAGCAACCGTGCGCTCCGCAGCGAGGCGCCTTAGACCGCTCGGCTACTCGACCGCAGCTAAATAGCTACTCCGGATGCAAAATGTCAGGTATCCAAATTGTAGAGTATTAAATTCCGTGTAAAAAGAGCTCCGAAATATTCAAATTCACTTCCTGCTACGCATAGATACTAACAAAAGATTTTAGCAATCAGGAAACACGGGTTGGAATCCCGGCTATGTAAACATTTCCAACTTTACCCATTTACATGTAGTCACCATGGATACATTACTTGCACTGAACAAGAATTGCGTTGATGGTATTACGTTCTACACAAATTATAAATAAATTAATTTTATGTATTCCGATTACGTCTTAGATTAAGTCAATAAGACAATAATATTCCTACGAAAAAGGAAAGAAAAAAGACACACAAACTCACACACACTTGGATCATTCCACATATAAGAAAAAGATAGATACATTTTTATGTATACAGTGGATATTCTGAGCTTGGAACTATAATGGAACGTAAGGTTATTTACGTATATATGGAAGCACTTCTTTTGTAGATGGGTACCTAAAGCTTCCATTCAGGAGACAGAGGCCTTCAAGTAGGGTAACGTGCACAAATTTCGTACCCTTAAGGTGTTCTGTCTTTTATGTCAAATCTGATAAAGGGTAAAAATGTGGGAAAAGTCATAATATAACCTTTAAATATTAGTAAACAGATTTTATAATCATTAGGTCATAAGAAACGAATACAAAACAATTATTAACAAAAATCGAGCACAATAACCATTTAAATATTTGACGGGAGAGTTGCATATATGGCCCCCATAGTTCAATGGTAGGAAAACTGAATATATATTCATATAATAATTTTCTGAAACGTAGAAAAAAAGGTTCACACAAATACATTGTCTTAGTAACATCAAAGACAGAGAAAAGTACTGAAAAAACTACAGTGTGAGTCACTGATCCATACAAAAATCACATGAGACATTCCTCTTCTTAGGCACAGATGTACAGACTCCACGACACTAGTTGAAACAGCGAGAACATTGAAGCCATACCTCTCCTTTTGTGTCACTTGAGAATGGTTTACCACACATATTACAGTCTACATCTTCATCATCTGTTGAAACATAGGGGATGTCGGATTCACCCGATGAATCTGTTTCCAGGTCCTTCTTCTTGGAAGATGTTCTTTAAGAGATCCTGCTGTTTTAGATTGAGGAGCTCTTCTTTTGTGTGCAGCTTCAGTTTTTCCCATCTGAAGCTTTCGTTTCGTTCCTGGCTTCACAGCTCTTGCCATTCCAGATGTGGAAGGATTAGGCCCAGTAATTTTGCCATCTGCCTCCAAAACCTTAATTTTGTGTGGAGAGCCAGTAACAAGAAATGGTGATCCACGTCTTGTGCTGGTTGTTGGGGTAATTACTGGAACGTTCCTGATATCTTTGGGGCTAACAACTTTGATAGGTGCAGGCCTATCATTGGGAGTAACAACAGATGCTCAGAGGATTTGCTGGGACCAGGCATTTCCGGCCTATTTGTTTCGGCAGAGAGTTCCTCCTCTTTTGATGACTCTTCTACTCTGATGACTTAAATAATCTGCATCGCTGAATATCCCTGCGTTGAATGGAGCAATTCCAGTCTTGCGAAAACCACTGATGGCATTCTGTACCGATGCTGCACGACTGTAGACCTCTGCGAAAAGAGAAGCTACTTGTAGCTTCCTAACCACTCGATTTGGATGATTTGCAAGCCAATTTTCAATTGCAGATGCATAATACGTTTTAAGCGGGAACACAAAGGAAACGTCCAATGGCTGTAACGTGTTGGTGGAGTGAGGTGGGAGACAAACTATTGAAGTTCCATTATCACGAGCTCTATTGATGACATGTATATTACGAGTATGTGAATAATGTCCATCCAGAATTAGCACAACTGGCTTGTTTTTTGTAGGCTTTGTGACGTTAATAAAGTGGAGCATTGATCCATCCAGACTCTGAGCAGGCACCGCTAGAGCCAGGAGGATCACCATCGAGTAGCTCGTGCTGCCGCCTTTCTTCAGGAAAGATCAGCACTGGAGGAACATACTGCCCACCTGCTGACGTACAAGTCATTACAGTTGTTGTTGCTCCACGTTCTGCAGAAGCAAGTTTTTGTACTTGCTTCTTGCCTTTGGCTGCAATTACTCTTCTAGATTTATGCTGGACTACAGAAATTCCAGGCTCGTCTGCGTTGAAGATTCTCATTTCATCATGATTAATTTTGTCTAATTCTACTTTTAGAATGGAGAAAAATGCGTTCACGTTTTCCTTTGTAAACCCCTGAATTCGAGTCATAGAAAGGTTTTCTGGCCTTCTCATACAAAGATCAAGATGCCTTTTTAGGAACAACTTTTTCCACTTTCGGCCAGCTTTTTGTGTTTCTTTACAAAATGGATTTGGCAAATTGTTTGCCACAGCTAACGGAAAAGCCATCCATGTCACATTTCCAGAAGTAAGACCATAAAAATGTTTTTCCATTTCTAAGCAATATTCTATAAGCGACTCCTCAACTTGATGCATTAATACTGGTGGCCATCCAACCCTTCCTTTCACCATTTCTTCGGGAGAATGAGAAGATTTGACGTAGTCTTTCAGTGTAGCTCTTGGCGCCTTGAAGGTTTTTGATGCAGTTTTGAAGCCCACCTTTTTTGCTCTGACAGCATTTACTGCTTCAATCATTGCTTCAGGTTTACATTCTTTACTTTTTCCCATCTGCAATAGGCACAAAAAGTTAATACGTTACTGTAGATCGGTTATAATTAGCCCCTAACGGATTTATAAAACGAAAGCTATTCCAAATTTCGTCCCCAGGACAAAATTCGGACCATGAAAGGAGACGAAAATGTTTCTCGTCAACATTGTTGACGATTCCAACAAAACTAAAAGGAAGATAATAATGCCACTAGACAGTGTTAAAAAAGGAAGAAAATGACTATACATTGGTAATAATACAATGTAAATTTACGCACATTGACACTGAAAAATTATTTCACTTATGACGCTGTGCTGCAGCGAACTACACGTTTCAAAACAAAACCACCTCTTTGACAAAGATCACACTAGATGTCAGCGATACTGCTGCCAACTGCATAATGCTATCTGTGATAGTGTTTCCATCAGTCATCACCAGATTGCAGCAGTTCATTGGTGAGAAAAGCCAGGGGACGGAAATAGGCGCAGGGACGAATTATGGTGCCTTTACCCTATTACTGTCCCTGCGCGCACTCACCAAGAGGGAGTGAAAATCTCTTTGACGGAATTACACTCAAAAGTGTCGGGGTCTAAAATTTCGTTAAGCAAAAATTTTCATACGTGAATTTTGCGATTAGTGTTATCACTGGCCGCTAACGAAAAGCTACACTTAAACGTAAATGATGCAAGCCACAATGATTTACTTTTTAAAAAACTCTTCACTCACTGCCGAACCCAAAGTAGGGGGGGGGGGGGGGTTGAATGGGGCTTAGGGCTGCAGCCACCCTCCCCCGAACATTTATTTATTAGAAATCCGGTCAATGATTGTATACGCCTCTTCCCAAAACGACATCACCAAGCATAAATCGGGACATCCAACAACCTTTCAACCTTTTTTTATTCTTTTTTTGACATCAGTTTGAGATTCGATGCGGCAAAGTTTCTACGAGTTCAGCCTCCCCCCCCCCCTCCCCTGCCCTGAGACCGGAATTCTGGATTCGCTACTGTTTCCTGTTCATACTGAGCGGAATTCCTGAAATCAAATTTTGTAATGAACAATTCCATGAATCACCTGAATTTCTAATTTAAGTAAGACGTCACCTTCGTGCAGGATGGCCCGAGAACGCAACTACGTAAATGTTGCCCAGAGCTTTGACCGACTGTTAATATTTTTATTCTCGACTTATAAGAACTTCTCACAGTTCTGCGTGAAGAGACCGGTCACCAATGCAGGCCGCTACGTGTTCGGTTGCTATGGTAACGACATCAGACGTGAATTGTTTCGCCGCGGCGGAATAGCCGTGCGCTCTGAGGCGCCGTGCTGCGGTGCGTGCAGCAGTTCACCGTCGGAGGTTCGAGTCTTCCCTCGGGACTGGGTGTATTGTTGGCCTTAGGTTAGTTTAACTTAGTTCGAGTAGTTTCTAAGCTAGAGACTAATAACCAGGCAGTTAAGTCCCATAGATTTACAAACATTCGAACAATTTTTTAAATGTTTCAAAGCAGCTATTTCTTTAGTACTCTGAAATTCTTTTGGTAGAGAGCTGTTTTTAAGAATTTTATTGAATAAATTTAGAAGTCACAATCGGGTATTAAGCCCAGTATGTTTGATAAATGCTGGAAGAATACATCTAGACCGGCAGCTTTGCCAGTCTTCATCTCAGAGATGGCCAGGTCCAGTTCGTCTGAGCAAAAAGTTCTGGATACTTCCACGAGAGCCTGCTGGAATTTCTTAACTTCTTTACTTTACGGGATATAAATATGTCAGACCGTTGACGTTTGGACTTGGATGATGCTACGATTCGTTGGCTATGTCAGATCAGGATGTGTGGGAAGAAGTTTTTTCTCGGACACACTGTTAGGCAGTTTCATCAGGACTGACCAAGCCTTTGTGCTGCTGCGAATGAAATCTAAACTCTGAACTTTCCTGTCCTGGCGTTATCAAGCGAGTTCAGCAGGAGGTCGGCGGTGTTTGAATCTTCAGTGCTGATTAATATAGTTCAAAATGTTCAAATGTCGGTAAATCTATCGGACCAAACTGCGTGGTCATCAGTCCGTAGCTTACAAACTACTTAAACCTAGGTAAACTAACCTAAGGACAACACACACACACCCATGCCCCAGGGAGGACTCGAACCTCCACGGCGAGCAAACGCGCGCTCCGCAGCGAGACGCTTTAGACCGCTCGGCTACTCCACCGCGGCGATTAATATAGTATACTTATCTTCACACACTTGGCTCCATCGCGAAATATATGCCTTTCTGTACCCTCTAGGTATACATCTATATAAATCTACATAAACACTCTACAAGACACATTGAAGTGCATGTCAGAAGGTTCATCCAACTTCTTTTAAGATATTTCTCTACAGGTCCATTCTCTAATAGCTTGCGGGAAAAAGGAACACCAAAATTTTTCCGTTTTCGATCTGAATTCTCTTATTTTATTGTGGTGGTCATGTCTTAATACGTAGGTGCGTGCTAACAAAATATGCTCGCATTCGGAAGAGAAACTTGGTAAAAAAAAAAAAAAAAAAAAAAAAAAAAAAAAAAAAAAAAAAAAAAAAAAAAAAGGACCTCAAATCTCTCCACACTGAATAACGCCTTTCTTTCAAAGACCTCCACCCAACTCGTGCATCAGTTCCATGCCACGCTCTAAACTATGCCGGAATACTACAAAACTATCTGCTCTTCTCTGAACTCTTGCTGAATCGTCTATAAGTCCCACTTGGTGGGGCCACAATGCGCAGCAATACTTCAAAATAGGACGCACAAGTGTATTGTAGGCAGTTTATTTAGTAGAACTGTTGCATCTTCTACGAGTTCTGCCAGTAAAACGTAGTGTTTGGTTCGCCTTACGTACAATATTTTCTGTGTTCTTCCCTGTCGAACGCCAGATATCACTTCTTTTCTATTCGATGTCTTCCCTTCAGTTACAACGTACTGTATTCTTTCTGACAGGAAATCACGAATCCAATCGCACAACTGCGACGACATTCTATAAGCAATTTTTAGTAGAAGACGCTTGTGAGGTTCAGTGTCGAAAACCTTTCGGAAATCTAGAAATACGGAGTCTATTTGACATCCCTTGTTGATAGGACTCATCACTTCATATGACTAAACCAGCTACGTGTGTTTCACAAGAACAATACTTCTTTAATCCTCGATAAATATGGTGAATAGGTCGTTCTCTTCGAGGTAGTTCATAATATTTTAAAAAGTATATGTCCTAAAAACCAGCTGCAAACCGAAGACAATGATGTGGGCCTGTAATTTTGAGGATCAGTGCTACTGCCTGTCTTGAATATTGGAGTGATCTGTGCAGCTTTCCAGTCTATGGGTACGGACCTTTCACAGAGCGAGTGGTTGTATATGATAGCTAGGTATGGGGCTATGGCATCAGCATATTCTGAAAGGAAACTAATTGCTATACGATATGGACCGGGAGACTTACTTTTGTTAAGTGATTTAAGTTGCTTTAATACTTCATGGGTACATATTTTCAAATTAGGCATGTCGGCAGTTGCTCTTGATACGAATTCTGGAGTATATACGTCATCTTCTGTGGTGAAGGAATTTCGTAAAGCTGTGTTAAGCATTTATGTTTTAGCAGAACTGTAAGCAGAAGAATTGCCATTGCTTTCGCGTAGTGAAGGTTTTGATTGCGTTTTGCCGATAGTTACATTACATACGACCAGAATTTCTTAGGATTCTCTACCAAATTATGTGACAGGATTTCGTTGTGGAAACTATTATAAGGTTCTCACATTGACGTTCAACCTAAATTTCGAGTATCTGTAAAAGTTCGCCAGTTTTGGGGGGTTTTGGTCGGTTTAAAGTTGGGATGCTTTTTTCTTTGCTTCTGTAAGAGTGACCTAACATGTTGTATGTACCACCGCGGGTTAGACCGCTCTTTAAGGAATCCAACAAGTCCGTCACAATTACCTGTTTTGGAAAGGATGAGTGTAACGTTGTCCTCTAATTTGGAAGCGAACCCTCCCAGCCTGCTTCATTGAAGTTGCATCTGGGTTTGAGAAAGGATCTTGATGGGAAACATAACTGACGCCGGCACTGGTACTGAAAATGCACCCAGTACCTTCCTCTTCACCAAAAGAGATCTGACACAGGAAGAAAAGCATAGATGAGGTGAATAGCCACGCTGCCAATGGACTGGAAAAATGTGCTGGAGTCTTTTGATTATAAATGTTCAAATGTTTGTGAAGCTTACGGGACTTAACTGCGGGGTCATCAGTCCCTAAACTTACAAACTACTTACTAACTAGCTAACACTAAGGACGGCACAAATATCCATGCCCGAGGGGGGATTCGAACCTCCGACGGGGAACGGCCTCTCACGTCGCAGCACAGCGCCTAAATGCGCTCGGCCGTTCCGCCGCGGCAAGAAAGGTTATTTTCAGCTCATTCAGCTAAGGCTATACCAATTTAGTTATCAGTCGAGTGTCCCCATGGGCTACAGTGCCTGTTGAATTCGCCGACATATTAGGAAAAATGTTCTAAAACTGGAAGAAACGAGTGTTGCCACTGGATGTTAGGAGTCTTGTAAACATGAACTATGGTAGTTCCAGACACCTTTACTGCTAATACGAATATGTCATTGCAGCATCTTTAATGTATTATAGATACATCATCCAAGTCCGGTGTACCTTAGATAGCCACGCCATAGGATCTGTCGCCCATTTCTCCCAGAACACTGTAGCCGTGATTGTTAACCTCTTGCACAGATTTTAAGATCTTTGTTTCCTGTATCTTGATAGTAGTATTTTGAAAGTCTTGCTCTTTGTACGTAGACATGAAGAAACAATACATACTTTGTGAATGTGTTGTAGCCTAACGGTCCTCTGTTTCCTCGCAGTAATGGTAGCCAAGCTATCCGCAGTGAATTTTGCAGAGTCCTGCAATGTTCTTTATAACCTTTGGTCAAATTGTTCGGCCGAGAGTAACAAATAATGATGCCGATGTCATGTGGCATCGTTGTTGTTGTGGTCTTCAGTCCGCAGACTGGTTTGATGCAGCTCTCCACGCTACCCTGTCCTGTGCAAGCCTCTTCATCTGAGAATACATTCGGCAACCTACATCCTTTTGAATCTGCTTACTGTATTCGTCCCTGGGACTCCCTCTACGATTTTTACCCCACACGTTTCCTTCTAATGCTAAGTTGACAATTCCTTGATGTCTCAGAATGTGTCCAACCAATCTATCCCTTCTCTTAGTCAGTATATGCCAGAAACTCCTTTTCTCCCCGATTCGGTTAAGCACCTCCTCATTAGTTACGTCATCTATCCATCTAATTTTCATTATTCGTCTGTAGCACCACATTTCAAAAGCTTCTATAATCTTTTTATCTGAACTCCTAATCGTCCACGTTTCACTCCCATACAATTCTACACTCCAGACAAATGGTTTCAGAAAGGACTTACTGACATTTAAACGAATACTGGATGTCAACAAATTTCGCTTCTTCAGAAACGCTTTTCTTCCCATAGCACTTTATATCTTCTTTACTCTGACCATCAGAAGTTATATTGCTACCAAAATAGAAAAAAATCTCATCTACTACTTTTATCGTCTCATTACTTAATGTAATTCCTTCAGCATTACCTGTTTTTCAGACACTACTACCGTTTATATCTGTTAATAATACGCCGGCCGCGGTGGCCGAGGGGACTGAGGCGCTTCAGTCACGGTCTGCACGGCCACTACGGTCGGGTGTTCGAATCCCCCCTCGGGCATAGATATTTGTGCCGTCCTTAGTTGTAGGTAGTTCATAAGTAGTTTGTAAGTTTAGGGACTGATGACCCCGTAGTTAAGTCCCTTAAGCTTAACAAACATTTGAACATTTGTTAATAATACGGACGGAACACGCCTCTATAAAATAAACAAATATCAATAGGAAAATGGTGTTTCCATAAAAAAAAAAAATAAATAAAATAAAAAAAAATAAAAAAATAAATAAATAAATAAATAAATAAATAAAAGTCGTCCAGTGAGCAATGTGTCACAGATGGAAGGGTTTAATGAAGTTTCACGGAAGCAGCGGTGTCTTCCAACTGGTGAGGAACACGCAGTAGTATTGGTGTTTTGCAGTAGGCGCTTGCCTGTCGATGAGAGCAGGTCGAAATGCCCGCGGCAGTCGTAGCCTTCCGCCAGTTTTTAAGCGCGCGGACATCCACCGTGGGTGGCGTCTTTAGTATGGACCAGACACGATGAGTGACGAGCAAGTTCGACACGCCCTCATGCCGCTGCCAAACCTAAGAGGACATTCAACAGTTCCGTCGTCAGCTCCTTCACCACCCTACGTACAGTCCCGATCTTGCCCCAATCGACTATTTCCTCTCCCTGCATTCGAAGCAGTGCCTCGGTGAACGACGTTTTCAAAACGACGATGAACACGAGACGAGTGTTATCACCGATGGATTAAAGAAGCTTTTGCACCGTTGCAGAAAGTGTATAGATGTCAATGACGAATATGTGGAAAAGTTAAATATGTAGTCAAATACTACTGTTAATTTCTCCTGCCAGTCACATAAAAGCCGCGGTGGAGTAGCCGAGCGGTCTAAAGCACCTCGCTGAGGAGCGCGCGGTTGCTCGCCGTGGAGGTTCGAGTCCTCCTTGGGGCATGGGTGTGTCTACCTAGATTTAAGTAGTTTGTAAGCTAGGACTGATGACCACGCAGTTTGGTCCGAGAGATTTACAGACATTTGAACATTTGAGTCACATAAAAAATTATATCTAAAGCTGTGCTGAATGACACAGAAGCACAAGCACAACACACAATTGGTGAGTACCAAGCTCGGTTCAGAAAAAGTAGATCGTTCTCAGGGCAAATGTTAACCTGAAAACAATACTCAGGATCAGAATAACGCTTAACCATAACACAGTCGTTGCATTTTTTGATCTCAAAAAACTCTATCATTCCGTAGACAAACAGTATTCGAAGAAATAGGGATCTGTAAAACCACCAGAAAGTTTCTTGAATTGATACTCGCAGACGCAACTTCAAAAGTTAAATTTCTTAGAGACGTTTTTGAGCCTTTCAGAATTAACACAAGACATTGACATGGCGATGGACTCTCACCAATTCTTTTCAATCTGGTTTCAGACAAAGTAGTAAGAGAATGGAAAATAGAACTAAAAGAGGAGACAATATGGAACGTATTCATGTAGAACAAGGAAGGGGAAGATCTGAAATGAAATGTTTCTCTTTTGTTGATGATATTGCACAATTTCGTAGAAGAGAAACAGATGCAAAAATGACAGAAACACTTCATAGAACTGCAGCCAAACCTCGTCTACACATACCATATGAAAAAACGGAATATATTCAACACAAACAAATAGAGAGCAATATCTACACACACAACACGGAAACATTAAAAGAGTTGAGAAGTTCAAGTATTGGGGAGAATGGATACAATCAAATAGACTTGATAATATCACAAGTAAAGAAAGATGAAGGTAAATGGTATTTAAGTAAAAACTGGCCCAAAACTGATAGAATAAAAAATCAGTATTGTTTCAGGCGACAAAAGGCAATGTGAGAAAAGACAGGGATAATTTCAGGGCCGGCCGCGGTGGCCGAGGAGACTTAGGCGCTCCAGTCACGGTCTGCACGGCCACTACGGTCGGGGGTTCGAATCCCCCCTTGGGCATGGATATTTGTGCCGTCCTAGTTCGTAAGTAGTTCATACGTTTAGGGACTGATGACCCCGTGGTTAAGTCCCATAGACTATACAAACATTTGAACATTTTGATAATTTCAGGTTACGGATCAGATCTGCAAAATTGCCCATCCGACATGTGACATTACGAAGTGTGTAGTTTATGCCACAAAAAGACTGAGTGGGTTGTTAAGTTTAAGATTTTTTTGGAACTCCACAAGAACAAATTGCAGAATATTTTAATAATAATGAAATTCGAAATACAGAGTGGAATTACTTACTCTAATTTGAATTCATTATAAATTGGAAAGTCGATTTGTCTGGTTTTGCTATGCAATCAACAAAAAATATGATTTTATCGACAATGACAAGAGAACTGTTCCTTATACAGTGGCGTAACTATGGGGGGGGGGGGGATGAGAGGGATAGAACCTCCTCAGAACCCAAAAAAGAAAAAAAAATCGTATAACAACAATCTGGTAAAGGTAAAGATTGAAAACTTGGGGTGTTTTACCATAGTCTTTCATTGGATGGGAGTGAATTAGTTTCTTCAACGGGAGTGGTAGATGGTAGTCTGTCTGGGAACTGACTAAAATTTTGCTCGTCAAGCCGTTCTATCACCCCCCCCCCCAAGTCCTAGTTACGCCACTGTCTTATATATTCATGTAAATGGGGACTTTAAAATTTTACAGTTTGTTATATTGGTGGGCGAGAATAAAGTTTTGAATTTCAATAGAGCAGTGTCACATGACCAAGGTTTTTTTTGGGGGGTGGGGAGGGGGGTTTGGGGGTGGGGGAGGGGGCCGAGAAAAAAAAGCCACAGTGGTTTTTTGTCTGCGCTCTGAAAGAAGATGCATCAGTGGGGCTAGGAGTCGCCTGTGATCGGCCATCGAATTATTACAATTAGTGGGTCAAAGAACATTTTCTGGGTATTTATTTCAATACTACCCCTGGCATGTGCTTTCAGCTTGATGTACCGTCACTCAACCAAACCTTAATTTTCAAAACGTGCCGATAGGTTAAACTACATATTATGTGTGTGAGCTGCTTCCGTTGAGGGTTGTATTTGAAGGAAACTGTAGGACATAATAGGGACCACAAACCGGTAGCGTTGCAAAAAACGAAAACTACAACCTAGAATGGTTAGGTCAACTGAACAGAGGCAGCTCATCAACCAACGGATGAAGTTGTCCTAAGATAAGGAAAAGGTTGAACCATAGTCACGCCATGGGTAACATCACTATGATCGGATGCGCGTGTCCGCTCCCCGTCGGGGGTTCGAATCCCCCTTAGAGTATGGATATTTGTGCCGTCCATGGTATAAGGTAGTTCATAAGTAGTTTGTAAGTTTAGGGACTGATGACCCCGCAGTTAAGTCCCTTAAGCTTAACAAACATTTGAACATTTGAATTTGCTAACATCACGTCACGGTCAGTGACGTCACATACTGTCAAAAACCCCAGTTTATTCTTACTCGATGGGAAAAAATAAAGCACCATTTTCGCGTAGAAGTTCGAAACACGCAGTAGATGTGGTATTTGTTCGCAAAAGAGAACGGCAAAATTAAATTTGGCATTAATTATTACTGTAGTTGCCTTAGGTGAGCAAAGAGAGCAGAAATACACGTAAAACAAGCAAAACGAAGATGAGTTAAGCAAATGTTTTTGAAGGGTATGCATGAAGACGAATTTGACATACTTCACAGAGAACTTTGAGACTACATTTCACAAAAAAATTTCCAATGGCGAGTCAATTTTTCAGATAACTGTCTCTAATAAGCGGGAGGATAAAGATAGGGAACACAGATATGGGCCAAGCAAGTTCTCAAAATAAATTAATTAATAATGAAAATTGATTGTGTGTTTGGGCTGTGTGAGGCTTGTTTCGGTTTCTCAAGTCAATTACGGTTTTCGCTTCCTATTTTCACGTATTTTATGGAGCAAAACATCAATTTTTAATACTGCACACCGTAAAAACTATACGCTATCAAAAATTGTTATGTAAACATTGTCGATTAGTCAGTTGGAAGTGTAAGCCTCACAAAAATATTTACAACAAGAAATGTATATCTAGAAAAACAAAACATGGTACGACCAGACAGTTTATATGGATCTGAATGCCTGACGATAACATATAAGATGAATAAACTAGAGGTACTGGAAATAAGGATTATTAAAAAGATAATTGGTGCAATAAAAAGTGCAGATGGTTGGAAAATAATAAGTAATGAGCAGATCTACAAAAACATAGAGATAATATCTGAAGTAACGGCCAAACGAAGATTAGTCTTTTTCGGACATCTCTACCGACTGAATAGAAATAGCCTAACAAAACAAATATTCCTATATTTCTGGGAGAAGTAATCGACAATAGCATTGATTATAGAAGTAAGGAAAGATCTAGAAAGGAAGAACACCAAAAAAATCAGGAATATCATAAATAAACCGTTTTAAAAATGAAATGCTAAGTTTGGAAGGCTTTCAAACAGTAAAAAAAATCAGGAACAACATGGACAGAAGAAAGGAAGAGAGCTCATGGGGAAAAATGAGGGAATAGTGGAAAAATTGGAAACAACAAGAAAGGAAGAAGAGGAACTAAAGTTGTTAACGTGATCCTAGTTGGTCAATACGATTGTGTGTAAAGAAAATAAAAAGGGAAAAGTGACGTGACTTAATAAACTACTACTACTACTTCTTGAAAATAGGTTAAGAAAGGGCAAACCTCCGTTGTTAGCTTTTATGGATTTAGAGAAAGCTATTGATAACGTTGACTGGGATAAAGTTTTCTAATTCTGCAGATAGCAGGGATAAAATATAGGGAACTAAAAGTTATGTATAACTTGTACAAAAGCCACACAACAATTACCAGAGTCGAAGGGTATGAAGGGGATGCGGGTATTAGGGAGTAAGACAGACTTGTAGCGTTTCGCCAATGTTATTCAGTCTGTACATAGAGAAAGTTGTAAAGGAATGCAAGAAGAAATTTGGAGAAAGAATTGAAGTTCAAGGAGAAGAAATAAAACCTTCGTGGTCGTTGGAGTCGCCAAAATAGAACGCTTTTTCTTTTAGCAATGATTCAGTTCAGTTTACTTCGAGGGTTATTGGACGTCAGATATACAAGAATGTGAAGTATAAAGGGATAGGGGAGGAAAAGAAAGATATAGTCATAATTGGTTCGGACATGTCGCTACAAAACAACTTTTCTTTAATATTATAGTGTAGGTATTTCAGTTATCTGTCTATGCAACTGATTTAATAAAATATTTTATTGCCATATGAATTTTGCCTTTATTTGAAAGGCATCATCAGTGGCAATATTTCATGGATATAGCTTTACATCTGGTGCTCACTGGTTGCTTCCAGCTGTCCTGCTTCAATTCGCCGGCCGCGGTGGCCGAGGGGACTGAGGCGCTCCAGTCACGGTCCGCACGGCCACTACGGTCGGGGGTTCGAATCCCCCCTCGGGCATGGTTATTTGTGCCGTCCTTAGCTGTAAGTAGTTGATAAGTAGTTTGTAAGTTTAGGGACTGATGACCCCGTAGTTAAGTCCCATAGACTCTACAAACATTTGAACATTTTGCTTCAATTCTGTGCATTTTGCTGTTTTTGTTGTTCCAGCACTTCACAGTTAGCACCACTAGGCACATGCCTTTTTTGTTTGTCAAATGAAAATGAAACTTTTCTTTAATTTATTCGTGAAAAAAAATGCCGCTGTTAACCCTACACTTTTCCCCGCCGATTCGTTTCGGGTAACACGAATTCAGGACATGCTACTTGCTGAAGGAAACAAAATAATAAAATTAAAAAAAAAAAAAAAAAAATAGATGGAACACGTGAGGCAATACATTACTACTTATCCCAGAAGATAGGTTAAGGAAGGGCCATAAAAATCTTGTCTCATGACAGATGTTTTTATTATGACAAATAGGACCTTACTTCTGTAATGCGCCTCCTATTTACGTCAATTTGAGTCTTTTTGTCAGACGGCGTGTTTAACTTTGAATCACTTTCTCTGGAAACCACCGCTCCGTCCGGCCGCTTGCTTCCTTCCGCCAGGTGAGCTGATGGAAGGCCGTTGTCTCTGTCGTCAGTTTTATGGCCGCCCCGTAAAACAGCGGGGGTGGCAGGGAGGGGTGTGGTGGCAGGCAGGGGTGGAATGCGCCACAAAGCCGCCAAGGCCGCGCGGTGCCGGGCTCCGCACTCGCGCGTTCTGCTGCCTTTGTGGCTCTCCTCCTCCCTGCTGCTTTTTCTTTATCCACGGTCAACCCGGCGAGCGTCAAAAAACTCCGTCCGTCCCCAGAGCGACAAGCGGAGTTATTTATTGTTGCCCTAAATTGGCGAGCCGCAAGGGTTCCGAGGGACAGGAAGGGCCCGACTGATACCGCCTTTGTTGCGGCCTAAAAGGGACGCCACTAAAACGCAAACCTGGTATTGTTTTCCTTCCCTCTTTATTTACTCTTTTTTTTTCCTTCCTTCCTTCCCTCCTGCCCGTGCCGTACTATCCGCCGAGTGTGGGCGTAGCGTTTCCGCGTTCCAGCTCAGTGTTACGTCGGCGTCGTTTCGGGTCGTTGCTACTTTGGTTTCGCGTGTCGCGCTAAACGCCTTCCGTGTCGTGGCAGTATTTCCGTGTGCGTTCCGGAACTGGCGGGGACGACTTCGGGCCAGTATTTACGTGTGGCAGGAAAGTTCCAGGACGTCTGGGACTTCTTTCTGTGTCTACGATGACGACTGGGGTCATTAGAGAACTCACAATGCACCCAGAATGTTAAGCGTTGTGCAAAACGCGTCTTCACGTAATCTTTAGCCATGCACTGGAATACGCAACGAGCTGTTGTTCGAAACGACATCACACCTACGTAACAAAGTCTAATGACGTTTTAAATAATAAAAATGCGCTCTTCGGTAGTAAAACAACAGCAGCAAGCTCCACAGCTACAATGAATAATGCACCATTCCTTTCCGATCGTCTTTCGCTCGTACTGAGTACTGTATTGTTGCTATCGATTCGAAGTAATTTATCGATACGCCTAATCGACAGTGTTCAGTTGCGCTTTCAGTAGAGGAAATGCGATATATATATATATATATATATATATATATATATATATACACCACAGTGGTTTCCTGAGCGTTGTCCTGTTGGAAATGGAACGCCATTTGCCTTTTTCCGACCGTTCAACAGGCATACTCAATCGGTTAGTATTGAAGCTGCAGTTTAGCCTGGTTTAGGAACCACAGTGCAACTCGACATTCTTCATATCTAATAACATTGCCAGTGGTGAGAGAAGTGGCAAGTGACAGATGTAAATCTCAGGTTTGACCGAATCGAACTCGCGACGTTTGGATCTGTAAGCTTGCACTTTACCGCGGAGCCACAATGTTTTATGATAGTGTAGTAGTAAATAATGACTAAAACAACTGCATTACAAGTAACGCCGCATCACGTATTTTTACGCTGCGTATCACTGAAAGATTGTATAAACTAGAGATATAAGTTTATCAGCGAGAATCCGTATTCTGAGAGCTATGGTCTTTCCAATTGTGATGTATTGATCTATGGATATGAGAAAGGGGCATTAGAAAGGCTGAACGACGAAGAATAGACACTTTTGAATTTTGGTGCCGGAACAAACTTCTGCGAGTTCTGTGCAGTGCAGAGAGAACAAATACATCAATATTAGCACAAATAAAATCAGGTTGTATACTGGAAGCTCTCATCCTGAAACAAAAAGCTGACCTACTTTGGATATATCACAACAAGACATGTTTCAGTGGAAAAAAAAATTGATGCTGGGGAAGACTGAAGGCAACAGAAGAACAAGTACGTCGTAAGTGGAGATGGATTGATGGAATCACAGGAGTAATGTGTTTCAACAGAGAAAGTGTACGAGAGAAAGTGCAGGACAAAAGAAGTTGGTCCGTGTGGCTACGGAAAGGCGGAACCGACTGAAGTATTAGCTGAGAGAGCGACAGAGAACAGAAACGAGGCACGAATTGCGGGTGTGGCTGATTTTAGCCAATGAATGGAAAGGGGACCACCGAAGAAGAGAATATACAACGTGTCATCTGTGGTAAAACTACCTAGGGTTGAGGGCAAAGAAGTTGTACTAGCCTACAGATTCATCGACATATAATACGACGGGTTCGATGTCAAGTGATTTACGCGAACTGCACGCTACTCCTTCCGGAATCGACCGTTTGTATGGACGCTGAAGAGACAGTCCAATAATAAATGAGACAGGGAGACGATATATCGCACGAAACACTTTGCTTGTGGACTTCGTGCTACAACTCGCTACCCACACCAACTTATCTGCTCCAAATGATTGACGTTCCGGCTCAGTTTGCACTTACGATTCTTCAGGTTGCGTTTCGAGAGAATCTAACAGAAACAGGACACGTTCCCCCACTATGTAGAGCAAGTACTTTTGACGCAAAACAACAAGATAGTAGTCTTCCCAACTTCACCGCTAGTCGTGGGAGGTGACGAGCCGGAATCTTTTGAACGGTGTCGGCGAAAACATTTGTGGCAGAAGTGTTTCTTTCACTGGGGAGAAATGGCCCCGTACCGCTAGTTGCTGGCGCAAAAACCGGACGCCGACGTCATGTTCCGCTGCGTTTGACGCCTTTCTGAGGAGACACAGGAAGGAAAGCAGCGAAACGAGGAACTGGCTTCCCACAGGATGCTCAGTGGTTGCGCCGCAAGCAGAGGGGAGGAATCCACCCACAAGTATACGAATCGAGCAACGCCAGACCGCTGCATCGTGAGACCGCGATCACCTAGTGAAACCAATTTTTTTTTCTCTCTCTGTGAAATATGTTGCGTGTGTGTGTCCGCGAATAGTCCGTATATTGGCATCTGGTCGTGTGTAATTCCTGTCAACAAGACAGGCAAAGTGAGTTGGCATGATTAGATGATTAGTGGCATTGTTGGTAAGCCTGTCAGGTATTAGGCAGTTTTCTTTTTTTTTGAGTGAAAGAAGTATGGCGTGGATTTCGTGTGTCAGTGCTTCAGTGGTTGTGGAATTTCGGCTGCCGCTTCACGCGAGGAGACAGGATAGTCTCTTTCGGCGCAGGAGAACGCTACTACACCGAGGGAAGGCGCGTCCCATCACTGACAGGTATCAGGTACTGTTCTACTAACTAATCACTCCTAAGTTATTTTATTTACTTCTTGCAGTTCGAGTTTCTTACTATTACTTACTATATTTAGAAATTTGAAGAATATAACGCGCAATGCGGAAGAATAATTACTCTTTGAAAATTATATTTACTCTTTGAAAATGGTTTTATTGGTTGCATTGTTGCTTGAGGGTTGATAATGATAAAAGGGTGGACTATATTGCGATGTAAACTTATCGGTGTATATAAAATTCTACGTGTGTGTGTGTGTGTGTGTTAATATTTCGCTCTGCAGCGAAAACTACAGAACGCAGACGAATGGCCTGTCTGTAATTGTTGCCCGAAGCCTCTCGTTGTACACCATAGCAGTTTCATGCCGATAGCTATAAGAGGGTGGAAGATATGGTGGTTGAAAGTCGTCAAATTATAGAAAAATTCGGAGTGAAGGCCAGCGATAACGTGTGCGACTCTACAGCAAGGAGGTTACATACAGCGAAACGTGATGCCACAGACCATATCTTTGGTCTATGCGTGCTACAATGTCTTCAGCTCTTTGTCTGTAAGGATAAGCATACGAATAAGGAAATATAAGAATAAATAAATAAAGCAGTAAAAAAGAAATTTCTTTTAATACATCTCTTTAAAAAAATCGATTTGACGTTTCGCGCATTATCTGTCATGATATTACAATCAACCAACACGCGAGCGCAGCCGCGGGTTTAAGCTAGTACAATTTATGATTGAATGTAGGCTTCCACGACCGGTTGTTGAATTATTGAATATTTTATTGAATATTTGATACCTCGGAACAAGGCCATGGGTCAGGACATGACGTCTCGTCTTCCACTGGTGAATTCATCTTCAGATGCTTTGCACACACTGGTTAACTTACGTCAGCTCAGCAAGCCGTACTGTTTATGGTTTCTACGCAACGGTCCGCTCATGGCATGATGAAAATGCTATGTACAATGGTGTAGTCGATCCGAAGTTTGCTACAGAGCTCGTGCTGAAGAGTTGGTACTGTTTATTTTATAACTAAGGTCCACAATTTTTCTAATATAAATTCCACTTTTCTACTCTTTTGTCTTTAGAATTTAGACGGTTTCTCTGTACTTTCTAGCGTAGTAATTATTTGGTCTTACTACAACTGTCAGAGAATGGAATGTCAAGCCGTCTAGGCAAGACGGATAAATCAGTAGTAGCAGAAGATACACTAGGACCTGAAAAAAAAAAAAAAAAAAAAAAAAAAAAAAAAAAAAAAAAAAAACAATTTTCTGACACTGTCGTTGCAGCATGACTAAATAATTACTACGCTACGATGTACAGATAAGGAACTGAAATTCTGAAGCACGAAACCAATTTCAGTAGAACACAAGAACGAGTGAAGTTAGACAAATTTTGGGCCTCAATGATAATTGAAATAAAGAGCACCATCTCTTCACGATAAACTCCATAACATACTTTGGCGCGACTCCCCAAAATTAGACTCCGGTCTTGTGACGTGACGAGCGGACCGTTGCCTGGACAAAACAGTACGGCTTGTTTAGTTGACTTAAGTGTGATCCTGTGTCTGCAAAGCCTCCGAAGAAAATGTGGGAGAGGAAACGACAGGCGAAGCATCAAGCCATGGACCAAGGCCTTGTCGCCAGGTATCTAATATCGTCAGTTATACAGTTCATGTTTTGCTTAACAACCCAGCTATTTATTCATCGTATGGCGTATGACAGTAGCACATGTCCACATACAACTGGACTAATGAACAGAAATATACACGGTGTTTCACTAATTGTGTTTGCCTCTGTAACTTATAAAATAATAGGTGACGGGAAATTTTAATGCGGTAGGTCAACACAAGAAATGTTACACTTTCTGCGGAGCTATGAACATAGTTTATTGTATCATTTTCCAAAGAGGTACAGCACAAAGATATAATTTTTTTAATGGAACAATAGTTTTTTTTCTATCGTGCATTGGATTCGTTGAAACCAGCTCCGTCCAAATCAATTTAAACTACATTCCTATCATTGTTAGTTTGAGAGCTACAACCATTCAAAGTTTAGGGGGCGGAGGCTACGACAGCGTAGCTGACTGGCTGGTGGTCATGAGACAGTGGGCCGTGTCCCAGGGGATAGCCACTCGACCAGTCAGCTACGCTATCGCAGCCTCCGCCCCCGGAACTTTGAAGGGTTGTAGCTCCCAAACTAACAGTGATAGGAATGTAGTTTAAATTGATTTGGACGCAGCTGGTTTAAACGAATCCAATGCGCGATAGAAAAAACTATTGTTCCATTAAAATAATTATATATTTGAGGTGTAACACTTTGGAAAATGATACAATAAACTATGTTCATAGCTCCGCATAAATTGTAACATTTCTTGTGTTGACCTACTGCATTACAATTTCCCGTCACCTATTATTTTATAAGTTACAGAGGCAAACACACTTAGTGTAACATATTGAACAAGACTAAAATTTTCAGTACATATGAGTGAACAATGTAATATGTATCATAATAATAAACAGAATCGGGACATGTCTCGTGTGAGACTAGCTGTCGGATACACATCAGTGACCAGGTCTTGAATCCCCTCGATAGCCCAGTGGCCTCTATAGAGCCCTCATCTGGCTCGCCGTGTTTTCTGGTAGGGCTTAAATGCTCCACAGTCACTACTTGATCTATCCACGAGTCCCCATTTGTAAAGCACGGCCTTGGATCCCCTGTGGCTGCTTCGGTTGTGATTCGGCTTAGGTCAACCGTTTCTTGTGAAGCTAAACACTTTCGGTGCTTTTAAGGGTCACTTACGAGATGATGGTTGCTGACTGAGGTTTTCCCCACCTTCTTCCACATGATCGCTTAGGTCGAAGGTCCTCTTTTCTTTTATTGGTTTATTTGGCCTTCTACCACCGATAGTGGGAATGTAAATACAAATAAATAGTGAACAAAGACGTCCGTCATTAGTGGTGAAGCTATTAGATACATAAACAATTGAAACTGCATTACATTAGAATTAAAATCATCTCTCTGAAATAACTTTACGTGCAAAACCTTACAATGTATTACCAAAACTTCTTACACAGCTGTTATTCCGTATCAGTTTTCGTGATTTAAACCGTGTACTTGGCGCAATTATATGTTTATATAAAAAGACACTGTTGTTGTTATGGTGATCTTCAGTCCGCAGACTGGTTTGATGCAGCTCTCCACACTACCCTGTCCTGTGCAAGCCTCTTCATCTGAGAATACATTCGGCAACCTACATCCTTTTGATACTGCTATCTGCTTTCTATATTCGTCCCTCGGTCTCCCTCTACGATTTTTACCCCACACGCTTCCTTGTAATGCTAACTTGACAAAGACACTACGAAAACTAAACGGCCAGACCAAACTACCCGGCCGATTTCCTTCATTTTTGCTTTAAATGAAAGGTATTCATCCACAGATTTGTCATCAAGTATCAGAATTTGCATAACTCTTGCCTTCCTTTTCCTATACTCTGTATATTTCTCATGCGGATGTCCTTGCTGTAAACTAAAGTCTGTCAGTCAGGCCGTTCTATCCGACCGATTTCTTTCATTTTTGTTTCAAACGAAAGGTATTCATTTGCAGATTTGTCATCAAGTATCAGAATGAACGCAAGTCTTTCCATCCTTTATTTCTATTCAAACGCGATAGCCTTCTGTCCTTACAATGAATACTTTAATTGGTTTGTTTTACGATATCTTCGGTTCTAATTAAGTTACTCAGTTCTTTTTGACCTAACAACACTCAGTGAATCAAGCTCTTTCATTTGCGCTTTTAAACACTTACAATTATTGATTCTGAAGAAAGCTATGCGTTAAGTTTTATCTTCCATTTTTTCACAACTTTTTTGTCATTCCACTAACGGTGCGAAATATACGCACGGGTCCTCTAGTTTTTTTTTAATGAAATCTTTAACAGATGAACATTTTGCTTCATCTGTCTGTACTGTTTCCTGTTCTAAATATATGTATTGTGTCGTCTTACTTCTACTGGGGCAATTTTTAAGAATCACGTAATTCTAAAAATGGATTCGTGCAGCTGCACGTTTACCTACTCCCCCACCAACCAGCAGTTACCGGCCTATGAGTAAGAGACTGACTCTGGCATTTATAATTTTTTAAGAAAGCTCAGTAACAACAGAAACAGCTACAGAGTGGAACGTGTATCAGTACGAATATTGAGGAATGGTTCCCAAACGTTTCTAGACCAGGCACCACATTAATTCCTTTCTTGTGAGGAAAACAGAGCCGCGCGGTTCCGTCCTGCCGGAAGTTCGAGTCCTCCCTCGGACATCGATGTGTGTAATATCCTTAGAGTAAGTTACTCTAAGTAGGTAGTAAGTGTAGGGATTGATGACGACAATGTTTTGGCCCCATCATAGATTTACAACATTTGATTTTGAACAGGGCTCGCCACGTGAGAGTGACCGTGCGTTCTAAGGCGCCTTGCTGTGGAGGTTCTAGTCCTCCCTCAGGCTTGAGTGTGTGTGCGTGTGTTGTTATTAGCCTAAGTTATCAGTATTAATGTCCTCGGCTACATTAAACACTATTTCGCTTAACAGAAAAATACAGGTAACTTAGGAAACTTCCTGGCAGATTAAAATTGTGTGCTAGAACCGGGATTCGAACCTGGGAGCTTTGCCTTTCGCGGGCAAGCGCACTACGGACTGTGCTATCCCGACACGACTCACAACTTTATTTCCACCAGTACCTCGCCTCCTACTTTCCAAATTTCACAGAAGCTCTCCTGCGAAACTTGCAAGGCTAGCGCTCCTAGAAGAAAGGATATTGTGGAGACATGGCTTAGCCACAACCTAAGGGATGTTTCCAGAATGAAACTTTCACTCTGCACTCTTCAGTTGTGAGGCGGCATCGTGCTTCGTGTCGGGATAGCTCAGTCGGTAGAGCGCTTGCCCGCGAAAGGCAAACGTCCCAGGTTCGAAGCCCGGTTCCGGCACACAATTTTAATCTTTCAGAAGTTTCATATCAGCGCACACTCCGCTGCAGAGTGAAAGTTTCATTCAGGTAACTTATTTTAAGAAGGAATGGGCTTTAAATTCACCTCCGGCCATCCGGATATATTTTCTTCAGCGCCTTTGTTCAGTAGACGTGTTTTATACTTCGTCTCATGTTCGTATCCTGTAAAAGGACTACTTCGCCGATTGTGATTTCGTATTAACATTTATTTCTACCCGTGCGCGCGAGCCACCCAACGATCGTGTGTGTGTGTGTGTGTGTGTGTGTGTGTGTGTGTGCACCTGACGGTGAGGACGGTCAAGTAAGGTGAAAAGAGTCACTTCGGAAAGGTAGTCAAACGCGACCACGTAATTTCCTCGCTGTTGCACCTGTCCTATAATCACCAACATCAGTGTCTCCGCTTTTTCTGGCGTCGATTTTAGTACTCCACGTAACAACTACCTGTAGCTGTGAGTGGCTGATCAGGTGGCAAAGTGGATATAATCTTCCAAACGAGGTATCAAAACAGGCATTAAAAAGCGAAGTGCTAGAAGACTGTACATCGTCTCATCGAATTAGCGGCAGATGTGTCCTAAAGGCCCGGTTGTGGGGGAACGATTGCTATGCTGTAGATGACAAGGAGCTAACAGAAAAATTCAACAAAAACAGAAGAACGAAATATAATGCAGTGTTGAATGGCGGAGTTCTGACACGTCGCAGCTCAGTTAAGCAGAAGAATGCAGTAGAGTAATCGGCAAAGCAGAAATATTTTTCTTCTCTAATACCGATACACATTAGTAGGGCAACATTTTATTGCTATATTAGTCCCGGTTAAATTAACCTGAGATTCGTCTCTGTCATTGATCCCCTGTTCTGTAAAAATGTATTGTTCGAATTGCATCTCTCTTTTTTTTTTTTTTTTTTTTTTTTTTTTTTTTTTTTTTTTTTTTTAGCAATAGGTCTGTTCTCTGTTGGTTGCGTCGATAAGGTTACAAGTTGCACTACCAATTTCTTATGGGACTTAACTACATACAAACTAACTTATACTAAAGATAACAAGGGAGGATTCGAACCCCCTACGGGGAATGACCTCGCGCATCGGAACATAGCGCCTCAATGCGCTCGGCCACTCCGCCGTGGCTCTCCATGACATATAGTCAAAATCGACTGAAGCAAAAGTTCCTGTGTTTATTAAAACTTTTCGTGCGTAACTGCAATATCCCTTGCTATATTCTTATGAACATTTATATTCACATGTGTAATTAAATGGGGACTCTTTATGTATTACAGACGTACACGGTGACATTTTGCATCAAGGAAAGAAAAAAAACAATGCTGAAAAATCATTTTATTCTTTCTCGAAATTCATTCTCTGGTAACACTGTCCGTTTTCATGTTGGTACCTCAAATCCGTGGTTTCCAAACGATTGTAGAACTTATTCACCTGACGATAATCGTTATCTACGCACTGAAGTTGACGTAATACAACAAAAGAAGTCGTAAGTGATGACTTATGTGAATACGGGCAGTTAGCCATCAATTAACAACAACTTTTACCCATTACGGATGTGGGACACGGCGACTGTGATGAGTAAATGAAGGTTTTCAGGAAACCACTACAACAACTCACTTCAGGAAATGTTAACATGTTTCTAATTGTAAGAGACCAAACAGATCTGGTCATCGGTCACTAGACTTACGAGGACGGGCCGCGGTGCAGTAGCCGAGCGGTCTAAAGCTCCTCGCTGCGGAGCGCGCGGTTGCTCGCCGTGGAGGTTCGAGTCCTCCCTGGGGCATGGGTGTGTGTGTTTGTCCGTAGGTTAGTTTACCTAGGTTTATGTAGTTTGTAAGCTACGCACCCTGCATGTGAGGGAAAAGGGCCAAAGAGATAGAACAGAATAGATACCTCTTAAGCAGTTACACATTACATGAAGTCTGAGAAAGAAGTGATTATTTTACTGGAAGTGCTTGGGATCGCCACTATGTCGCAGTGAAGGAAGACATCGAAGCAATTCAGAGGCGATCAATTTCTTCGACTTTCACAGTTTTAATCAGACCGTACGTTGTGACATATCAATCAAGTCGTAATTTTGCGTACTGTTTTAATCTGTAATAATAAATTTAATAACTATGTGGGACGTTAGAAAAGTCCATGCAAAAATAAAAACTACTAACGTGTTTGGGGGGGGGGGGGGGGGAACATTATTTTTCGACATAGTCTCCTTTTAGACTTACAACCTTCGACCAATGCTGTTCTAATTTGTTGACCTCTTCCCAGTAATAGGAATTGACCAAGCCTGCAAAATAGCTATTAGTTTCTGCAATAACTTCCTCGTTTGAATGACATCTTCGTCCTGCTTGACATTTCTTAAAATTGGGCAACAAATAGTAGTCCTAGGGAGCCAAGTCTGGAGAATAGGGGGGGGGGGGGGGGGATGTGAAACGAGTTGGAATATGATTTCCAATAATTTTGGGACCACAACTGCTGAGTTGTGTGCTGGTGCATTGTCATGATGGAAAAGGACTTTTTTGTGGACGAATCAACAGCGTTTTTCTTGCAGCTGGGTTTTCAAACGGTCCAATACCAATGAATAATATGTAGCTGTAATAGTTTTACCCTATTCCAAATAGTCGATGAGGGGTACCCCTTGCAAATTCCAAAAGACCGTTGCCATACTTTTCCGGCCGAACGACCGGATTTTTCCCTTGGCGCCTCGGTTACACAGTGGTAGAGTGCCAGATTAGAAATCCAAAGGTCGCGGGTTCGATCCCCGCCAGGTCCTAGGATTTTTATCTGTCACTTTCCACTTCTTTCACCTCTGGCAGTGTTACTCATGTGAAAAATACCGAGTAGCACCGTGGTTCGGAACGCACGTTAAACTGTAGGTCCCCCTATAACTGGCTGGGTAAGTCAGTTCCAAGGTCGGAGGAAGGCAACGGCATACCACCTCCGAACAGGACCATGCCTAGTAAAGCACTGTGGTGTTCAAACCAATCTTCGGATTGTTGACTGCTTTACCTTAACCGATTGTTTAGACTGTTCTTTGGTCTCAGGAGTATAGCAATGTATCCATGTTTCATCCACAGTGGCGAAACGATCCCTGAAGTCCTGCGGATTCTTCCTGAACAGCTGCAAACCTTCCTTGCTACTCTAAACACGATTCCGTTTATTGTAAAGCGTGAGCATTCGTGGCACCCATCTTGCGGATAGCTTTCTCATGTCCAAATGTTTGTGCAAAGTATTATGTACCCGTTCATCCGAGATGCCCACAACATAGCAATGTCACGCACCTTAACTCTTCTGTCATCGATCACCATATCATGGATTTTATGAATGCAGTCGTAACCTCCACAGGGCGTCCAGAACGTTCAGCGTCACTTGTGCCCCATATGGCCACTCAGAAATATTTGAAAGCACTTATAAACTGCTCTAATAGAAGGCGCAGAGTCACCATAATGTTTATCAAGCTTTTTTTTAAAAAAATTCTTATGAGACTTTTTGCCTTTTATAAGGTAAAGTAATGTTGGAGAAGGAATTAAAGTTCAGGGTGAAGAATTAAAAACATTGCGTTTTGCTGACGACATAGTAATTCTGTCAGAGACAGCAAAAGACCTGGAAGAGCAATTGAACGGAATGGACAGTGTGCTGAAAGGTGCATATAAGATGAACATTAACAAGAGCAAAACTAGGGTAATGGAGTGCAGTGTAAGAAAATTAGGTGATGCTAAAGGAATTAGATTGGGAAACGAAGCAATAAAGGAGGTAGATGAGTTTTGTTACTTGGGCAGTAAAATAACTAATGATGGTCGCAGTAGAGAGGATATAAAATGCAGAATGACAATGGGTAGAAAAGCGTTATTGAAAAAGATAAATTTGTTAACATCGAATATTGATTTAAGCCTAAGGAAGTCCTTTATGAAGGCATTTGTATGGAGTGTTGCCTTTTATGGGAGTGAAACATGGACGATAAACAGTGCGGACAGGAATAGGATTGAGGCTTTTGAAATATGGTGCTACAGAAGAATGCTGAAGATTAGGTGGGTGGATCGCGTAACTAATGAGGAGGTACTGAACAGAACTGGGGAGAAAAGGAATTTTTGGCATACCTTGACTAAAAGAAGGGATAGATTGGTAGGACAGATTCTTAGACATCAAGGAATTGTGAATTTAGCGTTGGAGGGAAGTGTGTGGGGTAAAAACCGCAGAGGAAGACCAAGAGATGGATACAGTAAGCAGATTCAGACAGATGTGGGTTGCCGTTCTTATGTGGAGATGATGAGGCTTGCTCAGGGTAGGGTATTGTGGAGAGCTGCATCAAACCAGTCTCTGGACTGAAGACCACAACAACAACAAAGTAATGTTTAAACACAACACGAAATTCTTTTTCGTCCATTCTTTGAGAATCACTCGATTTTCTTGATTAACGAGAACGCCAAAGACAAAGCAATATACCAATAGGGCTGAAACGTGGTGTGCGTTCTATCCGAAGATGCCACTAACTAAGCATGTCCTCGATACGCGCCGATGGTGCCATGTGTCGGACTTCGCACGGGCTTTTTAAGTAATGCCACATTGGCGTCCTTGTGTTTGGTGGAAAAAGTTGTGTTGCTAATGTCTTCAGTCCGGAGACTGGTTTGATGCAGCTCTCCACCCTGCTCTATCCTGAGCAAGCCTTTTCATCTCCTCATAAGAACGGCAACCCACATCCACTTGAATCTGCTTACTATACACTTCCCTCCAATGCTAAATTTACGATTCCCCGATGTCTAAGAATGTGTCCTACCAAACGATCCCTTCTTTTAGTCAGGGTATGCCAAAAATTCCTTTTCTGCAATTCTGTTCAGTACCTCTTCATTAGTTATGCGATCTACCCACCTAATCTTCAGCATTTTTCTGTAGCACCACATTTCAAAAGCCTCTATTCTCTTCCTGTGCGCACTGCTTATCGTCCATGTTTCACTCCCGTACAAGGCAACACTACACACAAATGCCTTCAGAGAAGGCTTCCTTACGCTTAAAATAATATTCGATGTTGGCAAATTTCTTTTTTTCAAAAATGGTTTTCTTCCGATTGCTATTCTGCATTTTATATCCTCTGTACTGTGACGATCGCATGTGATTTTACTACCCAAGTAACAAAACTCATTTACCTCTTTTATTGCTTCGTTACCTAATCTAATTCCTTCAGTATGGTCTGACTTTCTAAGAACGCATTCCATTATTTTTGTTTTCCTCTTGTTAATGTTCATTTTATACGATCCTTTCAACAGACTGTCCATTCCATTCAACTGCTCCTCCAGGTCCTTTGCTGTCTCTGACAGAATTACAATGTCATCCGCAAAACGCAATGTTTTTATTTCTTCCCACTGAACTTTAATCCCTATTGCAAATTTTTTCTTGCTTTCCTTCACCGCCTGCTCGATGCACAAATTGAATAACATCGGAGAAAGGCTACAGCCCTGTCTTACTCCCTTCCCAACTGATGCTTCCCTTTCATGCCCTCCGGCCGGCCGCGGTGGCCGAGGAGACTGAGGCGCTTCAGTCACGGTCTGCACGGCCACTAAGGTCGGGGGTTCGAATCCCCCCTCGGGCACGGAAATTTGTGCCGTCCTTAGTATAAGGTAGTTGATAAGTAGTTTGTAAGTTTAGGGACTGATGACCCCGTAGTTAAGTCCCATAAGCTTAACAAACATTTGAACATTTGAACATGCTCTTCGAGTCTAATAAGTGCGGTTTGGCTTTTGTACAAGTTGTAAATAACTCTCCTTTCCCTGTATTTTACCCCTCTGTAAAACCTTGTCCTTGGTAGCGTGAGCGACCGACCCTTGCGATAAACCGCGATCCTCAGATCCATCACGCATGGCCGGTCACGTGTGTCGCATCGCCTCCCGGCCGTGTGGGAACCTTGTAAGCCGTGCTGGGAGGGACGGCCGTACAACTGTACTGGAACAGACGGGCGTGGGGAGGAATGCGCCGCCAGCCAGCGGGGCCAGAGGAGCGTGCGCGGTGGCGAGACAGATTTAACGCCCCGCGTGTGTGTGAGTGCGTGTGTTCCGTGTGTGTGAGGTGGGCGTGCTAGCCGGGACCGCGAGGAGCAGCGGAGGACGGCGATAGCGCGGGAAGCAGAGAAAGCGAAAGCGCGGCGGATAAAGTGGGGAAGAGAGGAGCGGAGGCAGCGGCCAGCACGTGTGTGCGTGTGTGTGGAAATAAAAGGAGCGCGGTGGCTGGCTGGCGCGGCCGCGGCTCTGAACTTATAACTCAGCGCGCTGTCGCCAGTATATCAGGCGCCATCTTGGCTGTCTGGCGCGCTGCGCCGCGCTCGCCACGGCCGACGCGGCCGCTACCTGCCGCCACAGTCAAATGTTCAAGTGTTCGTAAATCTGTCGGACCATACTGATTGGTCATCAGTCTGTAGCTTACCTCCAGATGAAACTAAATCAGGCGCACCCGGCCTGAGAGGCCACCCACATATTTTTTTGGACTAGCTCCGCCATGTTAAATCAAATGCAAAATGCGTGTTGGCTAGTCTTGAAGAGGATCTAAAGGAAGGAATTACAGGAAACTTAAAGCATAATAATGGATTTATTTGACACAATACAAGTTAAACTAAAGTGACCAAAATTACCGATTTCCCACAAAGAGCATTAAAAATTGGTCGAACAGACATCCATAAAAGTAATGAAGGTATATTTAAAGGAGATTAGGCAGTCTATTCTGACATGGAATCATCTTTTCTCGCCACATCTGCAGCCAAAAACCGATGCTATAGCTCCCAAATCAACAGGCTGCAAAGGCAAGCTCCAGATCTTTCCGTGGGCCTTGTGTTATGAAAATAAATGCCGCTACAGTAAGTTTAACATTAGTTGTGACTTGTGACGTTTGGCTTGTCGGGGTGAAGGAGACGCCGTTGCCCAGGTAACAGCAATAGTGAGCCGGCTTTTCCACTCCCGCCGCCACCGCTGTTGCCAGAGCCTGTGTAAACAGCAGCACGCGGTGTTCTCTGTCCTGCATTGTTGTGTCCTACCGACAAAGAATGCTTCCAGGCGCCAGCGTGGCGTTAGATGTTGCCGGCGCGCTCAGCATACGCTGCAAACTATGCGAACCTTCCACTCGCTCCGCACCGACATGTCAAAAGTAGCAACTAATTTTAAACGCACTGTACGTGCCATTTTTTCACAATTTGCCGTATACCGGTATCTTTTACTGACTAATACATAGTTTTTCTTCCTTTCTGAATAACTACTCACATAATTCCCTCCCTAGTGTTTTCAAGAAAATTTTTCGAGATAAAAAGGGGGGAATTACGCGATAAAATACTGTAACTAGTTTCGGTATTTCTTTTGGATCATCTTCAGGAATTGTAACTCCATAGATGTCGTGAAGCTGGCAGGTAACTGGGACCCTTCCAGTGCTGTTATCCCAAAAAGTGAAACAAAAATGTTTCCAAAAAAATATGTGATGGAATCCCTTTATTCTGTTAGCAGCCATCCCTGCACCTGCATTATGATATAAGCCTATCGTTCGAAACAAGTGTTTGCACCACCATCTTTACTCGCCATCCGGTCGCCCTTGAATCTAAGTCCACACGCGTTCGCAGATCAGCAGGTGGTGGCATTCGCCCCGTGCCGTGCGGTGCAAAAATGTTGATGTACACAGCACCCTAGTGAGCAATTAATTTCACACTGTCGCTGACTCTACCTAATAAACACTAGATTGGATATTGAAACCACCGATGTTAACTTCACTTCTTGGGTACTGAAAGAAAAACCGTCGTCGTCCGGAACACTTACCGATAAGCGACCCCCCTTCCCCCTCGCCTTCCGTCGTCCCTCCCACACCGCTCATAAAAAGCCACGCGCCCGACGCCCAACAGCTTTGTTCACGAGACGCCACTGCCGTCAACACCTGACCACTTGGCAGGAACTCTTTGCGCAAACTGCGATTTACTGCAGAATTCCAATCAATAACAGGTGCTAGCATGTGCAGATTAGAACTAGATACCTTTGGGGTATTACAGTAATTTAAATCACTCAACAGAATACGTCTCCCTGTACCGAAGGTGTACCGATTAGGTTTCTTCCAGAGTATGCTGTTGTAATATCACCGTACCAAGTCCCCTCAGTGAAAGATCCGTACCGAAGGACTGGAAAGTTTCTGACATTACTCTTTTCATGTTGCCTGTACGAATCAATGTTAGACTTCGCGATTAATTGAGGATTTTTTTTTTTTTTTTTTTTTAATTTTATCATAGGAAGATCGGATAATAATCTGACAAGGGTGGATGAAATTAATACACGAAATTACTAAACAGAATGAAGGACGGAATACAGATTAGGGTTGAGGCAACACACAAAAATAACGTTACAGACAAAACGTACGGAGAGTACCCATCAGTGGCGGCGCGTCCTATGTGTTAACTGTTTCAGTGAATCCCCGGAAAGAAGGTCGTTGTGAAAAAAAAGTAAGTAAATACATAACATACAAAGTGTTATTAAACTTTCATTCTTTGTTTCTTTATGCACATTCAAAGTATTTTTATCGCATTAGAAACGTTTTACATCGTGGCCGCTTAGTATAGGTGGCAGTGAACGCAGCGTCGCAATACGCATGCGCGGCTGAGGTTCAAATTCTCTTCTGAACCCCCTGGAGGCAGAATATGGGCGCTCCCGCGGCAGGGAGCGGCAAGGGAAAACGTTGCCTTTATCACTGGCATTGGAGCTGCTCGAGACACCAGCTCCTGGCTACTCGACCTCTGGCGGTTACGCGCGATTGGTCCCGAAGCAAGACAATGGAGCTACTGCGCACCTCGCACCGCGCATGCGCATATCCAACGTTAAGGCAACAGTTATCTTATAACTAAAATTAAAGACGCATTAACTGTAAAAGCTTTCAGAAGATCCGATTATGAACAATAATTAAGTCGCACTCTCCGCCTAGGAAAAATAGCCGTGTGCTTAATGGCAACGCGTTGCTCTGTTTGAAAGTAGTGGGTTCGACACCGACTGCAAGTAATTTCTGTATACCTTGTGAATCCCCACCCCCCCCCCCCCAAAAAAATAAAAAAAAAATAAAAAATGGCTGGCATAACCTTTCCGGCCGAAGGATCGGTCTTCACCTACTTTGGTGCAGATTCTTTCTTGGTAACTCGTTGTTTACATCGTTCTTTCGTCTCAGGAGTGTAGTAGTGTATGTATGTTTCATCCACAGAGACGAAACGACGCTGAAAGTCCTGCGGATTCTTCCTGAACAGCTGCAAACCTTCCTTGCAACACTTGACACGATCCCGTTTTTTGGTCAAGCGTGAGCAGCATATCGCGGTCAGCTTTGTCATGTCCAAATGTTGATGCAAAATATAATGTATCCGTTCATTCGAGATGTCCACAGCACTAGCAATGTCACACACTTTACCTCTTATGTCATCCATCACCATACCATGGATTTTATCAGTGATTTCTGGAGTCGTGACCTCCACAGGGGGACCAGAACGTTCACCCTCACTTCTGCTCATATGGCCAACCACTTACATGAAACCACTTATAAAATGTTAAAATCGAAGGTGCCATCATAATGTTCATCAAGCTTCTCCTTAGGCTCCTGAGCCGTTTCGCTTTTCATAAAGTAATGTTTAATCACCACACGAAATTCTTTTTCGTCTATTCTTTGACAGTCACTCGACTTCCTTGATTGACACGAATGACAAACACAAAGAAATAGACCAATATGGCTGAAAATTGCTGTGCTTTCTTTCCAAAGATGTTACTAACTAAACATGACCTCGATACGCGCCAATGGTGCCAGCTCTAGGACTTTAGACGGACTTTTCAAGCGCCAATCGTACTTATTAACTTTCTGACTACGGATTCAAACAGCACACAAAATTACAACTCTACTTTTCAAACTCCCCTCGTAAATATGCATAGATCGGAGTTGCTGATTCAAGTTGCGCAGCCATCGCTGCACGGTGGTCCCAAATTCCAAAAAGCTGGTCAAAAGTAGGACGTGAAATTGATATTCTATGGACTTTTAATGGTTAGAATAGTTGTAGTAGCACACCTACTATGTTTATGACTATAAATAAAAGGTAATGGCCCCTGTGTGGCCCAGGAACGAATTTCGTCTGTGAGCATCGCGCCTGCCGAACTGTTTACTCGTCGAGCGTTGAAAGCAGAACAAAGTTCAGACGTGTGTAGAATCGCGAAAAGTTAACAGATTTGTTTCTGCAAAATGAAGTATTCTCCAGAAAGTAAGTACAATTTGAACGTGTAGCTTGAAATTGTTATTAACAATGTATGAAATAGTAAATAATTAATGACAGTAGTGGTATTTTTCTTGTTCGCGTTCCGAGACGTCCTGTTGAAAAAAGCAATAAGTCAAAACTCTTGTGGACTACTGCTCTTAAACCGAATGGAATTTGTTCCTCAGTCGTTTCTTAAAACATATCCAAATATTAGCTGCAACTAGCAGCGACTTTGGTTTTAGTGATAATTTTTATACGATAATGTGTGCTCTCTTTGAAGTTTTTCGTAATTTTACCCTCTGATATATTTTCTATAGGAAACTGGTGCAAACAATTCTCCTATTAATGTTATTCCTACATTTTCTACAGAACCTCTGGATAATACCGAAAAAATTTCTTCCACGAGAAAGGAAATTTTCGTACTTGTGAAATCGGTATTGAGCGAGATTATGAACGTGGTCACTGATACTGTTGAGATGGAGGTGTCAAACAAATTGAAGCATCCATACATTTTGCCGAAAAGTTTGAAAGATGCCATGGCTAAATTGGTATCGGTGTTCAAGAAGAGGTGGCAACAAGTGAGCAGGAATCCCCGATTCCCGACCTTCACTCGAAGCGAATGTGTTTTTGAAGAAATTTTCCGTCGTATTTCCTCCGCCATTTTATTTTTTCTAAATTTTGACTTCGAATTCGTAATCACCTACCCCGAAAATTTCCGATTTCAGACTTTCCGTCGAACTGAATACGGTACGTTTTTGAAGAGATTTTCCATCGTATTTATCCGCCATTTTGTTTTTCCAATTTTTTACTCCGAATTCGTAATCAGCGACCCAGAAAACCGCCAAGTTCAAATTTTCAGCCGATTTTATAACGTTTTCGACTTTTGGACAGCATCTACATCTACATACATACTCCGCAATTCACCGTAAGGTGCGTGGCGGAGGGTACACTGTACCAATACTAGGCATTTCCTTTCCTATTCCACTCCCAAATAGAACGAGGAAAAAAGGAATGCCTATATGTCTCCATACAATCCCTAATTTCTCTTATCTTGTCTTTGTGATCACTACGCGAAAAGTAAGTAGGCGGCAGCAAGATCGTACTACACTCAGCTTCAAATTCCGGCCCTCTAAATTTCCTCAACAGAAATTCACGAATAGAACGTCGTCTTTCCTCCAGCGTTCCCCAATTGAGTTGCCGGAGCATTTCCGTGACACTCGCGCATTGGTCGAACCTACCGGTAACAAATCTAGCTGCTCGCCTCTGAACCGTCTCTATGTCTTCCTTTAAACTGATCTGCTGCGGGTCCCAAACACTTGAGCAATACTCAAGACGTGGTCGTACAAGCGTTTTATACGCGGCCTCCTTTACAGGTGAAGTACATCTTCCCAAAATTGTCCCAATAAACCGAAATCGGCTGTCCGCCTTACTCACAACTGTCCTTACATGCTCGTTCCATTTCATATCGCTCTGCAATGTTACGCCTAGATATTTGAACGATGCGACAGCATCAAGAAGCTCACTACTAATGTTGTATTCGAACATTATGGGATTGCTTTTTGTACTCATACGCATCACCTTACATTTTTCTACATTAAGAGCTAGCTGCCATTCTTCGCACCAACTAGAAATTTTGTTTAAGTCATCCTGTATGCTATTACAGTCAGTTACAGACGACACCCTCCCATGCACCACAGCATCATCACCAAACAGCCGCAAATTACAAGTTACTCTGTACATCAGATCATTTATATAGATAGAGAATAATAGCGGTCCTATCACACTTCCCTGGGGCACGCCTGACGATACACTCGTCTCTGATGAACACTCGCCGTCGAGAACAACGTACTGCGTTCTATTACTCAGGAAGTCTTCCAGCCAGTCACAAATCTGTGAACCTATTCCATAAGCTCGTATTTTCGTTAGCAGTCTGCAGTGTGTCATCGCGTCGAACGCCGTTTTGAAGTCGAGAAAAACACAGTCCGCCTGTTGCCCTTCATCCATGGCTCGCAAGGTGTCATGTGAGAAAAGGGCAAGCTTTTTGGGATTTGGGAGCACTGGTGGATATCGGACAATGAAAGTCCTGATTGTGAGGCCGGGGACTCGAACCCGGCACCACCCTATTCCAGTGTCTGAGCCGACTGCGCGAGAGAGGCTCGTCGACCAGCTCGGCATGAGGCGGCGTCGGCCATATTTACTGCCTTGGCGTGCACCGTAACTCTCCGTGACTCATTCGGCCGCGCGTCGCCGTAAACTCTCCCGCGTCGCTAATGAATGTATTATTCACTGGCGCCCCGTGTGGGGCGTCGAAGCCGCGTTCCGCTGGCCGTGGTGCCCGCCGCTGACCGGTGCGTAACGCACTCACACACACACACACACACACACACACACACACACACACAACTCCGGTGATTGGTGCGGGCGCAAAGTCCCGCAGCGGTGTACCCTATCTCACACACGCACGTACACACGTGTAGCACTCGCTCGCTAACGAACTGCTTGTCCGGGCGGTGTGGCCGTCCCTCAGCCAGGCGTGGCGAAACAGGCGGCGGGAACCGGCCCGGCATTCCTCTCGGTCCGCTCCGGGCTCCGGTGTACACATCGGCCGCTCAGATAACCGCGGCTGACGGCCGGACCGCTGAGGCTCCGGTTTCCGCTGCGCTATCTCCCCACTCGTATCTCCCGTTGTTACGCGCCAGTCCTTTGTACTCGCTCATTACCCCACGCGGTGCGGAAAACTTGTAACGCGGTCGCCAGCCGCCGGTGGACCGCAGCGTCCGTAAGCCCGGCCCGTCCTCCACTGTGTACTTGATGTAGCACTCTCCATTCTCCACTTCCTCCTCCCATTCCCCTCCATCCACCTCGTTCACTAACTATCGCTGCCTAGCGCTCCTACATTTGCTTGTGGGTGAAACTGGCACGATTTACCATGGCGACTTTTTATCGCAAGGTTTCAGATTCACTGTTCCGACACTTTTCCCACTCGCAATCTTCAGTCACTTCCGTGTGTCCTATGGCATATGATCGACGCTTTAATTAGTCTGCTCCATGCGAGAAATCTGAAGGTTCTATGGCATTTTTTGCGATTTCTATTGGTTATGACATAATATCTTTTGAACCATGTGCCGTATGTGATTCTTAACCATGCAGCAATTGTTACCTCACGGTAAGGAAAATGTGTACCAAATTTGGTTGAAATCGGTCCAATGATTTAGGAGAAATGAGCAGCATTGTCGCAAAACACAGCAGTTTTTCGCGCATCTCATTGTTTATGACGTCATAACCCGTGAACTATACATCTAATGTGATTCTTACACTTACGGCAACCGACCTCATGGATTGAAGCTTAATTTTACAAATTTTCATAAATATTGGATCAAAACTGTAGATATGTATGCAACACGTACAAATATACGGACACACTGCTTCATATATTAGATTAACATCGATGTATATTGGCAAAACATCGATGTACGGGAAACATAGACGTATCGTTCGCATCCCTAACGACCTGTCGCTGGCTGAGCAACTAATAACCGAGTTAACAATCGATTGTTGAACGATTTCGATAGCTGTGGACTTCTGTCGATGCATCGGCGATATATCGCGGTTTATACAATTGATGTGACGTTTCATAGGAAATATTAAAGACCCTGAGCTAAAAACCTCACGATAAGTCACTACTTACAAGAGAATATTGTAAATTTTATGAACGTAACAGTTTGTCTAACGATTATATCAGTTTCAAACTATTTACGAAAAACTAGAATTGTCATCTATTAAGTTTTAATAAACCATACACCTTTATGAACATTTTTTCACTTGTAAATTATCGATTTTGGTAAAATCTTGAATTCGATGATCAGTCATAAGACGTCAGGTGCGGACTGCGGACTCGTTTGTTTACATGTAATTACAGCTCCAAAGTTATTGTATCACCTAGCGCCCGTGTAGCGAAATAAGCAACACTTACCTTTAAATAATTAATTTATTGCATGAATTGTAACATTTTTTACCAACTTTTGTAACCAGTTATATTATTTGTTAACCACTAAATCGAACTATATTCGTTTCTTTGAAATTCGTAGTCAGTTTCTTTGAAGCAGAATTTGTAAAACGTGACGTCATGTGACGTGACGTATTTGCAACTTTGGCGCCAAAATCTATGTATTTAAACATGCCGCTACTGACGGCAAATGGCAGTTGAGGTCAGTTGATGGTAGTTGTAAGCTTTACACAAAATGTATACAGTGCTGTAGTTATGGAAGACTCAATAAACATCCGTTTTCATCTAACTACGACTTTATTTTGGTAGAAGAACCTTGGAGAATGTGCTGCTATTAACTTGACCCAGAACTTCTCTTTTTTTGAAGTTTGATTCGTTGTGTGCCTTGGAGTGCTTTAGTGACAAGCATCCCTAGCGACGACCTAAGACCCATTCACAGAGGCCACGCAACGTCTCACTGTTAATATCTATGTTTATCGGCAAAACATCGATGTATGCAAAACATAGATGTATCGTTTGCATCCGTAGCGACTAACAAAAACTTAAAATGGGAGGCTGCCAAAACCAGAACCATCATAGTGTGTACTAGTTTCTGTGAGTCTGCAGTGTATTGCATTTCATAGTAGCCTATTTGCTGGAAACCGATGAACATTATTAACATAACATTGAAGAAAAGGCACGTAGAAAAAGGAAAAATTGGAGAAGGTAGTACGGCAGTACCTGTGGTATTGCATTCTGGATGGCTAGCACAGTAAAGACTAATGACAGCACAAAAAAGTCTAGTTGTAAATCTGCCTCCACTGTCCGTTACACAAATTAGATGCCTCGTATATCAATTACAGAGTTGCAGATGTTTTTTTTTTTTTTTTTTTTTTTTTTTTTTGCTCGTAGACAGTACTTCATACGACGGGTTGTCCAGGTACTTCTCCAGTACTTGCGATGTATCGTTTGCATTCGTAGCGACTAACAAAAATTTAAAATGGGGGGGGGGGCTGCAAAAACCAGTGTATTGAATTTCATATTAGCCTATTTGCTGAAACGCGATGAACATATTTTACATAACATTGAAGAAAAGGCACGTAGAAAAGGAACATTGGAAATGGTGGTACGACAGTACCTTTGGTGTTGCATTCTGGATCGCTAGCACAGTGGAGATTAATGACAGCACAAAAAGTCGAGACGTAAATCTGGCTTCACTGTCTGTTACACAAATTAGATGCCTCGTATATCAATTACAGAGTTGTTGCAGAACTTTTTTTTTTTTTTCTTTTGCTTATAGACGGGTTGTCCAGGTACTTCTGCAGTACTTCTCCAGTCGTCCGCGGGACTCTGCAAGGACACTCGCCCGGCGCGAAGCCGCCGCCATTTTTATCGGCGCGACACGGCGTTTCGCCGTCACGGTCCACGTCGTCCTCAGCTCTGACGCGGGGCTCTTGCGATACCGCGGCGGACGACACGGTGCGTTTCTCAGCGCGCGGAACCGTAAACAAGCGACACAGCTGTAGGCAGGTCTCTTCTTTTTTGTTGTTGTTTATATCCCATGTTTCTTCTCTCCACCCGTCCCCCTTCCCTCCTCTCTCTTTCTCTCTGTCTCACTCACACACACGCACGCACGTACACACCTTCCACGACACCCCGCAAGCGGAGCCATAATTATCGCCGGGCAAGGCTCCGACGCGCGGAGGTTCCGTGTTGTCCGACCTTGGACGTTGTTGGCGCTCTCCGATCTACGACCGGCATCTCTGAGGCGGGGTCGATTATAACAGACGGTTCGAGTCGGTCCCGCGAGACCGATGGGGGGAGATGGCGGAGCGAGGATAAGGCGGGAATAAAAATGAAGTGGTGGCCACTGGGCGAGAAAGAGAGAGAGCGAGAAGGCGACGCAACAGAGTCCGCCGCTTGTTACTTTAATTAAAGTGGAAAAGGTGAACGCGAACGCGTTATTTCTGGTGCACTCGGCGCCCGAGCGTAAATCCCTCTGCCCTTTTTATCATTTTAATTGGACGCCCGATGTAAAGAGAACTCGTTTGGCCTTCCTTATTTCCATGTCCTCTAGCCCCCCTATTTTTTTCTCCACAACCTCTCTCTCACTCCACCTAATTCCTTACCCAATACACCTATCTCGTGCGAGTTCTTTTCCTTATCTCCACCTCACTTGTTGGTCCCATTTTCTGGGACCGTTCTGCCCCTTCATTTACTCGCTTCCTTTTTCTTATTTTTCTTTTAGAGAGGGGGTAAAAAGGGACAAAATAAAACGTCGAAACTTCAGCTATCGTGTGATCGTTTTGAGAGATTTGGCGGGTGTATAATTTTGTTAATGAAAAATCTCCGCCCCTGTGTGTGGTGGCGGTTGCCATCTGACGCGAACGCTTCTTACCGCAACAAATAAGAGCAGCGAAATGCCTGATTACAAGGTACTCCGCAGGTGGAGCACGAGTCGCGGAGCTATTGAATCTACCGATACCGGACTACTGCTCCGGCACCGATGACGTCACAGTGGGGAAAGTAAATCAATACTATTCGAAATCTAACAGCTGTAAGCCGAGTGTAATAATAATGAATTACAGCTATTTTCAGAATATAGCATTCGTTGCCTTCGCCATTTCACAGAACGGATGTCACCTTCCAACATGACAAAGACATTGGATAACCCCATATATGCGTACTCTATTATCAAACACTGGCTGAAAACCCGGCGTTGCCCGGGTATTTATTTATTTATTCCTGCCATTTTCAGGTATATATTCATTTGTATCAGGGCTGTATGTCTGTGAAATCTCTTGGGAATACAATTAGTAGCAAAGAAGTAATAGATTAAAACATGGTGCGTGATGGGGCGGTTTTCCATAAACATTACTGTTTATTGGGTCATACCTCATGAACAACGTGTCGTACTGTGATACAATTTAGAAGGTACATTCAACTATACGTGTATATACTGCCTGTAAAATTTGCTGCGGCTATAATTTCTAGTGGACAAATTATAAATTGTAACGTCATACCGAATGTCGTAGTTTTACTCCATAAACAGCGGAAAAGTAGTAAGCGTTGCTAAGTACTGTCATTCTCATACAGTGTATTTCGAAAGTCTCGCCGCATTATATGGCATTTTTTGCTATTACTATTGGTTATGACGTAATATCTTTTGAACCATGTGCCGTATCTGATTCTTAACCATGCAGCATTGTTACCTCACGGTAAGGGCTGTGTGTATCAAATTTGTTTGAAATCGGTCCTATGGTTTAGGAGAAACTGAACAGCATTGTCGCAAAATGCAGCAGTTTTTCGCGCATCTCATTGTTTATGATGTCATATCTCGTGAACTATATATCGTATGTGATTCTTACACTTACGGCGACCGTACTCATGTATTGAAGCTTACGTGTACAAAATTACATAAAGATTGGAACAAAACTGTAGATTTGTATGCAAGACGTACACACATACGGACAATCTGCTTTATATATTAGACGGACATCTGTCGTTTGCCAGAAACTGAGATCAACGTCATTTTTTATTGCGAAACGTAGAGCTAATACGTTTGTAAACTGAATTGAGCATTATCAATTTTAATACTCGAAGATTTACACCTGTAAGTGGCTAATATCAATTTGATTACTGTAGCAGGTTCAAATTGTGTTTGAAAATACAGATGTCCGCCTTTGAAACCAAAACGTGTAGGTGTCCGCTTTTGATGTGAACGCGCTTTCAGATGTCTGTTTTTGATACAGAGAGATTCGCTTAATGCTGACGAGAATCTTTTACAGGTGTATAATCTGGGAATCGACATAAAGTGGAAAATATTAAATTCTGAACTCTATTACATATTGGAAAAATGAAGAACTACAATAATCATGATAGTCTTTTTTATTTTATAAACAAAATGAATTTTTCCGGCATTGAATCTCTAAAATTATTAGCATAAAGGCTGTTGAAACTGTCGCCAGATTTTTCCGTAAACATCCTTACGTTATAAAACTTTTATCCATTATGTGTTGGAACCTGCGACTGTATCTACAAATAGGTTTCAGAAATTACTGCAACCAGTCGCCTTTTTTTCTTCTCAATGAAGATTTATTAAACCATGACCGGTTTCAAGATGCCTAGCAGCTCATCATCAGATGGTATATATTCAGTGCAAATTACATTTTTGGTATGCTACACCGAATAATTACAATGTCAGTTCGTCTTCAAGATGTTTCTTACAGTTATGCGTTCCACATTTAGTTTGTCCATGTGTGTTCCGCTTTTGGATAGCATTTCACAACACTGCTTCTTTTTTTTTTTTTTTTTTTTTTTTTTCACCGCGCGATAAACACTTCCAGTCAAAGTTCCCGCGTTGCCGGCTTTGTTCAGTGCTACAGTAAACAATGTTGTGTATCGTGTTTATTGCGTGTTTATCTTGTGTTTGCTTCTTTCGCTGCGATTTGTTTTACTCTGAGTTCAAGTAATTGGATAATGTCACCGAAAAGACTTTTGTCTAGTGACGTTTTCTGAGTAAGTTCTCAATTTCGTATGAATAAAAACTTTAAAGCATATGCTCTGAGCAGTAAGTTCATTCTCGCGTCAAACGATCGGAAAGAAATTGTGGTGCGATGGCTACAAGATAGAAATATTCCTGCAGATATGTCAATCTCAATACTTCTTTTATATTCGCTCGTGAAACAAAATAAGCCTATTAGACCCACATTTGTAGTAGCCGAAATCGCAAAGGAACAGGATGTAATAAGATTGCCCCCATATTACTGCCATTTTAAACCTACTGAATTAGTATGGAGTGACGTGAAGAATTATATAAGGAACAATAATAAGCCTTTAACAATAACAGAGGTGGAAAGGCTGTTGCGTGAAGCTGTTGCCAATATGGATGCTGCATCTTGGAAAAAAAGGGTCGAGCAATTTGAAAAACTGATTCGGGCAGCGCAGAAAATGGAAGGGATCATCAGTAATCATGAACAGTTAATGATTTGTCTTGGTGATGACGACGTTTTTGGCAGTGACGACAACTTGGGGAGCTGGATGTTATTGTACCATTGTCGCCGTAAATTTGTGAGTGAAAACCATTCTGATTATAAAACGTAGAGACAGAAGTTACTATCTTGATTATTGTTTATTTCGTATCTGTCGTGATCGAATGCTTATTTTTCTATATTTCTCTGCTCCGTTATTGAAAGCTTGTGCGCTGTTGTGCTCTTGTCTATAGTACTATACCGTTAATTAATTGCTGCTTTGTGGTTGCAGCTCAAGAACGAATTATTATATGCACTTTTATTGTTCAACAGCTTACATTTGCGTGATGCAACTGAAAACCGTTTCGTCTGGTGTATGTACAGAGGCTAGTGTTGCAACGTCGCTAAAGCAGTATAGCCAACTTAATCTCCGTAACGCGAAATGTCAAGTCCAATGTTTCAGCGGCCCGGGTATAATGGAATAACATGAAGTGTTTACGTACATCAAAATGATCCTCACAGAAATAAACCTATAAACGGCCGCTATTTAATTTGGACCTCTTCGAGCGAGTGTCAACCGTATTTTGCGCGTCTTCTCATTTTTGGAACTTGCAAAAACAATTTTTCAGGTGTCTTTATAGAGGTAATGCTGCAGTGTGAAACTATGCAATATTTTAGGTCATTTTGCGAACGTGAATGTCCAAACAATATAGCACTGTTTGCGTATCTTACGAGAGCATCAGCAGCATCGTAGTTTGTGACGTCAGAGGCAACACGTGCCTCAAAAGTAGCGTTTAGCGGTCTTTCAAATTATTTGAATTTATTTTTTTTCCCCCGTAAGTACTGAAATTTACGAAGTAGAAAAGCATGTTGGGAGCAAAAAATGTCATAATTTCTACGTCATTTATAGAGTGCAACAATTTTATTTTATTCAACTTGTTTCGGTCTTTCTTTTAGACCATCTTCAGGAATTGTAACTCCAACGATGTCAAGGAGCTGGCAGGTAACTGGGAGCCTTCCATTGTGTCCAGTGACACACTGCAAGGCTCCCAGTTACCTGCTAGCTCCATGACTTCGATGGAGTTACAATTCCTGAAGATGGTCTAAAAGAAGACCGAAACTATTGAATAAAATAAAACTGTTCCACTCTAGACTGTTATTTATATATAAATTTAAATAAGAGTGCTGTTACCCAAATAATTGAAACAAAAGTGTTTCCAAAAATAAGTGAAGAAAACATAATTAACCCTTAAACGGAAACATAGGTCAATAGTACATTATTAGAAACATCCGGTCTGACAGGCCGTATTTTTCCTCCTCAATATTTTTTCATATATTATAATTTTTTATAATTTATTAATGTGTTTGGGATAATATTTTGTGTTTTTCAAATGAAACAATAAATTGAGTATTAAAGAAGTTTTATTTGTTCAGAATTAGCGAGTTTTTTTGTTCTTGTTGGTCCCATTGATTTCCATACAAAATCTTTTTTGTTCTTTATCCCAACAAAAATATCTGGCATACCGCCTTGTTCTCCACGTGTATTGTCACAAATTATTTCTTGTTCATCTTCCAATAGAATGTAACAATCGTCATCATCATCTTCATAACTACTGTCACTTACTATCAACCTGTTACCATCGTTTCTTCTTCTCTCATCGTCTTTTCTTGCGTCGGTAAAGTCAGAATTAGCATCTGAGTAATCATTTTCCATCTCGGATATGCCACCGCTCTCCTGTAACCACTCTGGTAGGTTTTTTTTTCCTCAAAATTGGCATCACTACACCGCATCCCCCCATTTCTTGCGCCTCTCGCAGATTTACGATTGCCTTCTGAAGCATTATCCGTCATGGCGTCTTCTAAACATACAAGAAAGAGCACATCACACAAGAAAAGACACAATAGAAAAAATAAAATGAACGTAATACGAAACATCCGGTCTAACAGACAGAGCCATTCACGTAATCACAAACATCCTGTCCAACAGACCTGCAAGTTTTATAAAATTAATGCTTACCTGACAGACAGCCAGAAGCCACAAGCTGGACTACAATGCTTCTGCCACGTATATTATATAACAAGGTGTCCGGACACTTGCCACGCCGGACATTTGCCACACTTTACCTGCTCAAAGGGTCGGGTGCCCCAGTCTCGTCCTCCTCCTCGTACCTATTAGTAATGAGACTCAAGTTTTGTACGAACTGTTCGGCGGCTGCATCATAAGAGTGCGGGGGTCGGTAAACGGAGTCAGTTATTAGTTTATTCCGGTTGTCGAGTACAACTTCTGCTCATACTAACTCACAGGAACTATCGACTTCAGTTTCGCTTGTGAGCTAGTACACAAATTACATTACGATTTCCTTTTGTGCCTTTTGTTTCTTTTATAGTACAGATCATAGGAATTATGGCTTTTCCCTTAAAAGAAACTAGGGTGCTTCCTCTGCGACTCAGTAGATAGCAAAGCTAAACAGTGTAGAACAACAGTCTACGTTACAAGGATAACATTCTATATTCCTTCATTTCCTTATTTCAAATATTTTAAAATTGTCACTTTAGGTGACCTATCAAACATAGACCCTCTTATCTCTGTTTTGTAAATGTATTTTATGTCATTGTTTTGAACATTGTCCCAATACACTTTATTAACTAATGTTTCGCCGCAAGAGAGTAAAGTTAATCAAGTGTATCGTTCTTGTTTCCACTCTATTTTTAAGGCAGTTGTAGCAATTAAAGTATGTACAAATACAGTGATCAACTTGAATGACCAGCGAACATTCGAATTACCTTTATGTCGTTACTTCCGTGTTCCTCCCATAGCGATGGAATGTTTCTATCGCAATCAGTAAGTGTGCAAGAAAGCTACCGTATAGACGGATAGAAAATAGATCCAAATTTGTGATGGAAGAACTAATTATACACTGAAATATACGATGGTATTGCTTTAGTTTCCCAATAGTTATAAATGTTTAGATTTCGGAATATTGGAAAGAAGTTGTACATTTCGACGAGATGTCGAAGAAAAAGATCTCTTCCGGGAGTTCTGTACCAAGTAAAGTTGGCTATGGTTTCATGGTTTCGAAACCCGGTTTCGATACACACAACAGTTCCAGTGTTTCAAAACCGGCATGTTTCACGGTTTCGAAACCATGCGGTTTCATTCCGTTCTGTTTCGGATCACATTCGCGGTCGATTGTCAATACACTGAAACTATTTCTTCCTGTCGGTTTCACGGTTTCATGTCGGTTTCACAACACCGGTGTTTCAAACCACTAATGGAGAAAGGCGCAACAGACTAATGGTATCGAAATGCGGTGTTTCATTTTACTGAAGCTCCACATAGGTACACATATAATTTCCTAGCATATAAACCACTTAGAGACTGTCAAATAGTAGTTGACACTCGCGAGTCAGCAGCTTATGGTTACTGATATCAAGATTCGTTTGCAAGAGACTGCTGTATTCCGAACTGACATAATGTCTGCTTTATAAATGTAAAAGAACAATAAAACAACGTACACTATTTGCATTGAAATAACCAGTTAAATTCTAGGTTTATCTACCATATTAAAAACACACGAGTGAAACTACATTCTTTAAAATAAGATACAACATGAAGCCTGAAATGACATTTTTTATACTAACAAGGGTAGATCGCATATTTAATCTCGTGTTAAGGAGTTAGTTTCTTACGAGTGAAAACGATGTTACCTCCAATCGTTATAATTTTTCGACACTCATGTTAAAGGAATTGCGGCGGTGGTGTAACGATCAAGACGCACAAGTGGTGAACTTGCCTCTTACTTTATTATTTTTGTAAATCCATAGCATTACTTGTGTGCCCTTTATTCCCTATCATTTATTTAATATGTATAGGAAGTAGCATTTATGATCCATCACTGTAATATGCGTACCGTATTGCAGTTTGTGAGTTCCTAACTGGGTAAACTTTTACCTACCATACCGGCGACCTCGTGTGACTATGTTGGCAGCATCAACAACACGGGAGAAAATCTTTATCAACATGTTTCGTAAAGACCAAGAAGTAAATATATACTCTATGGTTGACAGGTTCTTGTATGTACCCTTGTCCACATAGTGAAAAACATTGCCCCCCTAGAACGAAGATATCATGACAAAACATACATTGCTTCACGGTTTCATGGTTTCGAAACAGTGTTTCGATACCACAGATGGTACAGTTTCATTTGTTTCGAAACCGTCAGATGTTTCAGTTTTCCCATCTCTAGTACCAAGTAAGATCGGAGACGGAGGTTTGGAAGCAAACAGCAGGAGTACGGGGAAGGGCGTCCCTTGTCTGAGGGGCCGCTAATCCGACTACCTGGCGAAGGGTCACGTGTGGCAAGTGTCCGGCGTGGCAAAAGTCCGGCCTGGCAAGTGTCCGGCATCCATATAACAATATGAAGGTACTGTGGAGGGAATTGTCCCAAGCAGAACAGTATTGCCACAGGCCACATTTAAAAAAAAAAAAAAAAAAAAAACCCTAACGGTCTCTCAGATCGGTATTTCTGTTTAAGGGTTAACAATTTAAAACGACTTCCAGGAAACAGTCAAATACCCTATTCTGCCGTTCCTTATTACATGGATAAAATGGAAAGTGGTTGTGATTAAAAAAGTCCAGAAAAAAATATGTGCATTACATGTGTGCTATGCGAAACAGGGCGGAAAAAGAAGTATATAACAAAAGAAACCGTAATTATATATATATATATATATATATATATATATATATATATATATATATATATCTATCGTATGGTATAATGTCAGCTACATATAATACTTTAGTAAGATATACTAGTGTCTAATTAATAAGATAAAACATATCTCTGTCACAGAGCCAAGTCCAACTCCTTTAACCACTGGACAGCTTCTTGGCTGACTATATGGAGTCCGGTCATCCCTCCTGAGAATGATCGTAATGGGCAATTAGTAATTATGTGGGTCATCGTTTGTATGTCTGCTCCACAGTCACATGACTGGTCGTCTGTCTGTCCCCATCTGAATTTCCAATAGTTACAGCGACCAACACCAGTTCGGAAGCGGTTGGTCAACGACCATTCTCTCCTGGGAAGGTCCATTCCTTGGAGCTGCTTAGAGGGATCGTCTATCCAGATACTGTTTTCTCCATTAAACGAATCCCAACTTCTTGCCCAGTTTGATTTAGGCGAGAAGCCACTCTCATGTAGTTGCACAGCTGTTTTAAGAGGTGGTTTACGTGATTTCAGCTGGCTTACCGGTGGTGGAAGGTCTTGCAGGATAGCCGGCCGCGGTGGCCGAGGAGACTAAGGCGCTTCAGTCACGGTCTGCACGGCCATTACGGTCGGGGGTTCGAATCCCCCCTCGGGCATGGATATTTGTGCCGTCCTTAGTTGTAGGTAGTTCGTAAGTAGTTTGTAAGTTTAGGGACTGATGACCCCGTAGTTAAGTCCCTTAAGCTTAACAAACATTTGAACATTTTTTTTTTCCTTGCAGGATAGGAAGCTCAGGAGTGGACATGATCTTATAATACTCTCTCATTAAGGCTTCCTTCCGTCTTAGATCTGGGGGAACGATGTTGCATAATATTGGGAGCCATTGAAGTGGTGTAGCCATCAGAGTGCCACTGATCAATCTCATTGCTCTATTTAATTGTACATCAATGTCTCTCACATGAGCACTGTTGAGCCAGACAGGAGAACAGTATTCAGCTGCAGAGTAAACTAGGGACAAAGCTGTTGTACGCAAAACCTTAGCACTGGCTCCCCAAGATGATCCTGCTAAGTGCTGTAATATGTTATTCCTATTTTTAACTTTGTCTGCTGTTTTATGAAGGTGGTACTTCAAAGTAAGAGATCTATCCAAAATGACTCCCAGGTATTTTGGATGTTCATTATGTTCAAGTTGAACACCATCAAATGAGATATTAAGTTTATAGTCGGCCATCCTATTATTGAGATGGAAACAAGCTACTTCCGTTTTATTTGGGTTTGGCTTTAGTTTCCACATTGCGAAGTAATTTATGAGGTAAGTTAGGTCAGATGTTAAAGTAGTTTCCGTCACATGGATGTCTCTGTGTTGTGACGCTATGGCAATATCATCGGCATAAATGAATTTTCTAGATTGCGTAGCTGGAATATCAGCGGTGTAAACATTAAAAAGAATGGGTGCAAGAACCGAACCCTGGGGGAGGCCATCGTGAAGCTGTCTAAACCCACTTTCTGTCTTGCCGAGATAGATCTTGATCAGACGGCCACATAGCATTGAGTTCACAAGTCGCAATAAAATAGGGCAAGGAATGAGATTGTAAAGCTTCACCAGGAGGCCCTTCTTCCACACGGTATCATAAGCTGCCGAGAGCTCCAGAAAAGCAGCGGAAGTGGTACACTTCTTTTCGAAACCAGTGTCAATGCAAGATGTCAGTGCTAGGACCTGGTCACAGCAATTACGGCCTTGTTTGAAACCAGCTTGTTCAACAGGGATACTAGCAGTGAGAATGGGAACAATACGATTGTAGATGAGTCTCTCGAGCAGCTTGTAACATACACTGAGAAGTGGAATTGGGCGGTAGCTATCTGCACGTTCGGCTGGTTTACCAGGCTTCAAAGCAGCTATTACTTTAGATCTCTTAAAAGCTTTTGGTAGAGAGCTGTCTTTAAGAATATTATTGAATAACTTTAGAAGCCACAATCGGGTCTTGAGTTCAGCATGTTTAATAAATTCTGGGAAAATATCATCTATACCGGCAGCTTTCCCAGTCTTCACATCAGGGATAGCCACATGCAGTTCGTCTAAGCAAAAAGGTTTTGATACTTCCAGGGGAGCCTGCTGGCATTTCTTAATTTCATTTAGTTTACAGGATATTAATCTGTCAGACTGTTGCCGTTTTGACTTGGATAGTGCTACGGTTCGTTTGGCTATGTCGGAAGGATCAGGGTGTGTGGGAGGCAGCTTTATCTCGGATACACTGGTAGACAATTTCCTCAGAAGTGACCAAGCCTTTCTGCTGCTGTGAGTGAAATCTAAACTCTGAACTTTTTTCACCCATTTCTCTCTTCTGGCATTATCAAGGGAGCTCAGTAGGATGTCGGCAGTGTTTGAATCTTCAGTGCTGATAAATTCGTTATACAGGTCTTCACACTCTTGGATCCATCCCGGAATCTATGTCTTTCTGTAGCCTCGAGGTATACAGGCTTTAGCTATAGCTTTAAGGAGTCCAGCGAATCTATCATAATTTTCTATTGTAGGAGGAATGAATCTAATGTTGTCCTCTAATTTGGAAGTAAATGCCTCCCAGTCTGCTTTATTAAAATTCCACCTGGGTCTCGGAAAAGATCTTATTAGGGGAGTCTTAATCCCAACTGATATCAACACTGGCCTGTGCTGCGACCGTGGGAATGTGCCAAGTACCTTTCTCGTAACTGATAGAGATCTTAACGTCTGATCACAGGAACAAAAACACAGATCAGGTGAATATCCACGCTTCCAGCGGGCTGAGAAAAATGTGCTGGAGTCTTTTGCGTCAAAAACCAAGGAAAGGTTATTATTTTCAGCCCATTCAGCTAAGGCTATTCCATTTTCATTATCAGACGAGTACCCCCAATGGCTACTGTGGCTGTTGAAATCGCCGACATATAGGGAAGGTGTTCGAAAACTGGGAGAACCGTATCTTGCCACTGGATGTTGGGAGGCTTGTAGACATTAACTATGGTAGTTCCAGAAACTTTCACAGCCAAAACAAATATGTCATCGTACAGCTTTCATGAATTATAGATACATCATCCAAGTCCTGTCTAGCATATGTAGCCACGCCATATGTTTTATGGCCTATCTCTCCCACAAGTCTGTAGCCATGGATATTGCCTCTTGAACAACTTTTAAGATCTTCTGCATGGGTTTCTTGTAGAGCAAGGACGTCAATATTGTTACTCAGCAGATTTTTACTGAGGAAGTCACATTTTGACCTACTTATCCCCTCCATATTCAAATGGCACACGTTTAGGACTGGACCTATTGCTCTGTTCAGATCGTTTTGTTGACAATTTTGTTGGCCCTGACAAGAGCCATTCTGGATTGTCTTGGTAGCTGACATAGCTGGGAGATCACCGAGGTGACAGGACCAGCTACCAGAGATTGTTGTCCGTTTAGAACCACCCAGGGGGCACGTGGAGCTTTGAGGATTGCTTCTGGACGCGAACAACTTCGCCCCCTTCGCCACCGTAAGTAATAGATAATAAACAGACGATAGAAATACCCCCAATGCCAAAATTACGTTTTTGCACCATAAGTAGCGATTTAAAAACCTCACAAGTTGTTAAAAAGAGAGAATTTTGGTTGCAGATGACAACGCTACCACTTTATAAGTATATAAAAAGGGTCCCACATGACCACAAAATGTAAATTAAGGTAAAAAAACCAAAATAAGACTGACGACTTTTTAAGGCCTAAATTTACAACTAGCACAGTAGTAAAATAAATGTAATTTGTTTTTCACAGCATGAAATAAATATAAAGCCCACCGATGATGGCACAGAGGTGCTGAAACTAGTTTGGGTGCCAAATAAAAACAGTGTTTTGCATATCAGGCGGACCTCATACCCGGTAATTTTTACTGCAAACACGGGGGAAAAAAATAAGAGCTGCAAATGAAGAAAATGATGAATGATACGTCGGTAGCTTATCGACGGCCCTGCTGGTGGGAGCGTCATTTGGATAGGAAGAGTACGTCGCGTCGGTCAGCGTGAAGGCGGCCGTTGGCGGCGTGAGAGATGCCGCGAGGCGTTCCGGCTGGCGTTTACGACGTCCTCAGCAGGTACTAAAGCCCCGCCCGCCGTCTCGGAATCGGCCGTAAACGCTGGCAGACGTCGGCCGATCGGACACACACACACACACACACACACACACACACACACACACACACTAGCCGGCTTTGTTTACTCTGCCGACACGAGGGCGGTCGCGTGGCTCTCTCCCACAGGTGGCGTGCTCAACTCCTCAAACGTCTGCGCGGCTACTCCCAAACACCTATATAAACAACACAGAGCCGCCATAGTTGCAGCCAATTGGTAAGGCTGCCGCCATCTTTGAGAACGTCAGTGTCACGACAGGTGTTACTGGGCGTCTGCTAACGCTGATTCATAAGTTATTGGTTGATTGTGACAGATAATGCGCGAAACGTCAAATCGATTTTTTTAAAGAGATGAATTAAAGGAAATTTCTTTTTTACTGCTTTATTTATTTATTCTTATATTTCCTTATTCGTATGCCTATCCTTACAGAGAAAGAGCTGAAGACATTGTAGCACGCATAGCCCAAAGATATGGTCTGTGGCATAACGTTTCGCTGCACGTAACCTCCTTGCTGTAGAGTCGCAAACGTCATCTCTGGCCTTGAGTCCGAATTTTTTAATAATTTGACGATTTTCAGCCATCATAACTTCCACCCCCTTATAGCTATCGGCATGGAACTGCTATGGTATACAACGGGAGACTTCGGACAACATTTACACACAGATCATTCGTTTGTGTCCTGTACGTTTCGCTGCAGAGCGAAATATTAACACACATACAGACACACACACACACACACATACACATACACGCGCGCGCGAGTAGATATAATTTTCAAAGAGTAATAATTGTTCCGCATTTCGCGTTATATTCTTTAAATTACTAAATATCTATCAGATCGCTATGAAACCGTGCCTAAAACCTTCCTCAGGTACAAATGAGTAACTGTACAAATATTTAAGTCTCTGCGTCTTGTCGTTCCGACGAGATAAGCGTACACCGAACAGACATCCACATTAATATATATAGATAAATAGCTATCCGATCGCCATAAAACCGTGCCTAAAGCCTTCCCCGGATATACATCAGTAAAAGTACAAATTTTTAGCTCTTTATGTCTCGTGGTTCAGACATGATAGACGTACACCGAACAGACATTCACATTTATAGATACAGATTGCCAGTCTCGATTTTTCCTTAATTTCTGGGCGACGCATTTCGGAAAGTAATTCCCACTACGAATAGCATTTCTCGTTTACTACTGCATCCTAAGTGTAATGTTTACAACCGTCAAACTGCTGCATTATTTGATGTTACTATAATGTTAATAATCGTTTGTGTTTACCGACATATCTTCACTAGAAATACAGGCGAATTTCTTTAGTCTTTAATTACCGTTATTCTGCCTGTGGTTCAAATGATGTTTCATGCTTTGAAGTACATTACGTATTTATCAAGCTCTCCACAATCTGACGTTTCCCTGGTACTCTCCTTACAGATTTAGGTTTCTGTAGGTGCTCAGGAAACGAAAATAGCGTTGGAATGGCATTTGCAAGTAACCGCTTTCGATCGGTGGTGGCATCCATAACTTTTCTTCAAAATGACAAGAGTATAGGTTCAAATGTTTGTTAAACTTATGGGACTTAACTACGTGGTCATCAATCCCTAAACTTACAAACTACTTATCAACTACCTTATACTAAAGATGGCACAAATATCCATGCCCGAGGGGGGATTCGAACCCCCGTCCGTAGTGGCCGTGCAGACCGTGACTGGAGCGCCTCAGTCCCCTCGGCCACCGCGGCCGGCAGAGTATATGTAACTATACTTTGTAGGCTGCCACTTATCACGCCTCATACTGGTTACCCATTGGGTTCGTAATTCCGTGTTTTTCAAAGGAAATCTGTATAAAGAATAGCTTAATTACAGTTCATATACCTAGGGTAATTACCCAATGGGTAATACGCTTTTGTAAACTATATAAACAAGTGTCACACCAAATACATCCGTCCTCTTCCTAGCTTTTTGATGGTCGTGAAGTAAACATAATTTTGAAACTTGGTAAATGCGAAAGTTAACTATAATGAATGTTTATAGACAAATACACGCTGATACACAACGACCTATAATTAAATCAAATGTTTGTTAAGCTTATGGGACCTACCTACGTGGTCATCAGTCCCTAAACTTACAAACTACTTATCTACTACCTTATACTAAGGACGGCACAAATATCCATGCCCCAGGGGGGATTCGAACCCCCGACCGTAGTGGGCGTGCAGAACGTGACTGACGCGCCGCAGTCCTCTCGGCGACCGCGGCCGGCTATTTCCGTCCTTGTCGCGTAATAACAGGCACTTTACTTACCACCGTCACATCAGTTCTCGTAGTCGACGCACTTGTAATAACCCGCTTCGCTGGACTTTTAATTGTATGTAAGCAGTGTTAACTACATTAATAATGAAAAAAAAACTGCAGTAACCCGCTTTTCGTTTTCCTGTTACTTGCACAATATATGACGTATGAGTCACCCATTTGTAACACACTGGACTCGCATTCGGAAGGACGGTGGTTCAAACCCACCTCCGGCCATCCAGATTTAGGTTTTCCGTGACTTCCCTACATCACTCCAGGCAAATGCCGGGATGGTTCCTTTCAAAGGGCACGATCGATTTCCTTCCCCATCCTTACCCAAACAACCCGAGCGTAAGCTCCGTCTCTAATGACCACGCTGTCGACGGGACGTTAAACTCTAATCTCCCTTCCTTCCTTCTACCCATTTCTAAAACATGTTAACCATCAATTACGCACACACAGAAATCACGTGAAGAAACAAAATTACGTTACTGAAATTAGACGTGTAGGGCCATGTGAACAATTTCGTTAGATTATTTCCACCCAAAATGCAGTTCCTTGTCTGTAAGTAACATAGCCCCCAAAAAAATAAAAAAAAAAATAAAAAATAAAATAAAAATAAGTCACGGTGCTACAATTTACATACCACAGTGTTTTTTCTGTGGCAATTACTCTTATTTCGGATTATTTCTTGTGATATATCTGGAAAAAAATCGGTTTTCTTACAAAGTCTTGAACAGTCCCACAATTTCCACGTTTTACAGTCATGTAGCTGTTAAGGCAAAACCTGCATATTCATTTGGCCCGTGATGTGGCAAGTGACATTGTCAGATTTATCACATCCTACATCATTCACTGGTATAAGAGACGCAGTTTTCTTCTTCTTCTTCTGAATTGGTGGTGCATTTAGTAGTAGTCTAGCAGGCCGCCTCTTCCAAATAAATGAAGGGTTTACAGCACAAGTGGTGTAACTCCACCTTCGATAGTTTTAAGTAAGAGGAGAATTCATTGAGAAGTGTAAAAAATTAATAATGCTAATAATTTGTTTGTATTTACGAAAACAGTATAATATGCGCAAACGTCTATCTAAATATATTAACCAACCAGAATATCATGCAGGAAAGGCGTAGGAAATGACTAGTTAGACAAAAATGAATGGTGTTACGCAGTTTGTGCACTGAACACTTTTATCAATCATCCACGGTAACTTCAAGTATATTGTGTAAATACAGGTTCTCTGCTTTCCTCGTTCGAAATTAGATCTCGGGATCTGAATATCAAGTAGACACCTTAGTAGGCAATTTCTTGAAGACTGCGTGATACACAGGAGGAATAAATTTGAGAGGATCAAGTCTAGCCTTCTGTTTGTTGGTTGTCACAGTCCGCCTGGTCTTGTAAAGTCTCCATTGTGTTACTGAAGCAAGGCTTTGAAGTGGTCTGCATAAAGTGTGCTTACAAAAATCTACCTCATGAAATTCTGCACTTTGACGGAAACTTGATTTAAACCTCATGGAAAATGGCGCTGTCCGTTGAAATTGCATCCATCTGACTCGCAGTAGCCCTTTTCCTGATCGGTTTCCTGTCTAGTAGCTCCTTCGTTGTGGCAAAGTCTTCGTTTGTCATTTTGCGAACAATGAAAACCTTTTTCCTTTTACATCCTTGGATAATATTAACCCAGTTACCAACTGAGTAATTGTTAATTGCCGCCCGCTGTGGCCGAGCGGACTTGAGGCGCTCCAGTCACGGTCTGCACGGCCACTACGGTCGGGGGTGCGAATCCCATCTCGGGCATGGATATTTGTGCCGTCCTTAGTATTAGTAGTTTGTAAGTTTAGGGAGTCACGACACCGTAGTTAAGTCCCACAAGCTATACAAAATTGTTAATTGTTATTGATGTGGCTTACCTGCAATATTATCATTCATAGGAACATTTTACGCGGCGGAGTGGTCGAGCGCATTGAGGCGCTATGCTCCGATGTGCGAGGCCGTTCCCCGTCGGGTGTTCGAATCCCCCTTCAGGCATGGATGTTTGTGCCGTCCTTAGGATTAGCTAGTTCATAAGTAGTTTGTAAGTTTAGGGACTGATGACCCCGCAGTTAAGTCACTTAAGCTTCGCAAGCATTTGAACATTTTGGCGGATATTCTGAACAACACTTCATAATAAGGTCACTACAAGAACCTTTACTTTCCATCTTGCACTAATGTACAAGGACATATGTACTTTGTGCTCTGAACAAAGTCGGGTAGCAATTAAAACTAAAACACAGTGGCCCACTCTATGCACAGATGAAGAAACCTCAGAGATACGTAGTTACAGCTCTGAACTGTAGCTGTCTGTTAACAAACGTCCCTGTAATTCGTTTTCAACTAGAAGTGGAGTTACGCCACTAGTGCTCTGAACCCCTGAAATGTCAGTCCAGATAAGAATGTCCCGGAAAAATGGTTAAAAATGTAAGGCTTACAAACTACTTAAGTTAAAATAACCTAAGGACAAACACTGAAGCACTTCTATGCCCGAGGGAGGACTCGAACTACCGGCCGCGGTGGCCGAGGGGACTGAGGCGCTCCAGTCACGGTCTGCACGGCCACTACGGTCGGGGGTTCGAATCCCCCCTCGGGCATGGATATTTGTGCCGTCCTTAGGATTAGCTAGTTCATAAGTAGTTTGTAAGCTTAGGGACTGATGACCCCGTAGTTAAGTCCCATAGACTCTACAAACATTTGAACATTTTGAGGACTCGAACTTTCGATGGCGCACAACCGCTGTCTGTCACTCCACCGCGGCAGATAAGAATTCGCCAACACTTTACTTAGGAGACAATCAGAACAAGTCTCTTAGAGTACTCGCGGATAATGGTGTCGTTTTTGGGTTAGTAAAGTCACCATATTAGGTATGGTATCGCCCATGATGCGAAAACTGTCAACTTACCCTAAACAATAAAAGTGTAAAGGGAAGGAGGTGAGAGAGAATGGGGGCCGTCATAAAACGTGGTTCCCGTGAAGTTGGGAAAGGAAATATACATATATAGCCCAAATTATAAAAGCAGCGAATTTTTTTCCGCATTAATATGTAGAGACCTCATCACACATAGCTGGTTACCCATAATTCGTCCAAGACTCAAAGAGGCAACGGAGAAAACCATACCAATATTATAAATGCGAAACCAGCTCTGTCTGTTAAGCTTTCACGACTAAGTCGCTTAATGTTAATAAATTTTGGTATGAAGATAGCTTGTACGTTGAAGAAGAACTAGCGACCCTTAGAAAGTGTTAATACAAGGCATTTGTTGATTTGAAATCTGTATCTCGAATACAGAACAGCCGAGCATCAACAGCTTCTGACACGCTTGAAGACTCCATGGAAAAGCAATTTATTCTTTGACTTTTGGATTTATAGCATTTATTAAGATAATTTTAATGGTTGATATGTTGTACGTAATATATTCAACATCTATACTAATAGTAAATCGCCGCGGTGGAGTAGCCGAGCGGTCTAAAGCGTCTCGCTGCGGAGCGCGCGGTTGCTCGCCGTGGAGGTTCGACTCCTCCCTGGGGCATGGGTGTGTGTGTGTGTGTTGTCCTTAGGTTAGTTTAGCTAGGTTTAAGTAGTTTGTAAGTTACGGACTGATGACCACGCAATTTGGTCCGATAGATTTTCAAACATTTGATAATAATAAATCTGTAAATGTAGGCCTGTAGCTGTTCCCTTAAATCTTCAAAACTACTGGACGAATCTTCATGCGGCTTTCACAGGAAACATGAGAAACGTTTGGGTCAACATATAGGCATAAATTTATCAAAATCGTAATTGCGAAAAAAAATTAAATCTAAGTGTTTTCAGTAACCGTCGTGTCTGTTTTTCAACTATTAAAAACAACATTCTAATACTTCAGCATAAACTTACTGTTAGAGATAAAGAGTTTAGTACTACACCATAGAACCAATATATGGCTATGTTATTATTATTATTATTATTATTACTATTTCTCATCTCAATGATAGAAGTGGTTTCAGAAGTTTACGCCAAACAGACAATTACACACCGCAGTCTTTACTTTACGAACGCAAACTAACAATGAATTTACATCGTTCTGGAGTACGGACGTAATTTAATTTCACTTTTTGTGCGAAAACCTTTATGAACATTCACTGTTTTCTACAATGACTTCTACTTAAATTTGACATCTTGGCTAGAATAACTGAGTTCATTGAGAGAGATATCCCACAAGGATTCTGATCTAGGTCCGCAAACCTATAAAACCTTGATATACACAGGTCCCTGTTTAACAACTGTTGCGTAGCACGGGCATATAAGCTAGTAATGAATACAATGATTACACAACACCTCAACGTCTTCAAATCGCTGAACATCTTTCGATGAAAACATTTGAATCCTACATAAACACGATGTATAACGTATAGCTGCTTCAGACAGCGGTTTAGTCACGATGTAACCAACAGCGTTTCTTCTTGTATTTAATAATATCCTTATTTCCATCCCGATAAATACCTAGGAATAACAATTACGAACAACGTAAATTGGAAACAACACACACAAAATATTGTAGAGAAGACGAACCAAAGGCTGTGTTTCATTGGCAGAAAACTTGCAGAAAAGATGCAACAGTTCTACTAAAGAAATAACCTACACAACACTTATGTGTCCAATTTTGGAGTATTGCTGCCTATTGTGGAGATTCCACAAAGTGGAACTACACGTTAAGATTTAGAGAAAATTCAGAGACGAGCAGCTCGTTTTGTATTATCCCGATATAGGGGAGAGAGTGTCACGCAAATTACGCACAAGTTCGGATGGAAGTCATTAAAAGAAAGGAGTTAGTCGTTGCTGCGAAATTTATCTGAGGAATTTCTTTCGCCAACTTTCTCTTCCGAATGCGAACGCATAGGGAGACATGATCTTTGCAAGAAAATCAGAGAAATGAGATCGAAAACAGAAAGATTTAGATGTTCTATTTTCCCGCGCTCTATTAGAGAATGAAGCGGTAGAGAAACATCAAAAAAGCTTTTCGATGAACGCTCTGCCATGCACTTCAGTGTGAGTTGCAGAATATTTATGTAGATAAAAATGAAGGACTGTATTTCCCATAATTTTATCCACGGGTTGAATTTAAACCGGAAAATTGAAGACTTGTCTTTTATCCCGAGGATCCGGCTCATAATATAGGAACAAGGTATACCGTTGCTTTCGTATTTTTGGCTTGGTGTTGTAAAGATTTGGGTTAAATACCACTGACAGAATTCAATGAATTTCGGAATAACTGCATGACGTAAATTTTTAAAGATAATAATAATAATTTCGTGTGGCTCATTGGCCTGGTGCAAGTCTTTCAATTGGACGCAACTTCGGCGACTTGCGTGTCCCTAGCCTACCCCAGTTATCCAACCGGGGAAAGGGGACCTACAGTTTAACGTGGAATCCAAACCACGTGTCGTTCCTGGCGACTCCTCACATCGTCGAGAGGAGAAGGATGGATTAAATCGTAAACTGAAAAAATCCGAGGTTCGGCCGGGTTTCGATCCCGCGACCCTTCGGTTTCCAGTCGAGCGCTTTGCCCCAAAACCACCGTTCCAGACGTTTTTAAAGATGACGTCAGACTAGAGCAAGGCTAGTATCGGCGTTACAAAATAGCGGTAGTCATTGTCAAAGTTAAGACAACGCCTGAAAGCACCACTACAAAAGAAAGTAGGCGAATAGCTACCTTTATATGCAGCATGAGGCGAGGTTCAACCGTAGACATTGTTTTGTGCTGAAATTAAACTATCCGTCGTAAATCGATGCTTGGTGATCTCTCGCTTCGCGTAACAAAGTTTCACGATACCGTTAACTTACTGACACAATAAAATTATAGAATATCGGACTTCTCCGAGTAAAAACATTAATTGCAGGTGCAGAAATTCAAATCCGTATAGATTGACTGTGGGACGACTATAGGAGAGGGTTAAGTTTGAACCAAACTTATGCAATCGTGAAACGAATCGTAATAATGACCAAACGATTGACCCGAGTTTGCTCAAAACAATGAATAAAAATTATTTTGAATAGTAGAAGATCGTTATTTTGAATTAAAAAAATGTTTGAAATCAAATAGGGGAGTTTATTACAATAAGAGAAAAAAAATGATGCTCACACATTTTACTAGCAGATAGTACGAGGAGGCGTCCGATCAGTAGAATGGTACAAAACAGAAAGACGAAGACCGCTCCCGTTCTCTGTGCAGGTTGAAAAAAAAATTGATAATCGCAATACGGAAGTCAGAGGAACGTCTTGAAGTGAGAAAGGACACGCAGGCGACAAACGTCACAGATATAATTCACTTAAAGATATTTAATGTAATGCTAAAAAAGTTGCGAAATTATTGTAATTTTGATGGCCTTCGATACGTAGCAAGACCATCAATCGCGAGCGAAGCTTCGGATTAAATAGTAAAAATTACTTTTTTTTTAAAATAAACGTAACTGAAACTGCAGCAAAGACTGTAATATGAGAGTGACGCGCTAAGGTCGCAGGCGAGTATTCAGTGGCGGATAGTACAGCGTAGTAAGTCCCGGTTTACGATCGCCGACCCACAGCCCTGGCGCGTATTATGGTAATTGGGACGAGCGGTGAAACGGCAGAGGAGCAGGCGAGACACTTAACAGCTGTTTCGTTCATCTCCCGCAGCACACACACACACACACACACACGCTCAGATGGGGCGGCAGCTACGGAAAGTGAAAGATGCGACTCTTTTACGAGGGCGTAAAGGACCGCGCGGCGTTTATTGCCGCTAGTCCCGCCTGGGCCGTGGCGGGCGGTTTCATTGAGGCGTTTAGCGGCAGGAGAATCTGACGGCTGAGCGCCGCTGGAGAGGCGTCGAGGGAGAAGGGGCTCCACAGAGCAGGCGTCCGATCACCTGGGCTGGCGTTTAGTGCGCCATCACCCGCAGTAAAACTGCCCCCTCCACTCCCCTCCCCTCCCTCCACGCGATGCTCGCGCGTCCGGACTGGGCGCTAGCCTGTGCCGTCAGCTGGCTCAGCCATTGACGCGTCTACCGAGCTGTTCCGCCGTCACAGCAGGTAGCCATTACCAGACCGTATCGTTTCTCAGGCGCGCCGCGTATCTCGCGACGGACATCGCTGACGTAAACGACAGGTGGCTCAGCAGCTGAATTGGCGCGTCTGCATAATTTAGTCGCCTCTTTTTCCTTCCTTTTTTTCCAGAGTGTGTAATAATACTACAGACAGTAATGGTCATTCACTTTCGTACCGTCGCAACTAGCGGTCATAATAGCTACTGTGCCTGCTTCGTGACGTCCGTTTAAAACACTGCATATAACACTTTTTGCACCTGCTCGGTTAGCTGTGTGGTCTAAACACCACCTTTCGAGATGGGGAGGCGTTCCGGCGCCGGTTCGAATCCACCCATCGGATTAACAAGGGCGTCCGAGTGCCGACCAGCCTCGATTTTGTTTTTAGGCGGTTTTCCACATTCCCCTAGGTGAAAATGTTCAAATGTTTGTAAGAGCTTATGGGACTTAACTACAGGGTCATCAGACCCTAAACTTACAAACCATTTATGAAGTAGCTAATACTAAGGATGGCACAAATATCCATGCCCGGGGGGGGATTCAAACCCCCGACCGCAGTGGCCGTGCAGACTGACTGGCGCGCCGCAGAGCGCTCGGCCACCGCAGCTGGCCCCCCTTGGTGAATACTGGGCTGGTCCCCAATTCCCGTCTCAGTTACACAATTCACAAAAATTTTGTAACACTTTACACTTCCACACATATAACACTATCTGCAGACATTTGAGGTACACATTTTCTTCCAGGGGGCATGGGGTCGTGATGGGAAGGGCATCCAGGCACCCCGTAATTATAAACACACACCAAATCTGGATTTCATGTTGTCCGTTTGAAACACTGCAAACACTGCTTTTTGCACCCGCTCAGTTAGCCGTGTGGTCTAACATAGCTGCGATGGAGTAGCCGAGCGGTCTAAGGCACCTCGCTGCAGAGCGCGCGGTTGCTCGCCGTTGGAGGTTCGAGTCCTCCCTGGGGCAGGGGTGTGTATGTTGTCCTTAGGTTAATTTACCTTAGTTTAAGTAGTTTGTAATCTATGGACTGATGACCACGCAGTTTGGTCTGATAGATTTACAAATATTTGAACATTTTAATTTTGGTCTAACATACCACTTTTCCAGATGGGAAGGCACACCGACTCCAGTTCGAATCTGCCCGGCGAATTAATAAAGAGGAATGTCAGCCAGCCTGGATGTGGTTTTCAGGCGGTTTTCCACATCCCTATAGGTGAATACCGGGCTGGTCCCCAAGTCGCGTCTCAGTTACACGGTTCACAAAAATTTTGTAACACTTTACACTACCACATATATAACACTATCTGCAGACATTTGAGGTACACATTTTCATCCAGGGGGCGTGGGGTGGTGCTGGGAAGGGCATCCAGCCACCCTGTAATTATAAACACACGCCACATCTGGATTTAACAAAGGCGACTCTGCATGTGTGGGAACATGCTCAAAACGAAAGAAAGACAGCACTGTTACTTCCTGGCAGATTAAAATTGTGTGCCAGAACCGGAACTCGAACCCGGGACTTTTGCCTTTCGCGGGCAAGCGCTCTACTGACAAAGCGCTTGCCCACTTGCCCACGAAAGGCAAAGGTCCCAGGTCCGAGTTCCGGTTCTGACATACAATTTTAATCTGCCAGGAAGTTTCGTATCAGCGCACACTCCTCTGCAGAGTGAAAAGTTTCATTCTGGAAATATCCCTTAGGCTGTGACTGAGCCATGTCTGCACCATATCCTTTCTTCCAGGAGTGCTAGTCTTGCATGTTTCGCAGGAGAACTTCTGTGAAGTTTGGAAAGTAGGAGGCGAGGTACTGGCGGAAGTAAAGTTGTGAGGCGGCATCGTCAGTCGTGTCGGGATAGCTCAGTCGGTAGAGCACTTTCCCGCAAAACACAAAGGTCCTAGGTTGGAGTCCCAGTTCCGGGCATACAATTTTAATCTGCCAGGATGTTTCATATCTGCGCACACTCTGCTGCAGAGTGAACGTTTCATTGTGGAAAGACAGCACTTTTTGCGGTCGGGCAGGAACGCCAGAACTTAGATGGCCCAAGATAGCCTCACAGAATGGCTGCGTGTTCTAAGGCATCATGCTACTGACTGGGTGGCCGGTTCCACTAGATGTTCGAATTCTTTTATGTATATATCTTGATACATCTAAGGTGCTTAAGTACATTGGTCATCAGTCCCTAGGCTTACAAACTACTTAAACTAATTTAAAATAACTTATGCTAACGACTACACAAACACCCATGCCCGAGGAAGGACTCGAACTTAGTACGGCGAGCATCTGTGTGCTCTACAGCAAGGCGCCTTAGAACGCTCAGCCACTTCACTGCGGCGACATTCGAGTCCTCCGTTGGGTGTGGGTGTATCTGTTGTCCTTAGGGTAAGTTCGTTTAAGTAGTTTGGTGAGGTTTGTTCGGAGGGAGGGGGGGCTACCCTGGGCCTCTTGTCTTGGGGGACTCCAAATACATGGGAAATGTATGGTTGTTATTTTGAGTTGACTTGGCCTCTCGTTCTAGGGCCTGCAAACCTCGAAAGCTATTCTTTTTAGACTGTCCCATGTATCTCGTCTTGGCGGCCTACAGATCTCAACAGTTCCCTTTTTATAATAATATATGTACCATGTATTTGCAATTCAATGAGGGGCATCATGTTTTGTTTTTCTTGCCACCACCACAGGCCTCAGATGGCCTTAGTCCAATACTGCCTTAGGGTAAGTTAATATAAATACATAATATTAAATGTATTTTGACCAGGTCACTGGTGTAATATTTGTTTTATACTATGACTATTTAGTCAGGTTATTTGCATGGCCTTAGTCCACCATTGCCTTAGGGTAAGTTAATATAGATACATAATATTAAATGCATTTTCACCAGGTCACTGGTGTAATATTTGTTTTATATTATGGCTATTTAGTCAGGTTATTTGCAAAGGTTTCATACAAATATTGAGTGTTATTGTAATAAAAAATTACGTGAGACATTTTTTAATATTTTTTGAATTGTGTGATTTCCATCGGAAATCTTCAATTATTCTATTACGCCACAAGGTTTCCTATAATTTGTACCGTAATTTAATACTTTTGTGCCACTTACTTTCGTTAGTCAATGATGTTGTATGGTTACAGCAGTTTGTTAAGACCTGTATCCGCGATACATTAAGAAATCTAAAGGGAGGTCAATAATAAACAGTTCAAAAGAATTAGAAATATTTTACATACTTAAAAACAACCTCATGATGAAAAAGATCTGCAACATAATTTTCTTCGATAATTTTATTGACATATTCAAAAATAAAACAGGTGTGAGGCGGGCGGTTTTTTTTTATTTTTTTATTTTGTAGAGCTTATGGGACTTAACTACGGGGTCATCAGTCCATATACTTAGAAACTATTTATGAATTAGCTACAACTAAGGACGGCACAAATATCCATGTCTGAGGGGAGATTCGAACCCCCGACCGTAGTGGCCGTGCAGACTGTGACTGAAGCGCCTCAGTCCCCTCGGCCACCGCGGCCGGCAGGGCGGGTTTCATGGAAGCGTTTAGCATCGCTCGGTGGAGGGAGAATGTGACAGACGAGCACCGCTGAAGCGACACCGCCTAGAGACGAGGCCTCACAACTGACCGTGCCTACGCCACACCGAGAGGCGGCGACTGCCAGCTGACTGGCTGGTCGCTGGGGCACACCCACTGCCGGCCAGTCAGATTGCGTTTGCGGCATCTCGGTGTGCCGTAGACACGACCAGTTGTAATGCCTCGTCTTCTAGGTGGTGTTGCCTGAAGAGGCGTCGAATGGCGTCGAGGGAGAGGCGGCTCCACAAAGAAGGCGTCCGATCACCTGGGCTGGCGTTTAGTGCGCCATCACCGGCGGTAAAACTGCCCCCTCCACTCCCCTCCCCTCCCTCCACGCGATGCTCGCGCGTCCGGACTGGGCGCTAGCCTGTGCCGTCAGCTGGCTCAGCCATTGACGCGTCTACCGAGCTGTTCCGCCGTCACAGCAGGTAGCCATTACCAGGTCGTATCGTTTCTCAGGCGCGCCGCGTATCTCGCGACGCACATCGCCGACGTAAACGACAGGTGGCTCAGCAGCTGAATTGGAGCGTCTGCATAATTTGGTTGACTTATTTTTTTCTCCCTTTTTTCCAGAGTGTGTAATTGATTTGATTTGATTTGATTCTTTCAGGGAAGCCAAAACAGTCTTGGTCTAACCCGCCACTGCCCGCACCGAAACTAAGTTTATTGTGCGGTGTCGCTCCCTGTATGTCTAGTAAAGCCAACCAATGCCCTTGAACAGTGCAAGGAGTCCCTTTACCAGTTCTTTATTAGACACAATTTCTTCGGGTCTGGTTGTCCCAAATGTTCTGTGCCTTTTACTCTCCAATGCAATGCATTCGAAGATCAGATGTGATGCAGTTTCATCACCATCATCACAGATCCTACATTTAGGGTCCTCTTCTGTTATTCCCATTGTATGTAGGTGTTTTTTGAAATTCCCATGGCCTGTCAGCAGTCCAACCATGAGTCTAATCTCTCTCCTGTTCAGACCGAGGATTGCAGAGCTTCTTTTAAAACAAGGCTTTGGCATCATCACCTTGCCATGTTTTTGTTGATGGACTTTGGTCCAATATTCTACGTGCTGTCTTCTGAGCCAGTTACGTAGCTCCAATTTAATCAATGGATTTATTTGCATTTATTTTTTCTCCCTTTTTTTCCAGAGTGTGTAATACTACAGACAGTAATGGTCATTCACTTTCTTACCGTCACAGTGTAGAGGTCAAAATAGCTACAGCGCCTGCTGCATGTCGTCCGTTTCAAACACTGCATATCGCACGTTTTGCGGCCGAGCAGGAGCGCCACTACTCAGACGAGTCGAGATAGCCACACGGAAGGGCCGCGTGGCCTAAGGCATCGTGGTACAGGCTGGACGGCCGTCCCCACCGGACGTTCAAATTCATATACGTTCGCCTCGTTTGCACAGTGGTAGAGTGCCAGACTACAAATCCAAAGGTCGCGGGTTCGATCCCCGCAACGTCCTAGGATTTTTATCTGTCACTTTCCACTTCTTTCACCTCTGGCAGTACTGCTCATGTGAAAAATACCGAGTAGCACCGTGGTTCGGAACCCACGTTAAACTGTAGGTCCCCCTATAACTGGCTGGGTAAGTCAGTTCGAAGGTCGGAGGAAGGCAACGGCATACCACCTCCAAACAGGACCATGCCTAGTAAAGCACTGTGGTGTTCTAACCAATCTTCGTGCTGTTGACTGCTTTACTTTCCTGTAACTTTAGTATGTTGCTACTTACTACTCTCGTAGTTCATATGCTTGTAGACTTCCAACTAACACAGTTGCAAGTGCGAAACGTACAAGTTCTAGTTCAACCAGGTAGTCATTAGAGAAGATTTATGTACGAGCAGTATAATGAGACTCATTACTGAAATGTTTAATGTTAGAAAGTCTTGACGGCTGTGGCACATAATGGGAGACTCTTGTTTCTCGTTGGCTGGGTGCTCACGTTGTCTTCATAGCGCCATCATAAATGGCGTGTTCAAACAAATCTTCGGATTGTTGACTGCTTTACCTTTTACCATATGTTTGTAAAACTAAAGGATTTAACTACATTGCTCATCAATCCCAAGGCTTACAAACTACTTCCCCGTTTCAGTCTTGAATTATTTTAAAAATAGAATAAATCATATTCTTGCACTTTTTCATGTCCAGAAGACCGTATCTTTTGTATATTCGGGCAAAATTAAAAATTTTCGTACTTGGTTCCAAAAATAAAAAGGTGCCAAATAAATTGGACATACCGCAGTGGAGTGGTCGAGTGGTGTATGGCGCCTCGCTGTGGAGCGCGCTTTTGCTCGCCGTCGGAGGTTCGAGTCCTCCCTGGGGTATGGGTGTGTGTGTGTGTGTGTGTGTTGTACTTAGGTTAGTTCACCTTATTTTAAGTAGTTTGTAACCTTTTGACTGATGACCATGCAGTGTGCTCCGATAGATTTACAAACATTTGAACATTTGAACTTGGACACTGTGTCCTGAAGGCAGTTAAGGATGTGAGATAAAAAGTCAACAGTTATACATGTCACTCCATATTTATTGTGGAACTTACATCGCCTATTGGAATTTGTGCAAAATTCATAAATTTATACATGAAATAATTTCAACGAATCGTATCACTCGGCCACTCCACCTCGGCGACGTTCCTGTCCTCCCTCGGGTATGGGTAGGTTGCTATGCAGCAGGCCGGGTTCGATTCCTGGTCGGGTTGGAAATTTTCTCCAGTCCGGGATTGGGTGTTGTATTGTCCTAATCATCATTTCTTCATCATCGACGAGTAAGTCGTCCATGTGGCGTCACCTAAAGACTTGCATCAGGCAGTCCGAACACGATCACTGCTGGCTCTGACAGCCAAAAATGCCACACGAAATCATCATAGGGCAAGTTAGTTTAAGTACATAATAACAGATATATTTTCACCAGCGGTTGTCAGAGTTGAAGGGCTAGAAAGGGATGCAGTGGTTGGGAAGGGAATAAGACAGGGTTGTAGCCTTTCCCCAATGTTGTTCAATTTGTACATTGAGCAATCTATAAAGGAAAGCAACGAGAAATTTGGAGAAGGAATTAAAGTTCAGGGTGAAGAATTAAAAACATTGCGTTTTTCCGGCGACATAGTAATTCGGTCATAGACAGCAAAGGACCTGGAGGAGCAGTTGAACGGAATGGACAGTGTACTGAAAGGTGCATATAAGATGAACATTAACAACAGCAAAACAAGGGTAATGGAATGCAGTCTAAGAGAATCAGGCGATGCTGAAGGAATTAGATAAGGTAACGAAACAGTAAAAGAGGTAGATGAGTTTTGTTACTTGGGGAGTAAAATAACAAATGATGGTCGCAGTACAGAGGATATAAAAGGCAGAATGGCAATGGGTAGAAAAGCGTTCTTAAAAGGGACGAATTTGTTAACATCTAATATTGATTTAAGCCTAAGGAAGTCGTTTCTGAAGGCATTTGTATGGAGTGTTGCCTTGTATGGGAGTCAAACATGGACGATAAACAATGCGGACAGGAAGAGGATTGAGGCTTTTGAAATGTGGTGCTACAGAAGAATGCTGAAGATGGTGGGTGGATCACGTAACTAATGAGGAGGTAATGAACAGAATTGGGGAGAAAAGGAATTTTTGGCATAGGTTGACTAAAAGAAGGCATCGATTGGTAGGACACATTCTTAGACATCAAGTAATTGTGAATTTAGTGTTGTACGGAAGTGTGTGGGGTAACAAACCGAAGACGAAGACCAAGAGATGGATACAGTAAGCAGATTCAGAGAGATGTAATTTGCCGTACTTACGTGGAGATGAAGAGGCTTGCTCAGGATAGGGTATTGTGGAGAGCTGCATCAAACCAGTCTCCGGACTGAAGACCACAGCAACAACATTTTCACCAGATAGGTGCTGTAATATTTATCTATTTTATACTACGTCCATTTTAGGTGTGTCGTAGTTATCTACAGTGGTTTGATACAAATTTCGAATGTTATTGGAATAAAATAGGGCAGGATACAATGACTTCTTTTTTCTTTTAGTTTCTGAATTGTGTGTTTTCCATCGAATATCGTTAATTCACGCCGCAAGGTTTTCTATAATTTGCACTGTAATTTAATGCTATTGTGTCGGTTACTTTTGTTGGTCGACTATATTGTATAGTTACACCAGTTTGTTTAGACCTATACCAACGATACATTAAGCAATCCAAATGGGGACTAGTAATGAACATTTTAGAAGAATTAGAAATATTTTTAGGAACCTAAAAATAAACTCATAATAAATGAACAAACATATCGGAAACAAAAAATTTCGTCGAAAAATTTATTGACATATTCAAACAGGAACCAGGATAACAACAACACAATCCGAGATTAAAATTTTAATATAATTACACCAAATTACATTATTTTACTACATTGTTCGTATTGCTATAAATAAACAGCTGTTGCCATACGTTATTGTTGACTATCACAATCAGAGGCGAAAATTTTAATACACAATACACCGACGTTATAGCCTTCGGATTGCTTAATGAGTCGTCTGTCTTATTCCACTTATAACAGGTGACATGTAATCTGTATAAATTACAAAAAGTGAAGTGATATGATGTGCTGAGATGAAAAGGAAAAAAAGGAAACAAAAACACACTAAAAGTGCTGGACACAGCCCTCAAACACACGCCAGGAAAAAACGAACTCAAGCCAACAAGACGAAGAAACAGTAGTAACATGTAAGGAAGGGACGTCAACACCGTGAGTAGACCGAATATTAAGTTAGAAACACTTAGGCCTAACGTGCAAAATGTTTTTTTAACTGTTTTTAATCTATTTATCGAAAACAAACTGTACAAACCTTTGTATCATTTACAGACCACAGAAGATGCTTTTAAAATAAAAAGGCGAAACGCGTCTTGTGTAAAATAAATCTCTTAATTGCAGTCAGCATAAGACAAATTACCTTTTATAATCAACTAGCTGAACCCCCGCTGCTTCGCATGCGCAGGCTGGTTGGTCTGCACCAGTTGTTTCTTTTTAATCCTGATGAAGAATCCATATCTTAAGTTTCGTAGTTATAGCATGAAATTTGAGTTAACCGCACCAAATATTTGAAAATAAATTTTTGCATCTCGTATTTCACCCACTTATTGGTCGAATTTCCAAAAATTCCGAAACACATGTCTTTTAAATTTGAACCCCGAATACAAATCCGAAAATTTGTAGTTCTAACTTCAAAATTGCCTAAATAGCAACAGATTTTCGAAAAAAAAACTCTCCCGTTTAACCCCCTTGATGGTTGAATTTCCAAAAATACCAAAACACGTACTTTTTAAATCATAACGAACAATACAAATACCAAATTTTGCAGCTATAGCTTCAAAATTGTCTTGACAACAAAGTGTTTTCGAAAAGAATTTTTGATCCCCTCTTTTACCCCCTTAGTTTTTGAATTTCCAAAAATACCGAAACTCGAGTCTTTTTAATCCTGATCAAGAGCCCATATCCTAAGTTTCGTAGTTATAGCTTGAAATTTGAGTTAACAGCATCATATTTTTGAAAATCAATTTTTTGCGTCCTCTATTATACCCCCTTATTGGTTGAATTTCAAAAAACGCCGAAACACGTGTCTTTTAAATTCGAGCCCCGAATCCAAATCCAAAGATTTGTATTTCTGAATTCAAAATTGCCTAAATAGCAACATATTTTCGAAAAAAAACCCTCTCCAATTTAATCCCGTTGATGGTTGAATTGCCAAAAATACCGAAACTCGTGTCTTTTTAATCCTGATCAAGAGTCCATATCCTAAGTTTCGTAGTTATAGCTTGAAATTTGAGTTAACAGCAATATATTTTTGAAAATCAATTTTTTGCGTCCTCTATTATACCCCCTTATTTGACGAATTTCAAAAAATGCCGAATCACGTGTCTTTTAAATTTGAACCCTGGATTAAAATCCGAAATTTTGTAGTTCTAGCTTCAAAATTGCCTAAATAGCAACGTATTTTCAAAAAACGTTTCATCTCCTATTTCACCCCCTTACGGATGGAATATCGAAAAATCGCTTCTTAAATGACGCCTACAGAGTAAGATCAACACCCTCCACAATTTTCAAGTTTCTATCTTCAGTGGTTTGGGCTGGGCGATGATGAGTCAGTCAGTCAGTCAATTGGGACACTTCCTTTTATATATAGAGATTTAACAGTTGCTGCGGAATATGGCCACACAACCAAAAATATTATTTATTCTTTACATTTTTTATGGTGCTCATAAAGTATCCCCCACTTTCCCTTGGTAACACACGTTACTGAAAATGGCTTGGTATTGCGAGGATTAAGATACAGATATTTAATTAGACGTAATTGGTTAAGCCACGCAAGCAGGTGTTGCGAGGAAGGCGCTTGCACGGTGCCGCCTCTAGCGGGCGTTGGTGGAGTTAGCAGTGGAATGTCCGCCGGGCGTCTCGGAGGGGCCGAACGGGCGGTTCGGGAAAGTTCCTCAGGGGCCGAGAAGGAACCGTGTTCACAGAATGGCAGGAAACATCACATTCACGAAAAAAAAAAAAAGAGATTCTGGACGCTATGAAATGTTGCAGAACCCATAGGAAACAGAAGTACGTTCATTCGCACAACTGGTATAACGTTTTAAAGAACAATTTTGATCACGAATCGAACTATCTCCGTGAAAATACACTTACTCCGCGTCCATACATTGGTAGCAACGTTACCGCCAACATTGGACAATATTTTTGCAATAGCTCCCATACATTGGAGCCAACATTCAGTTGAATTCGTCGAGAGGCAACGTAAACATATCTGACGCACAAATCGCTGCGGTTTCGAGTGCGAATAATTACATTTTGTCATTGCAAACTAAAAAAAGGAAACATTTGTAAAATATGTTGGGGTGTGTGGTATCACTTCCTAAAAAAGGTAAAGCTGTCAACAATCCGAAGATTGGTTTGAACAACACAGTGCTTTACTAGGCATGGCCCTGTTTGGAGGTGGTATGCCGGTGCCTTCCTCCGACCTTCGAACTGACTGACCCAGCCAGTTATAGGGGGACCTACAGTTTAACGTGGGTTCCGAACCACGGTGCTACTCGGTATTTTTCACATTAGCAATACTGCCCGAGGTGAAGGAAGTGGAAAGTGACAGATAAAAATCGTAGGACCTGGCGGGGATCGAACCCGCGACCTTTGGATTTGTAGTCTGGCACTCTACCACTGTGCTACCGAGGCGCATCGAACATTAATTATGCAATCACTAAGTTTAAAAATGTGTTACAAGTAATCATACTCATTATTAAAACATAGACCTGGCACTTTAAATTATGCAACTTCAGATAAAAAAGAAAGTAAGTTTTGGAGGGATGCAATACCTACTAAAGTTTTTTGGTACTGAAGCTTCGATTTCTTGCTACAGGAGACAGTTTTAAAAGCGTACACTTCGTTATTAAAATAACTATGTAATTGATATCACTGATACTGCTGAAGTTTGTGGCCGAGGGGACTGAGGCACTCCAGTCACGGTCTGCACGGCCACTGCGGTCGGGGGTTCGAATCCCCCCTCGGGCATGGATATTTGTGCCGTCCTAGTTCGTTAGTAGTTCATAAGTAGTTTGTAAGTTTAGGGACTGATGACCCCGTAGTTAAGTCCCATAAGCGATACAAACATTTGAACATTTTTGAAGTTTGTGAAGCAATCTGTGAAACTCGACAGCAAATATTAAGTAATGTTAATTTTAAAAATTGAATTCACTAATTGAATGTGTCAAAAGTCTAAAAAGTTTTTAATTTCACTAATCACGAGTAAGTTTTGACGTGACATAACGATTTTTATGGGCCGCGCGGGAGTAGCCGAGCGCTCTGGAGCGCCATGTTACGGATCGCGCGGCTTCTCGCATCGGAGGTTCGAATCCTCCCTCGGCCATGGATGTTTGTGTTGTCTTTAGCATACGCCGGCCGTGGTGGCCGAGGGGACTGAGTCACTCCAGACACAGTCTGCACGGCCACTACGGTCGGGGGTTCGAATCCCCCCTCGGGTATGGATATTTGTGCCGTCCTTAGTATAAGCTAGTTCATAAGTAGTTTGTAAGTTTAGGGACTGAGTACCCCGTAGTTAAGTCCCATAGACTATACAAACATTTGAAACATTTTAGTATACGGTAGTTCATAAGTAGTTTGTAAGTTTAGGGTCTGATGATCCCACAGTTAAGTCCCATAAGCTTAACAAACATTTGAACAATTGATTTTTGTACTTGCTTCCACAAATGAATCACTTTATGCCGAAGGGGAAAAATTTATGGTTTAACGTATCGTCGACAGTGTGGTCATTACAGACGCAGCTAACGCTCTTTGGTTAAGGATAAGGAAATCGGCCGTGCTCTTTCAAAGGAACTCTCCCAGAATTTGCCTGTAGTGATTTAGGGAAACCACGGAAAACCTAAACCTGGATGGCCGGGGTGGTTTTGAACCACCGACCTCCCGAATTCGAGTCCAGTGCGTTACCACTGCGCCACCTCGCTCGGTCAATCACTTTCTGATACAGTTCTAATATTTAAAAAGAGATTTTCAAACTTTAAAATAAACGGCGACGAAGAACGAACGAAGAAAGAAACAGTTCGCAGACGGGCAGACGAGAAAGATAGAGCGAAACGTTGGCGCCAATGTGTGTACGACGTACCCACATTGGCCCAACGTCCTTTGATGTTTGGTTAAAATACCGACAAGCAACGGAGCCGTACCAATGTTGGAGCCAACGTTGGTTCCAATTTGTGGACCCGGCCTTAGAGATACGTCCTGGCAAAAATGTTCTGAGCGCAAGTAAGGAAACTCTGTTTTTGTTATTGCCAGTAGCCGAAACGATTCGATAAGAACGTACAGTTAAAACCATACTGCTTCCATAGGAACGAAGTATCTAACTGACCGTTTTGGCGCAGTTGGCACAATGAAGTCGCATTTGACTGATGTTAAAAAATGTTCAAATGTTTGTAATCCTATCGGACGAAACTGCGTGGTCATCAGTCCGTAGCTTACAAACTACTTAAACCTAGGTAAACTAACCTAAGGACAACACACGCACCCATGCCCCAGGGAGGACTCGAACCTCCACGTCGAGCAACCGCGCGCTCCGCAGCGAGACGCTTTAGACCGCTCGGCTACTCCACCGCGGCTTGACTGATGTGTTTTCTCGCTAAAATTACTTTTAAAACAGTCCTCATAGCAGATTTCGAATTTTTATTTCATTTTTATTTTTTTAATTTTATATATATGTAACCGGTTTCGATCAATGCAGGCCATCTTCAGACAACGACCACCGATATGGCAGGCGGTGGACGGAGCATGTTGCACGAACTACAACTGCTGGACTGTTCTAATTTTATACTACAACAAAGTCAAAAATTACTGTTTTCTCGGTGATCCTGTGTTCGCAATCGTTCTTTTATTATACCAACCTGCAAAGTAGCGCGCCGAATGGAGTGTTTGCATAAAATGCTACAGGTACGAGTATTTAATAGTCCCTGTATTATTTATTAAATGCGTGAGCGTCTCACATCTTTGACGTACGAAAGAGAATTATTTTCACCTTACTTATGAATTCTTCCGTCACTACTTCTTAGAACAATTCCATATTCAAGATCCAAAACAAACTGCTTTTGTTTTATTAATTGTTATTTTCTCCTATCTAGTCTTCGAGTTATTAGTCCATCTTCACGAATAATCTGACTAACGTAGGCAAAAAAACTCTATTTCTTAGGGTACCAAATATGACAATCGGGGGTACACGTTTACTCTGCGTCTATGGTGATGAAGTCAACTGGGGAGTTACTATAGTCATCTCTCGTGAGTAGTGTAACATACCTGCTAATAACTGATAACTTTCATAAGCTGAAGATAAACAAATGTCACTTTCACGTAGCAAGGTTACAATTACACAATTATTAAGTTCAACACATTACCAGAGGGTCGTAGGTTGGGTGTATCTGATAGAATCTGCTTCGCTTGTAAAGTTCTTCAAATGCCTGAACTTCTGGTTAAGGTCGAGTGCTGGGTGATATCTTACAGGCGTACAGTACATCACTTGAAGTGGAGCCAAAACGCAAGTCGCACTTTCCATAAAACTGTGTTCAAGAAAACATTACATAGTTGGTATTAAACCACATACTGACACACATAGTGGCTGCCCGAAGTCAGCCTTAATAATACGCCCCGAGTCTCTCTGCTCGGGGCCTTATATACTATTTTGACGTGTAGACAGCAACACAAACTATTGTTATATTTATTATGAACAACAGATTTGTTAAAAGATTTTTTCATATTGGTAAGTAAAACATAAAATGTTTGTTCTTTTAAATACGATCATTTTGAGAATAATTTCTACGAATTAAGCAATATATGCTATTACATGTATACGAACAATAGAATTCATAAATAAGTTAATAACGTGAGAATTATGTTATGAATACAATTCCTAACATATAAAGAGCTATGTTTTAGCAAGCTTTACTTTTGACAGTCTTTCCAGTTCTTTAGATATTATAGTTTTCAAGGAATGCTTAAATGCTGACCATGTGGCCATGCCGTTACAGATTAAGTCTTCTGAATTTATCTAATAAATTATTGCCAGTATTACATTAAGATGGCATTTTAAGTCCATGTACTGTGTTTGATGTAAATCTAATATCATGTAATATGTTTTCTATTACAACCTGTTAATGCTACATGTGCTTACTTTATATTTCGGAATACAGCTTTAATATGCAATAACTTTGCTTCCTACCAATGAAAGAACATTAACTGAGCAGCTATTAGTTTTTGTGTTGAGTCTACAATCTGGTAATATTCTTAAACCAAAGTTATCTGATATCTGTAGTTCAGCATAGGGCTAATACATAGGAATTTTCTTATTTGAGTTACATACTGTATTATAGTCTTGTCTACGTGCAAATGTACTGTCTTTAGGTGTTTCCCTAAGTGGTCTGTTACGTCTCAGTAGTAAACATGCTTTTTAACATTTTTTTACATTTTATTTACGAAAGTAAAAAAAAAAAAAAAAAAAAAAAAAAAAAAAACGAGTTGTATACGGTACTTAAAATACTTAATATCACTGTTTACAAGGTACGTTAACCTTTGCGGGTCGTGACTTGGATTCGAACACGGCATACACAAAGGACATTACAGTATTCCAATTTATATATTTTTAACGCTATTTTTTGCTGGATAAATATGGTGCGAAAAGAAACTGCATAATTTTGTGTTGCTGTATTTGATCTTGAATATCGCCTATTGTACACAAATGTAAAAGAAAAAACATGTGATTCAATGATATCCTGTTCAATGCCAACATTTATGCACCGTCTGTTCTTAAGCCTGTTACTTCCAAGATATTCTTCACCAAATTTAGTACTTTCTCCTTTGTCTACCTCGACTCCTCTTACCCTGTCCTATTCAACCCGTGAGTCTCTTAGGTAACCTTGCTTCTCCCATGCATGTAAAATGACCCTATTATCTAAGCCTTTTCTTTCTATCTGCATCATAACAGGGTCCATTCCAGTTTTTTCTTTGATTTCATCATCATGGACATCCTCTTGCCATTGTTTCCATCTATTAGTACCAGCAATAATTCTTGCTACTTTCATATGTGTAACCTAAACCTTATGAATAAGGTAACCCGTATCCACCCAAATTTCACAATTTACAATAAAGTTGGTCGAAAGATAGAGCGGTACATCGCTAACTTAGTCTTGGTACTTACTTCCTTCTTGCAGAAGAGAGTAGATCTTAGCTGAGCACTCACTGCATTAGCTTTGCTACACCTCGATTCCAGTTCTTTCATTATGTTGCCAGCCTGTGAGGAAATACTTGAAACTGTCTACCTGTTCTAACTTTGTTCCTCCTATTTGGCACTCACTATGTTTAAATCTATATCTCTTTTGTTTTGAAGATGCTGATCTGCCTACCATAAACCTTACACCTCTGATCTAGCTTTGAAATATTAGATTAAAACCTGTCAGTTGAATCTGCCATCCCAACCAAGTCGTTTGCATATATAAGACAGCTTATTTTGTTTTCACGTATTTTAATCTCACCCTACCAGTTTACTGTTTCCAACATATGATCCATAAATAGTATGAACTACCTTGGTGACAGGTTACAGCCTTATTACTGAAACTACCGTGAACCTTGAACTCAATTTATCGTCAACTCTAAGTGCTGCCTGACAACCAACGTGAAGTCCTTTAATGTCCGGTACAAGTTTGCCGCCTATTCCATAGTGTTGTAGAACTGGCAATCCATTACCTGCCGTAAGCTAAAGATGTGGTCCTGGCAGCCTCTAAGAGGCCTAAACCCACATTGACTTTCATCCAACTTGTCTTCAACTAACACTCACTCTTCTTTTAACAATACGTGTCAATACTGTGCCCACAATGCTAATTAAAGAGTTACCCTTGTAGTTGTTAAAATCTTTTCTGTTTCCATGCTTGAAAATTGGTGAGATTACTGCTTTCGTCCAGTCAGACGGAACCTCTCCCTACTCCCACGCCAGTTTAATTACTCTGTGCAGCCATTTCAGACTTGGCATTGAACAGCATTTTATGAGTTCCGCCTTAATTTCACCCACCCCAGCCGCTTTATTGCACTGCAATGTACTGACCATTCTCTCCACTTATTCAAATGTGAATCTTTTACTGTCTTCATTGCTATCCCATTGTTCGTTAATATCTGATGCATAGTTGAACGTTTCATCGACAGTGGGCGACTCTTCAAAATATTGCCTCCATCTGCGCAAGATACCCACAGGATTCATTAATTTCACGTTTTGTATGAAAAACGTTATCAACATTCATTGTTTTTGACAATTACTTCTACTTAAATTTGACATCTTAGCTAGGAGAACTGAGTTTATTGACAGAACGATCCAACAAGGATTCTGTTTATGCTGACCTAGGTCCGAAACCCTAAAGACCATGATATACACAGGTCCCTTTTTAATAACCGTTGCGAAGCACGGGCATATAAGCTAGCATATATATATATATATATATATATATATATATATATATATATATATAATTTGACGGCTTTCAACCACCATATCTTCCACCCCGTTATAGCCATCGGCATGGAACTGTTGTGATGTACAACGGGAGACTTCGGACAACAATTACACACAGACCATTCGTTTGCGTTGTATAGTTTTCGCTGCAGAGAGAATTATTAACACATACAAACGTAGAATTTTATATAGACCGATAACATTCATCCCAATATACTGCACCCTTTTATCGTTAAGAACCCTCAAGCAACAATGCAACCAATAAAACCATTTTCAAAGAGTAAATATAATTTTCAAAGAGTAATTATTGTTCCGCATTTCGCATTATATACTTCAAATTATTAATATCCATCAGATCGCTATAAAATCTTCCTCAGGTATAAATTAGTAACTGTACAAATATTTATGTCTCTGCGTCTTGTCGTTCGGACGTGATAAGAGTACACCGAACAGACATTCACATTAATATATGTATAAATATATAGATAAATAGCTATCCGATCGCCATAAAACCGTGTCTAAAGCTTTCCCCGGGTAGACATTAGTGACTGTACAAATTTGTAGCTCTTTATGTCTTGTGGTTCAGACTTGATAAACGTACACATTTATAGATATAGATGTATTTTCTACAATTGTTGGGCAAACTTCAGTTTTCCCTCGTTTTTGGCCAGCATTTCGTGGCTAACCACTGCGCGACCGTGGAGTTCCCGCACATTTCCACACAGTGCCCCCTCGGCGCTAGGTCACTCCTGTTAAGACCCTGTCTGCAGGGCAAGTGCAGGTGAGAAGTGGCCACCTCCCTCCCCCCCCCCCCTGGTGAGGACAACGGCCGCGGCTCGCTTTTTACGCCAGGGGCCGCGTGTTCGAGCCCCGGCGGCGCCACAGTAATATATCCGCGCCCCCCGCCCGCCACCTCGCCGCTCGCGTCGTGTTCTGCCCCCAGCCCGCAATGAATAATTAAACGCGCATGCGCAATGCGACCGCACACGCAGCCGCTGTTCTGTTCCGCTCCTCCCCACGTGTAACGCCTCCTTCTGTTCCTATCTGTCTGTGTCTGGCCGAACACGTCCGCTACCCTCCAGGTCTGCCCTCCACGTCAGAGCTGAAGATAATTTACAGCTGAAAACAAGTACAGTACAACCCTTCTAATCGACCTTCGATGGTCCTGTCCGTCACTCCGGTTAGTCCGACCGTGCTTCAGGCTCGCGACCCTGTCCCGACTCGTCACTGACTAGACTCCTTTCGGGCCATTGTTTCGGTGTCTGTCGCTGTGCGTATTGTTATACTGTACGTCATTGTGCAGTTTTATCCTTTGTTGGGATTAAGAAACGTCGTTGTTTGCTTCATTCCGTGTCCTCTACAGTACTTCATCTACATCTACATGGGATAATCTGCAAATCACATTTAAGTGCCTGGCTGAGGGTTCATCGAACCACCATTATACTATTTATCTCCCATTCCATTCTCGAATAGCGCGCGGGAAGAAAGAACATCTGAATCTCTCCGTTCGAGCTCTGATTTCTCGTATTTTATTCTGATGGCCATTTCTACCTCTGTAAGTGGGAATCAACAATATATTTTCACATTCGGAGGAGAATGTTGGCGATTGGAGTTTCGTAAGCAGCCCACGCCGCAGCGATAAGCGTCGTTGTTGTAATGATTCCCATCCCAGATCCTGTATCATTTCCGTAACGCTGTCTCCCCTGTATCGTGACAATACGAAACGACCTGCCCTTCTTTGGACTCTTTCGGTGTCCTCCGTCAAACCCACCTGATAAGGATCCCACACTGGGCAGCAATAATCCAAAAATGGACGGACAAGCGTAGTGTATGCAGTTTCTTTTGTAGTTCTGTTCCATCTTTCAAGGGTTTTGCCAATAAAATGCAGTCTCTGGTTCGCCTTTCCCACGACATTATCTACGTGTTCTATCCAATTTAAGTCTGAAGTAATAGTAATTCCTAGGTATTTAGTGGAGTTTACCGCCTTCACTTTTGATTGATTTATCTTGTAAACAAAGTTTAACGGATTTCTTTTCGTACTCGTGTGGACTTCACACTTCTCATTATTTAGAGCCAACTGCCAATTTTTACACCATACTGATATCTTATCCAGATCGTTCTGCAGTTGATCGTTCTGCAGTTTTGATCTTCAGATGATTTTACTAGACGGTAAATGACGGCGTCATCTGCAAACAACCTAAGAGAGCTACTTACATTTACCCCTAAATCGTTTATGTAAATAAGGAACAGCAGAGGACATAACACTACCCTGTGGAGCGCCTGATATATCTTCTGTTTTAGTCGATGCCTTACATTGATTACTACGAACTGTGTCCTCTCTGACAGGAAATCCCCCAACGTCGCAAATTTGGGGCAATTTGATTAAAAGCCGTTTGTGAGGTACGGTGTCAAAAGCCTTCTGGAAATCAAGAAATACGGAATCGATTTGCTAACCCTTGTCGATAGCACGCATCACTTCGTGTGAATAAAGAGCTACATTAATGAGTTATGAGTTTTTCAACATGTCTGGATTCAAACGTAAACGCGTAACACTCTCACTAAATGAAAAATTAGCAGTGCTACAAAGACTGAACAAAGAAGAATCGCCGTGAAAAAATTGCAAAGGAACTGAATGCAGGGGTTACGACAATTAAGGATTGCAGGAAGAATCGGAAAGATGTTAAATCCTATACAGTTACGATAAATGATGAAAACTCTCTGAAGAATCGTAAAATATTTTAAAAAAGCCTAAACTTGAAGTGCTTGATAACGCATTGTGGGTGTGCGTTTGTCACGAAAGAAGGAAAGGAACTCTAATATCCGGGCCATTTCTCAAAGAAAAAGCGATAGTTCTGCACAAAAAACCTTAAGCCAAAAGTAAATTTGCTGCCAGTGAAGGCTGAACTGATAGTAAAGAAAATTCGTAATGGTATCCGATTTGATTCTATTTCCGGTGAAAAACTATTCGCCGATCCCGCAGCTGCTAAGGAATTTTCTGTCAAGTTTCAGGAATCAGTAGAAGAAAATGAACTGTTACTCTGCCAAGGGTATAACATCGTTTTTCCTTTCAGAACCAAAACGTTATAGTGTATGAAGACATTTTTTTAAAATTAATATACTGTTTAACACTGCGTAAAAACATCTGTTTTATATTACTGTAGACGTCTTTTAGTTTTTTGTACTAAATGTCTTTTTACTTTTTTTGCAATACCATTAGATTTTTCGGATAATCCGACTTTTTTCCGTTCCGACATGGTCCCGGCCCCGAAGGTGACGGATTGTATACTATTTCATTTCAACTTTTATTTTCTCAATAAATGCCCTCTAGCAGACTTCGAAACGGAGGGAAGAAGGAATTATTTATTTAGCGAATAGTTGATTCACACAGTACAAATATATACATGTATATCCGGCCGCAGTGGCCGAACGGTCTGCGGCGCGCCGGTCACAGTCTGCGCGGTCGCTACGGTCGGGGGTTCGAATCCTCCCTCGGGCATGGATGTTTGTGTCGTCTTTAGTGTCAGGTAGTTCATAAATAGTTTGTAAGTTTAAGAACTGATGACCCCGCAGTTAAGTCCCTTAAGCTTATCAAACATTTGAACATATTTATACATGTATACAGAAAGGTAACAATGAACTTTGTAAGATAAAATAAGTTTTATAACTCGATGCCAGGTCCTTGAATCCAAGACACAGCTTCTGGGGTTGACAGCTGGAAATCTTCTCTTACACCATATGCCTAGAAGCATACACTCTCTGACAGTGTCATGTATCGTATGGCGTGGAGCTCCGAAGTCACAATCTGGATTAGACAGCTTGTTCCATTTGTGAAGTGCATCGTAACACCTGCCATGGCCCCCTCTAATTTTTATTTTTTATTTAATCTTTATTTTAATTTTATTATTATTTTGCTAATGAAAACGAATATCCTGTACTGTATGCGGTGTTCATTTTCTTTCAACAAGAATAAAAACCGTCTAGATCGCTATTTATTATGTCGTTTCGGTATCTGCCATCATCAGATCTGCAAGATGAAGGAAGAAGTATTCGTTGTACAATCGAGTTACACAGAAGGTTTTAAATTCAAAAATATAAAACGTTTTTACAAGGATACAATTATACACTTACCTAAAAAAAAACCTGTACTTGCACAGTAAAGTTCAGCGTCAATGGTAAAATATCTACATAGTACGTACGTCAACTGCAGTCTTGAATAAAAATTACAAATGTTTTGATCATTATTTGTGCGTAATTTGAATATCAAATAATACTTTTTATAACCATTACATTTTACCAAACTGATAAATGTTTAATACATGTTGTTGTTATGGTCTTCAGTCCGGAGACTGGTTTGATGCAGCTCACCACACTACTCTATCCTGAGCAAGCCTTTTCATCTCCGCATAAGAACGGCAACCCACATCCACTTGAATCTGCTTACTATACGCGTCTCTTGGTCTCCCTCTGCGATTTTTACCCCACACACTTCCCTCCAATGCTAAATTTACGATTCCTCGATGTCTAAGAATGTGTCCTACCAAGCGATCCCTTCTTTTAGTTAGGGTATGCCAAAAATTCCTTTTCTCGCCAATTCTGTTCAGTACCTCTTCATTAGTTATGTGATCTGCCCACCTAATCTTCAGCATTCTTCTGTAACACCACATTTCAAAAGCCTCTATTCTCTTCCTGTCCGCACTGCTTATTGTCCATGTTTCACTCCCGTACAAGGCAACACTCCACACAAATGCCTTCAGAAAAGACTTCCTTGCCAGTGAAAGTTATACGTAATTAAAACAATTTTTATACGCCCACTTTGTAAGTAATGAAAGCAGCAGGTTATTTTAATTACCCCGTAATTTAAGACGAGTTTTTGAGAAAACAAACTATTTGGCAGCTTCGAATTTTAAATTTCTCAGTCTTTCTTCTTTTTATATTATTGTAAAGGAAGAATATTAAAAATTGATGACAATGTTCTACACTAGAACCACCTGTCACCTAAAAAAGTTTTTATATATGTGTAATTTTTATTCAAGACTGCAGATGACGTACCTACTAGGAAGATATTTTAATTGACGCTGAACTTCACTGTGCAAGTTCAGAGGTTTTTAAATCTGATGGTGGAAGATGCCGAAACGACGTAATTAATAAATATAATTTGGGCGTTCAAGATGGTTTCTGTTCTAATTCTATTCTGTGCTGTCCAGGTCTTGAGTGGTAGTTGATACCCAGTTGGTAGTTCAGCGCCTGAGAAGATGTCATGCAGTTGTTCATCTGTTGCCGCTTGCCACCGACACTTCCATTCTTCGAGAGGTTTAAAGTCCCCAATAACCATATCAGCAGCATCACGTAGAGTTCGATGACGTGAACATAGTCTGTTTACATGTAGAATTGGCAGGTCCCTATGTACAGGTAAATTAGGTTTCTTGGGTGTCAACAAGCTTTGTATGGTGGTTGTTCATCCATAAAGGTGCACAGTAGTCAGCACTTGCGCACACCAAACCAAAGGCTGAGAAGCGCAAGGTGATTTCTGAAGATCCCCAGGCAGTTCCACATAATTTAGGCAGTATGCTGTTACGAGTTTTCAGTTTCTCGGCTGGGTTTAAAAGGCGTTACTTGAAGGTCAGTGTTCGATCCAGAGTTGTTCGCGTCCGTAGCCTCCCGGCAGCTGTACAGGCAGGCAAACCATCCATAGGAATTCCTGGCAGCCACACACGACGGATCGCGCGAGTAATAGAAGGGATTAACAAGTGTTTTGGACAGATCAGGAAAGCTCCGGAACGATATAAATTCAATGTTATGTTGTGTTCATAAAGTTACATTGCGGTGTGTAATTCTCTCTTTGAAGTACACTTCTGAAAACACTTCTATCGTTGAGATGAGAAACAGTAATAATTAAATCACCCAACCAACTAATCGAAGTATGACTGTGACTGTAGTGTAGCGCTCTATTATTCATTTCTTAGCCTATCTGCATTTTCAACTTTGTCTCTGTCGATCGTCGGTAAAGTATTGAGGAAAACGCGCCGAGAAGTTAAAAACTTATATATTTGATATTATACGTCGTTATTCTCAATTTTGTTACACATTGCAACAACAGCGCCGAAAGCAGCTGGCAAATTACATTTCTGAAAACGATATTGGATAAGTGTGAATATTGATTTGTAACAGTTTTCACAAATATCTTCTTGAATGGGAATTTGGAATGAACTGTAAGACTGTGTGAATCATGAGACTCTATACAAAAGACTTTCGCGTGAAAGTGCTGGTCATAATGAGATGTGACAACAACGGATGTATCTGATTCGGTAAAATTTTACTTTCTATCCTGGCGGCCTCGTGTTTTTATGCTGGCAACACCAATAGCACGATATAAAATCGTTGCAAAGATGACCGAACCACATGGAGTGTAGATAAATACTGCTGTTCTTGCTGTATGCTTGATTTCACGACAAAATATTTGCGTGTCACTCAGTTGGCTTATGACGATGTCACATGATTCTCGTTATTCGACATGTGTTGCCAACATTATCACAGGAGGCCGTCGGGATATGAGTAGGACTACGTCGCATAGTTTTTCTTGACCCAGCTGTCAAACGATAACACCTTTCACATCAGATAGTGTCGCGGCATTGATCTCTATACTCTCTGGATGTTGAACTTCAGTTTTCTTAGCATGCCAGCCATAGATATTCATATTTAGTTTCTTGCCAAATTCAAACATCGCTGCTAAGAAGCATTTAAAGAAAAAGAGAAGAAAATATGTTTCGATTCCGTTCCCATATCAGCCTACAACATCGAATATGGAATTAAATTCCAAATCAAGACGTAAGCAAGCAATTCTTTGTCACATAATAACCGATGGAAACTCGTTTGCCAAATTTAAACATGGCGGACACTGCGAAATCGTTTTATTGCATATTTTGCGAATTTTTGCTCGTCACACTCACCCACTGCCACGCATCGCGACCAAACTTCCTTACTAACATCATTAGACCAAGGGTTACCTACCACCACAACCACGAGTGGGTGGCAGTATGTGGTCATGGAGAAAAGTCTGTCAGCACGTACACACACAAGCCTTATATATATATATATATATATATATATATATATATATATATATATATATATATATATATAGCAAGCAGGTTCCATACAGCGAAACGTGATGCCACAGACTATAGCTTTGGTCTATGCGTGCTACAATGTTTTCAGCTCTTTCTCGGTAAGGATAAGCATACGAATAAGGAAATATAAGAATAAATAAATAAAAGCAGTAAAAAAATTCTTTTAATACATCTCTTTAAAAAAAATCTATTTGACGTTTCGCGCAAAATCTATCACAATCAACCAACACGCGAGCGGAGCCGCGGGTTTAAGCTAGTTGTAAATATAACTAACTGGTGCGTCGAAGATTCAATTTTGAGGTCTCTGACATGTAATCGGAAGCTGCTAGCCTCGTTTGAGGAACAGCTTTCTCTGACAGACGACGCGTTTCATGATTATTTTGTCAGTTTAAAGCTCTATTTTTTGTGAATCTACAAAATGATGGTTCCAATTTGGAACAGGTTCGCGTACTACAGAAGGGTACCAGCCTTTTTCTTATACGCGCCGGTCCTAAAATATAAGTTAAAAACTGAAACGGCAGGTAGAGGGGACCGAATCGGCAGATTTCGCATAGGGATGTGTCGTCGGTAATGACATATTACAGCGGTAGCGAGTACAGTAGTGTGAATGAAAGAAAACTAAAAGATATAGGCAAAAAATTATTTATGGATAGTTTGCAAGAGGTGTTCGAAACAGCGGCCAACAACAGCGATATAAGATTCACAGCGCGGTGCATGGATCGTCGTACAGTGGAACCCCTCTAATCCGACCTTAGATGGTCCGTCACTCCGGTTAGTCCGAAATGTTTCACGCTCGCGAGGCTGTAGAGTTGTGGCGATTCGTGAATGAGTCGTTCATTTGAACGAATACAAATAAAGAATCGTAAGAATCGAATCGTGATACGGACGATTCGTCGTTCAAAAGAATCGTCTGTCTCGCGACGATTCCATGTTCCAATGATTCATGATTCGAAGGCGACTGATTGTGAAAACACTCTTAAGAATCGTAAAACATTTAAAAAGCCTAAACGTGAGCTCCTTGATAACGCATTGTGCGTGTGGTTTTGTCAAGAAGAAGGAAAGGAACTCCAATATCCCGGCCAATTCTGAAAAAAAAGCGATAGTTTCGCACAAAAAAAAAAAAAAAAAAAAAAAAAAAAAAAAAAAAAAAGGATGGAAGCCGAAATTAAATTTGCTGTCAGTGAAGCCTGGATTGATCGTTGGCAAACTCGTCATGGTCTCCGATGTGTTTTTACAGTAAGTACAGTACAGTAATTTCTTTGTCGTTTTTCCTTTTAAAACCAATACATATTGTTTAGCACTGTGTAAAAACATCGTTTTATATTACTGTAGACGTCTTTTACTATTTAAATGGCATAATTTTTAGCACTAAATGTCTTTTTATATTTTTTGCGATACACAGTAGATTTTTAGGATAATCCGACCTTTTCGTCGTTCCGACCATGGTCCCGGTCCCGAAGGTGACTGATTAGAGGGCTTCTACTGCACATTAGCTCTCCTCCCTACTCTATCCTGAGCAAGCCTTTTCATCTCCGCATAAGAACGACAACCCACATCCACTTGAATCTGCTTACTATACGCGTCTCTTGGCCTCCCTCTGCGATTTTTTCCCCACACACTTCCCTCCAACGCTAATTTCACAATTCCTTGATGTCTAAGAATGTGTCCTACCAATCTATCCCTTCTTTTAGTCAAGGTATGCCAGAAATTTCTTTTCTCCCAATTCTGTTCAGTACCTCCTCATTAGTTACACGATCCACCCACCTAATCTTCAGCATTCTTCTGTAGCACCGTATTTCAAAAGCCTCAATCCTCTTCCTGTCCGCACAGTTTATCGTCCATGTCTCACTCCCATACAAAGCAACACTCCACACAGATGCCTTCAGAAAGGACTTCCTTAGGTTTAAATCAATATTCGAGGTTAACAAATTTCTCTTTTTCAAGAACGCTTTCCTACCCATTGCCATTCTGCATTTTATATCCTCCGTACTGCGACCATCATTTGTTATTTTACTGCCCAAGTAACAAAACTCATCTACCTCCTTTATTGCTTCGTTTCCCAATCTAACTCCTTCAGCATCACCTGATTTTCTTACACTGCACTCCATTACCCTAGTTTTGCTCTTGTTAGTGTTCATCTTATATGCACCTTTCAGCACACTGTCCATTCCGTTCAATTGCTCTTCCAGGTCCTTTGCTGTATCTGACAGAATTACTATGTCGTCGGCAAAACGCAATGTTTTTAATTCTCCCCCCTGAACTTTAATTCCTTCTCCAAATTTCTCTTTGCTTTCCTTTATAGCTTGCTCAATGTACAAATTGAATAACAATGGAGAAAGACTACAACCCTGTCTTACTCCCTTTCCAACCACTGCATCCCTTTCATGCCCATCAACTCTGACAACTGCTGTCTGGTTTTTGTACAATTTGTAAATAACCTTACGCTCCCTATATTTTACTTCTGCTTGCTTCAAAACTTGAAAGAGTTTATTCCAATCAACATTGTCAAAAGCCTTCTCCAAATCTACAAAAGCTAGAAATGTAGGTTTGCCTTTTCTTAATCTATCTTCTAAGATAAGACGTAAAGTGAGTATTGCCTCCCGGGTTCCTACGTTCCTCCTGAATCCAAACTGATCTTCCCCGAGGTCAGCTCCTACCAACTTTTCCTTTCTCTTGTAGATAATTCGTGTTAATAGTTTGCAACCATGACTTATTAAACTGATGGTTCTGTAGTTTTCATATTTGTCCGCACCTGCTTTCTTTGGAATGGGGATTATAACATTTTTCTTAAAGTCTGAGGTTACTTCGCCTGTCTCATACATCTTACACACCAGGTGAAAAACGTTTGTCATGGCTGGTTCTCCCAGAGACTTCAGTAGCTCTGAGGGAATATCATCTACTCCAGGGGCCTTGTTTCGACTTAGGTCTTTCAGGGCTCTGTCAAATTCTTCTCTCAGTACAGTATCTCCTATTTCATCTTTATCTACATCCTCTTCCCTTCCTACAATATTGTCTCGAAGTTCATTTCCTTTGTAGAGCACCTCTATATACTCTTTCCACCTTTCAGCTTTCCCTTCTTTGCTTAGAACTGGTTTTCCATCAGTGTCCTTGATATTCATAGAGCTGTTTTTCTTATCTCCAAATGTTTCTTTTATTTTCCTGTAGGCTGTATCTATTTGTCCTCTATTTATACATTCTTCTACATCCTTGCATTTGCCTTCTAGCCACTCCTGCTTAGCCATTTTGCACTTCCTGTCAATCTCATTTCTTAGTCGTCTGTACTCCATTTTGCCTGTTTCATTTACTGCATTTTTATATTTTCTCCTTTCATCGATTAAATTTAGTATCTCCTGTGATATCCAAGGATTTTTTGTAGGTCTTGCCTTCCTACCTATTTTGTCCTCTGCTACCTTCACTATTTCATCTCTCAGTTTTACCCATTCCTCCTCTACTGTTTTATTTTCCCCTGTTTCTGTCAATTGCTGCATAAAGCTCCGTCTGAAATTTTAAGAACTTCAGGTTCCTTAAATTTATCCAGGTCCCATCGCCTTATTTTCCTACCTTTTTGTAGTTTCTTCAGTTGCAGCCTACAGTTCATAACCAACAAGTTATGGTCAGAGTCTATATCTGCCCCTGGGTACGTCTTACACTGTAGAACCTGATTCCGAAATCTATGTCTTACCATTATAAAATCTATCTGGTATCTCCCGGTGTCTCCTGGTCTCTTCCACGTATACAACCTTCTTTTGTGATTCTTGAACCAGGTGTTTGTTATAACTAAATTATGTTCTGTGCAAAATTCTACCAGGCGGCTTCCTCTTTCATTCCTTTTGCCCAGACCATATTCACCTACTATCTTCCCTTCCCTTCCTTGTCCTACTACCGAATTCCAGTCTCCCATAACAATTAAGTTTTCCTCTCCCTTAATTGTCTGAATAATTTCCTTTAGCTCCTCATATATTTCTTCGATCTCCTCATCATCGGCCGAGCTAGTTGGCATATAAACCTGTACTACTGTTGTCAGTGTTGGTTTCGTATCTATCTTGACTATGATAATGCGATCACTTTGCTGGTCATAGTAGTTTACCCGCATTCCTATTTTCTTATTCATTATCAATCCTACTCCTGTGATACCCCCAATTGATTTTGTATTTATAATCCTGTACTCACCTGACCAGAAATCCTGTTCATCCTGCCACCGAACTTCACTAATCCCCACTATATCTAACTTCAACCTATCCATTTCCCTTTTTAAATTTTCTAATTTTCCTACTCGATTAAGGGATCTAACATTCCACGCTCCGACCCGTAGAATGCCAGTATTGCCTTTCCTGATGATCACATCCTCCTGAGTAGTCCCCGCCCGGAGATCCGAATGGGGGACTATTTCACCTCCGGAATATTTTACCCGAGAGGATGCCATCATCATATGTTCATACAGTAGAGCTGCATGTCCTCGGGAAAGGTAACGGCTGTAGTTTCCCCTTGCTTTCAGCCGTTCGCAGTAACTGTGTGGCAAAGCCACATTAGCTGATGTTACAAGGCCAGATCAGTCAATCATCCAGAATGTTGCCCCTGTAACTACTGAAAAGGCTGCTGCCCCTCTTCAGGAACCACACGTTTGTCTGGCCTCTCCACAGATACCCCTCCATTGGGTTGCACCTACGGTACGGCTATCTGTATCGTTGAGGCACGCAAGCCACCCCACCTCGGCAATGTCTGTGGTTCATGGGAGTGGAAATGAACATTAACAAGAGCAAAACAAAAATAATGGAATGCGGTCTTAGAAAATCAGGTGATGCTGAAATAATTAGATTATGTAACGAAACAATAAAGGAGGTAGATGAGTTTTGTTAGCCGTGACGCAAATCGCTCGTGGTAAAATAACATGCGATGGTCGCAGTACAGAGGATATAAAATGCAGAATGGCAATGGGAAGAAAAGCATTTTTGAAAAAGAGAAATTTGCTAATATCGAAGCATTTGTGTGGAGTGTTGCCTTGTACGGGAGTGAAACATAGACGATAAGCAGTGCGGACAGGAAGAGGATAGAGGCTTTTGAAATGTGGTGTTACAGAAGAGTGCTGAAGATTAGGTGGGTAGATCGCATAACTAATGAGGAGGTACTTGACAGAATTGGTGAGAAAAGGAATTTTTGGCACACCCTGACGAAAAGAAGGGATCGCTTGGTAGGACACATTCTTAGACATCGAGGAATCGTAAATTTAGCATTGGAGGGAAGTGTGTGGGGTAAAAATCGCAGAGGGAGACCAAGAGACGCGTATAGTAAGCAGATTCAAGAGGATGTGGGTTGTCGTTCTTATGAGGAGATGAAAAGGCTTGCTCAGGATATAGTAGGGTGGAGAGCTGCATCAAACCAGTCTCCGGACTGAAGACCATAACAACAACAACGAACACTTAAGTAGCAGATTATTCGCAACGAAGAACTCAAGAAGGTTTTAAGCTGAAGATCAGTAGCCTAATTTTACAAGCTTTTTGCCGCGGAGTGTCAGGACTCCAGACGACGTCGACAACAGCAGCAGGTGATGAGACAGGTAGCTGTCCAGTCCATCGCGGCTGCCCCCCTCTGCAGTGTCGCGTGCCCCTACCCCCTCGCCTCCCTTCCCCAGCCGTGTGTTCCCTGCTAGTCAGCGGGTACTTCGCATTCCGGCCGTCCGCCGGCGGAGCGTTAGCCGTGACGCAAATCGCTTGTCCCCTGTCGGCGGCCGACCGGGCACTACGTCGCCGCAGAAATACGGCTCAGGTGCTCCCTCATACCCGACACACACACAGCGCCGTCTCGCTTATAGAGCCTCACCAATCAGGCCGTCTGTCTTCGGCACACGACAAGTGTGCTTTCAACGCACTATTCGGGACGCGTCAACATTGTTGTGAACCTCAAAGAATTTCTCCAACTTAGGGAGAACCTTACACGTTCTCTTTCAAATCGGGTGAATCATTTTATACATTTATTAAAGTTGTTGAACTGAATTTGAGGCATTGAGTTAAAATTTATGCCGTGGCCGGGATTCAAACACTGGACCTCCTGCTCACTAGGCAGATGCCATAACCTTTTTGACCCACTTCAGGTTACGGTAGTAACACTAAAAGTGGGCCTTTGCGACCGTCTTTTGACAGCTCGAAATTTAAATGAAAGTAACGGCTGAACCGCGCATCCGACACGAAAATTGAATAACCTGATTGGTAGAGGAGAAAATTCTCTACAACTTTGCACTCTTACGTCTTTTTTTTTTCTTTTTTTTCTTTCTTTTTTTTCATATCTCGTGGCGTTTCAAAGATATTTGCGAAAATAACGGCGATTTTGGGATGTATGACCGTAACTTGTTCCCTGTTTTTAAGATGAACCGTTCAACCGATCAGCACCAAATTTTACAGACATGATTGTTTAATCTCGTATCGTTTGTGACATATTTGCAAAAATAACGGAGATTTGAAACCCTCCATTGAATTAACGAAAACCAGACGTTCGCAGATGTCACGTGACATTCTTCGCCCAGAACTCTCTCTGGCATACACCATCTTGCGTTGCGTATTTGATGATCTTCTTCTTGTAGCTTACACGTTGTCATTTTGAAGCAATGGCGCACTGAAGAATTAAAACAAACACATCGTTTGTCGTACGATAAATGATAATCTAGTGTCTACAAATGCCATATTAGCATCAGTTAACAACGTCCATCCATAGTATGAGATTAATGGACTCATTTTTCGATTGATAGTCGTAGCGTAGTGGATAAGGCGTTGAACACAACGAACAAAAACGAACAAACTTAATCAGCGTCCGCGATGAACAGAACTAACCATAGAAAAAAAAAGACTATGACGTTAAAGATCGGTGGTTCGGAACCCGCCACTACCTAAATTTTTTTCCTAAAAGGGTTTCTGACACTCTTATTAATTAATTTTTTTTAGATTATTATTTTGGTCCAAAATGTTTGCAAAAACTTATAAAACTACAAATCTAAAGTGGGCCGTAAAACACGTCAGAGCGATTTTTTTTATTTTATATTTTTTTCGGGTATATCTGTGGGTTGCGGTCGTTAGTTTAGTTCGTTAATTGACCACCGAAGCTTAATGACTACAGTGACTGTACTATGTACATTTCAACTCTGCCTCAAGTTCTCTTATAAATATGTATCACTGTTCCCAAGGCTCCCAACAGCTGAATAGCACCCCAGAAAAGAACGTTAACGGGAAATCCTGCCTTATATCTCAGATACAAGTGACATATAAATATCAAATAAACAATGCCCAGAGACATATATGTCTCGATATCTAATAAAGATATTAAACTTAAGTAGAAGCAATGATTCAATGCCTCTACTTCAGTTTAATATCTGTAATAGATAAGGTAAAAAACTTCGGTTTGAACACCACAGTGCTTTACTAGGCATGGTCCTGTTTGGAGGTGGTATGCCGTTGCCTTCCTCCGACCTTCGAACTGACTTGCCCAGCCAGTTACAGGGGGACCTACAGTGTAGCATGGGTTCCGATCCACGGTGCTACTCGATATTTTTCACATGAGCAACACTTTCAGAGGTGAAAGAAGTGGAAAATGTCAGATAAAAATCGCAGGACCTGGCGGGAATCGAACCCACCACCTCTCAATTTATAGTCTCGCACTCTTATCAATGTGCTACCGAGTCACACGTTTAATATACATAGACACAAAACATAAAGACAAAATACGTCTCTGGGCACTGTATATTTGATATTTATTTATCAAAGTATATCTGTCACGCAGCTAGATAGGGGAATTCATCGTATCTTTTACATGTAACAGGACTTTATTAATAAACGAAAATGAGGCCTACAGTACATATATGTATATACGTTCACATGATCTTCTAAATGTGAAATATATTCTCACCAAAACGAGAGCTTGTGAATATTCGAAAAATGTATCTTCATTATATATAAAGCAGAGTTGTGAGTTTGCCTCTATGTCCTTCTATGAACCGTTCTCGTAGGAATCCCAAACATTTGAGGAATACTCAAAGCGGGAACGCACAAACGTTTTATCTGCGGTCTCCTTTGCAGACGATCACACCTTCCCAGAATTCTCCCAGTAAACTGAAGTTGAGAATTCATCTTCCCTACGACTGTCCTTATATGCTGGTTCCACTTCATACCGCTGTGCAGCTCACTATTAATGCTGTATTCTAACATTACGGGATTGTTTCTCCTACTCACCTGCATCTCCTTACATTTTTCTACATTTAGAGCTAGGTGCTATTCGTCAGAACACCTAGAAATTTGGTCCAAGTCATTCTTCATCCTACTACAGTCATTCAATGACGACGCCCTCTCGTACATCACAGCATCATCAGCAAACAGCCGCAGATTGCAACTCGTAGTGTCCGTCAGATCATTTATACAGACAGAAAATAACAGCGGTCCTATCACACTTTCCTGAGCACCTATGACGATACCCTAGTCTCTCATGAACACTCGCCTCGACGACAACGTACTGGGTTCTATTACTTAAGTAGTCTTCGAGTCACTCACATATTTGTGTACCTATTACGTATGCTCGTACCTTCGTTAGCAGTCTGCGGTGTGGTACCGTGTCAAAAGCCTTTCGAAAATCGGAAAATATGCAGCTTACCTGTTGCCCTTCATCCATCGCACGCAAGATGTCGTGAGAGAAAAGGACAAGCTGTGTTTCGTACGATCGAGGCTTCCTAAAGCCGTGCTGATGCATCGACAAAGGCTTTTTCGTCTCAAGGAAATTCAGTACGTTAGCAGTGAGAAAATGTTCAAGAATTCTACAGCAAACTGATGTTACCGAGCGAGGTGGCGCAGTGGTAACACACTGGACTCGTATTCCGAAGGATGGTGGTTCAAATCCACCTCTGGCCATCCAGATTTAGGTTTTCCGTGATTTTCCAAAATCACTCCATACAAATGCCGGGTGGTTCCTTTCAAAGGGTACGGCCGATTTCCTTCCCCATCCTTACCCAAACAACCCGAGCATAAGCGGTGCCTCTAATGACCACGCTGTCGACGGGGTGTTAAACACTAATCTTTCTTCCTTCCTTCCAAACTCAAGTTAATGATACTGTTCTGCAATTGTTTCTGTCTGTTCTGTTGGCTTTCCTACACACGGGAGTTACCTGCCCCTTCCTTCTATGGCTTACAGCTTTGTTGTGAAGGAAAAAATTCGCAATAATTATGAGACAAGTAAGGCACCAATGCCGGAGAGTACTCTTCGTAAAACCGAATTAATAACCCATCTGGAGCTGGCAAGTTTTTTGCTTTTAACTCTCTCAGCCGTTGCTCTACACCGGCTATGCCTATTACTTTGTCCTGCAATTGTTCGTCGCCGATCGGGTTGCACTGCTAAATACGCCACCCTCTTCTGCCGATCTTCCGCCTATCGATATACGAAACAACTGGCCTGCTATACACCACGCGTTGCTCCGCTAGATCACATATGAAGGATACATGGAAAGAAGGGGCTCATCGACATTTAAGAAATTTTTCAAAATCAAATGTTCAAATGTTTCTATAGCTTATGGGACTTAACTACGGGGCCATCAGTCTCTAAATTTATAAAGTACTTATGAACTAACTAAGACTAAGGACGGCACAAATATCCATGCCCGAGGGGGGATTCGAACCCCCGGCCGTAGCGGCCGTCCGGTCCGTGTCTGGAGCGCCTCAGTCCACTTGGCCACCGCGGCCGGCGAAATATTTCAGGAGAAGCATTTAAAGTGTATACATCTAGAAGGGGCTCATCGACATCTTATACGTTTTTCAGGAGAAGAACTTGAACATTTAATTCCATGTAGAACCTGTGTTTTACAAACTATTCATGTCTCATGTAACATGTCTTAGAAATTTTATTATTTTATTGTAACTAGATTCCATTTTTTGCCATCCCACCACAGAATTATAATGAAATAAAAGGTTTTCGCTTGGTAGGCGATGTGAGATGTTTCTTTTATTAAACTTCAAAACATATCGATTTCGTCCCTATGATGGGACATCATCAGTGCTGTTAAAAACAAGGTACCTTGGTCAGACATTGAAATTAAAATAAGATTACATACACCAAGAATGTTATACTTATAAAATAGTATGTGGTATGTAATTCTACTTTATAAGAATAACATTCTTGGTGTATGTAATCTTATTTTAATTTTAATGTCTGACCAAGGTACCTCACATCGCCTACCAAGCGAAAACCTTTTATTTCATTATTATTTTACTGTTGCGATGAAAAATGCAGTGAGCCGAATTTTCTCGGGAAAATGTCTATGGGCCTCTTCTTTCCCTGTATGGGTTTTTTCTTTCGTCGTTTTCTGTGCAAATAACTCCTTTTCTCATAATAGAATCCTTATTGAAGTACACACTGACGGCAACATGTGGGAGAGAGATCAGCATTTTGAAAAAAATGTCGATGAGCCCCTTCATATGGCAATAACTGAGAGCAGCACAGACCAGTAAACTTAGCAACACATCAAGACCGACTCTCGAGTCACTGCTAAAGCGTGTAGCAACATTCAGTTCTGAGTCCATCATCTTTCTCCCTTAACACTGGGCTGTAACTTCAGTCGTATGATATTTGTACACTGTGTAAACCCACCCCTCACCCCAACTTAATTCGACTGCGATATCTCCAGTTCTTCTCCGCGTTCCATTTCGGATGGCCACCAGCGCCTTTACCTGCTGCTCCACGGTCGACATACCTCTAGACTTATCTGACATATCATCTGCCAGAGCGAGACCGTAGACATCACTCCGCCACGCTCCCATTTTGTTCCGATTCCACGCGACCGCCCCACCATGACACGCCGAGACACTCGTCATATCGGTGAGCGACGGCTTCCGCTGCGCTGCATTATTCCTTTCCCGCAGACGGCGCCGCCGTTGTTTATGCGACGGTAATAAGAATCGTCCGTAATAGGTGGCGCGTGTGATGACAATGGCAGGCCTTCAGAGGGACGGTGCTTCCTCTGGGCCAGACGCCCTCTGGAGCCTGGAAGCCCTGCCTCCTCCTCCGGGGAGTCTGCACCGAGGCTCAGGCCAGCAGATCCACCGAGCAGCCTCACGACCGGCGTGCCAAATCCACCTGTCCGTCCGTCCGGTCTTGGGCGCTTCCGTATTTATCTGCCGCTTAGTCACGCTCCGTGCAGACACGGCCTGGGCGCACGCGAGGGGCGTGCGTCGAGGAGCTCGTAACTCAGAGACTGCGCGCTGGAAAAGCGTTTTGTACAGCCCTCCCGCCGCCGAGAAGAAGTCATTGTATGCAAATGGAGGGGCGTGGTGGTCGTTGCTCCGCGTCGGTGTGTGTGTGAGTCTGTGTGTGCGCGCGCTTCTGTCCGTGTGTGTGTGTGTGTGTGTGTTCGTTCCTCTCAGCTGCTTTCTCCCACATGGCGTGCCCCGCAGCCGGATCGTCACGTTCGGCTGCGTCCCAGACCGAGTTTCGAGGTGCCTTCTGGAGCAATACAGGCATCTCACAGATAAATCGTCATTCTTCTACTCTTGGAGGACCAAGACTTGCTTCAAAGTAGTTTCAACTTTGAGGCTTGTCCCCTTAATTCTCGGAGTGGTGTTAGGATTTCGTCTGCCGCGGTGGAGTAGCCCAGCGGTCTAAAGCGTCTCGCTGCGGAGCGCGCGGTTGCTCGCCATGGAGGTTCGAGTCCTCCATAGGGCATGGGGGTGTGTGTTGTCCTTAGGTTAGTTTATCTAGATTTAAGTAGTTCGTAAGCTACGGACTGATGACCACGTAGTTTGGTCCGATAGATTTAGAAACATTTGAATTTTGATTTCGTCTTCTTCATTGGGTCTGGGGTCTTGTTTGTTTCGCCTGTAGTCCATTATTGGTCTATCCAAAATGGCAGCGGGCAGCTAGTATGGCTCCTCTTGGCCATTTGGTGCTCACAGCTGTCGTATGAGAGGATTCTCAGAAATTTGTGTATGTTAGTGAATCTCCAAGCAGCTTCTGTAAACCTCTCTTCAACGAGCTGCTCGTGGGAAGCTAGGTCCATTTATTCACGCGGAAAGTCTGTGCGTACATGGACTACTCCCCACACTATCTTACTTTGGAGTCTCTGTAGCTTCTGGTAGCCTGTCAGAGCCATTACGGGCCTTATACATCATACTAATCAGTGGTCGCCAACATTCTCCTCAGAATGCAGAAATATATTGCTGACTCCCACTTACATACGTAGAAATGATCATCAAAATAAAACACGAGAAATCACAGCTCGAACAGAGAGATTCAGGTGCTCTTTCTTCCCGCGCGCTATTCGAGAATGGAATGGGAGATAAGTAGTATAAACGTGGTTCGATGAACCCTTTGCCAGGCACTTAAATGTGATTTGCAGAGTATCCCATGTACATGTAGATGTATGTGTTCACACTGGTTCAGTGAACCCCCACAAAAAAGCTCGTCGTGAGAAACAAGTAAATAAATGAAATAAAAAGTGTTTTTAAACTATCATTCTTCGGTCAGATCATTTTTATTGCACACTGAAAGTATGTTTATCACGTGAGAAACGTTTATCGCCGTTGAGACGGCGTAACGCGGCCGCTTAATATAGTCGGCAGTGGCTGCAGCATTGCAATGCGCATGCGCGGCTGAGTTCAAATTCTGTTCTGAACCCCCTGGAGGCAGCATATGGGCGCTTCCGCGACAGGGAGGGGCGAGGGGAAACGCCGCTTCTAACACTGGCGTTGGAGCTGGTAGAGACGCCAGCTCCTGGCTACTCGAGCTCTGGCGGTTACGCACGAATGGTCCCGAAGCAAGAGAATGGAGCTACCGGACACCGCACTTTGCTCATGCGCAAATCCTTCATGAAGGCAACATCCGCCCTTCATATTTTTTTAGCGCACTGAAGATCATCAAAACAAGTCATATTTAGTAGAATATCTCACAACTATAAACCAAAGACGCATAAACTGTAAAAGCCTTCCGAAGGTCCGATCATGAATATTAATGAAGTCACTACTTTCCACCCAGTAAGAATAGCGTGTGGTTAGGGGCATCGCTTTGCACTGTAGAAGGTAGTGGGTTAGAGACCGAGTACAAGCAATTTTTTTGACCCAGTCTTATTTTAAACAGCTACGGGAACAACAATGACTTTTGTATTGTTATTAGCCACATAATCATGATGTTTTTACAAATATGTCACGATTTTGAGGGTAAACAACATTTATACATTTCGTTGTAACAAATATTCATATGTTTGAAAAGATATGGGAGAGAGCAGCGTTTGCGCACGGATAAGGTTAGGAGAGGGTGCTGCTTGCAGTGTCACGTGAGACGAAGGTAGCTTGGAGTTTGTGACACTTGCGGGGAGTGACACTTGCGCGGAAAGAGAATTTGTAGACACTTGCGCGGAGACCCGGACGCTGCAGGTAGCGAACAGGGTGTTCCAGAAGTAGGGATACACCACCCCTCCTCCACGCCCTCCAGCCGCTACCTGTGCCGTATTCAAGGAAAGGCCCACCGAGCGAGGTGGAGCAGTAGTAACGGCCCGGAGATATCACAGCCTCATTCAACAGGGAGATAACACGTCATACAAATATCACTCGATTTACAATACAGCACCATGTGAAGAGGAATGTGATGAAATCGGAATTGAGCGCAACTGTTGCTAACTACAATTTCGGATTTATTGCATTTTGAGTCAGAATTCGCATCTATATTCGCATTTATCGCAAATGCGAATTTTTCCTGTCCCTAGTAACACCTCTAAAAATAAACAGCTGATCAAGGCACTAAAAGCAAGGGCAGATCTTTGGGTGTATTACTACAAATAACTAAAACACAATTTGATCGTGGAATTTTATACAATCTCATTATAAAGGTTTTTTGTAGGTGGTTTTGAGCAGCTTTTAAATATGTTAGGAATAGCATTATGAAATATAGACAGCTACACCTTATGTTTATTACGAGATATCGATTTCGGCTAATTTCAGGTCATCTTCAAGTCTCAAACAACATGTGTTACTTATGCACTCATAACCTTTAATGTTTACACACGAGGTCTATCGTTGTTAATCGCGTTAGCGATGAAAACACAACCCAGAATCTTTGCGTCTAAATGATACATATATTGGTGTGATGTCTTATTTCGAACGAACAAACATGACACCAATACATATATAGCTCTCGGTAAAGTGGAACGGTACGATGTCGTTACGTACCACAGCACGGCCGACTAGAAACGCAGGAGAAGTGCAAACAACGTTCTCTCCTCAGAGGTATGATTAGGTTCGACGTAGACTTCTACAACATACAGTCTACACGGCGAAGATTATACCAAAATATTTAACGTTTCGTCCACTTTGGCGATAGCAACCAAATTTTAAAATCGTGTCTCATATGTAAAGATTTAGCAACACGAAACGCTTCAAGTCCATAACTTCGCTGGTTTTCGAGTTCTGAATTTTTAATATGTTTTTAATGTTATTACATAAAAAACAAATGTGGGACTCACACTACAATTTTCATAAGGCAGATTTTGTAGGTACATTCACAAGACATAATTCAACGGTTCTGTGCATTCATTTTATGAGAAATACCAATCATTTGTTTTCAGTGTTTATTTCAAATTTCTACATTTAAGTTTCTTTAATTATTAGTAATTAAATGTGGTGATGAAATAAATAAATTACGTGTATATGTGTGGTCTTATGCGGCCAAACTATGTAGGTCATCGGTCGCTAGACTTACACTACTTAATCGTACTTAAAATAACTTAGGCAAAGTACAAATAAACATACCTATGTCCGAGGAAGGACTCGAACCTCCGACCGGACCGGCCGCGCAATTTGTGACACAAATTACATGTTTGATAATATTAATGCATAGAAGTATGAAATCACGTCAAGACTACTTCCTGCAAAAATTTCGACAAAAAAAGTTGGCACTGAGTTTAGAAAAACAAAATTCTGGTATATTTTATTTTAACATTTTATCAAAAAATGAATGTTACTACAAGAGATACAGCCATTCAAATTTACGGGCACCATAACGTTTTCCCTTCCTGAGTAAATGAGCTGCTTCTTGTAGTTTCAACACCTTTTTCTTGAATGTTCTGAATATAAATCTTCACACAGACTTCTTGAGGAGGAGAGTGATACGGATATCTGATTGTAAAACACTGCCTATTACCTTAGATCTTTTTGACTGTACTCAACAGTAGTTCCGCGTATTCCGTAATTTATATTTATACAGTTAACAGGCAATGTAATTTATAACCAACTATTGGCTGCTAATTTCGCTTCATTTTTCCTGGAAGTCTTGCAACTTGTTTCCCCCTGTTGGTTTATGCCAAGGTCTGAGTAAAAATGGTTCTATATGACGATGATGGAAAATAGAATTTATCTTTAGCATTTTCCGGTGTGTGACATTCCCTTACACAGTGCGTATTTCATACATTTCTTAGATGTATTTCTAATTTGAATACAGCCAAATCGTTTTGGGGTCTACGGATAAACGCTTGAAGTATGTAAAATACTCATTGTCTTATTATTAACGTTTTTTTAATTGAAGGTTTAAGGTTGCATCTCCTATTAAAAAGCATAGTAGCTATTTTAAAGAGATGGAAGTTGCGTGATAGTGGGGTTAACCACATAGCGGTCAATTACATCAACCTATCTGTGCAGGATGCCTAATATATTTATTGCTTGCGCATGTGTCTTGATATGCTTAGTGTTGCTTTTAGGAGGTATGACTGTGGAAAGTCATCGTCTTGTAGTAGAAGAGAATGTCTTAATAACTCTCCAAACATTATCACTAGTAAAATACCTTTTTGTTTTCAGGAGGAGCACTCAACGAATTAATATGTAGTTAGAACAAGTTATATAGTGCTCTGCAGCTCGCAAAGGGTTGCGCAATTTCACTGAGTTTCGCGTTATGTTGACAGTGTGGAAGCTTGACAACAGCAGTGCTAGACTTGTTGGTGTGCCTGTACCCAGGAAAAGCCATCAGCCGCCCCAAGGGCCCCGGGTTCCCCGCAAGTGTCACTCCGCGCAAGTGTCACTCCCCGCAAGTGTTACAATCCCGGTAGCTTGTCTCTTCATCGTAAGAGATTACTTTGATACAGTCACATGTAATCAGTTACGGCGTTCTACTTTTCATGTGCATATTGATATGTTCTTGGTGTTCATTATCAAAGAAAAATGAACAACGTTCAGTATCTTTCAGAAACAAATTTCTCAGCTTTAAGCTTGGAAGAAAAGTGTGAAATTTAGAAGCTTGGTAGGCCTACGCCTCAGCTCGTTGAAGCAAGCGCAAACAAGCCGAGGTAAGACATTCTGCAGATTCTTTAACAAAGATCCGGCACTCAAAGAAGTGAACCCCAGTCATCTGAAGCTCCATCCGCCACAGTTGACTGAGCTGGCCTTGTAAAATCAGCTTTCATGGCTTTGCCATGCAGTTACTGTGAATGGCTGAAAGCAAGGGGAAACTGCAGTCGTTAATTTTCCCGAGGAGACATGCAGCTCTAAGTATTTTCATATACAGCCTTACTCTTCTTGTACATCAGTTCTAGACGCCTTTACAAGAAAACTTGGACCTGTTTGATTCCACTACAAAGCTGTCTTCCTCCACAGGAGTACAGTTTCTCCTGCCGTAACGCCAAGCTTGCAACGCCGTTGCCAGCTGGCCATGTCGGCCCCCAGCTCCTTCGCTCGGCTACCGGCCTTTCTGGCGACGTCTGCAGTTTTCACGTCTAGCCGGCCGACGCGTCGTCTGTGGGGCTAGGGGCGTGTCTCGGCGAGTCTCAGCGACCGCCTCGCTGCCCGAGCTTCTCTCGAGACTGAGCCGCACGTAGCCGGGAACCACGTAGTGGCCGTAAAGTGCATATCTCTCCCCGTGTGTGAGCGGCGAGCACGTAGCCACGTTCCGCACATGCGCTGGCCCCGTCTGGAAACTGATTCTAATCGCGCTCGAGGATTCCGCATTGCGGCCTCGTGCGCAGACGGACCCGCTCACAAACGCGGAAAGCCGCCCGGCCATCTTTTAAGAGTCCGTCGGCGTCACTTACAAGATTTTTGAGTCAGATGCCTCTGAGGTTAAGTTACGAATCGGGGTCTCTCTGAATGTTGATTTCCGCAGATAGTCGCGAGTATATACACAGCTGGCCACCCGTACACTCCCCAACCACAAAGGGAAACTCTCTGCCAGTACCGGAAATCGAACCCGGGTACTCCTCTTAGCAGGAGGCAACACGCAATATGCAACACCCTGAAGGAAGCAGCAAAATTATGTAATACAGGATGATTCTTACAATGAAGAAAACAGCCATCAACCACATTTGATTATGCTATTTATTTACGAAATAGCGCCGTTACCGATTTAGAACTTTCCATTTCATCGTCAGACGGCTGTTCACGTCCACATACATGCAGTAATCAGCAGTACAACGTAATGGAACCGACTTTTCGACATGAGTAAATGAATAACAGGAAAAATTCTCTCGTAAAAGTTGGTTTTCAACATTTGTTAATATCATGAGTCATGTTTATGCTCGAGTAAGCAATTGCAATCATCTTTTTGTATTGTAGGGCACCATGTAAGCAAGATTTTTATCCACAAGAATAATTATGTGCATAAACGAAATGTAAATACATCTACATCTACACACATACTCCGCAATCCACCGTAAGGTGCGTGGCGGAGAGTACTCTGTACCACAACTAGGCATTTCCTTTCCTATTCCACTCCCAAATAGAACGAAGACAAAAATAATGCCTATATGCCTCCGTATGAGCCCTAATTTCTCTCATGTTGTCTTTGTGATCACTACGCGAAATGTAAATAGGCGCCAGCAGATCGTACTACACTCAGCTTCAAATTCCGGCCCTCTAAATTTCCTCAGCAGAATTTTTCAAAAAGAACGTCGTCTTTCCTCCAGTGTTCCCCAATTGAGTTGCCGGAGCATTTCCGTGACACTCGCGCATTGGTGGAACCTACCGGTAACGAACCTACCTGCTCGCCTCTCAATTTCTTCCATGTCTTCCTTTAAACTGATCTGGTGCGGGTCCCAAACACTTGAGCAATACTCAAGACGTGGTCGTACAAGCATTTTATACGCGGTCTCATTTACAGATGAAGTACATCTCCCCAAAATTCTCCTAACAAACCGAAGTCGGCTGTCCGCCTTACTCACAACTGTCCTTACATGTTCGTTCCATTTTATATCGCTCTGCAATGTTACGCCTAGATATTTGAACGACGCGACTAATGCTGTGTTCGGACATTATGGGATTGTTTTTCCTACTCATGCGCATCACCTTACATTTTTTCTACATTGAGAGCTAGCATGTATGTGCAAGTGAACAGTCGTCTGGCGATGAACTGGGAAGTTTGAAACCGGTAACGGCGCTATTTAGTAAATAAGTAGCATAATAGAATGTGGTTTTTTGCTGTTTTCTTCATTGTCAGAGTCATCCTGTATTCATGCACAACCACGGACTCAAGATGTCAGTTTTTGACAAAATAGCAAAATCAGCTAAACTTTCTGGCGTCTGTCTGCGGCGAAATGATTGGCATTTGAAAGGAGGCGCACTATTCGGGCGCGACTAGCTTCACCTGGATGCTCTGTAAAATGGGCTATCAGGCGGCGGTGTGGACGTACTGAAAGTGTTCTCTCGTAACATTGTTTTGCGTAAGCCTAATACAACATAGCGAGTGTTTTCAAGGTTTTGAAATTCGCCCACTGAATAGTAGTTTCTTATAGTTATTGCGGATTATACTATAGCTGTGCTAAAAAGTAAGGTGACTTTTCAAATCGAGCGGACGACGTACATTCGATTATCGATCTTTTCTTTTTTGTTACGTTGGCACACATGTTTCGAACATGTGGCCACAGTTTCAACTGTACGGCATAATTACTTTATTCTTGGTAGATCGAAAGGTAACAGATGTTTCAGTGTGCTCGAAGATTTTCTATTCTCATAAAAAAATGGAGTAAAGAATTTGCATACAATTTTATGGGAAAAATGAAATCAAGTGCTGTAAAATACCTGCAATGCTGAAAGTGTCCAAAAGTTTGTTAAGCTTAAGGGACTTAACTACGGGGTCATCAGTCCCTAAACTTACAAACTACTTATCAACTACCTTATACTAAGGACGGCACAAATATCCATGACCGAAGGGGGATTCGAACCCCCGACCTTAGCGGCCGTGCAGACTGTGACCGACGCACCGCAGACCGCTCGGCCACTGCGGCCGACGTGCTGAGAGTGGCATATGGTGAGTCTGCTCTAAGTAAAGAAAATGTTTGAGAATAAAATTCGTTACCAGTCACATTAAACATCGTGTTATTTATTTATGACACGATCGGTTTCGGGTTTGTGCCCATCTTCAAGTGCTTAAAACATTCAGAATTTTACATGTGCAGATGATGGTGGAGTTCAGTTTAATATTGTATCCAAATCGCGATTGTCCGTGTGACGCACTTCTTACACTCTTTTGCTTTGTTAAACTCCTTACTCTTATTTCTATTCTACATGCCATTTTTTGAGTACAATTTATCATCATCACTGCCCAGAAATGTGAACTCAGACCATACACTTTTTTTTTTTTTTTTTTTTACATTTGTATCCAAATTTTCCTCGATTGTGCGCGTGCCGGTGACGTGTGACGGGCGAGTCCATTTGCCCGGGGGTAATTAGGTATGTCGACAACGTGTGTTGTCAGCGACAATAGTAGATTACATTGCACAGTATCTGTACAACAGTGTTGCCACTATACAAGTTCCAACCCTCGAATATCCCGTTCTCTGAAGACTGATTCATTTATTTATTTACCGCATGGCATTTAAGTTCATTTCAGTAATGCATCACGTTATTCTACATTACATATATTCACAGACAAATATCTAGTCCTTGTAATATTCAATGGATTTTAGGGTGGCCATGAGAAAGTCTTCAAAGTCCCCACTCAAATCTTCTCTGTGTTGGATGGTCTTCTTAGGTGGGCCACAGTCACATGCTGGCAATGGCAGCAGTCCCCATTTGAAGAGAGAGTCAGCACGTCTTCCGTGACCTGTTCTTAGTCGGCTCAGACTTGATCCGAATCTTGCGGGACTGATCAAACCTAGTGATTGCCTCAGGTGGCAAGTTGATGGAGCATTTTGGAGCCTTTCTCTTCTACAGGGCCGCGGCGGACTGGCCGAGCGCATTGAGGCGCTATGCTCCGATGCGCGAGACCGTTCCACGTCGGGGGTTTGTTCAAATGTTTTGTAGAGCTTATGAGACTTAACTACGGGGTCATCAGTCCCTAAACGTACAAACTACTTATGAACTAGCTAATACCAAAGACGGCACAAATATCCATGCCCCAGGTGGGATTCGAACCCCCGACCGTAGTGACAGTGCAGAACGTGACTGGCGCGCCGCAGACCCCTCGGCCACCGCGGCCTCGGAGGTTTGAATACCCCCGTCGGGCATGGATGTTTGCGCTGTCTTTAGTATAAGGTAGTTGATAAGTAGTTTGTAAGTTTAGGTACTGATGACCCCGCAGTTAAGTCCCATAAGCTTAACGAACATTTGAACATTTTTCTTCTTCTACGGGAATTGATGTCAGCTCCAGTGAGACTGTCGAGAGAAAGAGGAGGATGTCTTGAACGGAACCTCTTGATTCTCAGATCAGGTATACGTGAGTTACCGGTAGTTCATGGTTTGCTTCGATCTTGTTGTATTTTCTGAGCAAGGCTGCTTCTCGTCGCCTTAATGGTGGTGGTATATGACTAAGGACAGGCAGCCATATGTTAGTTGTAGATCTAACGGTCCCTGAGAGAATACGCATAGTGTTGTTCCATTCAACATCGATATTTTTCACATGGCTACTGTTTAACTGTACTGGTGCACAGGACTCCGCCGCAGAATGTACCAGGCTCAACGCAGACGTCCTCACAGTTGTTGCCGTTGATCCCCAGGTGTTTCCGCACAGTTTATGGATGCGGTTATTAAGTAATTTTCTTGTTCTCACCTTGGCATCTGTTTTTGCAAAGTGTGATTTAATCGGGTAAGCACGTCAAACAGGCCGACTTGAGGTAGGAGAGGCATAACAGGATATTTTAATTTTCACTGTCTATACTTTTACAAATATATTCACAAAACGTTGCCAGCATAACCGGGAAGGATTCAAAAATCACTTTCATAGCAGTGGGAGCTTTAAAACATCCGGAAATAAATTTTATTTACCTTTGAAATTTCATCATTTCCTCGATTACTATTGGCTGCATTTGTTGATATAGTTGCACTTTACTCCATAAGTAAGAGAGATTCTTCGTTGAATTTTACACAGAATATAAACCATACTATAGGTATATTAAACTCTAGAATTTTCCAAATATATTAAAAAATTTGATAACAATGAAGTTTGTTAACTATAAAATTTTAATTTCTTCTAAAAATCAAATTTAAATTGTAAAAGCTCAATCATTTTTTCGTAAATTAAATAAATTCTAGAGTTTGATACATTTGTAAGTATGGATTGTATGCTGTGTAAAACTCATAGATGAATCTCTCATACGTACGGAGAAAAGTGTACCTATAGCAACAAAGTAAGTGAAAAAATGATGAAATGTTATATGTAAATAAAAGTAGTTCAGTCATGTTTTAGAACTCCCACTGTTGTGAGAATGAATCCTGTATCTTTCCCGGACATACAGACAAAGTTTTGTGAATTTTAATTGCGTAGGCTTCCGCGGCCAGAGTCAGATGACCTAAAAGTTTTCTGGGTGCTGCACCGCGTCATGTTGTAAGAAGGGTATTGCTTTAATAACCGACTTTTCGTCACAGTGGCCTTCATCTGGGTATACTGATGTGAGCTGGTTGTTACTATACTTTATATTTACTCACAATTAGTAAAAACATCGGTGTTATTGGTGGTTTTTGGCGGAAGAATGGAACTTTATTATGATAGGATGCTGAGGTGGAGGGAGTGGGGGTTAGCCGTTGCCTATTGCTGCTTGCATAGCGAGACATGATTGGTGTTCATCGGCGAATGGGGTGAGGGCTTCCGTTTCTCTGCTGCTTACTGGTGACGCTCGCGTGTTGTGTTGTCACCTGTTTCGCCTGTTTCACTGTGATGGCTGGTAGCCAAGAGGGGGCAAGTCTGAGTCCATCTTCTCTGTTCATGTTATTAGGGTGTTTGACAATTTCGATGGCTTCCCTTACCTTGCGATTAACCATCCCTGGTTGCTTGGCGAGTATTCTGGCATTGTTAAATTTTATCTTTTGCTGCAATCTTGCTGGTGTTCGGCTACTGCAGATTTATTGTGTTGGCCTAATCGAATGTAGCGTTCATGTTCGCGTATGCGCGTTGCCATTGCCCTCCCTGTCTCACCTGTGTATACTTCCCCACACTCGCATTCCAACTTGTATACTCCTGATGCGTGTACTGCCTCTGTCTTGTCCTTTGTGGAGCCAAGCACAGCCTGGATCTTGTGACTACTATACAGGGTGTTACAAAAAGGTACGGTCAAACTTTCAGGAAACATTCCTCACACACAAAGAAAGAAAATATGTTATGTGGACATGTGTCCGGAAACGCTTAATTTCCATGTTAGAGCTCATTTTAGTATTTCTCTTTAAATGTAAATTGAAATAATTAGTGCAGACAATTATGAAAATACCCGATTGTTTACTTAGTATGTACTGCACTTCCTCCATTGACCGCCAGTTGGCCCAATTGAAGGAAGGTAGTGTTGACTTCAGTGCTTGTGTTGACATGCGACTCATTGCTCTACAGTACTAGCATCAAGCACATCAACTGGTTAGTGTTCATCACGAACGTGGTTTTGCAGTGTTTAGATATGCGGAGTAGGAAGATACCCATTTGATGTGTGGATTAGCACGGGGCAATAGCCGTGGTGCGGTACGTTTGTATCGAGACAGATTTCCAGAACGAAGGTGTCCTGACAGGAAGACGTTCGAAGCAATTGATCGGCGTCTTAGGGAGCACAGAACATTCCAGCGTATGACTTGCGACTGGGGAAGGCCTAGAACGACGAGGACACTTGCAATGGACGAGGCAATTATTCGTGCAGTTGACGATACCCCTAATGTCAGCGTCCGAGAAGTGGCTGCTGTACAAGGTAACGTTGACCACGCCACTGTATGGAGAGTGCTACGGAAGAACCAGTTGTGTCCGTACCATGTACAGCGTGTGGAAGCACTAGCAGCAGCTGATTGGCCTCCACATTGTTGGTGTGTGTTTCTATTTCATGATTAATGTGATTTGAAGAGAAGTGAACTCTGACATGGAAATTAAGCGTTACCGGCCACATGGCCACATAACATATTTTCTTTCTTTGTGTGTGAGGAATGTTTCCTGAAAGTTTGGCCGTACCTTTTTGTAACAGCCTGTAGAAGAAAGGCTGGACAGCAATTTATAAAAGTACAGACAGTAACCCTCCTACCTGAAGTCGACCCGCTCGACGTCCTAACCCCCTTAAATGACAAGGTTCTGTTAAACGTGACCCCTGGGTACCTTGGCTGCTTGTTGTGGTTGAGGCGTGTGGCGTCACAGTACACGTCCAGAGCTCTGTCCGCTTCTCTGTTATTGAGGCGGAAACAAGTCACTTCTGTCTTAGTTGCATTACGCCTCAGCCTCCATTTACGGATGTATGCTGCCAGGGCAGACAGATCGGATGTCAGGGTTTCTTCCATTGTATCAAAACCGGTGTGTCTCGCTGGAATGGCCCAGTCATCAGTCTAGCCAAATTTAGTACAACAGCTGTTTCTGGCATGTCTGGTAATGCAATATGCGGCTCTGTAACTACCACGGCACGGAGAGCGGGATCGCACACTCGTGGTAACTGGCACCTCCGCTTCGTGACGGTGGCGGCGGTAGGGATGAAACACGGAGAGGAGGCGGGAGGGAGTCCGGTGCGTAGACGCGCACGCACGAGGCGGCGTACGCACCGGTCCTCACGCATTCTGCGGCCGCAACCGGCCGTTAACGAGACGAGGCGAGCCGGAACCGAGCCGGCCGCTGCGGCACAACTGTAAATCCAATTAGCCGGCGGCGGGCCTTGAACCGCGGACCGTCCGTCAGCGCTATCTGCAGCCCCCATCTGCCGGCCAGCGCAGGCGGAACAAGCCGCGCAGTGCAGACTACCGAAACACTGTGCCGCGCCAGCCCAGGGGCCCTATTCTGTATCTTTCGTACCGTTCGGTTCGGTGGGTTTTTCTCGGTGGTGACGTCAGTTTCGGTTCGGTAGCAAAAATGGTTATTCTGTACGCTTCTGCGGTCTGTTACCGCCCGAAACTGCCACCGAAATTTCGAGCGCTGCACCTAAAGTCGCCGAGACTTCGAGATGGCCGATTCGTTCGTTTCGGTGGACTTGGATTGCGAAGATAAATTGTTATTTTAGTAATGTTGTGTGGTTTTACATTCTGATAACGAAACATCTGTTGTTTTTAAGTAATAAAGATCATCATTATCATCATCATTAGACACTGATATGCCTTTCCGCGTTCAGTCTATTCAATGCTAACATTGATGCCTCGTCTGATGTTATGCCTTTCACTTCAAAATCATTCTGCACTGAATCTAAGTACTTTCTTCTTGGTCTACCTCGACTCCTCTTACCCCCCACTGCCGAGCTCATGAGTCTGTTAGGTAACCATGATTCTCCCGTGCGTGTAAAATGACCCCACCATCTCAGTCTGTTCGCTCTGACTGCTTCATATATGGTGTTCATACCGAGTTTTTGCTTGATTTCCTCATTATGGACACCCTCCTGCCATTGTTACCATCTATTAGTACCTGCAATCATTCTTGCTACTTTCATGTCTGTAACCCCTACCTTATCAATAAGGTAACCTGTATCCACCCAACTTTCACTCCCACACAACAAAGTTGCTCGAAAGATAGAGCGGTGCACTGCTAACTTAGTCTTGGTACTTACTTCCTTCTTGCAGAAGAGAGTAGATCTTAGCTGAGCACTCACTGCATTAGCTTTGCTGCACCTCGATTCCAGTTCTTTCGCTATGTTGCCATCCTGTGAGAAAATACATCCCAGGTACTTGAAACTGTCTACCTGTTCTAACATTGTTCCTCCTATTTGGCACTCAATCTAAATTAATTTTCAAAGTTGTTTGCAAATAAATTAATAAACACAATTTTGTGTGTGTTTTACAAGTTTATTTTTGTTTACTTAACCGGTTTTCGCCTTATTAGGCCATCTTCAGAGTATTGACTGCTGTGTCAAAGAGGTTACAATGTTTAGATACAGTATGGGAAGAGATGGCAAGTGTCTATACTTAGATCGACATACATAGTAAAACACGTCTTTGACATTGTGTTATTACAGCTATTAACTTAAAAAGTAGACAGTAATAAATGAATATAGAATGTATGGGGGGTAAAACAAGGAATAAATTTGAATGTAACCTGAGAACTGGAACTACCTACTATTATAAACCAACTGATAATGCTAATAAATAAATATATATATGAGCCTTGCAAATAATTTTGCACGATAATTATACATGGTGTAACATATGACAGTTGTAAGACCAGGTTTGGAGTGGCATCAAGAACTTAAAATGAATAGTGACTGTATTAGATTAAACTAAAACAAATAAAATAAACAATAAAAATTTGCAAATATTATCAGAATATCAGGCGATGCTGAAGGAATTAGATTAGGTAATGAGACAATAAAAGTAGTAGATTAATTTTATTTATTTGGGTAGCAAGATAACTTCTCACGGCCGACGTAAAGAAGATATAAAATGGAGAATGGCTATGGGAAGAAAAGCGTTTCTAAAGAAGAGAAACTTGTTAACATACAATATTAATTTAAATGTTAGGAAGTCCTTTCTGATAGCATTTGTCTGGAGTGTAGCATTGTATGGGAGTGAAACGTGGACGATAAGGAGTTCAGACAAAAAGATGATAGAAGCTTTTGAAATGTGGTGCTACAGACGAATGATGAGGATTAGATGGGTATATCACGTAACTAATGAGGCGCTCAACAGAATTGGGGAGAAAAGGAGTTTATGGCATATCCTGTCAAGAGAAGGGATAGATTGGTGGGACACATTCTGGACGGCCGCGGTGGCCGAGGGGACTGAGGCGCTCCAGTCACGGTCTGCACGGCCACTACGGTCGGGGGTTCGAATCCCCCCTCGGGCATGGATATTTGTGCCGTCCTAGTTCGTAAGTAGTTCATAAGTAGTTTGTAAGTTTAGGGACTGATGACCCCGTAGTTAAGTCCCATAAGCTTAACAAACATTTGAACATTTGACACATTCTGAGACGTCAAGGAATCGTCAACTTAGCTTTAGAAGGAAGCGTGTGGGGTAAAAATCGTAGAGGGAGACCGAGGGATTCAAAAGGATGTAGGTTGCCCAACGTATTCTCAGAAGTAGAGACTTTCACAGGACAGGGTAGCGTGGAGAGCTGCATCAAACCAGTCTGCGGACTGAAGACCACAACAACAACATCACACCTCCTAGTCTTACTCTTGCTGTCTGATTCAAGTACAAATTTGTAATTAGTTTTCTATCCCTTAAGTCAGCTCCATGTTTCCTTAGGATTGCCATCAATTTGTCCCATCTCACACGGTCAAATGCCTTCTTGCAGATACGCCGACTACAAAAGTTCCCACACTTCAGCATGGCGTCATGACAGGCACCCACCTTATATGACTTTTTCATTCGCTATATTTTTTCACTTTCTGTCTTCAGTACTATAAACAGAGTATTCCAGTCGCCTCTATGAAAAGCTTTCTCCGGACCCACGCAGCCTTAAGTGGAGGCGGAGCGCCGGCCCCCAGGGACGCTCACCTGTGGCTGTCGGGGGCGGTGGTGGTGCACGCGGCGAGCAACACGTAGCCTATTGCGGCGCGGGGGCGGCAATCTGTGCCGGTACTGCCGCCGCCACTGCCGCCCCCGCCGTAAACACGCCGCCTTATGGCGACCTCGAGCACCGCACCGCCGGGAGCGGCGGCGGCGGCGGCAAGTAGCTACTGTACTTCTCCACCGCCTGCTCCACTCACTGCAGGAGAGCGCAGGGGCACCGCGTCAACACCACCCGTGTAAAAGCACTGCCACAGCGATATCGATTACTTCAACATCGGCATAAGTGAAAGGTGGTGGAATACACTTGTTGTGGCTCCGCGTAGAACAACAAAAAAAAAAAAAAAAATGTTCAAATGTTTGTAATTCTATCGGACCAAACTGCGTGGTCATCAGTCCGTAACTTACAAACCACTTAAACTAAGGTAAACTAACCTAAGGACAACACACACACCCATGCCCCAGGGAGGACTCGAACCTCCACGGCGAGCAACCGCGCGCTCCGCAGCGAGACGCTTTAGACCGCTCGGCTACTCAACCGCGGCCGTAGAACAACACGCATAATCTTGTATGAGGTATATCCACAAAGTAAATTCCGTTTCCAGAATGAAACTTTCACTCTGCAGCGGAGTGTGCGCTCATATGAAACTTCCTGACAGATTAAAATTGTGCGCCGGAACCGGGACTCGAACCTGCGACCTTTGCCTTTCGCGTGCAAGCGCACTACCGACTGAGCTATCCCGACACGACTCACGATGCAGCCCCACAACTTTACTTCCGCCAGTACCTCGCCTCCTACTTTCCAAACTTCACACAAGCACTCCTGCGAAACTTGCAAGACTAGCACTCCTGGAAGAAAGGATATGGTGGAGACATGGCTTAGCCGCAGGAGAACTTCTGTGAAGTTTGGAAAGTAGGAGGCGAGGTAGTGGCGGAAGTAAAGTTGTGAGGCGGCATCGTGAGTCGTGTCGGGATAGCTCAGTCGGTAGTGCGGTTCGCCGCGAAAGGCAAAGGTCCCAGGTTTGAGTGCCGTTTCCGGCGCACAATATTAATCTGCTAGGAAGTTTCAATACTAAATTTAATTGATGAAAGGAGAAAATATAAAAATGCAGTAAATGAAACAGGCATACTAAGAAATGAGATTGACAGGAAGTGCAAAACGGCAAAGCAGGAGTGGCTAGAGGCCAAATGCAAATCTGTAGAAGAATGTATAAGAAGGGAAAAAGTAGATACTGCCCAATTAAAAAAATAAAATAAAAGAGACATTTGGGGACAAAACAAACAGCTCTACTAATATCAAAAAATCTGATGAAAAACCAGTTATCAGCAAAAAAAGGTGGAAAGAGTACACAGAGGAGCTCTACAAAGGAAATGAACTTAGAGACAATGTTGTAGGAATGGAAGAGGAAGTAGATCAAGATGAAATAGGAGATACTATACTGACAGATGAATCTGACAGAGCCCTGAAAGACCTGGGTCGGAACAAGGCCCCGGGAGTAGATGACTTTCCCTCAGAGCTACTAAAGTCTCTGGGAGAGCCAACCATGACAAAACTATTTCACCTGGTGCGTAAGATGTATGAGACAAGCGAAATACCCTCAGACTTCAAGAAAAATGTTTAATCCCATTTCCAAAGAAATCATGATAAGTCATGGTTGCAAAATTATCTACGGGAGAATGGAAAAGATGGTAGAAGCTGACTTCGGGGAAGATCAGTTTGGATTCAGGAGGATCGTAGGAACACGGGACGCAATACTCACTTTACGTCTTATCTTAGAAGATAGATTAAGGTAAGGCAAACCTACATTTTTAGCTTTTGTAGATTTGGAGAAAGCGTTTCACAATGTTGACTGGAATACACTCTTTCAAATAATGAAGTCAGCAGGGGTAAAATATAGGGAAAGGAGAGTTATTTACAACTTGTACAAAAGCCAGACCGCAGTTATTAGACTCGAAGGGCATGAAAGGGAAGCATCAGTTGGGAAGGGAGTAAGACAGGGTTGTAGCCTTTCTCCGATGTTATTCAATTTGTACATCGAGCAGGCGGTGAAGGAAAGCAAAGAAAAATTTGGAATAGGGATTAACGTTGAGGGTGAAGGAATAAAAACATTGCGTTTTGCTGATGACATTGTAATTCTTTCAGAGACAGCAAAGGACTTGGAAGGGCAGTTGAATGGAATGGACAGTGTGTAGAAGAGAGCGTATAAAATGAACATTAATAAGAGCAAAACAAAGATAATAGAATGCAGTCTTGGAAAATCAGGCGATGCTGAACGAATTACGTTAGGTAACCTAATAATGAAGTTGGTAGATGAGTTTTGTTACTTGGGTAGTAAAATAACTCGGGATGGTCGCAGTACAGAGGATATAAAATGCAGAATGTCAATGGGAAGAAAAGCATTTTTGGAAAAGAGAAATTTGCTAACAATGAACATTAAGTGTAAGGAAGTCTTTTCTGAAGGCATTTGTGTGGAGTGTTGCCTTGTATGGGAGAGAAACATGGACGATAAACCGTGCGGACAGGAAGAGGCTAGAGGCTTTTGAAATGTGGTGCTACAGAAGAATGCTGAAGATTAGGTGGGTAGATCGCATAACTAATGAGGAGGTACTGAACAGAATTGGTCAGAAAAGGAGCTTTTGGCATACCTTGACTAACAGAAGAGATCGCTTGGTAGGACACATTCTTACACATCGATGAATTTAGCATTGGAGGGAAGTGTGTGGGCTAAAAATTGCAGAGGGAGACAAAGAGATGCATATAGTAAGCAGATTCAAGTGGATGTGGGTTGTCTTTCTTATGAGGAGATGAAAAGGCTTGCTCAGGATAGAGTAGGGTGGAGAGCTGCATCAAACCTGTCTCCGGACTGATGACCAAACAACGTCACTCTCCCCCGGGGCACGCCTGACGATACACTCGTCTCTGATGAACACTCGCCGTCGAGAACAACGTACTGCGTTCTATTACTTAGGAAGTCTTCCAGCCAGTCACAAATCTGTCAACATATTCATAGAAGGTTGCCGCCTGTGTATTCAACCATGTGGTAAGACGTTCTTTCGGCTCGTCATCATAGTTGAATTGTTACCACCAAGGACCGATTACAGTAGTTTTTCTGAATGTAGAAAATTAAGATTTTCACACAGTACTGGTAACATTAAGACATACACAGATTTTATATTCGTATTTGATACCAAACGGTAGCGTTTTAAACAGTGCACTGTAAACACTACATACTGATTATTAGTATTCTAGTGAATAAACAACTTTAAAGGAGCAGCAACATGTTAAATTAAAATGTTCAAATGTTTATAAATCTAAGGGACGTAACTACGTTGGTAATCAGTCCGTAGGCTTCCATACTATTTAAACTAACTTAAAGTAACTTATGCTAAGGGCAACACAAACACTCATGCCCGAGAGGAGACTCGAACCCCCGACTGTGAGCAACCGCGCGCTCAACATCAAATCGCCTTAGAACGTTCGGCCACTTCACCGTGGTACATGTTAAATCAAGCATAGGAACAAGCACAACTGATAACATACAAACACAGTTAACCCTTTGAGACCTGGCGTCCAATATATTGGACAACGACTTTTTATTAATTTTAGAACACTGAACGATTGCGCTTTACATTGAGACCCCGTGGCCTGTTTACTGGACATCTGTCGCTTTTAGTTTCGTGCTTCTTGCTGCCATCTGTCACCAGAATGGTGTCAAACCATTAGTTGAAATTATTGCATATATTAATTTGTGAATTTTGCTCAAATTCCACTTTGCGACATAAGTTCGACAATCAATATGGAGCGACATACATAACTGTTGAATTTTTATTTCACGCCCTTAACTGCCATCTAGGCTGGGTGTCCAATTTATTTAATATTTTTTATTTTGGAAAGCAAGTATGGAACATTTTAATTTCGCTCAAATATACAATAGATAGAGTCTTATAGACATGAAAAAGTGCAAGAATATATTTTTCGTTTTTAAAATAATTCAGGACTGAAGGATACAAATGAAAAAGAACGTAAACACAACCTATGTTGTTGTGGTCTTCAGTCCTCAGACTGGTTTGATGCAGCTCTCCACAATACCCTATCCTGAGAAAGCCTCTTCATCTCCACATAAGAACGGCAACCTACATCTGTCTGAATCTGCTTACTGTATCCATCTGTTGGCCTTTCTCTTCGGTTTTTACCCCACACACTTCCCTCCAATGCTAAATTCACAATTCTTTGATGTCTAAGAATGTGTCCTACCAATCAATCCCTTCTTTTAGTCAAGGTACGCCAGAAATTCCTTTTCTCCCCAATTCTGTTCAGTACCTCCTCATTAGTTACGTGATCCACCCACCTAATCTTCAGCATTCTTCTGTAGCACCCCATTTCAAAAGCCTCTATCCTCTTCCTGTCCACACTGTTTATCGTCCATGTTTCACTCCCATACAAGGCAACACTCCACACAAATGCCTTCAAGAAGGACTTCCTTATGCTTAAATCAATATTAGATGTTAGCAAATTTCTCTTTTTTAAGAACGCTTTTCTACCCATTGCCATTCTGCATTTTATATCCTCTGTACTGCGACCATCATTTGTTATTTTACTGCCCAAGTAACAAAACTCATCTACCTCCTTTATTGTTTCATTACCTAATCTAATTCCTCCAGCATCGCCTGATTTTCTTAGACTGCACTCCATTACCCTAGTTTTGCTCTTGTTAATGTTCATCTTATATGCACCTTTCAGTACACTGACCATTCCGTTCAATTGCTCTTCCAGGTCCTTTGCTGTCTCTGACAGAATTACTATGACGTCGGCAAAACACAATGTTTTTAATTCTTCACCCTGGACTTTAATTCCTTCTCCAAATTTCTCCTTGCTTTCCTGAATAGCTTGCTCGATGTACAGATTGAACCTAGAAAGAAAGTAACATTAAGGAAAATTACCCATCCCTATCCCAGATTTAGGTGGTCGTAAGACGAATGCAAGTGTACATGTACTACCCACTAGAAAAAGAAAGAGATAATAAAATGAAAATAGAAAATAATAGTTATCAGACTAACTTCCAAAAATATAAGCAAAGAAGTAAACTAAGCCCAACCTCTCCCTCTCCCCGATGATCAAGTAAACAGTGCCACAACAACACTACTTCGTAATTACCACGGCTGAAATGGAGATCATACGCCTGACTGCCGTCCAGAGGACAGACATGCAAAAAAAAAAAAAAAAAAAAAAAAAAAAAAAAAAAAAAAAAAAAAAAAAAAAAAAAGTTTCACGTCTGCTTTCGGAGGTAGCGTCTTCCAAGATCGGTCGCGTATATCAAGTCAGGACCTAAACATCCCGATTCTTATGTAAACGAAAACCACTGACGGAATTTTCCATTCCAGGCAAGGGGCTCGTTTTAATTACGGGGAGGTAATGGGCGATTTGGATGCGCGGTAGGCTCGGCCGGTCTAATTTACAAATGGCCGACACTGATGCTTCCTAATAAGGGTCGGGCGGTGTGTGTTACAGGGCGTGAGTCGTCAGGAGCAAACAAGCCGTCAGCCTACCGCCTGTCATTACTCCTCCATAAAGCAAATACGCGGCCGCTTTCACTTAAATCAGTCTTAAAGGGCAGGAAAAAAGCGAACTGGGGAGCAGCTGTCGCCATCAAAGTCCTTGTCCGCGTGGTAGGGGACAAGACCCGAATTAGTCTCTGACAGCTTAAAACCAACCGTTAACAAACGCCAGCAACATTTATACAGAACGTGGACAACTTGCGATGAACACCGTGCGTGGATGTTAACATTGACAAGGGGAGGCCTCAGACACATAATAGATTCTGCCCACAATTGGCAGTTAGATTGTGTAGAACCTAAAGCAAAGGACTCTTAAGATATTCTGGCTCAACACCCGTTCGTTTTTTGAGAAAATCACCCGTAAAAGTTATGACGATTAATGAGCTTAAAATGACAGGATCAATAGACACACTACGTTGATCAAAAGTATCAGGACACCCCCAAAACCACACGTGTTTCGTATTAGGTGCACTGTGCTGCCACCTACTGCGAGGTACTCCATATCAGCGACCTCAGCAGTCATCAGACGTCGTGGGAGAGCGGAATGGGGCACTCTGTGGGACTCACAGACTTCGAATGTGGTCAGAGTGGTTGGAGTCACACTTGTGTCAGAAGCAGTGGCGGCTGGTGTTTCAGATAACTGGGGGTTCACTTCTTTGAGTGTCGGATCTTGAAAGTGGCACCTTCCCCCCCCCCCCCCCCCCCAGGACTTCACGGCCTTGAGATACATTTTCGTTAAAAGATCTGCAGAACGTCTTACCCCGGCTTGGCTGCATTTGCTTCAACTCGAGCTGAGGCGCCGGCGTACCACGCTTACGCATGCGCAAAGACTGCTCTCCCCCAAACAGTTTAATATTCGTTAGAACGAAGATTGTAAATGTCATTTACCTTGAAAATCGCGACACATTTGCAAAAACGCCCGAAGATATGTGGTAAGTAACAATACAAAAGTCACTGCTGTTCCCGTACCTGTTAGAATATTGGATATACAAAATAAATAAATAAATGAAAATAAAAAAAAATACTGGCATTCCTCCGATGGCGCAATGCGATGCCGCTAACTACACGGCTATTCTTGCTAGGTAGAGAGTAGTGACTTCGTTATTATTCATTATCTTATTTTCTTTTACAGTTGACGCGTCTTTAATTTATAGACTAGTTTTAAGATAGGGGAATGAAACATTGACTTTGCAGCGGAGTATACGCTGATATGAAACTTGCTGGCAGATTAAAATTGTGTGCAGGAACCGGGACTCGAACCTGGGACCTTTGCCTTTCGCGGGCGTCTCACGATGCCGCCTCACTACTTTATTTCCGCCAGTACCTCGCCTCCTACATTCCAAACTTCACAGAAGCTCTCCTGCGAACCATGCAAGACTAGCACTCCTGGAAGAAAGGATATGGCGGAGACATGGCTTAGCCAAAGCCTTAGGCATGTTTCCAGAGCGCTTGCCCGCAAAAGCCAACGGTCCCAGGTTTGAGTTTCGGTTCCGGCACACAATTTTAATCCGCCAGGAAGTTTCATAGTTGTTAGATATTTTACCAAACGTGACGTATTTTTCATGAATCTAAACATATGTGAAATAGGTATGTTGCTTTCATGGAGGATTTACGGATGCGCAAGGCGAGTGCGCAGTGGTCTTTGCTTCGGGACCATTCGTGCGTAAACGCCAGAGCTCGAGTAGCCAGAGCTGGCGTCTCTACCAGATCCAACGCCAATGTTAGAAGCGTCGTTTCCCCTCGCCCCTCCCTGCTGCGGGAGCGCCCATATGCTGCCTCCAGGGGGTTCACAAGAGAATTTGAACCTCAGCTGCGCATGCGCATTGCAATGCTGCGGCCACTGCCGTCTATATTAAGCGGCCGCGCTACGACCCGTATACGCGCTGTCTCCGCGACGTAACACGTTTCTCATGCGATAAAAATACTTTGAATGTGCGTATAAAATTATTGAAAGGATGAATGATAGCCGCCCGCAGTGACTGAGCGGTCTGCGTCGTGACAGTCACGTTCTGCACGGCCACTACGGTCGGGGGTTCGAATCCGCCCTCTGGCATGGATATTTGTGCCGTCCTTAGTGTTATCTAGTTTATAAGTAGTTTGTATTTTTAGGGACTCACGACCCCGTAGTTAAGTCCCATAAGCTCTACAAACATTTGAACACTTGCTACGCTGGGCTGTTGGTTTTGACACAACGGTAAGATGGCTGCCAACAATTAATATATTACGTTCATCAAAAAATTCTAAGGCAACTGCGGGTCTAATGTTGCACCAGATAATTACATATTACAACTGACATTTAGTTTTTATGCTCCATGATCATAAATCCTTAAGTTTAGTGACACATAATTACGCACCATACATCAGTAATTACGGCCACAGGACAAAAGAATGTGCAGTCTCAAAAAATCACACCTCAACCAGAAAGGACACGCTCAGATAATAGAAAGACAATCATAAAAGGGGCGTGCTGTTTTATAATTGAGGAGAGTATTTGTTTATGAAGAACTATCTTAATTCCCACTGCTTCGTACGCGTAGACTGGATTGTCTGCATTGGTTGTTTCTACTTCTAAATATAACTTTTCATAGATTTAGCTCTAAAACTGCTTTCCTAATCACGTATTTTGATGCAATTTGCCACCCACTATTGTAGCACTGATGGCAGAATTAAAAAAATTCCGAAACACATTTTTTTTAAAATTCTAACCATGTTTCCAAATGAAAATTCTCGCATTTGTAGCGTCAAAATAATTTTAGTAGCACCCTTAAAAGATTTTCCCATATTTTACCCACTTAACGATTGAATTTCTAAAAATATCGAACCACGTGTTTTTAAAATTCCAATCAAAATTCTAAATACGAAGATTAGTATTTCTTGCTTTAAAATTGCCTGAATAACAACTTTTTTTAAGTTCATCCTCAATTTCACCCCCTTAGGGATGGGAGTATCGAAAACTCGATGAGGACTACAGTATAAGTTGAACAACATCTACAAATTTCAAGTTTCTATCGTCTGCAGATTCACTTTGGAGCACTGTTCTCTGCCTTTTAGAAAGTGATCGAGAGCGCAAAATTTCTTTTTTACGCTATGGCATCTTTCTGGATAGTTTTAGTTTTCAAACTGCAATATGCACTTATTTTTCCTTATTCGTACGCTTGTTGCAGAAAAATAACTGGCCGGCCGCGGTGGCCGAGGGGACTGAAACGCTCCAGTCACGGTCTGCACGGCCACTTGGTCGGGGGTTCGAATCCCCCCTCGGGCATGGATATTTGTGCCGTCCTAGTTCGTAAGTAGTTCATAAGTAGTTTGTAAGTTTAGGGACTGATGACCCCATAGTTAAGTCCCATAAGATTAAGAAAAAAAACTGCAGAATGTGCATCTCGTTTCGTTGTATCTAACCTCTTTCCTACTATAATGTAAAAAGTCATCGCTGGTCTTCGGTTCGAATAATATATAAGCTTAGGATTTTCAACCAGTACACCTTCCACCCTCTTATAACTATCGACACGGAACTGCTATGGTGTATAACGGGAGACTTTGTACTACAACAACACAGAGAGAATGTTCGTCTCCAATGTGCAGTTTTTGCTGAAGAGCAAAATATTGACACTCCAACGTAGAATGTTCTATAATTCGGTAACTTAGAACTCCCATATTTTCCACATCCTTATCGTTATCAACCCTCTAACACCATAGTGCACAATGCGAGAAAGATACCTACTACCATATACAAACACTATCCGTTTGTGCTGTTTAGTTTTAGCTGCACAGTGAAATATAGGCACAAACACCTCCATGATAATACTAATGCACCAGAGTATACGCATACTTAGACACAGACTTTGACGCGGATATTTTTATCTAAGAGAGATACATGTATATCTATAAATGTGAATGTCTGTTTCGTGTACGTTTATCACGTCTGAAGCACAAGACATAAAGAGCTAAAAATTTGTACAGTTACTAATGCCTACCCGGGGAAGGCTTCAGGCACGGTTTTATGGCGATCGGATAGCTATTTATCTGTATATATTAATGTGAATTTCTGTTCGGTGTACGCTTATCACGTCCGAACGACAAGACGCAGAGACTTAAATATTTGTACAGTAACTAATTTATACCTGAGGAAGGTTTTAGGCACGGTTGTATAGCGATTTGAAAGATTTTTAGTAATTTGAAGAACATAACGCGAAATGCGGAAGAATAATTACTCTTTGAAAATTATATTTACTCTTTGAAATTGGATTTATTAGTTGCATTGTTGCTTGAGGGTTGATAATGATAAAAGGGTGGAGTATATTGGGATGGAAAGTTATCGGTGTATATAAAATTCTGCGTGTGTGTGTGTGTGTGTGTGTGTGTGTGTGTGTTAATATTTCACTCTGCAGCGAAAACTAAAGAACGCAAACGAATGGTCTGTGTGTAATTGTTGTCCGAAGTCTCCCGTTGAACACGATACAAGTTCGATGCCGATAGCTATAAGGGGGTGGAAGATAAGGTGGTTGAAAGTCGTCAAATTATTTAAAAAATCGGACTGAAGGACAGCGATGACGTTTTCGACTCTATAGCAAGGTGGTTACATACAACGAAACGTGCTGCCACAGACATATCTTTGGTCTATGCGCGCTACAATGTCTTCAGCTCTTTCTCTGTTAAGGATAAGCACGCGAATAAGGAAATATAAGCATAAATAAATAAAGCAGTACAAAAGAAATTTCTTTTAATGTACAGACTTACAGCACTTTTACAAATGAATATATACCTGCAAAATTATACAATTGTACAACATATAACTCAATAAATACGAGATCGTACGCATTTTATCTGCCATTTGTATTTTGATTATTATCTTTCTTTGTTTGGATTCTTAAAATTTTGTACATTATGGGAGACAGCCTTATTTCTTATGTCTTCTTCGATATATGTAGCATGTTTTTAGAAAAAAATCGCACTGACGTGTTTTACGGCCCAGTTTAGATTTGTAATTTTATAAGTTTTTGCAAACATTTTGGACCAAAATAATAATCTAAAAAATAAAAAAAATCAATTAATAAGAGTGTCTGAAACCCTTTTAGGAAAAAAAAATAGGTAGTGGTGGGTTTTGAACCACCGACCTTTAGCAACACTGTCGAACGCCTTGCCCACTACACTACGTCTATCAATGAAGTGGTGCATCCTTTAATCTCGTACTATTCGTGACCGTTGTTAACTGATGCTAATATGGCATTTGTAGACACTAGATTATTATTTATCGCACGAAGAACGATGTGTTTTTGTTAATTCTTTAGTGCGCCATTGCTTTGAAATGACAACGTGTAAGTTACAATACGAAAATCATCAAATACGCAACGCAAGATGGCGTATGCCAGAGAGAGTTCTGGGCGAGGAATGTCACGTGACATCTGTGAACGGCTGGTTTTCGTTAATTCAATGGAGGGTGTCAAATCTCCGAAATTTTTGCAAATATCTCTCAAACGATACGCGATATGAATAATACATAAAGGAACAAAGTTGTAGAGAATTTCCTCCTCTACGAATTCGTTTATTCAATTTTCGCGTCAGATGAACGGTCTATTTGCTATTAAAATTACATTAGAAACGGCTTTTTTTTTTTTTATTACTGACGTATTTCTTGTCCGAAATATTTAAAAAAGCGAGGTTCTAGTCCCTGGTAGCCAACAATTACGTCTGTAAAATTTGGTGCCTGTCGGTTGAACGGTTTGATCTAAAGAAGTGGGAATACTTTATAGCCAGAAAGACATCGTCAAACCGCCGTTATTTTTGCAAATATTTCTGAAACTATGCAAGATATGAAAAAAAACATAAGAGAGCAAAGTTGTGGAGAATTTTCTCTTGTACAAAGTCGGTTATCCAATTTTCGTGTCAGATGAATAGTTAAGCCGTTATTTTCATTTAAATTTCGAGCTGTCAAAAGACGATCGAAAAGGCCCACTTTTAGTGTTACTACCGTGACCTAAAGTGGGCCAAAGGAGATGGACAGAGAGAGAAAGAATAGGAGAAGTACTACCTCAAAGCAGGTATAAATAAATAAATAAATATATAAGGAACTCATAGTTAAGTGGGGCGATCTATAATTGTTTAATAATGATTATGCAGCCAAGATCGCATTTTTCATTTATTATGTGACCGGTTTCGGCGTACTCGACGCCATCTTCAGACCTCTCGTAATTTACATAATTTCACGACATTTTTATATACTAAAAGAGTACATTCAGGTTGAGACATCGTTAAACATAAAAGTAGTAGTCACAAGTAAAAAATATATATCCATCTTCTAACGGTTTTGAAGTGAGATACTTCACAGTCTAAGTACAATACTACTTGGAGTCCAGTATAACACTAACTTTGAAGTGTCTCACTTCAAAACCGTTAGAAGATGGACATATATTTTTTACTTGTAACTACTAATTTTATGTTTAACGATGTCTCAACCTGGATGTACTCTTTTAGTATATAAAAATGTCGTGAAATTATGTAAATTACGACAGGTCTGAAGATGGCGTCGAGTACGCCGAAACCGGTCACGTAATGAATGAAAAATGCGATCTTGGCTGCATAATCATTATTAAATAATTAAATATCCTGGCTACGCGTGTGTACATAGTTACATATGGATTTCCGTAATTCAGATTAAAGTTTTTGTCTCGGGCCACCCCAGGGGACGTCGCACCGGGCACGACATTTCGTTTCCCACACAGTGGCACCTCGACTGCGCATACCTCACGGGACGTACATCACACTCTTAGGGGAGACATCGGTTACGCCAGTCCGCTTTGTGTGCGCGCTACTGCACGGCCGTTCCTCAGACTTAGGAAGAGTAATCTCCCTAGAGGGTAGGAGGAGGGGGGGAGGGGCGCCATTGAACCCGCAGGGACCTGTGTGGTAGGGTGGTCAAGCAGGGGAGGGGGGAAGAGGGTGGACGCCAGCGGCGATGGACGGCGACGCCGGGGATGGATGGCGATAAGGGTGAGGGCTGGCCGGGAGGGCGGGGAAGGGTTAAGGGCAAGGGGGAGTGTGTGTGTGTGTGTGTGCGCAGGGACAGGCGCCGTGCGGACGCAGAGACGACGATGGCTGCTCGTCTGTGTCCGGGGTAGTGTAGAGTGACTGACCAGACGTCCGTACCTAACGCAGCCGCCCCTTTTTAGCGTAAGTGTGCAGTGGTCCCGACAAAGTAAATAAGGGACCAGTGTATTTTGCTAACCGTCCCATTACGTTTTGAAATAATGTGAGCTTTTTAAGCAGTGGCGGCGCGTCGTATGTGTTGACTGGTTCAGTGAAGCCCTGAAAGAAACTCACGTGAAATAAAACGTAATTAAATAAGTGAAATAAAAAAGTTTTTTAAACTAGCATTCTTCGTTTAGTTCTTCTATCAGATCATTTAAATGGACATTCAAAGTATTTTCATCCCATGATGCTGTGGTGTATGGCAGGGTGTCGTCTTTACCTGATTGTAATAGCATACACGATGACTTAGACAAAATTTCTAGTTGGTGCGAAGATTGGCAGCTAACTCTCAATGTGGCAAAATGTAAGGTGATGCGCATGAGTAGGAAAAACAATCCCATAATGTTCGAATAGAGCATTAGTAGTGAGCTTCTTGATGCTGTCGCGTCGTTCAAATATCTAGGCGTAACATTGCAGAGCGATATGAAATGGAACGAACATGTAAGGACAGTTGTGAGTAAGGAGGACAGCCGACTTCGGTTTATTGGGAGAATTTTGGGAAGATGTACTTCACCTATAAAGGAGAACGCGTATAAAACGCTTGTACGACCACGTCTTGAGTATTGCTCAAGTGTTTGGGACCCGCAGCAGATCAGTTTAAAGGAAGACATAGAGGCAGTTCAGAGGCGAGCAGCTAGGTTCGTTACTGGTAGGTTCGACCAATGCGCGAGTGTCACGGAAATGTTCCGGCAACTCAATTGGGGATCGTTGGAGGAAAGACGACGTTCTTTTCGTGAATTTCTCTTAAGTAAATTTAGAGGGCCGGAATTTGAAGCTGAGTGTAGTACGATCTTGCTGCCGCCTACTTACATTTCGCGTAGTGATCACAAAGACAAAAATTAGGGTTCGTACGGAGACATATAGGCATTCTTTCTTTCCTCGCTCTATTTTGGAATGGAATATGAAAGAAAATGCTTAGTAGTGTTACAGTGTACCCTCCGCGACGAACCTTGCGGTGGATTGCGGAGTGTAGATGCAGATATGTAGATGAGAACGTTTTACGTCGCGCAGACAGCACGGCCGGCCACGGTGGCCGAGGGGACTGAGGCGCTCCAGTCACGGTCTGCAAGGCCACTACGGCCGGGGGTTCGAATCCCCCCTCGGGCATGGATATTTGTGCCGCCCTTAGGATAAGGTAGTTGCTAAGTAGTTTGTAAGTTTAGGGGCTGGTGACACCGTAGTTAAGTCCCATAAGCTTAACAAACAATTGAACATTTTGAGACAGCACGTATACGAGTCGTAGCGCGGCAGCTTAATATAGGGGGCAATGCGCATGCGCGACTGAGGTTCAGATTCTCTCCTGAACCCCCTGGAGGCAGCATGTGGGCAGTCCCGCGGTAGGGAGAGGCGAAGGGAAACGACGCTTTTAACACTGGCGTTGGAGCTTCAAAAGGATGTAGGTTGCCGAACGTATTCTCAGATGAAGAGACTTGCACAGGACAGGGTAGCGTGGAGAGCTGCATCAAACCAGTCTCGGGGCTAAAGACCACAACAACAATACAATTACAACGTGTTTAGCATTCGTTGCGAAACGTAATGGCGTATGCGCCAGTCTGTATTCTTCAGACCTCTAGTCTAACATACAACGTCATCGGAAGGTGACGCTGCTCCGACGGATGACAAGTTCGACTTCGGCATTGTTGCAGGAATTCGGCTTCACGCAATCATCCGTGTCCAGGTTGTACTGTGAATGGCTGAATGAGGGTGTCCTAGTCCACAACAGACCAGCTACCTGCTGAGCAGTCAAGGCTGATGACCGTGACAGCAGACATGTCACGCGGATCATCAACGGTATCACTGCGTGATAGTAATGGCGATCCTGCCTATGACAGCGCTACTAAAGCAGAGTTACTAAACATAGCTTTTAGGAACCCATTCACCAAAGAAGACGAAACCAATATTCCAGATTTCGAATAACAAACAGAGGCCGTAATAAGTAACGTAGAAGTGGATATTATCGGAGTAGTGTAGCAACTGAAATCACTTAATAAGTCTTCTGCCTGGGACTGTATACTCATTAGATTTCTATTTGATTATGCTGATGCGATAGCTCCTTACTTAACAGCCATATACGAACGCTCTCTCAAAGAAGGATCTGTACCAAAATATTGAAAAGTTGCACACGTCACACCTATATTCAAAAATGGCAGTAGGAGTAACCCACTAAACTACAGGCCTATTACATTGACGTCAATTTGCAGCAGGGGTTTGGAACATATCCTGTTTCCAAATATTATGAACTATCTCCAAAAGAAAGATCTATTGGCGGAAGCTCAACACGGATTTAGAAAATATCGTTCATGCGAAACACAACAAGCTCTTTACTTACATGAAGTGATGTGTCCTATCGACAAGTGTTCGCAAATTGATTTTGTATTTCTTGATTTCCAGAAGGCTTTTGACACCGTACCTCACAAACGACTTTCAGTCAAATTGCGTGGTTATGGTATATCGCCCTAAATTTGCGACTGGATAAGTGATTTCCTGTCAGAGAGGACACAGTTTCTAGATAAAGCATCGACTCAAACAGAGGTGATATCGGGTGTTCCACAGGGTAGTGTTATTCGTCCTCTGCTGTTCCTTATTTACATAAACGATTTACGGGAATACCTAAGTAACTCTCTTAGGTTGTTTGCAGATGACGCCGTCATTTACCGTTTACAAAAATCATCTGAAGATCAAAACCAACTGCAGAAAGATCTGAATAAGATAGCACTATGGTTTTACAATTAGCAGTTGACTCAAAATGAGAAGTGTGAAGTTGTCCACATGAGTACGAAAAGAAATCCGTTAAACTTTGTTTACAAGATAAGTCAATCAAAAGTGAAGGCTGTAAACTCCACAAAATACCTAGGAATTACTATTACTTCAGACTTAAGCTGCAAAGAACACGTAGATAATATCGTGGGAGAGGCGAACCAGAGACTGCGTTTTATTGGCAGAACCCTTAAAACATGCAACAGAACTACAAAAGAAACTGCATACACTACGCTTGTCCGTCCTTTTTTGTAGTATTTCTGCCCAGTGTGGGATCCTTATCAGGTGGGTTTCACGGAGGACATCGAAAGAGTCCAAAGAAGGGCAGGTCGTTTCGTATTGTCACGATACAGGGGAGACAGCATTACGGAAATGATACAGGATCTTGGATGGGAATCATTATAACAACGGCGCTTATCGCTGTGGCGTGGGCTACTTACGAAACTCCAATCGCCAACATTCTCTTCCGAATGCGGAAATATATTTGTTGACTCCCACTTATATAGTTAGAAATGATCATCAGAATAAAATACGAGAAATCAGAGCTCGAACGGAGGGATTCAGGTGTTCTTTCTTCCTGCGCGCTATTCGAACATGGAACGGGAGATAAAGTGGTATAACGGTGATTCGATGAACCCTCAGCCAGGCACTTAAATGTGATTTGGAGAGTATCCCATGTAGAAGTAGATGTAGTGCAGTAAATCACGTTTGCTATCGAACAATCCGCGTAACACGGTGCGGCAGACGGCACCGAACACGAGTGCTGCTGTTAAAACACCGCAACCTGCAGAAACGGCCTGCTTTTGTCGGCAGTCACAGAGATGGTCATTGAAACGATATTAGGCCACGACGCGGTCGGACGGATCACGATTTCAAGTGCTAAATGGAATGCACAGTGTTCGCCGCAGACCAAATCAGTCGACTAATCTCACCAACCAGTAAGGTGTGGTCCAGAAGGATGGAGACTCTGCTATTGGTCCGGGGTGCGTTCCCCTGGATAGGAAACGTCCCCGAGTTCTTCTAAAAGAAACTGTGGAGTATGTTGACGTCCTCCGGGACCAGCCATGTTTTGGTCTTCCAACTACGATATCGGCAGCCTCCAACCGCGCCCACTTCAAACAACGAGCACCTCGTTGCCCGGACATTACGCCATCGACCATTTATGACGGCGCTATGAAGACAACGTGAGCACCCAGCCAACGAGAAACAAGAGTCTCCCTTCCATTATGTGCCACAGCCGTCAAGACTTTCTAACATTAAACATTTCACTAATTGGTCTCATTAAACTGCTCGTATATAAATCTTCTCTAATGACTACCTGGTTCAACTAGAACTTTTACGTTTCGCACTTGCAACTCTGTTAGTTGGAAGTCTACAAGCATATGAACTACGAGAGTAGTAAGTAGCAACATACTAAAGTTACAGGAAAGTAAAGCAGTCAACAGCACGAAGATTGGTTAGAACACCACAGTGCTTTACTAGGCACGGTCCTGTTTGGAGGTGGTATGTCGTTGCCTTCCTCCGACCTTCGAACTGACTTACCCAGCCAGTTATAGGGGGACCTACAGTTTAACGTGGGTTCCGAACCACGATGCTGCTCGGTATTTTTCACATGAGCAATACTGCCAGAGGGAAAAGAAGTGGAAAGTGACAGATAAAAGTCCTAGGATCTGGTGGGAATCGAACCCGCGACCTTCGGATTTGTTGTCAGCCACTCTGTGCAACCGAGGTGCACCAACTGTCAGATATATTGTGAATATTGTAATGCTTAAAACAATCATTTTTGATTTAGACTCGGTATTTTTCACATCAGAAGCATTGCCAGAGGTGACAGAAGTGGAAAGTGACAGATAAAAATCCTAGGACCTGGCGGGGATCGAAACCGCGATCACTGGATTCATAGTCTGGCAATCTGTGGTCAACATACTCTCTCTTTCTCTTGGCCATATTCCCGCACATGCAGGGTCGGCTTGTTAAACTCGGGATTTGTCGCGTTAATGTTTACGGAGTGGCCGGATATCCTTCCTTCCCCAGGAGGAAATGTGTACCTCAAGATATCTGCGCAAAGTGTTATATGTGTGAAAGTGTACGAAATGTTTGCGAATCGTGGAACTGAGACGAGACTTGAGTACCAGCCCAGTATTCACCTAGGGGGATGTGGAAAACCGCCTAAAAGCCACATCCAGGCTGGCCGGCACTTGGACCCAGTTCGTTAATCCGTAAGGTCAACATACTAAAGTTAAGTAGTTCTATATTCTGAGCATACAACCTCTGTCAATAAAGTTCGGTGAACAGTCCTGTACCATTAACGCAGATAAACTCTGAACGCGCCGGCCGCGGTGGCCGAGGTGACTGAGGCGCTCCAGTCACGGTCAGCACGGCCACTACGGTCGGGGGTTCGAATCCCCCCTCGGGCATGGATATTTGTGCCGTCCTAGTTCGTAAGTAGTTCATAAGTAGTTTGTAAGTTTAGGGACTGATGACCCCGTAGTTAAGTCCCATAAGCTTAACAAACATTTGAACATTTTTTTTGAAACTCTGAACGACAGTTACTTTACTGTCTTTCTAAATAGTCACCTCCCGTAACTATTCACCATTGAGCTCTGAGAAACACCGTTCATTTCGCGAATTATGTTGCTCCAGAACTAAAATTAAAATGTTAATCTATTGTCCTCAACAACAGTGGAATACGTTTGGCTCCAAAGGAGACACACATTGCTTCCTGTGGATTTTTTCACTCTAGTGTAAATGTTTTGAATGCAATGCAAGTAAAAAATAAACGCTGATAATATACAATATAAAATTCAATTATTCCGTAGCGAGCCGTGGATCCCTAACACACAAAAATATTCAGAAAATATCACAGAAGAAGGAAATCAACATTTAATTCACGGAGGGCGATTGTATCATCCATATTTTTATCGACTGCCTTTTTTTTTGTGGTATATTAAAGCTGCTCCAGTCTTATGCCCGGTCGTTCGTCGTGTTCTCGCTCCACATCGCTGGAGCGTCTTTCTCCTCCTGCCTCAAGACGGGATAATGGCATTCCTCGCTGTCTCTCCCCAGCGGTTAACGCCCTTTATCTGCCCAGAGCGGCAGAAACACTCGTTTGCGTCAGAACAGAACCATTTCCGTCCCACCGCGTCACACAGAGTCTTTGTCAAATTCCATTTCCATTACAGGAATCCAACTTCGCAATGACCTTCACATCCATTTTAGAATACTAAACCACTTCTCTTCCTTTAAAATGCAGCTAGTAACTAATCCCTTAGCAAATAACGTCTGTTCGTATCGTTGAACGGAAATTTGCTCCATTACAACCACGTACCATTCTTGCCTATTTCCCAAAACCTGTAGTTCTAACTATTGATTGGAATTCGTCTCTCACGGAACGGGCTATGCCATGCCAATTTTGTACTTTTACGTAGGATTTTCTTTGTTTTCTGTTTTCTACAGTCACTTTTCTCCCCACTCCTTTATTGATCAAATTATGTCAAGCAACATTTTCCTTTCCTATTAGTATCGACCATCACTGGTTGTTGTTGTGGTCTTCACTCCGCAGACTGGTTTGATGCAGCTCTCCACGCTATCCTGTCCTTTGCAAGCGTCTTCATCTAAGAATACGTTCGGCAACCTATATCCTTTTAAATCTGCTTACTGTATCCGTCCCTCGGTCTTCCTCTTCGATTTTACCCAACACACTTCCTTCTAATGCTAAGTTGATGATTTTTGGTATCTCAGAATGTGTTCCACACTCTATCCCTTCTCTTAGGATATGACAGGAACTACTTTTCTCCCCAATTTTATTGAGCACCTCCTCATTAGTTACGTGATCTACCCATCTAATTTTCATCATTTGTCTGTAGCACCACATTTTGGAAAGCTTCTATCATCTTTTTATCTGAACTCCTTATCGTCCACCTTTCACTGCCACACAATGCTACACTCCAGACAAATGCTTTCAGAAAGGACTTCCTAACATTTAAATTAATATTGGATGTTAACAAGTTTCGCTTCTTCAGTAACACTTTTCTCCCCATAGCCATTCTGCATTTTATATCTTCTTTACTTCGGCCATCAGAAGTTATCTTGGTACCCAAATAAGTAAACTCATCTACTAATTTTATTGTCTCATTACCTAATCTAATTCCTTGAGCATCGCCTGATTTTCTGACATTCCATTCTATTACCTTCGTTTTAGTCTTGTTAATGTTCATCTTATTTCTTCCTTTCAAGACACTGTCCATTCCATTCAACTGCTCTTCCAGATCTTTTGCGGTCCCTGACAGAATTACTATGTCATCGGCAAACCGAAAACTTTTCATTTCTTCTCCCTGCACTTTAAAGCCCTCTTCAAATTTCTCCTTCCATTCGTTCACTGCCTGCTCAATGTACAGATTGAACGAAATTGGGGAAAGGCTACAACGCTGTCTTATTCCGTTTCCAACCTCTGCGTCCCTTTCTTGCCATTCGACTCTAATAATTGTATTATATTATCGTGATAACTTGATTGACTTTTAAGTAGTGTACAATTTTTCATTTCAATTTACTTAGGAGAACACTAAAAAAAATTTTTTTTTGATCGTTGTTTGTTATTCATAGGAATGTGATGCGGTCGGGAATCGAACCCGGACCCCCATGCTTACGAGGCAGGCGTCTTACCGCTTCTTTTTTTTTCTGGTAGATGTATGCATTGCGGTCGTTGGTTCAATGTGTTCTTGTTTGTTCGTTGATGATTGGGCTCAGCTTTTTTGTTACAGAGAGCATTTAGCTCCCTGACCGGGCGCGCTGCGCCACGGCGCCCGGCACCGCTAGACCGCCGCATTACTAGCTATTAACACGCCTCGCAATAGTCTTAAGCACGATTTCCTTCATGTCACAAACTTTAATTCAGCTTCTGTGTTCCATAGAACCTTGCAACTTCAGATTTGTGATTAACGTCTTCGACATATTCGAGTCGAAAATACATCTCAGGGATTATATATTTATATTAATTTTTAGTGCATATTAATTAATTAATTTATTTTTTGATTTTTGGTAATACTTTACTTTTTTGAAGTCAGTTTATTTTAAATACAATGAAAGAATCCCTGAGACGGATTTACGTCTCAAATATGTCAAAGACATTATTGATAGAGCTGAAGCATTGAATTAAAATTTGTGGTGCGGCCGGGAATCGAACCCGGACCTCCATGCTTACTAGGCAGACGTCTTAACCGTTAGACTACCACACCACTAACGATTAAGGCGCCTCGGAATAGTCTATGTACGATTTCCCTCCACAACACAAACTTTAATTCAGCTTCTTTGTTCCAAAGATAATTGCCACTACTGCCAAGGCTCTCCATGCAGCGGAATAGCACCTCAGCAATGGACATGGTGGAACAATCCTGTTATGGTGATATAAATATCAATTAAATACAATGAAAGAATCCCTGAGACAGATTGCAGTAGTGGCAATTATCTTTGGAACAAAGAAGCTGAATTAAAGTTTGTGTTGTGGAGGGAAATCGTACATAGACTATTCCGAGGCGCCTTAATCGTTAGTGGTGTGGTAGTCTAACGGTTAAGACGTCTGCCTAGTAAGCATGGAGGTCCGGGTTCGATTCCCGGCCGCACCACAAATTTTAATTCAATGCTTCAGCTCTATCAATAATGTAAGTTTATTTTGTTAAAATTCTTGTTTGTTATATGCTAAGTAGTGGAACAATTGTCAGTCTGTATGTGGCGATCAAGACCTTCCTGTGCTTGTCATCGGTGCCTGTTCCCACTATTGTTCCCCCGGAAACACCCTCTGCAGCGCGACAGCCGCACGCGTGCTGTGCCGTGCTGTGCCGTGACTGCCGCCTGCCGTCTGCCGCACGGCGTGTTTACGAGCTGCGCGGCCACTGCCCGCCGGACCCCCGCTGCCGCGCCTTTTCAAATACCTGTTTACCTCCTCCGCGCTTCCCAGAACGACGACGCCCGGGAAGCAGAGGACACGCGGGAAACAACGAAGGAAAAACGTAAATTAAAAAAAAACACACGTAGCGACGTAGCGGGGTGCGTGTCCCTAGGCCTGTCGGGCCCCACTTAGGCCCGGGATAAGCCGTGACAAGTCGCGGCCCGGAGTTACGGCGGCCAGCGCGAGTTACGACCGCTCGTTACTAACGAAATCACGGCCGAGGAAGTGCTCGCTTACGGCGCGTCGCCTGTCTCCGGCAGAAGGACTGCGCGCTCCCGAGAACCCGCCGAGAATACGACGCAGCCAGCCCAGGCGCTTTACCCCGAAAACTACCAGAGTTCCCGTCCCTGTACAGTACGATGCGCAAGCGAACATAGTAATTTTTTTAGCTTCATACTTGTATCACCGAACAAAACACACACAACCACACACACACACACACACACACACACACACACACACACATATACAGGGTGTTTCACTAAGTGTGTTTGCCTCTGTAACTTATAAAATAATAGATGACGGGAAATTTTACTGCGGTAGGTCAACACAAGAAATGTTACACTTTCTGCGGAGCTATGAACATAGTTTATTCCACCATTTTCCCAAAAAAAAAAAAAAAAAAAAAAAAAAAAAAAAAAAAAAAAAAAAAAAAAAAAAACTTATCTCTTTTCATTCTCCACTCCGAGGAGTGGAGCGGGCTGTTTGAGATCCGGCCCATAAAGAGTCGCGGTTCTATTCAGCCAATATCAGACAAGCTGATTGTGGGGCAAAGGGGGTTTCCCAATTGGGAATAAGTGGGAGGGGCTTACCAGCTCCGGCATACGCCTTACAACCAAGGAAAACCTCCCGAAAACCTTGGTCGGAGCCGGGGGATTGGGACCAATTTAATTTAGCTCCGGGACTTGCCCCGGACAAAAATGGATTATCGAGAGAACACGAATGCACTCACGACAATCAAGGATCGGACGCACGAGTTACTCTCGTAATCTCGTAGAGATCAGCTCGACCAACAGTGGACAAGCATCTCCCTACAGGAACCGCACCCGTGGGCACGGTATCCTGTGCGTCGGTCATTTTCCAAAGTGTTACACCACAAAGATATAATTTTTTAAATTGAACAATAGTTTTTTTTTCTATCGTGCATTGGATTCCTTGAAACCAGCTACGTCAAAATCAATTTAAACTACATTCCTATCACTGTTAGTTTGCTAGCTACAACCCTTCAAAGTTTCAGCGGCAGATACCACAAACGCTGCGCATAATGCAATGTGCCTTCTAAATGTGGTGCGGCCGAGTTGTAACGTCGCCGGTGTCACGGAGCGAGAAGCTTCCTCGATGCGCTGTTAGACTGCCGACTGTCGCCGCACACGGCCGTATACCCGACAGTTGGAGCCACACAAACAACCGGGGCTCAATATACCACAGTTACTGACATCGGATGACGATGGCAGACACGAACAACGAGTACGTTGACATGTTGCTGGTGCTCGGCGAGTGCCGACACGATGCCACTGAAGCAGCCACGGCGTATGCCGTGAGATATCCTAGGCGAAGAGTCCCGGCAGCCATTACGTTCTTACGTGCCGAACAACGACTTCGGGAAACAGGCAGCTTGGTAATGCGCCGCAGTAACAGACGAAGACCTGCAAGAAGTGAGGAAACGGAGGTGTTTGTTTTAGCTGCACTATACCACGATCCTCATGTCAGCTTACGAGCCGTTGCTGCAGTCGCTGGTGTCAGTTTGACATCAGTGTGGCGTATAGTACACGGCCACAGGTTTCACTCGTACCGCCTGTCACTGACCCAGGAGCTGCATGGGAACGATTTCCGTGCAAGAGTGACATTCTGTGAGTGGGCCATGCGTAATTTCACGCTGGAGTCTTTACAAAGTGTTATGTTCTCTGATGAGTCCACGTTCACAAATTATGGTGCAGCGAATCGCCATAACATGCACTACTGGGCCGCAGAAAATACTCGGTGGGTACGACCTGTCGACCGTCAACGTAGGTGGTCTATTAACGTGTGGTGTGGAATCCTTGGGGATGAAATCATCGGTCCACACTACTTCCCAGGTACACTGACAGGTGAGTTATATCGCTCTTTTATAGCCGAAACCTCCCAGAGTTCCCGTCCCTGCACAATACGATGCGCACGCGAACATAGTAAGTTTTCATCATTTTTTTTTCGATTTCCGTCGTCCTTAGTTGCATATGAAACTGGTGGAGGTGTATTACCGTCTTTAGCAACTAAATGAAAGGCTTTTTTTTTCCATACGCGTTTCGCTTCTTTATGTATGAAGCATCATCAGTGGCCTGTAATACATGTTATTTTTGTATAATATTGTAGTACAGTCATAATATTATAGGGATTTTTCACAGTATGACAGTTAACAGCCTTGTTACGATTTCTAAAGTTCGGATCTACTGGGTTATAAACAACTTCTGTAGCACTAGCTCTTGCAAAGTTAATTTAATTATCCAGTTTTTGGCCCTACTTACGGTTTTCTGTGTTATTCCATGTGTGTCTTCATGGAGATGTTTGTGAGGTCTTCAGTTGGATATGGTCTTTTCGGTCTTGATGAAAACCCTTGCATCACCACTTCACTGTGTACTCGTTTTCTTAACGTCTGTTTACTAACACAAATAACAACACACACACACACACACACACACACACACACACCGCCTGTGAACAGACTGTCGACAGATAATTGATCAACTGACAGAGATGATTAGATATTTGTAAAGCTGTGGGACTTAACCACTTCGGTTATTAGTCTCTAGGCTTGGAAACTACATAAGATAAAAGTAAAGCAGCCAGCAATCCGATGATTGGTTTGAACACCCCAGTGCTTTACTAGGCATGGCCCTGTTTGGAGGTGGTATGCCGTTGCCTTCCTCCGACCTTCGAACTGACTTACCCAGCCAGTTATAGGGGGAACTACAGTTTAACGTGGGTTCAGAACCACGGTGCTACTCGGTATTTTTCACATCAACAACACTGCCAGAGGTGAAAATAGTGGAAAGTGTCAGATAGAAATTCTGGGACCTGGCGGAATGGAACCCGCAACCTTTGGTATCATAGTCTGGCATTCTAGCACTGTGCTACCGAGCCACACAGCTAACAAACTACTTAATCTAACTAACCTAAGGTCAACTCACACACACACTCACACACACACACACACACACACACATGACCGGGGGAGGACTCGCTACTCCGATGGCGAGTAACCGCGCACTGCGTAGCAAAGTACCTTAGAACGCTCGACCACTCCACTGCGGCTATAAAATATGAGTGGGTTATTTTAGAGCTTGGTACAGCGAATTTTAAGGAAAGATTTGGAAATGAAAAAAATTGTTGCCAAGTTTGTTCCTCGAGTTGCGACTGACAATCAAAAGACGAGTTGAAACCTGTCTTTTTTAAACAACAGCTGTGAAGTCAAGCACATTTGCTGTGAACGAAGAATGATTCCATAAATCTACACCGTCACTCCGAAGCCCGACTGCACGCTGTTGTTTACAAGCCGAGGCTGGGCTCCTGACGACAATTAATTGTGTCTCGATACCTCGTGGTCTGTTCTCCCTGATGCGGGGATACAGTATTGTGGCTGCGAGCATTACAGAACAAATAGACTGTGGTAATAGGAAAGAGCCGGCCGCGGTGGTCGAGGGGACTGAGGCGCTGCAGTCACGGTCTGCACGGCCACTACGGTCGGGGGTTCGAATCCCCCCTCGGGCATGGATATTTGTGCCGTCCTTAGTATAAGGTAGTTGATAAGTAGTTTGTAAGTTTAGGGACTGATGACCCCGTAGTTAAGTCCCATAGACTATACAAACATTTGAACATTTAATAGGAAAGAGACAGCGTGACGACTGGAGATTTGTGTGTGGCGGGAGACGTGCAGGGAAGAGTCCTCTGCAGTCGGGCTGGTCACTGTGTCCTCGGTGGCGGAGTGGTCAACGCGTCTGCCCAGTAAGCAGGAGATCCCGGGTTCGAATCCCGGCCGAGCACGAATTTTCATTGGCTGCACTCTGGCATTCCATCTAAACCTAGTACAGTGAAGCCATAACTGATCGCAAATTCCGATTTATTTCATTAATGTAGAGAAGTAGTTAAATAGTTGTAGATTTTTGCACAATAAATATTTGTTCTGTATCTGTGCACGTTATGTAACGAAACAGATCTGACTATGTGGACATACTTCGAATTGCTCTATTTAGCTGTGTTGTTGTGATTCCTGTATACACCACGAGTACGTATAGCAGGCCTTACTTTCGAAACGACCCTCGTGCAGCATTATTTGCACTATCGGCAGCTTTTCCTGACCTCCACGGCAGCAGTGGAAATACGGAACGCGCCGCCGCCGTCGGCTTCTCAACCGAGCAGGCACGTGAACGTGGCGGCGCGACGTTTCGGCGCGTTTTGCGGCCGTCATCCTCAGGAGCGGGTAACGCGCGCCTGGCGGAAATCAGCTGTTGCGGCGCTGTCGTGACCGGCAGCTGTTAGCCGCGCTCCCCGCCACTCGCCACCTCGGCAGTGGTTTGGCGCTCGCGTGCTCACAGCGTTTAGGACGCAGGCTCGTGGCCGACAGACATAACGGAACAGCCGGCCGCAACTCAGCCGTCTGATTAGCTCGTACAGGTACACGCCGACCTTAGCCTCGAAATAATACCGAGCCAACTCATAGCCACTAGCGTCTTACTTCCAGTGAGCAAAGTCGCCGCTATGATTCAAACTTCTTCTACTGTGTTGGCGCTAGAAGCAAAACTGTCGGGCGTTATGGAAACCGATATTATATTATTATTGTTTGCGTACATTCCCCTTAAGGAGAGCGCTAAAAACACAAAAATCTAGCTTCTATTCCCGTCTTTCTTCTTCTTTTTTTCTTCCCAAAAACCGTTTTTCTTTCACTTTATGCCTTCTTTTGTTCGTCTGTCCATTTTCGTCTGTTGTTTTTGTGTTGTGACTTACAGTCAACTTTTTGGTTTCTGATTTTTTTTCGTACTGGTTTTGTGCTCTTGTATGTCTTCTACAGAGATGTTTAATGTTTTCAGGTCTTCTGTGGTTTCTTTGTACCAATATGTGCCCACTTTCGATGTAGAAAATATGTAGAATACACTTTTAGTTAGTCTTGTGTCATTCATTAAGGCGATATGCATGGAAAATTTTGCTCTGCGTTTTCTGATATGTGTCGTGATTGTTACAGAGTGTCTGTATAGTTCCTACGTGAGTCTTTTTTGCCAGATATTTTCTCTAAAAACTGCACCGTGAATTTTTCTCAGAATTTTCCTTTCTTCTTTTTTAATCTCCTTGATTTTTTGCATTCCTTTGGTGCTCGTAGTTTCTGATGCGTAGAGAGCTTCTGGTAAGACTACTGTGTTGTAGTGTCGTAGTTTCGCGGCCGTGGAAATACATTTTTTACTGTAGTGGGACCAGGTGAGTTTATGGGCTCTCTGTAATTTTGAGACTCTTTCTTCGTTTGCTTTTGTGTTTAGACCAGATTTTTGTATGATTTCTCCTAAATATTTAAACTCACTGACTTGTAGAATTTTTCGGTACTTTGTTTTTAGTGGGAGTTTATCTGATGATTTTGTATCAAAAAGTTGTGACTTTCCATAAGAAATTTGTAGACCGGGTTTCATGGCTATCTCGTGGAGTTTTTTAAGTGCATGTTGTGTTTCCGTTCTGGTATTCGAGAGTATGGCGATGTCGTCTGCAAAAGCGAGGCATTTTATGTGGGTTATCTTTTCCTTATTTCTGCCTATTTGAATTCCTTTGACTTGTCCTTCCCATGTATGAATAATTTTCTCTAAGACTGCATTGAATAGGATGGGTGGGAGACCATCGCCCTGCCATTTTGTGATTTTTCATGCTATTGGAAAAAAAGGAAAATCCAAATTAAAAAAAAAAAAAAAAAAAAAAAAAGACGAAGTTGGCGATGTAGTATGGGCATCGCCACTTTGGATTAGATTGGTATTTCATGCGGTTTCATGCCGCTCATCAGGTTGTGATACCACTTTGCACACTTGACGTTCAAAACAATAGGAACATCACTGTCTACATAATACTCCATATGTTGCATGGCTGAGGGTATTTTCGATACTTTTTCACCGATCACAATAAAAATTATCATTAATACGAGGATTGGAACTTAAATAGTGACTACTATTTATTCCCAACCCATACAAAAGCGTTACATGCGTGCACCTGTTACTGTCACCAGCGATGTGTAGAACCCAATGGGAGCCATGTGGAAGGCGTAGTATACAGGTAGCAGAACCTGGCCGGCCGCGGTGGCCGAGGGGACTAAGGCGCTCCCGTCGCGGTCTGCACGGCCACTACGGTCGGGGGTTCGAATCCCCCCTCGGGCATGGATATTTGTGCCGTCCTAGTTCGTAAGTAGTTCATAAGTAGTTTGTAAGTTTAGGGACTGATGACCCCGTAGTTAAGTCCCATAGACTATACAAACATTTGAACATTTGAGCAGAACCTGTTGTGTTGATGGTTAGAATGGAGCGGTCTACTGCCTGTCGAATCTCTGGAACAGTTCTGAAGCGAGTGCCACGAAGTGGTTCCTTTATCTTCGGAATGAAATCAAAGTCACAAGGGCGTACGTCCGGGGAGTATGGTGGATGGTACAGTACTTCCCAGTCCCGCCGACCGGACAGAGCAGCCACAGCTTGCGCTGTATGCGCCCGCGCATTGTCGTCCAAAATTATGGCTGGGTTGCGCAGAAAGTGTTGCCGCTTTTTCTCAAAGCTGGTCACAGGTGATGCTCCAAAAACAGTATAACTGTACATGGCCAGTCTGCGGTGGAGGAACGTAATTCGTTAGGATAACACCATCACAGTCGTACACGAGAATCACCATAACTTTCACTATACTGGGGCTCTGACGCACTTTCAACCCATATTGACGCCATTCGTTGGATTGGCGTTTCAGTTTTGGCTCTTACGGTGTGGCCCATGTCTCATCCAGTGTTACGATACGGCGTAAGGAAGCCTCTCCTTCGCGCTCATAGCGCCCCAAGTGCGTCTGAGCAGCGTCGTAACGCATACACTTGTGCATTTCCGTCAATTGATGCGGAACCCATCGTCATCCAATTTTTCGCATGCCCAGGCGTTCCTTCAGGGTGCGAAGCACAGTCGTAAACGCTAATCCACTTTCGTGGGCGAGCTCACGAATCGCCTGTCGTCGATCACCGTCCACTAACGCGGCAGCAGTATGCACTTCTTCTTCAGAGTCGCTAGAACGACCTGCGCGATGTATGTCTGCCACAGTTTGCCGACCTTCGATGAAGGCTTTTACCCAACGTTTCACTGTTCTGTAGTGCAATAGCAATTCCCCGCACGCCTCTTGAAGACCTTGATGACACTGTCGTGCTGTACGACGTCTGGCATCTTCAGTCGTGATCCAACTGCGTTGTTCCTGTTTCGAAAACAGTGATGACACCGTCACGTGTTTCCCTCGATTGTGTGCACGCCGGTGACGTGGAACGGGCGAGTCCGTTTGCTCGGAGGTAAGGTAGGTATGTCAACGACGTTTGCTCAAATGTTTGTTAAGCTTATGGCACTTAACTGCGGGGTCATCAGTTCCTAAACTTACAAACTAGTTATGAACTACCTTATACTAAGGACAGTACAAACATACATGCCCGAGGGGGGGATTCGAACCCCCGACGGGGAACGACCTCGCGCATCGTAGCACAACGCCTCAATGCGCTCGGCCGCTCCGCCGCGGCCAACATTTGCTATCAGCGACAGTGGTAGATTCCATAGCATAGTGTCTCCACTAGACTTGCATATAATAGTTCACTATCGGGAGTGCTCACTTTAGTTCGCAGCTCTGCCGCGAACTAGTTCGTTCTTTTAGTTCGTGCGCTCCCAGTGACGGCTGAGCGGCGTGGTCTGCGCATGCAGGTGGAGGGACAAGTTCCCCCACCTAGCTGCTTCATGCGCTTGCTGCGTGAGCCGCTAACGATATCACGCAGACCAAAAGAAACAGTTTGTGCATTACGTTGCTTGCAGTGGCCATTTTAAGCAGCAGCTGAATTGTATTTCACTGTAAGGTTTTAAAATAATTTTAAAACCTTACAGTTTGTGCATTATTTCTCGCGTCTCTATATCTTGGCATTATGGAATTTATTAGTCAGATTTGCAGAGTGCAGAATACTTCAAAACAGAAAATTTGTAGCACTGAACTATGTAATCTAGCAGGCAGACGCTCACCTCGAAATGGCTCTCGTCAGCAGAAGGCAAACACGTGATTTTTAATTCTGCTGCGCGCCCTCTCGCTATTGCCCGTCAGTCTTCGGAATAGAATCCAATGAACTAAGAAGGGAGATACGTTTGGCATAATAGTTCGCGACCGATTGCACGTATTTTAGTTGGCGATCGATAACGCATATTTTAGTTCGCGACCGATGGCGCATATTTTAGTTCGCGACCGGTAGCTTAGCTTTAGTTCGCAGCTCGGCCGCAAAGTAGGTCGCTTTTTTTTAGTTCATCCGCCTCCTTTTTGGCTTTTGCTGCCGCTACTAAAACAGCTCTTTCTTTTGTCATGACAGCTTTTTTTATATAATGATCAGTGTTGCCCAAGCGTGTGCTATTACCCGTATTTTTGAGCAATTAGACATAAAAAAAAATGTTCAAATGTTTGTTAAGCTTATGGGACTCAACTACGGGGTCATCAGTCCCTACACTTACAAACTACTTATGAACTACTTACGAACTAGGACGGCACAAATATCCATGCCCGAGGGGGGATTCGAACCCCTGACCGTAGTGGCCGTGCAGACCGTGACTGGAGCGCCTCAGTCCCCTCGGCTACCGCGGCCGGCTAGACATCAAATACTTAAGCAAATAAACTAGTTATTTACAGCTGCATCTCAGCTCGAAATGACGGCAACTGGCAGAAGGGTATCACGCGATTCTGCGCGCTCTCGCGTCCTCTCGCTGTTCCCCGCCAGTCTTCGGAAAAGGAGCGGTCGAACAAAGAGGCGAGGGATCTGCGATCTAGTTTGCGTAGTTCGCCTGTGGGAGCGCCCTTCCGAACTAGTTCGTTCGCGAACTACACAAGACTAGTCTCCACAGCAGTGTTGCCACTATTTTAGTTCCAACTCCCGCTTTTACAGTAGTTCCATAGCAGTTGAAGTGCGGAAAGGTTAGCTGAATCGACCCACAGCAGGTGTTCGCGCGTGGCAAAGTGTCTCGGCGATGGCTGCTGGGTAAACAGAGTTCGACAGAGCCGCTGCCCCCGGACAAGTTTGGGGGCGGCGCTTAATAGAGAGGCGGCGGCCGCCCCCCTGGCGACGTGCCGCCCCCGGGGGCGGTCGTGCCCTTAAGCGCCCCACTGCCTCCGCTGACCTTTATGAGGCCCTGCCGCCGCCCTAAAACACTTAAGGGCTTGCCCTTCCGATGCCGCCCTTCGCTTTCATCTGCCGGGTTGCGCCCTCCTACCCTGATATGTGCTCCGTTTCTGCTGGGCCCCATGTGATAGCAGTACTGTAGGCTGAGAACAAAGTCGCAACTCACCCTTCCATTTCAGAAATACTGTAGGAACTGCGAAAGCTGGATATTCGTGTAGGATATACACCACGGCCGATTTACATGCTGCTGCTGGAGTTCTCTTCCTAAAATAGCGTTTCCAAGATCTGGCAAGGGCTTTCTAGAAGAGTTCCTCAAGATGTGGAAACGAACCTAAACTTTCCCTAGGTCGGTTTGAGATGTCCCGCGACGAACACAAGCGTCCCCTGAACATCTTTGATCCTTAGATAAAAAAAGGTAAAGCAGTCAACAATCCGAAGATTGGTTTGAACAACACAGTGCTTTACTAGGCATGGCCCTGTTTGGAGGTGGTATGCCGTTGCCTTCCTCCGACCTTCGAACTGACTTACCCAGCCAGTTATAGGGGGACCTACAGTTTAACGTGGGTTCCGAACCACGGTGCTACTCGGTATTTTTCACATGAGCATTACTGCCAGAGGTGAAAGAAGTGGAAAGGGACAGATACAAATCCGAGGACCTGGCACTCTACCACTGTGCAACCGAGCCGCACTCCAAAGAGTTAAATCCTAAGACACATCCCTATCGCCAATCCTACCCAACAAAACCACCAACACCACGCCCACCCAGGGCAAGTACTAGACAGACATACAGAACCTCCAATACAGTACACAGACATTTACTAAACACTAAAAGACACGCACGTCGCAAGGTACACACAGGAGTAAAAACCGGCTGGCTACGAACTCTCCACTATACTCCCTCACAGAGAGGGATGCAAACGAGTTGACCAGGCATGCATCACGTGGTCTTTTTTTTTTACGGTATGTACATAGGGGGCCATCTTGTAATGGGCACTGTAGAATCTAAGTCAGCATTTTAAATTAATTTAATTTTTTAATGGGAAGGGGGTCGTGTCGTATGTAATATGCAAAATGAGTTTATTAACTATAAAAAGTTTTCCAAATTTTGCTGGCTGCAATTGAGACAGTTATTTTACAAATGTTCAAATGTTTTTAAATAAAACGTTGGTCATCAGTCCCTTGGCTTACAAACTACTTAAAGTAACTTATGCTATGGACAACACATACAAACACAAACACACACATTGCTTATGAGTATATGTCATTTCAAAGCAATTAAGTGACTAAGGAAACTGAGGATTTCTCGAAAACTGCTGATTATAGGTTCTATTTGTTGGAATGTACTGGGCCGCGGCGGACTGGCCGAGCTCATTGAGGCGCTATGCTTCGATGCGTGAGGCCGTTCCCCGGCGGGAGTTCGAATCCTACCTCGGACATGGATGTTTGTGCTGTCTTTAGTATAAGGTCGTTTATAAATAGTATGTGAGTTTAGGGACTGATGACTGAAGTGCATTGGGCTTAAGAAACATTTGAATTTTGAATGAAGTGACTGGAAACGTGTTTTATGTGATTATAGAATTTCCGTGTTATGTTAATCTACCGTTTCACGGCAACGACGCGATGAAGATCTGTGAAAACGAATTGTCTTTGTGTCATTTCTTGTAATTACGAGTCAATGAACGAGATACCTTCGAGTAATACATTCAACTAATGTAATATTTACGTAAGAAAGTTGTTGCAAGGCTAGCTGGTGTGGCGTAGGCGGTAGAGTCGTCGTCTCTACAACTAATAATGTTTTTATAAGCCGACATTCTCGGGATGGGAGACCGATCTATTAAATTATGAGAACAATGTTTCACATGGAACACAGCCTAGAACGCGTATTTATAAATTACTTATTGTGACTAGTTACGGCAAACCTGTTGTCATTTTCGAACATGATACAAAATATTTAAAAACATTGTGAAAGTCGAATAAAGACTGATACGTAGATCATGGTTGGTTTAGTAATAACAACCGGTGTGCTATTCACAATCTAGTACATAAGGACTTTTACAATTACGATCAGCACACAAAACCACAGATGAAAGGTTAATCTGTGGCATTTGAAAAACACTGTACATAAGCCAAAAGGACCTTGAATTCTAGTAAATGTTGTTTGTCTGAAATACAATATAAACTACGTTGATATTTATCACCATTTACGTACATTATGTTACCATTTCTGATGTACGTATCAGTGTATATTCACTTTCCGCGATGTTTTTAAATATTTTATATTATGTTCGAAAATGACAAGAAGTTTGTCGAACCTAGTCACAATAAATAACTTGTAAATACTCGATCTCGGCTGGTTTCCTTGTGAATCATTGTTCTCACAACTAGTAAAGTTACTCGGTGCTGGTTCCAGACTCGCAATATGCAGTTTTTTTCCTTCATATTCAGATTTTCAAATACGTTCAAAGACTTTGTTATTCATTTGATAATATACAGTGCATAATATTCGATGCTGTCCTCTGAGGAGAAAGTTTGTTGGATTCGTTTTCTGAATAGGGCAGTTCGTACCTTATACAATAGTTAAATTCGCAGTCTGTAGTTTCACACTTTGTATTTACATGTTTTACAGTTTCTGCTACTGCATAGTACAGTGAGCGAGGAAGAAATACCTTTAAGTTTTACTATAAGTTGCCGCGTGGGAGCATCCAAGAGGTCTGGAGCGCCACGTTGCGGATCGCGCGGCCTCCCGCGTCGGAGGTTCGAATCTTCATTCGGACATGGATGTTTGTGCTGTCTTCCACATCTACATAGATACTCTGGAAACCACATTCAAGTGCCTGGCAGAGGGTTCATTAACCACTTTCATAACTTCTCTCTACCGTTCCATTCTCTAATAGCGCGCGGGAAGAAAGAACACCTAAATCGTTCCGTTTTCGATCTGATTTCTCTTATTTTATTGGGATGCTCATGTCTCCCTAAGTAGGTGGGTGCTAGCAAAATATTTTCACATTCAGAACTAAAAGTCAGTGATTGAAACTTCGCAAACAGTTCCCGTCGCAATGAATAACGTCTTTCTTTTAATGATTTGCACCCCAATTCTTGCAACATTTCCGTGACACTTTCCCCCTGTAACGTGATAAAACAAAACGAGCTGCCCTTCTCTGAACCTTCTCAATGTCTTCCGTCAGTCCCACCTCGTGAGGGTCCCACAAGGGGCAACAGTACTCCAGGAGAGGACGCACAAGTGTGATGTAGGCAGTCTCTTTGGTGGAGCTGGTGCATCTCCGAAGCGTTCTGCCGATGAAACGTAACCTTTGGTTCGCCTTCCCCACAATATTTTCTATGTGTTCTCTCCAGTCAAAGTTGTTCGTAATCGTAACTCCTAAGTATTTGGTAGAATCTACGACCTTAAGGTTTGACTGATTTTTCGCGTAATTGAAGTTCAGCGGATTTCTTTTAGTGGTCATGTGTGTTACTTCACACTTTTCTTTATTTAGTGTCAGTTGCCAATTTTCGCACCATGCAGAAATTTTGTCTAAATCGCTTTGAAGTTGCTTTTGATCCTCTGTTGACTTCACTAACCGATAAACGACAGCATGATCCGCGAACAATCTAAGGCAGCTATTTAGTATAAGTTAGTTCATAAGTAGTTTGTAAGTTTAGGGAATGTTCGTGTTATGTGAAGACCTAATCTAATATTATATCGCACAGTTCGTCTCGAAAATTTTATAAGTCGCTGGCCATAATGACATAACTTACAACTTTTGTAACAACCTTATTTTCATGATATTTCGTCGTTACTTATGTAGGCCTACATCACCGACAGAACTTCACGAATATATACACTAGTGCAGAAATGTGTGTTTCAATAGAGGTAAAGGAGGATTGTTACTCCTTTCATTTGGCGAACAGTGTCATGCCGGGGCTTGTTGCCGCCGAAAACGCGCTGGAGCGCGCTGCGGTCGCGTGTAGCTCGTTGAGACACACGTCTCGTATCTTCATCTACATCTACATGGGATACTCTGCAAATCACATTGAAGTCCCTGGCAGAGGGTTCACCGAACCACCTTTATACTATTCATCTCTCATTTCATTCTCGAATAGTGCGCGGGAAGAAAGAACATCTGAATATCCCCGTTCGAGCTCTGATTTCTCGTATTTTTATTCTGATGATCATTTGTACCTAGTAAGAGACAGTCAACTATATATTTTCGCATTCGGAGGAGAATGTTGGTGATTGGGGTTTCGTAAGTAGCTCACGCCGCAGCGATAAGCGCCGTTGTTCTAATGATTCCCATCCCAGATCCTGTATCATTTCCGTAACGCTGTCTCCCCTGTATCGTGACAATACAAAACGAGCTGCCATTCTTTGGTCTCTTTCGATGTTCTCCGTCAAACCCACCTGATAAGGATCCCACACTGGGCAGCAATACTCCTAAAAAATGCGTAGTGTATGCACTTTCCTTGGTAGTTCTGTTGCATCTTTTAAGGGTTCTGCCAATAAAACGCAGTCTCTGGTTCGCCTTTCCCACATTATCTACGTGTTCTTTCCAGTTTAATTCTGAAGGAATAGTAATTCCAAGGTATTTTGTGGAATTTACGGGCTTCACATTTGATTGATTTATCTTGTAAATAAAGTTTAACGGATTCCTTTTCGTACTCATGTGGCCGACTTCACACTTCTCATTATTTAGAGTCAACTGCCAATTTTTACACCGTATTGATATCTTATTCAGATCGTTCTGCAGTTGGTTTTGATCTTCAGATGATTTTACTAGACGGTAAATGACTGCGTCATCTCCAAACAACCTAAGAGAGCTACTTAGATTTTCCCCTAAATCGTTTACATAAATAAGGAACAGCAGAGGACCAATAACACTACCCTGTGGAACGACCGATATCACCTCTGTTTTAGTCGATGCTTTATCTAGAAACTGTGTCCTCTCTGACAGTGAAATCACTTATCCAGTCGCAAATTTAGGGCGATATACCATAACCACGCAGTTTGATTAAAAGCACAAATCGCGCCGTCTCCGAGCGTTCAGCCGCGCTTTAGACTCGGCACGTTGACCGCACGCGTTCAGACACACGCTCCGTGTGACGACCGACGGCTTTAGATCGCATGGCCACCCCTTCGCAGCTTGGTCTTGGCGTTGGACGGGCTTATTGCTTAAGCAGTTCGTGAAGGCGTGTTAGGCCCGAGTGCCCGGGGTGGTGCACAGTTCTAGCGCAACCGCCTGGTAAGCAGGAGGTCTCGGGGTTCGAATCCCGTCCACGGCAAAAAAAAAAAAAAAAAAAAAAAAAAAAAAAAAAAAAAAAAAAAAAACATACGTCGACATTGTATGATGATATCGCCAACGAGCAGCTGAGACTCAGAACTCCAGTTAACACCCCGTACAACCCTCAACATGTCGGTGAACTGGTCTCCTATTTCGCCGCTTCGGCCGGCGTGCACTGTGCCCCCCTGCGGAGTTCCGTCTCGCGTGTTTACGCTCCGCCTGGGCTACGAATTACGACGGCGCGTCCATCACGCCAGCCAGGGCGCCGGTTAGCGTCGCGACGCTCAAAAGCCGCAGGCCGATCCTTCTCGCGGGGGAAATAAATCCGTGGCCGCGCTGGTATTTCAGTAGCGAGCGCAGTGACGTCACGAAAGGCCAAGGTGGTCTGCCTGCAACTGGAGGAAAGCCGAAAACTGGACCGCCAGAAACGTTGTCAAAGTATAACTTACGTACTCATATTATTTATTAAAAAAAATCTTTTTTCAGTAGATAATAACTCATAATATCAGAGCCGCCCCAATACCTTTTCTAGAATTTTATCCTTCTCAGTCCTCGGATATTTTTTTAAAATATTTTTGCATTTTCTTTTCATTTTATGATTAATAAAATCCTATTAGGTCTCAAAAATGTAAAAAAAATTCTTGATTCTTTCTAATGTACAAAATGTCATGTCCTCTATAGGGGGCATCGGGACAGTAGATACCATGGGTGTAATGGAAGTGGTTATATCGGAACCGAATTCGGAAGCGGAGTTTTTAAATTTGGTTTAACACAACCGAAATCGGAACTGAAGGCAGAAGAGAGCTATGTCAAACTGTTAAGGGTAGGTTTAATAAAATAAAGTTACACACGTTATTCATCAGTTATATACTTATTACTAGCTGAAAAACCGGCGATGCCCGGGATGTTACGTGCTCATATCTTATGAACTACGTATCGGAATGTGATACAATTTAGAAGCTACATTCTACTATATATGTGAATACTGTCTGTAAAATTTCCTGTCGCTACAATTTGTAGTGTTCAAATTATAAATTGTAACGTCATAGCGAGATCCGTAGTTTTACTCCATAAACATCGGAAAAGTAGTAAGCGAGAAACTTTTTTCCTTTCGTCATTTTACTATGGTTGCCAGCGAGAAAAAGTTTAACAAAGGTTTCAAATTATGTTTAAAGTTTGTTGCAAGTCGCTAAGTACTGTCATTCTCATACAGTGTACTTCGAGTCTCGCTGCATTATATGGCATTTTTTGCGATTTCTGTTGGTTATGACGTAATATCTTTTGAACTATGTGCCGTACGTGATTCTTAAGCATGCAGCAATTGTTATCTCACGGTAAGGAATATATTTACCAAATTTGGTTGAAATCGATCCAATGGTTTAGGAAAAAATGAGCAGCATTGTCGAAAAATGCAGCAGTTTTTCGCTCATCTCATTGTTTATGACGTCACATCTCGTGAACTATATATTGTATGTGATTCTTATACTTACGGCGACCGTACTCATGGAATGAAGCTTACGTGTACAAAATTTCATAAAGATAGGAACAAAACTGTACATTTGTATGCAACACGTACAAACATGCGAACACTCTGCTTTATATATTAGATAAAATCCGAAAAAGGTCTCAAAAATACAACAAAAAATATTGATTCTTTTTTATCTACAAAATCTCATGTCCTCTATAGGGGACACAGGACACTAGGTACCAGGGGTGTAACGGAAATGGTTATATCGGAATCGAATTCGGAAGTGGAGTTTTTAAATTTGGTTTATCAGAACCGAAATAGGAACTGGAGGCAAATAAGAGCTATGTTAAACTGTTAAGGGTAGGTTTACATAAAATACAATTACATACTTTATTCATCAGTTACATTGTTATTATTAATTCAAAAAGTAATACAGGTAGGTTTATACTGTGTGGCTGGGAGTCGAAACTAAAAACAAAAATCTTAAATCAACCCAAATGAAACGACTCCGCTGTCACTGTACATAAACCACCGACATAACTTCCTTTTAAAATTTATCGGAGCCGAAATCGGAATCGAAGGAGCAAAATGAATCGGAAGTTCCGAACTTACGGAATCGGATTCGAACCTCCGTAACATCCCTACTAGGTAACACAACAGTCCGTATGGGGTGTAATATTTCACTATGCAGCTTATGTTAATATGCTTTTATTTATTTATGTTACTAAAAATACAGACCGATTTTACATTAACTAAAGTGTTCTATGGAAATTTGAGTTCTCACATAGCCAATAAACCGCCGTTCTATTCTGTCAGCCATTTTAGTACTGCTGCAGAGTGAACAGGTGGCAATTTAGTGCGTCTTTTTCAATTCGAAGATATGCTGCCACCTTCCGTTTGTGTGTTGAGATGCCTGGCACTGCAACCAACACATGAATAATGTCACGAGATTCATTTTACGTCCACTACAGGGGACGCGAGGACTTAAGAGGTTATAATTAACGCTGAATAATTACAACCTTTAATTATTATTATAAGTAGATTAAATAAATAGTTGTTGTAATGTGTGAAGCTGGAGAGAACGCTGACAGAGGCGGCAAAGGAAGTAAGCTGACCGAGTATCCGCATAAAACACCTGTACACACGAACGTAGCACAAGAACTTTGTTTTATTGAACAAGCAAATTGTATAAATCGAGTTCATACTCTGACAGTTCAAATTCTGAAGTCAGCAGGGGTAAAATGAAGGGAACGGAAGGTTATCTACAATCTGCATATTAACCAACCAGCTTTTGTTAGAGTTGAAGAACATGAAAGGGACGCAGCTGTTGGAAAGGGAGTAAGAGGGGTTGTAGCCTTTCCCCAATGTTGTTCAATTTGAACACTGAGAAAGTTGTGAAGGAACAACTTTGACTGGAGAGAACACATAGAAAATACAAAGGTTACGTTTCATTGGCAGAACGCTTCGAAGATGCACCAGCTCCACCAAAGAGACTGCCTACATCACACTTGTGCGTCCTCTCCTGGAGTACTGTTGCCCCTTGTGGGACCCTCACCAGGTGGGACTGACGGAAGACATTGAGAAGGTTCAGAGAAGGGCAGCTCGTTTTGTTTTGTCACGTTACGGGGGGGAAAGCGTCACGGAAATGTTGCACGAATTGGAGTGGAAATCATTAAAAGAGAGACGTTATTCATTACGGTGTGATCTGTTTGCGAAGTTTCAATCACCGGCTTTTACTTCTGAATGTGAAAATATTTTGCTAGCACCCACCTACTTAGGAAGACATGACCATCCCAATAAAATAAGAGAAATCAGATCGAAAACGGGACGATTTAGGTGTTCTTTCTTCCCGCGCGCTATTAGAGAATGGAACGGTAGAGAAAGTTATGAAAGTGGTTAATGAACCCTCTGCCAGGCACTTGAATGTGATTTGCAGAGTATCTATGTAGATGTGGAATGCAAGAAGAAATTCGGAGACAGAGTTAAGTTTTAGGGGAAAGAAATGAAAACATTGCGTTTCTCTGATGACATTGTAAATCTGTCACACTACTTTTTCATGGAACACATCTTCCGCAAGACGAAAACCGATTTTCGTAAACCTTTTTCGCTGTCTCGTTTACATGTGATAGCATGAATCGGTTTTCCTAGCCCATTTAGGCCTAATATGGCGACTGAAAAACAGCTGATTCAGATCCTGATTCAGTCAGAACAATCTCTATTTTTCTTTACTTAAATACACAGATTCATGCTGACTCTAATATTTATACTTTTATTTCACATTAGAAAATGTCACTCACCCCAATGTGGCGGAAGTTTTTAACAAGAAAACGCAATTTGACAAGCCAAGAACGCTTCAAAAATGGTTACGTTTACATGGGCACGAAAATCGCTTGCGGAACTGGAAAACCGCTTTACAGAAGTGGATTTCCAGATTTGATTTTGGAGTGTTTACGTGACCAACGAAAAGCGGAATTGTGAAATCAGTTTACGAAATCCAGTTTTGGGAGCAGAGACAGCAAAGGACCTGGAAGGAGAGTTGAACGGAATGGAGAGTGTTGAAATGAGTGTTTATGGTGAAGATTAAGAAGAACAAAACAAGGGTAATGCAATGCGGTCTTTGAAAGTCTGGTGACGTTGAAGGGATTAAGTAACGAATGAATAAAGGTGGTAGATGAGTTTTGTTACTTGGGCAATTTCATATTAGTCTGAGAGTGAAAATAAAATTACATATATATATATATATATATATATATATATATATATATATATATATATATATATATATATATATAACTATCTGGAGTATTTAAATACAAATTTACCTGTTTGTTGCATTTCATACTATTTTGTGAGTGAAATTTAAAAGAAAAAATTGATAAGGAATATGAGGTTTAATTTCTGGAACTCAATAAAAAATGTTCTAAAACTATCTGGATCCCACTCAGATTTCTTGCTGACTTCTGGTCTAGAGCATTAATATAGAATCATACCATTAGCATTTGGTGTAGCATAGTCGATAGTTCGTCATTATGACGTATTTCAATTATTTCATTTTCAAATTCTTATCCAAATTACTTTGATCACTGTTTTTTCAGTTATTGCATCAAACGTCTTTTTATTTATAATAATAATAAAATTGAATTGATGAAATCGACATTAATATACAACTTACTTACACAAGGAATCCAAATAAATAAAGACTGACAAAAACAAAAAATATGCCTCGTCGGGAGCTGTACGGCTGGTGTGTTAATTGAATATGCAATGTTTAAAGACTACATAGTTACATGAAAAACTTTATTCGCATTAGGTACACGGGGGTGTGAGCTATTTTTCAGCAGTCGCCAAGAGAATTGAGGTCAGTCTGACTAGTAGATATAGACTTTCGTCCTGAATCTGTATGAAGACATCCCGCCGGCCGCGGTGGGCGACGGGACTGAGGCGCTCCAGTCACCGTCTGCACGGCTACTTCGGTCGGGGGTTCGAATCCCCCCTCGGGCATGGATGTTTGTGCCGTCTTTAGTATTAGCTAGTTCATAAGTAGTTTGTAAGCTTAGGGACTGATGACCCCGTAGTTAAGTCCCATAAGCTATACAAACGTTTGAACATTTGAAGACATTCCACGCCGACGTCGTGCGGCATACAACGCGATTTCGTCAAAATGGAAGTTCAGTCAGAGATAGTATTAAAGGGAATATTGTTTGTAAAAAAAAAGTATGTAAAACGTTATTGGATACATGTCTTACTGACCAAATAACTTCCGTACCGCTTCATACCGCACGACACGAGAATCCCTTCTTTTTTGCAACAATATCACCAGAAAAAACTATGAAAATTGTACGTGTAATGGCTTCCCTCCGTCGGTGTTTCGCGCCGCTGGAATTTCAAATTGGGAGGTTATCCAGCGCGAACTATGGAGCTACACACACAGAGAGAGAATCGTCGGCGAGCGCTTACAAGCACGTAATGAAAATTCCATCCTGCGGTTTCCCGCGCTACGGCGGCGCCGCGCGGCGGTGGGCCGCGTAACTACGCATTACATTCCTAATGTTATTTACCGCGCGTGCGCATTAGACAGCGCTGGGCGCGGGGGCGGGCGCAGTAAATTAATTAAAAACGAAACTTGCGCCGTGACAAACGGCGCCACCGAAAACCGGCGCGTAATGAAATTAAAACGCCGTTACGGCCGTGAAATAGGGGGCGGGGTGCCGCGCGCGTTGCGTTGCGTTGCCGTCGCCGTTGCGTTGGCGCTGCGGTCGGGGCCTCCGCGAAAATGCGACGCCTCGCAATTACCGGAGCGGTATTTCACGGCGGCTGCGGGGGGAACAAGTGACGCACGGCCCAGCACCGCCTAGGCTCAACTGCGTAGTAGCGAAAAACCTGCCGAGTAGACGTGCGCTACATAGTTCCCGATCGGTTGCGCTCACTTTAGTTCGCGGCTCTTGTCACGAACTAGTTCGTTCTTTTAGTTCGTCCGCTCCGAGTGACGGCTGAATTGCGTGGTCTGCGCATGCAGGTGGAGGGAGAAGTTCCCCCGCCTAGCTGCTTCATGCGCTTGCTGCTTGAGCCGCTAACGATATCACGCAAACCAAAAGAAACAGTTTGTGGATAATTTCTCACGTTTAAATTTAGAGTTATCTCTATATCTTGGCATTATGGACTTTATTGGTCAGATATTGCAGAGTGCAGAATACTTCAAAGCAGAAATATTGTAGCCCTGAACTATGTAATCTAGCAGGCAGACGCTCACCTCGAAATGGCTCTCATCAGCAGAAGATAAACACGTGATTTTTAATTCTGCTGCGCGCCCTCTCGCTATTGCCAGTCTGTCTTCGGAAAAGAATCCAACGAACTAAGAAGCGAGGTAGATTTGCCATAATTGTTCGCGACCGGTAACGCGTGTTTCAGTTCGCGACGGATTGCGCATATTTTAGTTCGCGACCGATCGCGCATATTTTAGTTCGTGACCGATCGCCCATATTTTAGTTCACGACCGATTGCACATATTTTAGTTCGCGACGGATTGTACATATTTTAGTTCGCGACCGGTAGCTCTCCTTTTAGCTCGTAGCTCGGCCGCGAAGTAGGTCGCTCTTTTTAGTTCGTCCGCTCTTCTTGGCTTTTGCTACCGCTACTAAAAGAGTTCTTTCTTTTGTTATGACAGCATTTTTATATAATGATCAGTGTTGCCCAAGCGTGTGCTATTACCCAATTAGACATCAATTACTTTAGCAAATAAGCCAATTATTTACACGAATGGGTGATACAATGGTATTAAAGTACTTTGCATACAGAGTACTCGTAGTACTTTATTTTTAAAATGGATTTCTTTATTTATTTAATAGGTCATTGAAGGAACATTACCTACAAAATATGTTAAATGCGTCTGTTTTCGTGGTATGATTGATGCATAATTTCTCGCATATAAATGCAAACAATGTTAAGTTTTGAGTTCAAATGTTTGTTAAGCTTAAGGGACTTAACTACGGGGTTATCAGTCCCTAAACTTACAAACTACTTATGAACTACTTACAACTAAGGACGGCACAAGTATCCATGCCCGAGGGGGGATTCGAACCCCCGACCGTAGTGGCCGTGCAGACCGTGACTGAAGTGCCTCAGTCTCCTCGGCCACCGCGTCCGGCAGTTTTGAGTTCTCTTTACTTCTTTATACTGTGGAATGAGGGTTATATTTAGACACTGCTGAATTCCTTAGAAAAGAAAATTTGTGGCAGTGAACTATGAAACTACAGCTGAGCTGCATCTCAGCTCGAAATGACGGCAATTGCCATCACGAGATTCTGCGCGCTCTCGCGTCCTCTCGCTGTTCCCCGTCAGTCTTCGGAAAAGTAGCGGTCGAACAAAGAGGCGAGGGATCTGCGAACTAGTTCCCGTAGTTCGCCTATGGGAGTGCTCTTCCGAACTACTTCGTTCGCGAACTACACAAGACTACTGCCGAGGGGGACCGTAAAGTGCGATGCAGATGTGATGAGGGACGAGACATACCAGGGCTGTTCAGGAAGTGACGCGAGTTTTCTAAATTTCGCAGTCAATATACATTCGGTTATCGATCTTTTGTTTTGTTATGTTTTTACGAATGTTCCGAAAATACGAATGTGGTTTGAAAAGTTCTCGGATAGGGATAGAAAAAAAGTCTTACACCACTGAATTTTTCTGTATTTTTTATTTCTCAATGTTGCCTACGTGTAGTTTCTTGCACTTGGTCCAACGATATTCCAGTGTCTCGATCCTTCCTCGAGAATTAGATTCCTCCGGGCCAGCAAAATAGTTGTCAATTAGTGTTATGGTTAAAGTTTATGTTATCAAGTCCACTTGTGACAGTTTTCTTGACACTTTCCTATCTTCCCTTTACCTCAGTCACATGTCTAGTTGTAATGGACCGAAAGTTGCACGTGAGACCCGTAGGCGGTTGTCACTTAATATTTGACTAACCTGGAGTCTTCTCTCTCGTAGATGTCCCCAGCGCAGAAGCAGCACACAGGTCGTAGACTCCAAGTTTTCTGAGGTGAGGCTGAAACTGAAAGTGGTGGATGCTGTGGCTGTCTAACTACCATTAACGAAGCCCATGAATTCCCTCAGAGATGCCAGGGGCTCTTTTATTTTTTACCAGTCACACAAATACAGAAGCCACAAACTGCAAGTTGACGTCACAAAAATAACGTTGTTACAGTCATAGCACACTCTGACATCTATTGCACGCACTTTACAAATATTTTTAGCCCTATTATCCACCGATTAATACGAGACTGGTTATGGCAAGTGCCGCTAGACGTTTACCGTGTGAACTGACTAGCAGTGGAGCTGGGCTCCACGCTAGCGCCTAGAGGTTTGGCGACAACCGACACTTCTAGAACGACACACTCACTCTTTACCTAAAATACCTAATCTAATAAATCAAAAAACAATAGTGTAATCACAAACAATTAATTAACACACATTATGACAATATAATTGATAACTGAATTTGTGTTTATTAAATAATTAATAAAATAGCTGGGAGGTTGTGGCGCGTAAAGATATAGCAACATCCAATCAGATCACTGTTAGAGAAAGGGACGGAGTTTTCCCACGGGACCGTACCTACAGTACCATCTGGCTACTATCTTCTTCACGCTACATTCTACTATTCCATAAAAGTAAATGAAATTATCAAATAAAATACAGAAACGGCTGCTGGCTTACTTCGGTTTATTGGGAGAATTTTGGGAAGATGTACTTCACCTGTAAAGGAGATCGCGTATAAAACGCTTGTACGACCACGTCTTGAGTATTGCTCAAGTGTTTGGGACCCGCAACAGATCAGTTTAAAGGAAGACATAGAGGCGGTTCAGAGGCGAGCAGCTAGATTTGTTACCGGTAGGTTCGACCAATGCGCGAGTGTCACGGAAATGCTCCGGCAACTCAATTGGGGAGGAAAGGCGACGTTCTTTTCGTGAATTTCTGTTGAGGAAATTTAGAGGGCCGGAATTTGAAGCTGAGTGTAGTACGATTTTGCTGCCGCCTACTTACATTTCGCGAGGTGATCACAAAGACAAGATAATAGAAATTAGGGCTCGTACGGAGGCATATAGGCATTCTTTTTTTACTCGTTCTATTTGGGAGTGGAATAGGAAAGGAAATGCCTAGTAGTGGTACAGTGTACCCTCCGCCACGCACCTTACTGTGAATTACGGAGAATGTATGTAGATGTAGAAGTGTGTGTGTGTGTGTGTGTGTGTGGGTGTGTGTGTGGTTTAAGTACGTAATTTCTAAATCTAGGAAGTGATAACCGCAGTAGTTACGTCCGCTATTCTTGTGCGTGAACAGCAGTAAACCCGCTATCGGCTAGTGGAAGTCCGCGCTACCTTTTGCCTCGCCTATTTCGCCAGTTTGCGGAGCACCGATGTAGATGCTGATGCAGATGTAGATGTAGATCTTCCCGCGGCCAGTGTTGACTCGGCGACGTCACGCAGATGGACAAGCGCGCGCGTGTACACGTCATTACGTAACACGGCGATACCGGCCTAACTACCTGCCCCTCCCCCTCCCCCCTCCCCCCCCGGCCATTGTTTACGCGGGGCCAGATGATTAGGGCGCGGTCGGCCTCGCGTGGCGCGTATTTCATAAAACGTATCGGCCGTGCTGGCTGCTAGTCGGAGCGTATAAATCTGCCCGCCTTTATCTGCCGACCGCAAAATAATGGGATGGGCCCGCCGACCAAAAGCTCCGAGCGCGGAGCTAGTCGGTCGGGGCAATCGCGAAAGCGCGCAAGCATCGACAGCGGATGCGAGACTGCCGTACTACTCTAAAGTGCAAGCGCTACCCGGCCGTGTTCACAATTTTAATACACGACCTGGAAAACGTGACGCTTCACCTCGGTTCGAAGGCCTCCTAAACACTGACTGTAGCGTCTGTCTCTTCCTATTAGTCTTACGTAGTTCGCGAACGAACTAGTTCGGAAGAGCGCTCCCACCGGCGAACTAGTTCGCAGATCCCTCGCCTCTTAGTTCCTCCGCTCCTTTTCCGAAGACTAACGGGGAACAGCGAGAGGACGCGAGAGCGCGCAGAATCGCTTGATTCCCTTCTGCCAGTTGCCGTCATTTCGAACTGAGATGCAGCTCAGCTGTAGTTTTAGTAGCGGTAGCAAAAGCCAAAACAAGCGGACGAACTAAAAAGAGCGACCTACCTCGCGGATCGAGCTGCGAACTAAAAGGAGAGCTACCGATCGCGAACTAAAATATGCGTGATAGGTCGCGAACTAAAATATGCGCGATAGGTCGCGAACTAAAATATGCGCGGTAGATCGCGAACTAAAATATGCGCGGTAGGTCGCGAACTAAAATATCCGCGGTAGATCGCGAACTAAAATATGCGCGGTAGGTCGCGAACTAAAATTTGCGCGGTAGGTCGCGAACTAAAATATGTGGGATACGTCGCGAGCTAAAATATGCGCTATAGGTCGCGAACTAAAATATGTGGGATAGGTCGCGAGCTAAAATATGCGCGATGGGTCGCGAACGGAATTAAAAATCACGTGTTTGCCTTCTGCTGATGAGAGCCATTTCGAGGTGAGCGTCTGCCTGCTAGATTACATAGTTCAGTGCTACATAATTTCTGCTTTGATGTGTTCTGCACTCTGCAATATCTGACTAATAAATTCCATAATGCCAAGATATAGAGATAACTCTAAACTTAAACGCGAGGAATTAGCCACAGACTGTTTCTTTTGGTTTGCGTGATATCGTTAGCGGCTCAAGCAGCAAGCGCATGAAGCAGCTAGGTGGGGGAACTTCTCCCTCCACCTGCACGCGCAGACCATGCCGCTCAGCCGTCACTGGCAGCGGACGAACTAAAAGAGCGAACTAGTTCGCGGCTCTGACATTCAGTGACATTCCTATTGTTTTTATGTACAGCGCGCAAAATTTCATCAATATCGCAACAGAACTGTAGATTTATTTGCAATAGAAATGATCACATTGAAAAACGCACTATGTCGTCCTCAAATATTTCAGTTTTATTTCATACAACCCTTGTTCTGACGATAACGAAAACAAAAACAAAAATGATCTGTAAAATCGGTCGAGCCGTTCTCAAGTTATGGCGCGACCAAGGTATTTAGGGATCCATTTTTATGTTGCGAAGTACCCTCCCCCATGCACCGTATGAAACTTAAGGTAGATGGCATACCTAGACTAAAAGAAAGGATCAATTGGTAGGACACATTCTTAGACATCAAGTAATCGTGAATTTAGCATTGGAGGGAAGTGTGTGGGGTAAAAATCGCAGAGGGAGACCAAGAGATGAATGTAGTAAGCAAATTCAAATGATACAGGTTGCCGCTCTTATGTGTAGATGAAGAGACTTTCTCAGGATGAATAAAGTGGAGAGCTGTATCAAACCATAACAATGTTTCAGTATAATTATGTCATAATGTGAATTTATATAAATTTCATAATGGGCAAACTTTGATACTAAAATCACAGAACTAATATACATACAGCTTTTGTACAATATATTTACCTAGAAACATTCCTCTATTAAAATGCAACGTTGTGTCAAAACTTCGACGCAATCAGTCAACAACTTTCGGAGATTAACAGCTATATACAAACCAACAAGAACATTTTTATGTATAGACTAATAGACTAGTTGTAAACTCGGCGTTGCCCGGGTGTTTATTTATCCTATACTCTCGTAGTCCACATCGCCTTCCTCCCCCCCCCTCTCTCTCTCTCTCTCTTCCATCCACCTCTTTCTCTCCCATCTCTCTGTTCGTTTCCACCTCTCCCTCTCTCGGCAAAGTTTTCTGCAAGGTACCCTCTTTATGTACCATACAAACATTTATGTACCCAGTGATCTTCCTCTTGGTTTCAAATGTTCAAATGTTTGTAAAGTCTATGGGACTTAACTACGGGGTCATTAGTCCCGAAACTTACAAACTACTTATGAACTAACTAAGACTAAGGACGGCACAAATATCCATGCCCAAGGGGGGATTCGAACCCCCGACCGTAGTGGCCGTGCAGACCGTGACTGGAGCGCCTCAGTCCCCTCGGCCAGCGCGGCCGGCCCTCTTGGTTTAAAGGTCATGTGTGCAAATATTCATAAAGATGGAGCAAAACTATGCAATTTATAAAATTCCGTAAGGTTAAGTACCATGCACCATGCACGGAACGAAGTTTTATGCAGACAGTGACATTCCTCTTGTTTTTAAGGTAGAGCATGCAAAATTTCATCAATATCGGAACAAAACTATATATTTCTATGCTATAGAAACGCAGGGTCACACTGAAAAACGCACTTTGTTGTTCTCAAATATTCCAGTTTTATTTCATACAAACCTTGATCTGAGAATAATAAAAAGAACAAAAAAAAGGACCCGTGAAATTGGTCGACTTGTTCTCAAGTTATGGCGCGACCAAGGTATTTAGGGATAAAATTTTATGTTGCAAAGTACCCTCCCCCATGCACCGGATGGAATTTAAGGTAGACGGTGACCTTCCTCTTGTTTTGAAGGTCAAGCATGCGAAATTTCGTGAAGATCGGAATGAAACTGTAGGTTTTCTGAGTCTGTAGGAGAAGTATGCTACGCCATGCATTTATCACAAAATACATTCTTAGCTGACGTCTTCTACCTATAAACGACATTCCTGCCAAGTTTCAGCTTCATAGGTGAAGTAGTTTTCGAGATTTCTTGTTTAGTCAGTGTGAGTGTCCTTTGCTTTTATATACATAGAGATTAGGAAAACAGATTACATAATTTTGTATGCAAGAGGATTAAAGGAGACTTGCAGACAAAAATAAATAGTAACGTGCAAATGTGTAGTGCTAACTTTATTTGATACAAGTTGATGCCTGATGCTACAGTTTTACGGCATCTACAGGGAAGCTATTGTGAACGGTAGACTTATTTCCGTTTCATCATTTTGAGGGGGAGGGGCGGGGCGCACTTACAAAACGCTTCATAAAAGTCTGAAATTACACGCAATCGTTGTTGCGGGTCCCTAACTACTCCTATTTTCCAATAATTGACGCATAAATCTGGGTACTGTCACGTGGTGGCTTCTCATTATTTATGACGTCATATCTCCTGAGCTATGTGTCGTGCTCTTTTGTTTTTGAGTCAGGAACCTTCGTGGGCTACGGTGAACAGTTCACGAAAGTTTCATTGCGATCGAATAAATGGTTTATGAACACATAGAGGACATACAGACAAACATTCATTTTTATATACACTGTGTTTCACTAAGTGTGTTTGCCTCTGTAACTTATAAAATAATAGGTGACGGGAAATTTTAATGCGGTAGGTCAACACAAGAAATGTTACACTTTCTGCGGAGCTATGAACATAGTTTATTGTATCATTTTCCAAAGAGTTACAGCATACAGATATAATTTTTTAAATGGAACAATAGTTTTTCTATCGTGCATTGGATACGTTGAAACCAGCTGCATCCAAATCAATTCAAACTACATTCCTATCACTGTTAGTTTGGGAGCTACAACCCTTCAAAGTTTAGGGGACGGAGGCTGCTACGACAGCGTAGCTGACTGGCTGGTGGTCATGAGACAGTGGGCCGTGCCCCAGGGGATAGCCACTCGGCCAGTCAGCTACGCTATCGCAGCCTCCGCCCCCGGAAATTTGAAGGGTTGTAGCTCCCAAACTAACAGTGATAGGAATGTAGTTTAAATTGATTTCGACGCAGCTGGTTTCAACGAGTCCAATACACGATAGGAAAAACTATTGTTCCATTTAAAAAAAATATATCTTTGTGCTGTAACTCTTTGGAAAATGACACAATAAACTATGTTCATAGCTCCGCAGAAAGTGTAACATTTCTTGTGTTGACGTACCGCATTAAAATTTTCCGACACCTAATATTTTATAAGTTACAGAGGCAAACCCACTTAGTGAAACACCCTGTATACAGTTACTGACAGTGAGGGGGGGGGGCAATTAGAGGGGGCATCTTTTGGACAACTTCCCACTCTTAAAAAATATGAACCGCCGAGCCTGACCTCTCCGCCGGTTTATCACATTAATAATTAATAGCAGTTTCACGTGCCAAAATAATTTATTTATCACGCAAGGAATGTTAGGTACAGCAGTTGCCGGTGTTGCAGTGTGTTGCTGGTGTTAGCCGGTGCTCTCGGAGGGCAGTGAATGGGCGCCCTCCTCCCCCTGTGGGAGGGTCGCCCCTCCTCCTCCCTCCACCCCTCCTACCCACAGACCCTCACTGGTCTTCGTCGCCACTGCCTCCGGCGCGCCGCAGCCACAGGGTGCCCACCAAGTCGCGACACCCCATCGCTCGCCTGTGTCTTGTACCGGTTCCACGTTCTCAGCACTATCTCTACGTTTACATGTAACACATCTTCCCGAAGACGAAAACCGATTTTCGTAAACCGTTTTTTTTCGCTGTCGTGTTTACATGGCATAGCCTGAATCGGATTTCCTAATCCACTTAAGATGGCGGCTGAAAAACAGCTGATTCTGTGGTGTCGCACAAGTCTGAAGTGCGCGACACGTACTTTCGCCGCGCGCCGCCATGCACGCACGGCGTGGCGTTCTTACGACGTCAGCCACGAGCGCCCTCTGCTGCAACTCAGCTCGTGGCCACCACTAAACGACATCGTTCACTCGGGACTGAGATAGGAACCAGTTAACACTTCAGAATCAGATAGGCACCAGTGAAGACTTGGCTATCGGATAGGCACTAGGCAGGCCTCTAGCTCAACTATGTATCAGCATTCTGCAGTCAAGAACTACGTAAAAGTTATGTATTTCTAAGTCTCTAAGAAATATAGATCTCGTTCTAATTTACTCTAGTGTTTCTAGTTTCTGCTGTCCCATTGGCTGGTCACCTCCTACCTGCACAAGCGTGCATCCTTTATTCCTGTGTCGGTCTTTCTACTCGGCCACCGACACCTACGACGGAAACGAGACACAAAGAGGCGACGAGGCTGAGTCCCCGATTTAGCAGAATGGCTATTTTTCTTTACTTAAATACACAGATTCATGCCTACTCTAATATTAATACTTTTATTTCACATTAGAAAATATCCCTCTGTCCATATGTGCCGAAAATTCTTCTGACAAGCCAAGAACGCTTCAAAAACGGTTGCGTTTGCATGGGCACGAAAATCGATTGTGGAACTGGAAAACCGCTTTAGAGAAGCGGATTTCCAGAATCGATTTTGGAGTGTTTACATGACCAAACAAAAGTGGAATTGGGAAATCGGTTTACGAAATCCGGTTTTGGGAGGACCATGTAAATGGGGTGTATGTCTGCCTGTCTTCCCAAACTGCCGACAGTCTCGGTTGCAGGAATATCGGATTGAGCAGGGTAGAAATGTATCACGTGACACATCGAAACCGAAAGTTAGCTGCATATCGTTGAATGCAAGCTTCAGCGTTCGTTCAAATGTTTGTAGAACTTATGGGATTTTACTACCGAGTCATCAGTCCCTAAACTTACAAACTACTTATGAACTAAGACTAAGGACGGCACAAATATCCATGCCCGAGGGGGGATTCGAACCCCCGACCGTAGTGGCCGTGCATAGCGTGACTGGAGCGCCTCAGTCCCTTAGGCCACCGCGGCCGGCGCACCTTTTCGAAATAACTTCTGTAACAGAGTAGTTCAAATGGTTTTTAAATGTAGTTTTTATCGAATTTAATTCGAGGTTGTTCGGAAACATAATTCTATAGGCAAAAAACGTATCGAAGGAAGAACATGTAAAAATTGCCAGACACTAAAATTCATTACAGCAGCATGATAAAATATTTATGAACTGTAAATAACAATATAAAATTAAGAATAAAATGTCACTCACGTCAGATATGTTACTTTCAGAGTAAAATGGTAGGTCTACTCTGTTCGCCTAAATTTCTTTCCTAATTTCAGAATAACTGGCACAATGAGTCACTTCATCTTACAAAGAAAGTACTCGGGCTCGAACAAACAGAAATATACGAAAATCGTTTGAGAGATTATGTAGAGGTCCCTTATTGCAATAGCGATAATACCGCATCTGCAAAACTCTGCAGTCGTCCGTTAGAGGCCTCTGCGTGTGCCATGCCGCATTGCACTTTGACCTGTCGGTTCGCCAGTAGGGACGGTACAGTGTGCCTCCGAAGTTGCGTTTTGTGAAATTATTTGTGTAGTGAAGCGTCAGATGGGGCGGCGATTGCTAATCAATCCTGCTAATGTATTGCGATTGGTTGAGATGAAATTCCGAAGAGCCCTTCTTCGTGAAAATGGTATTGGTGTAGAACATGAATCATCCGCATGTGAGCATAGATTAGAAACACTGTAATAGATAGTAGGTAACATGCGAATGATTCATCTTCTAGAGCAATACCATGTTCACGAAGAAGGTTTCTTCGTAACTTCATCTCAACCAATCGCAATACATTAGCAGGATTGATTAGCAATCGCCGCCCCATCTGACGCTTCACCACACAAATAACGTCACAAAACGCAACTTCAGAGGCACACTGCACCATCACTACTGGCAGGTCAAAATGCAATGCGGCATGGCACACGCAGAGGTCTCTAATGGGCGACTGCAGAGTTTTGCAGATGCGGGAGTATCACTGATGCAATAAGGGACCTATGCATTATCTCTCACACCGTTTTCAATTACTTATATTTGTTGGAGCTCAAGTACTTTCCTTGTTAGTCCTATTTCACATCCTCGAAAAAAAAAAATGTTTAGATGTTTGTATAGCTTATGGGACTTAACTACGTGGTCATCAGTCCCTAAACTTACAAACTACTTATGAACTACCTTATACTAAGGACGGCACAAATATCCATGCCCGAGGGGGGATTGGAACCTCCGACCGTAGTGGCCGTGCAGACCGTGACTGGAGAGCCTCAGCCACCGCGGCCGGCCATCCTCGAAAAGTCCCACATTGAGTTTTGAAAAAGTTTGCAGCAATTTTCAAATGTTTGTAAATCTATCGGGCCAAACTGCGTGGTCATCAGTCCGTAGCTTACAAACTACTTAAACTAACCTACGGACAACACACACACACACACACACATGCTGCAGGGAGGACTCGAAACTCCGACGGCGAGCAACCGCGCGCTCCGGAGCGAGACGAGACCGCTCGGCTACTCCACCGCGGCGAAGTTGGCGGCCTTATTATAGACGGTATAGGTGAGGTCGCACTAAGTACCTTGGGCTCTCTTGTTTTTGCCGCGGTTTGTTTTCACGGCTGTGACGTCCATTGTCAAGGCGTGGGGAGTCCAGAGAGACTGGGAGTGTCTGCTCTGGACAAGAACTTTGCCGACGCCGCGTGGTCGTCGTCCGTTGCGCGTGGCGCCGTCAGCTGTGGAGACCGCCCGGAGGCAACCAGACCGCAGACTGTGGGTTCGCGTGGCCGTCCATCGCCAGTTCTTGCGCCTGGCCAGCTCCCTGCGGTCGCGCCGCAAAGTAATAGGCGAAACCCGAGACCGGCTGTTTCCTCAGTCCATCCGTCGCAGCTCACCGCTCGGATGCGCCCAGTAACTGCAGACGGTTGTGATTCACTGCTCTGAAGGACTCACCGTATCCACTCACTGGTCTACTAGTGCACGCGATGATAAAAGATGCGGTCGGAAGGTGGACGCAATTTCCAACACACAAGTGTCGTACAGTCTACAGACTGAAAAAATGAATAGTTAATAATAGGCTATACAAACATTTGGACATTTTTCGAAAAAGTGCAGAGTGCCTTACTACGTGCAATGCTCACTCACTTTCGTTGTTGCATTTTCAGAATTTCGCCACCTTGTAAGATGAATGCTGATATTGTATTTGCAGGTCAGATTTTGAATACGTTTGTGCAGACTGATAACATTACATCACGTTTGCAATCTTGAGCGCCGGAAAATATTCCATTATACTTTTTTGAAACATAGTTAAGAAGGCACAGAAAATATGTCAAAAAACAGAATTTTTAAATAACTTATCCTATCACCAAATCCAGTACCAGCTTAAAACAAAAACAACTTGTACTGCTAGTGAATTTGTCATTTTGAAATACACAGGTGATGAATATATTTTTCTTTTGTATATAATAAAGAATAGTGTCATTTATTCGTAGATGATGCATTGTGAAGTTCACTTGCAAGCAGTAAGACACAGCGTGCCGTACACAAATAGTTTCTGCTTGTGCTCTTCGACCAACAATTTTAAGCCGGCCGCGATGGCCGAGGGGACTGAGGCGCTTCAGTCACGGTCTGCAGGGCCACTACGGTCGGGGATTCGAATCCCCCCTCGGGCATGGATATTTGTGCCGTCCTTAGTATTAGCTAGTTGATAAGTAGTTTGTAAGTTTAGGGACTGATGACCCCCTAGTTGAGTCCCATAAGCTGTACAAACATTTGAATTTCAACAATTTTAAAATTACTGGAATCCGGGACGATTGGCAACCTTAGTTTATAATCCACGCATTCTGTGACGGCGTGATGTTAAATTAGCAAAAATTATTATTTGAAAATAAAAATAAATGTGTGTGTATAGGAAACTGAAATCCAAACAGTTTCTATTTCATGTGCCAAGATGGTGAAATTTGTCAAAATCTTTCCGAAGTAGCTAAAACTGTTTTTTTAAGTAAATAAAAAACGATTACTCCGATGAGAAAATGATAAATTGGAAAGTTACAGGCCTTAAGATAAGCTGTCAACTGCTCGTTGCACGTATTCATTGCTTTGTTTCGATACTTATCGGAAGTAAACACTTATTTAAGAAAAAGTGGTTGTTGCATCTTTAGATTTTTTTCTGCTAATTTCGCCATCTTGGCTCGAGTTTCATTAAACAGAATGTCCATTTAAAATTTGACTCCTATGCGATCATAATTTTTTGTTTTCAGATACTAATTTTAGCACCCACTTATGCCTATTGCTTGGTGTATTACACGGCCGGCTGTGGCACCAACCGAAGATTGGAGGTACTACATCCGATTTTATCTAGGAGATACGACGTTGTACAAAAGATCACTCTGTTCGAAATACAGTACTGTGTGAAGTGAAAATTACAAATGTTTGTAAATCTATCGGATCAAACTGCGTGGTCATCAGTCCGTAACGTACAAACTACTTAAACCTAGGTAAACTAATCTAAGGACAACACACACACACACACCCATGCCCCAGGGAGGACTCGAACCTCCACGGCTAGCAACCGCGCGCTCCGCAGCGAGACGCTTTAGACCGCTCGGCTACTCCACCGCGGCTGTGTGAAGTGAGAAAGATGGTCAAATCAGCATCAGTGTTGCAGCGATTAGCGGGTAGACGCCTCGGCGTTGAATTAAACACAATTGTGCAAGTGTCGTTAGACATCCCTAGTAATACACATCAAAATCTTTTCTAAAATTAAAATAAAAAGTAAAGAGAAAGAGAAATAAAGGAGCCTTCTTAAGCTACCGTTATACGAAAATTGATAGATACTCCCCCCCCCCCTTCTTCTCTACTTTGTTTCGTTTTTTTACTTAGAATAGAAGATTTCATGACAAAACCTTTTTCGTTGTCACGCGAGTGGATAATGCCAACGTCACCTGATTGACAACACAATCAGGCCAGCCCACCAGGACGGTAAGTAAGATTGAACAGTACATAACATGTTCGTCTCATAAGACGATCCGAAATGTAAGCCTATGTGTTACATTCAAATATTGCGGAAGTGTTAGCTCAAATGCAAATCGTGTTCAAACCACCTCGTAAATCTTTTATCGTCACATCGTGCCAGAAGATCATAGCATAGTAGTACCGTAGAGAAACTTTTTGAGTGAGCCTTCTGTCACAGAGGCAAGTTTGCCAGTCTAGTAATGTATGTCTGTGGGTCGTACAGTTACTGCATAAGAGATAATAGTGTTTGTGAGTCGAGAGGCGTCAACGCGACTTGCGGCCAACATATTAGAAGCAGTGGTATTACCGGCACACATACCTCTAATCCTTCTTCCACTGCTAGTAGCCGTACTGATGAGTAAAGGCGGCCATATACGTAACAGCGCGTTTGACAAACACGCTTATGCAAGCGTGATTGCAAAGCGTGCACATGTTGGTCACGCACCTACACGGCTCAAGCTTGTACAAGCAACGGTTTGATTACATCTGAAAATGTCGAGCTTAGACTACGAAGTGCTGTGGCAAGTTTTATGCTCGTGTTAAAAAACGTAAAATTGTTGTAAAGAGTGGTTAAAACAACGGAAAAACGTGTCCACATACAAATTTATTCAGTGAACTGAAGATTTATACTCACGATTCAGCACCAACGCCTCATTTGAAATTTATTTCTGTTTTTTTACTTTCCTCTCCTGCAAGCTGGATGTTTATATTTCGCGAGTAGTGTCATATGCAGCGTCTCTCTCTCTCTCTTTTTTTTTTTTTTTTTTTTTTTTTTTTTTTTTTTTTTTTTTTTTTTTTCATGATAGTCCTTACATTTAATGTTCCACAAGCAGTGATGCTTTTCATACAGTCTAATAAATTCCTCTAAAGAGGTCGTGGTTTACGTTTCTTAATTCAGACATTGATATTACAGCATCAATTGAAACTAACCGAAAACAAAGAACGCTGAAGGTATGCAGCCTCACTCAAGACTGTCAAAAGCTAGCATCTTTATTCTCCACACATGCTCAAGCACGCGTACGCTTGAATGCTTGCACAAGCATGCATAATCGAAATTCCATCCAACATCAAGCTGCTTGTACAAGCCTAATGATCGATGAAATTTATTCAATACACGCTCAAGCATGCTCGTGCAAGCACGCTTGTCAAGTATGCTGCCCGAATCCAAGGGGTTCACAGTTCTTTCGTGAGTACGTACATGGCGAGCACGAGGCCTCGAGCTAATGCAGTCTTCCTTCAGTCCTTCCTTCTTTCCTTTCCCCCTCCCCTCCTTTCCTATCCTCACTACTTCCACTCCGCACCGGGGGACTGATAACCTCAGTAGTTTAGTCCCACTATCCCAACCAAACAACCCAACCCAACTTGCGTGGCCGCCTTCAGGTAGAAGATGTGCTTCTGTCTCATACGTGGATCTGATGGCTTATTTCGAGCCGCGGTGGAGTAGCCGAGCGGTCTAAATGTTTGTATAGTCTATGGGACTTAACTACGGGGTCATCAGTCCCTAAACTTACAATCTACTTATGAACTACTTACGAACTAGGACGGCAGAAATATCCATGCCCGAGGGGGGATTCGAACCCCCGACCGTAGTGGCCGTGCAGACCGTGACTGGACCGCCTTAGTCCCCTCGGCCACCGCGGCCGGCAGAGCGGTCTAAGGCGCCTCGCTGCGGAGCGAGCGTTTGGTCGCCGTCGAGGTCCGAGTCCTCCCTGGGGCATGTGTGTGTGTGTGTGTTGTCCTAAGGTTAGTTTACCTAGGTTTAAGTAGTTTGTAAGCTACGGACTGATGACCACGCAGTTTGTTCCGATAGGTTTACAAACATTTCTTTTTCTGTGATTTCTCGTAGGTTGGGGAGGGGACGCGCGATGTACTGATAGAAGGGCAGGAAGAGAATAGGGATGTGATAGGGTAAGAGAATGGTGCCAAGGAAGTTTAACAGAGAGAGAGAGAGAGAGAGAGGAGGTAGAAGGAGGTGAGGAGGTAATGGACAGGTGATAGGAAGAGGAGGAGGAAGGTCGACGAGTAATGGGAGGGGGCAAAGATGAATAGAGATAGGAGGAAGGAAGGGAAGATTGTGATAAATACATAATGGATTACGCATAACATCATTAACATCGGGAGGAGTTGGATAAAGAGACGTTATGGACTAATCAAATATAGAAAAAAAAAGTCACCGAGTTTAAACAGCAATGGGCATGTGTGTGTGTGTGTTGTCCTTAGGTTAGTTTACCTAGGTTTAAGTAGTTTGTAAGCTACGGACTGATGGCCACGCAGTTTGGTCCGATAGATTTACAAACATTTGAACATTTTTTCCTTAGTTTAGTGGTCGCTGTCTAGTAAACGCACGTCTGGAGGGGGTGGCTGCAGCGCCAGCTAGCGACCGCCCCTCACCCTCACCCTCCGCCCTCCTCGCCCTCCGGCTCCACCCCCCTCCCTCCCGCGGCCGTATTGATTCGGGCCGTCCCAGCTGACGCTAACGGCGTCGGAACTGCCGCGCTCTGCCCAATCCATACCCCGGCACGGCCCAGGCGAGCCGAGCAGAGCCGAGCTGAGCTGCTGCCACGTGCTACTGCAGCCAGGCAGCCCAACCAACACTCCAGCTCTGGTCGCCCGCGAGGCGTCACGTACTCGCACGGACAGGATTAAGTGGTGTTGGGGGAGGAGGAGGAAGGAGGGGAAACTTTTTTTTTTTTTTTTTTTTTTGCCTTCTGAGTGTTAACTCAATGTGGCCATCTACAACACACAGTGGAAATGTACATATATTTAAATAAACAGAAGTACATTTTGCAAAATGAAAAGTGGAAACAAAGCAAAAACTGCATTACATTACAATTTAAATACTGTTGGAACATCTTCACGTATTCAGAAGCAAAACCTTATATTACCAAGACACTTGATGCTTATAGATTGTGTACAGTGATCTTAATAAACTTAATTATGATTTTATATACACGAGTGTCTTTTGTAAACAAAAGGGAAGAAGATGACTGGGAAAGGGGATATCCCATCTTCACCAATGTCTGCAGGAAGTTCAAACGTTCTCGGTCAAATTTGGGGCACCTGAACAGGATGTGGTTGACATCAGCTTCCGTTTTAGGATCACACTCACATGCCGCCGAATCGTAGACGTTAATCCGATGTAGATTTTATGGATAAGAGGCGTGATTGAAGCGAAGTCGAATGATGGTAGCAATCGCGGATCGGTCCAGATGAGTCCTCATAAACCACGGCTGCGTAGAAATCCGAGGTTGCAGCACAGCGTAGGAAGCGCCTTTCGTTTCTTGGGAAACGTTCCACATCTGTTGCCACTGTTGTTTGGCGTATTCCTTGACCGCAGATAAGAAGTCTGTGTATGGTAGTTGTAGGTCCAGGACAGTGCCTAAGGATGCCGCTTGTTTAGCCAATGAATAAACTTCCTCATTATAGGAGATACCAGCGTGAGAAGGCACCCACAGTAAATTAACTGTCCGTCCCGTATATGTACAGCGAATATATGCCGAAATCACATTCAGGATATAGCTATTGGTTTTTTTTTTTTTTTTTTTTTTTTTTTTTTTTTTTTTTTTTTTTTTTTTGTTCCATCTCCAGTGTTGTAGGGCTTGAAGGACAATTTGAGAGTCAGACACAATTAATATTTTCGGGAAGGAAATGACGAGGGTTGTACATCCCGGGCGACGGGGGTTTCTACAAAGATTTTTTCTTTCCGAAAGTTTTATCTTAATAGAAATAACTTGAGGTCTGTCTGCCTATATTTCACCCTGCAGCCAAAACTACACATCGCAAACGAATAATGTTTGTGTGTGGTACAGTAGAACCCCTCTAATCCGACCTCGGATGGTCCGTCACTGCGGTTAAGCCGTTTCTACACGAGACGTGCAACACGCACCAGGAAGTCGTCGTCAGCTGCAGCGCCCCTTGCGACAGACCGTTCAAACGGTACGCATTTCAAATGTTCAAATGTTTGTAGAGCTTATGGGACTTAACTACGGGGTCATCAGTCCCTAAACTTACAAACTACTTATCAACTAGCTAACACTAAGGACGGCACAAATATGCCCGAGGGGGGATTCGAATCCCCGACCGTAGCGGCCGGCGGTACGCATTTGTTGAGTCGTCTGCTTCGTTTGTTATCAACTGACAGCAAATCAATCGCCGCGTCAACGCGTCAACATCCCTTTTCGAAACTGTATGATATGTTGTGATGATTAAAACATTTATGTCTATTAATATTCACAGACGGATTTTTATATATATATATATATATATATATATATATATATATATATATATATATATATAGTGTGTGTGTGTGTGTGTGTGTGTGTGTGTGCTTCCTTAAATTTATATTTCAATGGTCGAAGTATTCAAAGAGAACCAAAAAAAAAAAAAAAAATTATAAGGTTACCGCAGGAATTGAAATAAGTGACCTACGCTCTACGCTTATAAACCTACTACGCTACTAAATAGTTGGTAGTTTTAATACGAATTTATGGACGTTTGCAAACCTTCAAAGACTATTTTCTCGAGAATTTTTGAGAGCTGAATCGAATGGCTTTGCCTCATTATTATCTTAAGTCTGAAGTTTATGCACCATAAATATTTAAACGATCCTATAGCCATATTGTCTTCTTTTTGGCATTCTGTAGATTCTTGCCGTCACAGATCAAAAAGAATCGTGAACGAATCGTACGAACAGACTGACAAGGTTTGATTCCAACATCCATGTCACTAACATGTATTGCCATCTATGACCACGATGTAGAAGTAAGAATCGTGCTAATGCAGACTAAAGAATCGCGAAAGAATCGTGAACGAATCGTAGGAATCGATTCACAGTGTGCAATCGGAAGAATCGATTCATAAAAAAGAATCGTGTTGCCCAACTCTAGTTACCACGGCGCCACCTCGCTCGCTTAACAAGGAGTTATCCATCGATAAGGTAGTATCGATGTTTAAACAAAGAAGATAGATAGTTCGTTAAAAATCGATCGCTTTAGAAGGCTCCTGTTGTAACTCATATTCAGCATTAGAAAAAGGACGGCCAACAGAATCGACATCTAAATATCGCCGTTTCAGCTTACGAAATCAAGATACTGTAAGGTTCGATAGTCATCGAACAATCGCTAATCGTAGAGACAGGAACAGAGAGATGGCTGACCGATTACTGCACGAAATAAACAGGATTGGAGTCCAAGCGGGCGATTCGGAGAAGCACAGAGGGCAAGCGGATAGCAAGAATGAGAGAGAGAGAGAGAGAGTGAGAGAGAGAGAGAGAGAGAGAGAACCAGCTGGGTAGGTGGGGGGGGGGGGGGAGTATTTGTGTGGCGGCAACCGGTCCAGCGACCGCTCAACAGCCTTGAACTCATAAAAGGCGCTAAGGGCCGATCGCAGCGCCACTGCGGCCGCTGACGTCACTAACAGCCACTTCCCGCCAAGGAGCACCGCTTCTGACGAGCAGACACCATTTTACACGCGGAAAACTGCCAGGTGGCTCAAATTGCGTGGTTACGGTAAACCGCCCCAAATTTGCGACTGTCAGAGAGGACACAGTTTGTAGTAATCGATGGTAAGGCATCGCCTAAAACAGAGGTGATATCGGGCGTTACACAGGGTAGTGTTATTGGTCCTCTGCTGTTCCTTATTTACATAAACGATTTAGGGAAAAATCTAAGCAGCTCTCTTAGGTTCTTTGCAGATGACGCCGTCATTTACCGTCTAGTAAAATCATCTGAAGATCAAAACCAACTGCTGAACGATCTAAATAAGATATCACTATGGTGTAAAAATTGGCAATTGACTCTAAATAATGAGAAGTGTGAAGTCGTCCACATGATTACGAAAAGAAATCAGTTAAACTCTGTTTACATTATAAATCAATCAAATGTGAAAGCCGTAAACTACACAAAATACTAATAGGAATTACAATCACTTCTTTCTTAAATTGGAAATAACAATTAGATAATGTTGTGGAAAGGCGATCCAGAGACTGCAATTTTATCGGCAGAACACTTAAAAGATGCAAGAGAACTACTAAAGAAACTGCATACACTAGGCTTGTCCGTCCATTTTTGGAGTATTGCTGACCAGTGTGGGATCCGTATCAGGTGGGTTTTGAGGAGGACATCGAAAGACTCCAGAGAAGGGCAGCTCGTTTCGTATTGGTACGATACAGGGGAGACAGCGTTACGGAAATGATACAGGATCTGTGATGGGAATCATTACATCAACGGCGCTTATCGCTGCGGCGTGGGCTACTTACGAAACTCCAATTGCCAACATTCTCCTCACAATGCGAAAATATATTGTTGACTCCCACTTACATAGGTAGAAATGACCATCAGAATAAAATACGAGAAATCAGAGCTAAAACGAAGAGATTCGGGTGTTCTTTCTTTCCGCGCGCTATTCGAAAATGGAATGGGAGATAAATAGTATAAAGGTGGTTCTATGAACCCTCCGCCAGGCACTTGAATGTGATTTGCAGAGTATCCCATGTAGATGGAGGTGTAAATACGCCGACAACGAATAATCGCAACGATTCACCAAACCTTTTTCCCTCTCTTTTTCCTCTTTCAACCTTTCTATAGCAGCAAGAGATGATCATTCTAACGCTCAAACGGTATTGTGATCACTTTCATTTGTTAATGGCGTTGTGAGATCCAAACGGGCACCGTATTTATTCAGCCGTGAAAAGTAATAATTTACTTTCAATAAAAAATAAAAATAAAAATGTTTGCCGGCCGCGGTGGCTAACGGGACTGAGGCGCTCCAGTCGCGGTCTACACGGCCACTACGGTCGGGGGTTCGAATCCCCCCTCGGGCATGGATATTTGTGCCGTCCTAGTTCGTAAGTAGTTCATAAGTGGTTTGTAAGTTTACGGACTTATGACCTCGTAGTTAAGTCCCATAAGCTATACAAACATTTGAACAAAAATGTTTAAATATTTTGTCAAGTAGGCTCAACCACAGAAATCGTGTAAAAACACTAAAATTTATAAGAAGTTTCTACATCCACGAGATATTAAAGTAACACTGTTCTGAACTTTGATGCTGTGGAGATTTGTTAAAACGTAATCGTTCCAACCACTGACTCGCTGGAATGAACATTTTAAAGTAGTTACGTTTAAAGAAAGAAATCGGCTGTCTTCTTCGAAAGGAACCGTCTCTCTATATGTCTGCAGTGATGGAGGGAAATCTCGGAAAACTTAAATCTGGATGACTGGAGTTGGATTTCAACCACCGTCCTCCCGAATGGGATTCCAGTGTGTTATCACTGCGCCACCTCGCTCGCTTAGCAAGGAGTTCACCATCGATATGGTAGTATCGATGTTTAAACTATGAAGATCGATAGTTCGTATAAAAAATCGATTGCTATAGAAGGCTCCTATTGTAACTCATACCCAACATTAGAAACAGGACCGCGAACAACACCCATTACGTTTTAGATTCTTATTGTCTCAGGTTTTAAGATTCTTGTACAGATTATCTGACGATGACGGCTTGTCCCTTGAAACGCGTCATATTTTAGTATTTTTACACGATTTCCGTGGGTGAGCCTACTTGACAAAATAATTAAGTAATACAACCGCGACCTCACATCCATTATGGATATAATTAAAACAATAATGTTTGTAAATCTATGGGACTTGACTACTGTTGTTACCAGTCGATAAGGTTACAAACTATTTAAACTAACTTCAACTAAGGACACCAGTAAACCGTGCCCGAGGGAGGACTCCAACCTCCGACAGAAAGCAACTGCGGCTCCGTTGCAAGACGCCTTAGAGTGCACGGCCATTCCACCGCGGTATTTCTTCACAAACGTTTACTTATAAATCGAATATTTGTGTAGGGTTACCATACGTCCTTTTCCCGGACTCGTCCTCTTTTTGAAGCAAGAAAATCAGTCCGTCCGGAATTTATTAAATTCTACAAAACGTCCTAGTTTTTGGTTTTCGAGAAAGAAAATTTACTTTTGTGTCATTGATGTGTCATTGATTCGTTCGCACTGCAGTTCCAAACTGTTCGCATACACAGAGAGAAATTGCCGTTCACAATTTTGTTCTCCGCATGGGTCTGACCGTTGCAAACGATTCGGATCTTCTCTGCGAAGCAACCCGGTTGTCTATTATTCTGTCTACTGCATTGTGTTCTTTGGTGTTGCTTTTGATATACTTTGTGGTTTAGGTTAAAGCTGTATTGTGTGTTCGTGATAGTAGGTACGCATTATCTGCAAAATAAATTACGAACTTAAACACAAAATGCGGAAAAGAAAGTCAGTGTTGAATGATGTGCTCTTGGAGAAATACGAGTGATTTGATTTGCCCTGCTGGAACGGACATATTCGTTGCAAACAAAGGTAAGTCGTATAAGTATCATAAGGGCTAATACTGGAACGTAAATATAGTTGGTTCAAAAGCGAAAAAGACAAGAATGAGACAATTGAGTCTAGTGATGATGAATAAACTGAGACTCATAATATTTTGTTTTACCATACTCACACAAGGTTACTGATTTAGTTTGTAGTAGTTATACGTGGTTCATTAATAAAGTTGTAAATTACAGTATGTTAACAATAAAGTGTCCTCTTTTTTATATGAATTGTCGTTTTTTTTTATGACGAACATATAGTAACCGTAACAATGGGAGAGACAATATTCGTTTGCGATGTGAAGTTTTGGCTGCAGGGTGAAATATAGGTACAAACATCTCAATTGAAGCTTTACGAATGCGTTAAAGGAAAAAGAAGAAAAAAAATCGCAGTTGATGTCATATATTCTATGAATATTAAATAAATACAGCTGCAGGATCAGAAGTGACGTCTGTTCTTTCGGAACAGACGCCACATGTATATATATAATATGCCGGTGACGGGCAATGATCCTATCGTTAGTGGGGAGGGGTGGGCAAGTTTGAAGCCCTTACTCTTACGGGAATTAGTTAAACTACGAGTTTGAGTACTATGGGCAGGGCGAAGCTGGGAATTTGTATCTGACGGGAGGCGTGCATGGGTAGTCCTTGCAGGTGCGGTGATCACTGTGTCCCCAGTGGTGTAGGGGTCAGCGCAACTGCCTAGAAAGCAGGAGACCCGGGGTCGAATCCCGGCTGGGTACACATTTTCAGCTTTGCCCAATAGCAGTTGAAGTCATATATTCTATGAATATTAAATAATAACAGCTGCAGGATCAGAATGTGATGTCTGTTCTTTCCGAACAAACGCCACAGGTATATATATAATATGCCGGTGACGGGCAATGATCCTATCGTTAGTGGGGAGGGGTGGGCAAGTTTGAAGCCCTTACTCTTACGGGAATTAGTTAAACTACGAGTTTGAGTACTATGGGCAGGGCGAAGCTGGGAATTTGTATCTGACGGGAGGCGTGCATGGGTAGTCCTTGCAGGTGCGGTGATCACTGTGTCCCCAGTGGTGTAGGGGTCAGCGCAACTGCCTAGAAAGCAGGAGACCCGGGTTCGAATCCCGGCTGGGTACACATTTTCAGCTTTGCCCAATCGCAGTTGATGTCATATATTCTATGAATATTAAATAATAACAGCTGCAGGATTAGAAGTGACGTCTGTTCTTTCGGAACAGACGCCACATGTATATATATATAAAAAAAAAAATGTTAGTGGAGACCCCCGTCACCCTCGTAAGTTATCCCTCCTCTCCCCCCCCCCCCAACACCACTTAAGCCCTTTCTACACGGGAAGTGAGGGCTTACGAGTTACCCATGATGCACCGGTCACGCCGTCCGCGTACAGTGTAGACGCGTCCACTTGCACAAGATGCACGCATACGGTCGCTAGTAGACGGAATAGGGTGGATCCTATTCCCAAATGTTCAAATGTTTGTAAAGCTTATGGGACTTAACTACGGGGTCATCAGTCCCTAAACTTACAAACTACTTATGAACTACTTACGAACTAGGACGGCACAAATATCCATGCCCGAGGGGGGATTCGAACCCCCGACCGTAGTGGCCGTGCAGACCGTGACTGAAGCGCCTCAGTCTCCTCGGCCAGATCCTATTCCCACGCGTATGGCAGTGCTTCGCGCATGCACAGACCACCAAATGGGGAACGCAGCTGACAAAGGGAGCCAAGTCGAGATTTTGTTTGAGAATGTGTACTTGTTCCCTGCTCAGAGGAACGTAGTTTTTCGACTCAGTCGGAAGTATTTTAGGAGGCGATACTATAGAGGAATTGCATTAAAAATTTAATATAACACGTTTGCAATTTTATTTTTTGGCAGGCTCTGTAGACTAAGTAGACTAATTTACAGTTGCAAAAGACGGTCCAATGACCTATACAAATTGTATAACTGCAACTGCGGAAGACAAGGCCAAAAAACGAAGAAACAATTATAATATTTACAAAGATATTTTAAAAGTTCAAAGTAAATGATATCGATGAACGAGCGATGAAAGAAACAGTTGCCAGACGAACAGACAACAAAGATAGAATGAAACGTTGGCACCAATGTGTGGACGACGTACCCATATTGGCCCAACGTCCTTTGATGTATGGTCAAAATACTGACAAGCAACGGAGCCGTATGTTGGCGCCAACGTTGGTTACAATGTGTGGACCCGGCCTAGGGGAACGTAGGCAAGGAATAGCAATAGAGAGAAAAGGGGTGGGGGGATTGAAGGAGATGGGCAGGGAGAGGTGAGGAAGTAATGGACCAGTAATAGGAAGAGATGAAAAGAGGAGGAAGGTAGACTAGTGGTGGGAGGGGGCAGAGGTGTAGATGAACAGAGATAGGAGGAAGGAGGGGAGGGTTGTGATAGATACATAACGAATTACGCATTACATTATAAACATCGGGAGGAATTGGATAGAGAGATGATATGGACTAATCAAAGATGAAAATAAATACGTCACCGGGTTTAAACAGCAATACGCATGGAACAATACATGCAAATGGTTTGCTTTTCGCCTGTAAGTATGGCATAAATGTACCAAGATGTGACCGAAAATGGCACAATACATTATTGTTTGTCCCGATATTGCAGATGATGATTCAAGATACGGAATCAGACTCATTAGCCTGTTGCGACTGCACCGCTAGACTTTACGTGTCTGCGACGGCGCCGAAGCGAAACTTGGGTCGCATACAGCACAGTGTGTGTGTCAGACGCGTTCAGGCGGCGTGTCAACGACCGGTTGTGGGGTGGCCCTCCTCTGTCGACCTCGCCAGTTGAGTGAACACATCCCGCCTCTAACAGACCAGCACAAGGCCGGCTGAGTTAGGACCGCTCTAAGCGTCGACAATCACCTGCATTACACGGAACTGCCCCGATGCCAGACGCAACTCCATTCCTTGCAGCGTCAGAAAATTGATGCATAAGATTGATAATAACAGGCACTAACTAATTTACATAAATTCGGATTACGTAAATTTGATTAAAGATATGAAATACGGTTAACTATAAAATACTGCCCCGGCGGAGTGGCCGAGCGCATTGAGGCGCTATGCTCAGATGCGCAAGGCTGTTCCTCGTCGGAAGTTCGAATCCTCCCTTGGACATGGATGTTTTGTGTTGTCCTTGGTATAAGTTAGTTTGTAAGTAGTTTTCGGTTAAGGTAAGGTAAAGCAGTCAACAATCCGAAGATTGGTTTGAACACCACAGTGCTTTACTAGGCATGGTCCTATTTGGAGGTGGTATGCCGTTGCCTTCCTCCGACCTTCGAAATGACTTACCCAGCCAGTTATAGGGGGACCTACAGTTTAACGTGGGTTCCGAACCACGGTGCTACTCGGTATTTTTCACATGAGTAACACTGCCAGAGGTGAAAGAAGTGGAAAGTGACAGATAAAAATCCTAGGACCTGGCGGGGATCGAACCCGCGACCTTTGGATTTGTAGTCTGGCACTCTACCACTGTGCAACCGAGACGTTTCGGTTAATGATGAAAATTCTGCTCAGAGATGATAAATATTTTTAGAAGCGATAGATTGCCTGGTCAGTACTTTTCTTGAGAGTTTGCAAGGGCCCCAAAAAGAAATTTTCTGACGGAAAGGGGGGGGGGGGGGGGGAACTGGGGGTATTGACTATCCTTGTACAGTATGAGGCACGTAACACTGTTTTCCAGAATATGTGGAAAAATAAAAATCGAATAAAAAAAGTTGCAATAAAATTTGTCCACATAGCAGAGGGACACACATTGACATAATACTCGATCCCCCTGAAGTACCCCCAGGGGCAGAAGATGGGGGGTGAGACTTTGAAATGTTAAATAGGAACGTTGTTGCAGTTTTGGGATTCACCGTGTAAAAATACGTAAATTTTGTAGAAAACATTTTTTTTTTTCCCTTGTCGCGGTGCAGTTGCCGAGCGGTCTAAGGCGCTTTGCTTCGGAGTGCGCTGCTACTCTCTGTCGGACGTTCGAGTCCTCCCTGGAGCATGGATGTGTTTGTTGTGGTTAGGTTAGTTTAACTTAGGTTAAGTAATTTGTAAGCCTAAGGGACTTATAACCAAAGAAGTTCCATAAATTTACAAACAATTGATTTTTTTTCGTTTGATAATAGAAAGCGCTGTAATCGGTACAAATAATTTAAAATAGAGTTTAAAATTTTGATGAACGGTAAAATCACAAACAAATAGACATCGGAATTTTTTGTAGGTTTAACACTTCCAGTGTCAGCAAACGGTTGGACAATACTGCGAAAAGTCTTCGCTGAAGGAACATCCGATTACGGAACGGATTAGCATACATTTCACCAGCTTCTTAAGTTTTTCTGTGAGCTTCAAAGTACGACGAAATGATATATAGCCGTGGTCGAGTGGCCGAGCGTTCTAAGGCGCCTTGCTGCGGAGAGCGCGGATGTTCGCCGTTGGAGGTTCGAGTCCCCCCTTAGTTCAGTTTCATTTGAAGTAATTTGTAAGTCTAGGGATTGATGAGCTTAGCAGTTTGGTCCAATAGGTGAATAAACATATGAACATTTGAATTATATCTACTCTCTCAGCAACCGTTTTAATCGTGGAACAACGCGTATAGATGTGTACAGTATGAATCACTGAAGTACAATGAAGAGACCATACACTAAGAGCATTATTATGAACTGTGCTTTTTTCGATTGTTGGAGGTGTGGCATGATAGCATTATCAAAAACTGTGCTTCGATTTTCCTAATCTATTGTGTATTTCTTTACGATATTATCGTTTTTCAGAATTTTCGACGAATTTTTATTGTTTCCGATTTCAGCCCCCCCCCCCCCTTTACCAATCTGTCATCGAACCAGAAAAAAAGTTTTAAAAATGCATATTTCCAAACATCAGCTGTTTATTGTGTTCATAACTTTACCGGTTTCGGATATTATTCATCATCAGAAAATTAAAATTCAACAGACTGATTACGTTGGTGCATTTTCTGGCACCATATCGACGTCAAACAGTAAAAGACACGCAACATGTCACTAGACATTAGTTCTTGACGATAAAGAAATGTTTTATACAGTGTTATATATTTTTTCATAGAGAATTCAAATCTGCAATAAAAATAGTATTCTTATTTAAGATTTCGATGTCATCCCATCATCCGTTTCCATGGCTTGTGAGGAAGGGGGGATCGACGTTTTATGTTAGTGGATGTGCCCCCGAACAACTGTTAACTTTGTTTTGATCAGATTTGTATTTTTCCAAATATTCTGAATAACAGTTTTAACTGCCTTACCCAGTATAAAGTATGTCAGTGCGTGTACTTTTTTTTTCTTTCTAATCTTGATGAAATTTTTCAGACCTGAACTTCAAAACAAAGGAAAGGTCACTACACAAAATCTATTGTGCATGATGTAGAGTACTTTTGTTATGAACTTCGACAAAATCCACAGTTTTCTTCCAACCTTGATGAAATTCTGCACGCTTGATCTTCAAAACAAGAGGAAGGTCATATCTACATAAATTATCGTACAGTGCATGGAGGAGAGTAGTTTACCTACAGTACGACCTTGGACAAAATCTAGTTTTCTTTGATGAACTTTTGTACGATTGACCTTAAAAACAACGGGGAAAGTCGATATCTACATAAAATTTCGTATACCGTGTAGCGGTGGATACGTTATTTCCAGACTTCAGCCGCAGCCTACCCTTTTACACCGATCCCTGAAGAAATTTTCCGCTAATGACCATTAAAACAAGAGTTAGTTGACTGGATACATAATGTCTCGTATAGTGCATCTAAGACGATCCTTTATTTCACACTTCGACACAATTTTACCAACTAACATTATAGTTCACTTATTTATGTAGGCCTGTTGTTATAGAGATTCTTTACAGAAAGCTTTTATAATCTGCTGGCAGCTCTATGGTGCGTGTCAATGGGCAAATAAGCCTACAAAATGTATACTGAGATTTTTTTCATTGTATCTTTTTCATGTCTGCAGTATGAAACTAAATAAACTGTTGTTATATGGATGAACGAGTTATCAGAAGCACCTAAAAGTGCGTTAGACAGAGCGACGTCTTCATATCTACTGCTTTTAAAAATAGTATTGGAAAGAGATGCGAGAAAATAGAATGAGAAAAGATCACTTTTCGTTCCGAGAAGAGGTAATGAATTACTTTGGACTCATAATTAGTATGGAATCTGACTTGAGGGTGGTCTAGATACGTGAAATTAAATGGTACCAACAGCCGTGAACAATGTGAAGCAAAATCTGATTGTTGACTAAATAAATTATTAAATGTGCTTGCTACTGGTTCCGCTTAATAACTAAAGTGCTGCAATAAACAGCTTAGCATTTCACCATAGTTTATGAAACACTGAAACATGTTGCAATAAAAGTCAGTATCTTAGAAGAGACAAATAATATGAGAAAACAGTTTATAACGAAAGTAGAAAGCGATTTAAGACTTGCAAAAACAGTTGCTGATCCAATAGGAAGGCCAAAGAAAATGAAATATTTGGAGGAACAACTAGAAACAAAGTTTAGAAAAATATGTTGTAGAGGAAACGGCACGCAAAATAGAAAGAGCTTACGCAACTAAATGTTCATCGTATGTTCAGTACTGAGACCTGTAACAGTGTGAAGTACGAAAACATAATTCAAGGAAGTGTCAACTAGATTAATCAGAACGTAGCATTTATCAAAAAGAGAAAGCAAAAGACAAGTTATTTTTTAAAATCTGAACAAATGTTCAGAATAAATGACAGTAATCTAACTAAAATCATCTACAAATAACTTTGGTACAAAACGTCAGCAACCTCTTGGACTGAAGACGGCAAGAAAGACTTGGGAACGAACAAAGTGAAATGTTGGGGAGTAAATATTGCAAGGAAATGGAAGTGGGAGAAGGAAATAGGTACATGGTACTCCGACGAAAGCGAAATGAAACTCTTTGAGGTGCAAAAAAAAAAAAAAAAAAAAATGTATATATATATATATATATATATATATATATATATATATATATGTGTGTGTGTGTGTGTGTGTGTGTGTGTGTGTGTGTGTTGGAAAGAATAAAATAGTTGAAGATAGACTATTGAAGGAATTGAAACGAGTTTCGAAGAAAAGACAAGCGATGATGAATTTTTTCTCGTACTTCTCTAAGTTGTATCAACTACCAGCGCTTAAATGAAAGAACGAAAAAACAGAATGTGTAGTTAAGATATAACGTATGAAAATGGAAGCTATTCGCAGTAATATTCACGCTCGTCAGCTGTTTTCATAACGAGAGCAGTTTAAATTGTCGCCAGCGATGGCGGCTGTGACAAGGATACAATTGAGATCATTTAGAGACAATTACATGTCGGCCCAACACGAAAGCTTGCCTTTTTCGAAGCGTTTATTCTCACGCCTCTGTAATCGACCGCTGGGCGAAGATAATAGGAACAAGGAGGCACTTAGCGGGAGGCATTGTCTCAAAGCAGGGCTTATCTTTGGGGCAGTGTGTTCACGCCCTCAGGCACTCAGTAATCAAATGGGGGTCGATTCGAATCTCGGAATGGGCGGTGCACGAATAAATAACTAACCTAGGGTCTCTCGGGCAGACATATTTTTTTTGTAGTTGAGCCACGCGAAGCCAGTCGCTGCGAACCATTCAGACGAGTATCAAGCAACAGAAGAATGACGCCTCGTCAGGCAAATGTTTTACGCCGAGTCCAAAATCAAAGGAAAAAAATATTCTAGTGGCGTAGCGTGGAGACAAATGTTTCTCATTTTCGCTTCGGCGGTCACGAGTAAACCGCGTGGAAGCTATTGTTGTGCGTTTATTCATGTCGTTGTTACGGCTTTGCCCAATTTAGTGTTTAAATTGAAAAGATATCTTCGCACACCCATCAGCTGTTTGTACAGCACTCAACACGCTGTTAAAAATGAACAGTGAGGCGTTTATCAGCTGTTTATATCCAAGCTCTGTTCGCGAAAGAAATGCAGATAAACAGGGACGGGAATGGCAACAATCTGATGTGAGCATCTAACATTCTTAAGAGCTAGTAATACGACTTCTGTAAGATCTGCAGAATAACGGGACGCCGTTTGACATTAATAGCCTGGATTTCACCTACAAGTTCCACCTATTGCATCCACCCACGTGATCCAACTGGCAACAGGAACAGCGCCTTTTAAAAAACAGGTTGTATGGCATCATAGGCTAACAGATGATTTACGCCGTAGAGAATTTACTTAAAAATGACTTAAAAAAAAAAAAGAAATCCCCTATTCTTGGAGTGCGTAATGTGGTAATTATGTCCTACAACAGTTTTTGCTTTTAAAATTTCATTCGTTTATTCTTTCAGTCACAAATCTAGTTTGATCCCATACTTCTGCAATAATTAATCGATTAAAAATCACTGAAGTTGTTCTGAACATGTTTTGAAATCTGAAGGTCGGGATATTCTCGTATGTGAATTTACTTTATTATGGCTCTAGTTCTATTATGCACTGACGTGTATCCAGTTTATAATGTCTGATGAATAAAAGTGGCGAAATCTGTTAAAACTAGCAAATTATTCGCAGTACAAAAAAGGTTTGTTTTTACGATAACTTTGCTATTCAGTAAAGTACACAGTTCCTTTTGGCCTAAGAATCCTCGGCGGATGAAGCTGTTTCATTTCCGCTTTTAATTCCTTGCATTGATTGATTTTGAAAAAAGTTGCGACCGCATATTAAACTTGGCTTCCATTTTTCACCAACATTTTTTTATCATACCACTAATCGCACGAGTCATCACGTTTATTATAATTATCATTATTTGTCATTATTATTACATTCATTCTAAATGTCTCATCGCGAATTTTTTATTTATGTGCATGAATTTCGTTCTAACTTGGAACATGAACAAAAGATATTGTAATATTTTCCTCAGTAAACACCACCATATATGTTCATCAGAATATCAGTACGAAGTGCCGATTTTAGTACAGACGGACGCCAATGAAATTTACATAATTACAACGTGCTGATAAGAATCATGATGAGTGTGCAGAGCTGTTAACGGTGGTAATGGGAAGTATATATATATATATATATATATATATATATATATATATATATATATATATATATATATATATATATATATAACTGTCACCATCTGTATTAGCCTCAACATCTTTGACTTTCATAATAATTAGATCACGTGAGCATTGAAAATTTAAGTGCTACCAATTTCTGTCCTGCATAGCGGTCAGGTGCAATAATAAAAACTGCACACTAAAACAACAAAGTTTCGTGAAATCGCATTCTTAAAACTGACATGTTTAAATGTTAAATTTGCTGTAACACACGTTTAACGGCGAGCAACAATTCCATAATATCCAGGATCGTGATACCGTCGGCAGTGCAAAATCGAAACATCACCATAAAAGACGTTGTTGATGCAGACATCATTTCGCTTATTTTTCGTAAGAGTAACTTTGTGAACTTCTTCCACTTTTACCACATAGTGTCATAAATTCGTAATTTTTAATTTCTTAATTTTAAGTAGCTATGATAAGGGAAAGAGGAAATAAACAGAAAGACAGACGATAATATAGGCAGAGGGATTGGGAAGTAGACTGAGAGAATGTAGCAAACGAATACTTTTGTCAAAGGCAATAACTCGTAGGAAGTTTCAGAGTTGTAAATCTGCCTGTTCTCCTATTAACAATGACACCCAAACCAAAGAAAAATTCATTTATTTAGCTTCATATTAAATGATAATGCGAAAATCCAGAGCATGGTACAGTTTTGAATAATGTATTTTGTCGGTGAGTGTTATGTTCCCATTCATTTTACATTAGAAGGACCGGTTTTTGTTTTCATTAAAATGCCTCTGAGGTTTATATTCACGCTTCAGGACACTAGATGGTGCTAGTGTTGCTTTGGACTTCCCTCAGTAGTATTTCGGTTGAACTTTCTCTACTGTCCTGCCACATTTTATGGAGAGCGACGAGGTTTCCCCCCCCCCCTCCCCCCCCGTTTTGAAAAGTGTCCTGTCCCTACACTCCATATTTTGTTGTCAGATCAAACGACAAAAGTGAAAAGAGTTGTCCCAGCGACGCTTAACGCATTATTGGTAGTAACATTTTAACTGAATGACGACCTGATAAGTTGTATACGGCTGCGTGCTGTTTACGGCGAAATCGACCGACCCCGAATGCAATTTCGCTGGCAGTTTATTGGGTTCGGTGTGTGCAACGGCAATCTATGGGGGCAAAGAGTGCGTGCATTTCGAGCGAAAATTTATGCGAGCGATGAGAATATTTTATTACGAATCACATTTTTGTTTAATGCTGTGTTTAGTGCGTACGCGCATATTACATCAATGGGTCGACCATTATAGTTCGCATTCACTCGTCGCATCACAAAACAATGTAATCCGTTTCCATGCGTACGTGCGGTAAACTTCTAAAACTGATACAATGTAAGAAGTAGCTTATTCGTTGTAATCGCAATTAATTTCTAAGACAGTGTAGTAGGAAAAAGAGAAAGAAAATAGCATCTATAATATCATTCATATTTCAAACTAACTGACTAGCTGTTATAGTTTTTCATGTGTAGCAGCTTTTATTATATGAAGTTTTATGTTATTTAGATACTGTATTATGCATTTCAGAGGCAATTAAAAATTCCATCTTTCACCAAACAGGTCGCGTCATGTTTGGTAAACGTGTTGTATAAAGTCTTCGGCTTTTTTGTTGGAGTTCGTCATTTTTATGTTCATCCGCGTGAATAGTGAGTTAAACAGTATTGTCTACATAATGGAAATATTTCCAGTTTTATTGTTTCAATGTGTTCAATCAGTTCTAAGACTCTAAACACTACAAGTACATTGTGTCATCGAATCATACGTTTCTATTGGTTGTGTTTAAATATAAACGTCTACACATGTACGAAGGCTCAAAAATGCTTGAAAAACTCTCGCATGAAACTTGGACGCTTGTCTACATATCGGGCGACATTTTTAAATTATATCTGTCAAATTTCAAAGAAATAGTCAGACGATTAATTGCACTTTTCTCTTTCTCTTCTTTGAAATTTTATTAATAACTTGTTTTAATGACTGTTTACATCTGCAAGCTCTTTGCAGACTTTTCGAATAATTCGATGAAGAATTTGGAATTGTTTATACGTACCCCAAGGTACTAATTTCAACTAAATAAATGTTAACAGTGAGTGATTGTAGTTTGTTGTTTTCTATGAAGATAGAAGCTTTGTGCATTTCATGCAAATTCCTAATTTGGTTTTTGAGTGTGTTAAGTGTTTTCATCATTTGACGTGTTGAATTGCCTAAGAAGTAATTTTGCAGTTCTGCCGATTATGTTGATGATTGGTGTTTTAGGGCGCTCAACATCGAGATCATCAGCGCCCGAGGAAAATATTTTGTTTGTAAACAAAACCTTCATTATGAAATGCCGCGTTGGTTAATTCGCGATTCTACTACAGCTCTCACTTTATGTTAATTCCATTGGATGCCACTACAACGATGCATCTGCTGTTGTGCTTTGTTTTTCGTCTGTCTTTGCATTAGACGTATCTTTCGATTCAAACAGTATGATTTAAAAACAATGTTGAGAGGAATTTCTTTTCTTTACATCATGGGAGAGTCTTACACCGTATAGTTTAATTTATCCGTCTTACCACATTCTGTTGACACTTTGCACATATTTTGCATTGTACGAATTCTTTTCTATTTTGTTTTGTTTTAGTTATTTCTTATATGTATATTCCATATCATAAAATTGTTCTTTCTTCTGTAAGCCTTAAAGGTCTGTTCTTGCTATAAATGATGATGGTGATGATGATGATAGTGTTTGATATTGTTATCATACTTTAATTTCCATTAAAAATTTCATTTCAACTTACTGTACAGTTCGTTTCTCTTCCTTCATTAATGGCCAATTTTTCCGTTTAAATATTACAACAGTGATAGTCACGACAGTGTAAAAATTTTAGCTTCATTCCTTTCTTTGTCTCGCAACAATTCATTTAATTCTATAGCGACATCGCTTTCATATTGACGGTATCACACCTGAAAATTTGACACTTGGTTTATGATTGAACGTCTAACAGCTGTTTGAAATCCACCACTTCGCTTTTTATATTAAAGTAATATTTAGATTGCAGACTGCACAGGCGCTTGTTATGGGAAACGTATTGGAAGCCAGAGGTCGTAGACAGTCTTATGAAAAATTACATAGTCACAGATTGATAATAGTTCTGCTATATTTGTGTTGAATAATAGGTTCTAATTATGAAATTGCAGTTATCAAATATTAATGAAAACTGTAACGTCTCTTCTCTGTTCGTTTATTAAATATCTTTAAGCGTTTTGGAATACGTAAATCATATAATGATTTTACCACTAAATACAGAAATAAATTTCTTGTAGAAATGACATGCAATTCCGAAATACAATTGCTTGTTTTGCAACTAGAATTCTCCATTAAAATTCAAGAAATTTTATTTTTATGGCACAACATACCATTCATTTCTTATTCCCCGTTATAAATATATAATTAGCCCATTAACCATTTCATTCTTGGATTCGATAGTATAATCGTTGCCATGAATTTATTCAAACATGATTATCATAGCGAAAATAATATCTAACACTGCATCCCACATAGTAGTAAATAATGCTAAGTAGGTCTACAAAGGTATAATTAAAAGTGGAAATCTCTAGTTCTGAATGAAACATAAAGTCACTTCGCCCATTTCAGTGTGTAAGAAGCATACAATTAGTTTACCGTTAAATATGAAAACACGTTCTTATAATTTAATTTGGAAAACACGATCAATTTAGAATTACGTTTCAGTACTGTGTACGTATAGTAACGCATTCAAAATAAGAAAGATTTTAGCATAAATTTGTATACTTATTTACCGATATTTATACGAATAGTATTCGGCATTTTACTCTGGAGTTCATACGAGTTCTATAATTATTTAACCAAATGCAGAGATACAAGTAATTCTTTCTCTGAGAATATTATCCAAATATGAACTACATTTCCTTGTTGTGTAAATAGACTCGTATATTAAAATTTAAAGCTAACAATTTTAGAGAATAAATAAATACGTTCTTCGTAACTTCTATGTAGCTACAGTAACGCATTAAAAATAAGAAATATTTTTAGCATAAATTTGTATTCTTATTTACCGATATATACACGAATACTAAATTCGGCATTTTACTCTCGAGTTCATACGAGTTCTATAATTATTTAACCAAATGCAGAGATACAATTAATTTTTTTCTCTGAGAATATTATCCAAATATGAATTTCATTTCCTTGTTGTGTAAAAAGACACGTATATTAAAATTTAAGGCTAACAATTTTAGAGTATAAATAAATACGTTCTTCGTAACTTCTATGTAGCTACTGTAACGCATAAAAAATAAGAAATATTTTAGCATAAATTTGTATTCTTATTTACCGATATTTACACGAATAGAAAATTCGGCATTTTATTCTCGAGTTCATACGAGTTCTATAATTACTTAACCAATAAATACAGAGATACAAGTAATTTTTTTTTTCTCTGAGAATATTATCCAATTTTGAATTACATTTCCTTGTTGTGTAACTAGACTCGTATATTAAAAGTATCAATTTTAGAGTATAAATTAATATGTTCTTCGTAACTAATTTCTCATTATGAATACGAATAGTGAGTTCGCCATTTTACTCTTAAATTTGTATTCTTATTTACCGATATTTACACGAATAGAAAATTCGGCATTTTATTCTCGAGTTCATACGAGTTCTATAATTACTTAACCAATAAATACAGAGATACAAGTAATTTTTTTTTCTCTGAGAATATTATCCAATTTTGAATTACATTTCCTTGTTGTGCAACTAGACTCGTATATTAAAAGTATCAATTTTAGAGTATAAATTAATATGTTCTTCGTAACTAATTTCTCATTATGAATACGAATAGTGAGTTCGCCATTTTACTCTTCAGTTAGATAGTGCAATGGTTGCCTGTAACGCCTTAGAACACGATTTTCTTTACTGAAATAACTGTTAATATCTGTCGCGTGTAACTAGAAGATTCAGAGACTGTGTATGCAGCTAATACAGAACATTTAAGCGTAATTCGGCAGCTGCAGCGTAGCGCGGATGAGTAACGGACGCTTTGGCGGCGGGCTAGCGGCTACGACGCCATTTCGCGTGTCGTTTGGCTCGGCCGACGGCGGCTGCCGATGCCGGCCGAACAGCGCTCGCCGGCCGCCATCTTAGTGGGCCGATCCCCGGGCGAACACGCCCGCCGCGCGCATCATGTCCGCCGTCGGCGTTGTCCGCAGCTGTCGTCCTTTCCCGTGCTCCGTGCGTCCGCGGGTTCGTCTAAATCTCTCTACGTACTCTACGGACAATTTTTACTGACATTATTTCACGCGACCAGTTACCAAGCTCAGTGTTAACAGCTGATGAACGTTTCCGTTGATACAAACTTTTTAGTACGACTTTTTCCTGCCTAAATATTCATTTTATAAATTCAGACCTTAATTCTTGTCGCCATCCAGTGTTCGTTGAAGTTACGTACGCGCGTAGCCTTGTACATTAAAACACCTTCGGGCATTTCAAAAGGAACAGGTGTAATTCAAACTAATTTTTTCAAGTTTTACTCAAACGTTCAAATCAGTTTGCACAATAATATTTTCATTAATATTTTCTGGTGTTTAAAATCCCATCATTGTAAGAAAAATTAGAATTATGTGAAAATATTGGTATCATGTATTAATATATGACATGTTAAAGTAAATTCATAGTCTCTTCTCCTGTTTAATTCCATTGAAGATTTGTGTGTTTGTGTGTGTGTGAGAAACTGTGTATATTACACACTAAGTACGCTACACCAAACAAAAGGCATTGTGTTTTTAAAAACACAGTCTCGGTTAACAAGAGAATTTTTGTTGGTTTTAGGCTACCCGTTTCAGTTTGCTTGTAAGACCATCTTCTGGCTGATTGCAAAACAATAATGTTATAAATATTAAGAAGGATGTACAGAAGATGATATTATGGGAATGAACAATAAAATAATAACAGTGTGAAAGTGTTATAACCATGACAGCCGATTATGGGTTGCCTAAGAGCAATAAAGAAATTCTCTTGCGATCGAGACTGTGTTTTTAAAAATATAATTTCATTAACGATCACTGTTTCTCCAGAAAAGTATTATAAAATTGCCAAGAAAAGGCACTTGTACTGTATTAAATTTTTTTTCCTCACAAAATTGTAAAACAAGAAATTTTATTACGATTCACTAACAGAAACATTTTCGCGTTAATCTCTGGAAAGTCGGTTACGTAACGGTCAGTGTAATTTTTACGCTAGAAATGGATATATTTGTTAGTTAAAGAAGTATTTGTAACATGTAACAATTACAATGTAATTTCGAATCGATAGGATTCACAAGAAAAAAGTGATTTTTTTTCTACATTCACGCCATAGAATATGCCTTTACTACAAAAACCAAAATGCATGTTGCTTATATAAAGAAAACACTATACTGCAACAACCTTATGCTTATTTTTGTTTTGTTGTTCCCCAAGTTTTTATGAAATTCACAATTAAATGTAAATGACTTAACGTCCTGTACGCTCTAAATTTTTGTTAACGTCAAATTTCACAGCTCTTTAACACACGTGAATGGCCTATTATCACATGTACACATTAAAATTTGCAGCAACATTTTTGGTATACTCAATTCATGCTTAAATGTTAGTTTTTATAATCGATACGCTTTTATTCTTGTTACAGTGAAGTATTTATTTAGGTTCTAGACACCTTTAGCTCTTCACATTAAAGAATTTCACTGCATTTACGTTGGAATAACCCTGATTTCTTTTCACATAAGACACCCATATATTCAAAACAGCACTATAAATGTATAAATGGTACTCAAATAATATGTTTGTCGTTAAAAATATATGATCGTAAGTAAAATCGCCGCTTAAAAATTATGTTGTGAGCTGATTCGATCTGTAGGTGTAAAAACTACCTTGTGTTATTCATGTTAAAATCCATTGAGATACCTTTAATGTAAAAAGCAAAAAAGCAAAAGGCTTGTCCGACGTAAGTAAATATTATATTGCAGAAACAAAACTTCGTTTGATTTAACGATACGGGTATTTCCATAGTTATCTGATCTTAAACTTTAAACCAAATAGTTGTTTATTATACATGAACAGATAAAAATTAGCGTTTTTAAATAATGGGCTGCTGGCTGCTTTATTTTCAGTAATAACAAGTGACTTGTGGACACATGTAAATTTTGTTTGCGTTACACTCGGCAATTGAGTTATAAAAGGGGGGACATGCCTTTTACTGTTGACTCGCCCGTCATTTTTATCGTTACCATATAAAAAAATAACATACGTCTGCCGTTACGATTAAATAGTATTAGCAACAGTGGTTTTCCCATCGTACGACGTGTGCTGTTATAAGGTATTAATTCAGACATTTAACAACTATTAGTTTAAAAATATGAGTGTACACCAATATGCGTTTTGGAGTATAATGCTAGAAGCACTCATGACACGAAAGTTTTGTAAATTCGGTGACGCTCATTGTACGCGCTACAAAAATTACAGTGAGCCACCGCAAATTTCTCTATGACCCGGGCTGGCAGAAGTATCTTTTGTTTTCATTTCTGTTTAACTAATTTTATGATAAACTTTTTCAAATATTTGTAGTGTTTCTTTTTTGTTGAATACCTTCGAAACTCAGCGTTATAAAAATTAAGTGAAAGCTGTAGTGAAATATAGTAACCTTTGAATTAATATGCTGATACGTAAACGATATAGCTGCAGTAATTATATTTAGGAGTCAACTACAATTTCGCTCATCAGTTTCGAGGACTGTGGGTTTCTAGACACTTATAAGAGCGTTAGTGTCATCAAATGCACCATTTAGCAGCAAATTACAGTTCAATAAATACGCTGTTGTTGATTTTATCACAATTACATCGTCAGCGAAAATTTTAATCGTGCTGTAAGTATTCCTTACTGAATGATTTCAATTCGCATCTGCTTTTTTCCTCACTCTAAAAATGTGATCCAATGATTTCTTGTTTGTGTAGTTTTCACTTGATGCACTGAGCTGTAAACGTCACGAAAACGCACTCACTCTCTTCTTAAGTTTTCTAAAAGTACTTTGAGAAATATTACTCGTCCCGTTTCCTTGTGTACACTATTCAGAGGAGTTGCGTTAATATATTTTCAGTAGCTTCACCTTCTAATTCCCGCACTGCTATTTCATTCTGTCTGCGAATCTTTTTAGAGTAAAATTTATTTGTTGTAATAAATTTTTATTCAGCTCATTTTCGTTACAGTACACCGCACAGAATACAGTATCACAGTTTTAGAACTCTGTTTCAGTATCTTTTTACGACTTAAGTATTTACTGTTGATTTCTGGAAAGCTAAATTACCATATAGGCAAAAAAAAAAAAAAAAAAAAAAAAAAAAAAAAAAAAATGTTGTTTTTTCAAAATGAAATTGATTTGTACGAAGTTTTATTGAATTAAGTAAATATACATATTTTATGTATTGCCTTTTAAAATGTGGAATAATACGTTAAGCATATATAATTGTAAGAAAAAGACCAGTGTCCTCTTATCAAAACATTCAATTTTGTCTTGCAGAAAGCTTGCGGCAACAGTTAGTTACTTTTTGTTCGTTCTTACGTTATGCTTTGCATATTCAAGCCTCGTAATTCGTATCTACAATGCTTGTAGCAGTGCTAATTTTATCAATGATGAAGTCCACTGACTACACGGACAAGTCTCTTATTTAATTCATTAGAAATTCGTTAATATTTGTTATCATCTATCTTTTCTTCACGAAAATGAGCCCATTTGGAAACTTGGAAACTGCCTTAGGAAACTTGGTTTGGCTTTCCATTTTAGTTTTATATATTATCTTCCATTCTCTGGTACATTATTGTTTTTCGCTTCAGAGGAATTTATTCTAATTTTCCAGGATATATATTTATATATACGTATATATAAATTTCTTTTCCTCCACCTAGTCAACTGGTGGCAATTCTCAAACTTAAAATCAAGAAACGTCTCTGCCCTGGGTATATTTTTATTTGCCACATGCAAATTTTATAGACTTTTTTATATGCCTAAACAGTTTCACTAGAAATATTTCTCTTGCAGCTAACTCTGTTTGCTTCAGTTCTCTCGATATGACGGTAAGGGTTAACTGCAAAACTTCGCGTATCGTTCTATTTCCTGGTTACATTCATTGCCTTAATTGAAGGCTTACGCATTGTGCTCCCAATATTTATCATTTTTTACGCAGCTCCGAATTTTTGATTGTGACGAATTTCTTCTTCTCAGTTTTCTTCTTCACCTTTTTTTACATGTATGATCATCAGATTTCTTTTCGATTACTGTTTTATCTATTATTTCACCGCAAAAGTTATATTTTTGTACTTTCTTCTTATTGCCAATTTTGTTTCCATTAATTTGGTGCTTCTTTGTTGTAAGTAACATGGTCTCACTTCATGAATGACAAGTACACAATGGTTTTGTGTTTCCTGCGCTTTCTTTAAAGACCGCAGTCTGTTAAGAACTTAGTTGTGATATTAGACTCCAAGATTAAAAGTTAAATTTGAAAAGCAAGGGAGCCTACTTAACACAGTAACGCTGATTGCGCGTGTTTCATTAATGTTACAGAAGTTGTTACTGATTTTTCGTATATAGTTTACTTATGTATTTGTCCTTTTCCAAACGATATTTTTTCTTTTGATATATTTGAATACTTCATTTTATTGCCACAAAATTATACCTGTTACCTTGAAACTCTAAAACTGTCATACGTAGGGCGTATTCAGCTTACATGGTCATATTCACTATTTTATTAATATAAATTGGTTAGACTATTATTTATATTAACTAGAATCATTTTTGATGTCAAGGTTGAATTAAATATAATACTAAAAAAAAGAAACACAAAAAGCCAAGAAAAAAGAAAAAGAACAAAAATAAAAGAAACGTTTCACGTTCTACGTAAATTCCTTCCAAATTGACGTACAAAAGTGTGGTACTGGCAACTTCGACAGAACTAGAGCTACGCCAACTAGATTCGGCCTAAAACTATTTTTAAACCTATTAAAACTATACTACTCTATAGTACCCATACAACGATATGTCCGTGCCTGGGCGAAATATTCGAGTCTTCGCATATCCGTGTAGGTAGACTAATGCATTTTTAAATTGTTTATATTATTTTTATTTATTTTTTTATACTTCTTGTGGTCCATAGACATTAGTTTCGGTATTAGGAACGCGTATGTAATGTAACTAACTACAAGTAAGCAGTTGCCTTTTAGGCTACATATTCGATGTTTATTAGACTACTGAGTTGTCTATGAGTCATACGATTACTGATTGAGAGTTAAGCCTTTATATAATAACACTTGATAGTAACACATTAACGATCGGCGAATCGACCCGGAACTTTCGTTATGTTGAAGACTCATACAGAAAATAATTTGATCGTATTTAGCTGGGAGTCTGGGACATATTTAAAAAGTAGGCCCCCGTCTATAACTGTCCCCAGTGACTCGAAAAGTATAGTTATGTTTGTAGCCCACCATAACTGTTTTGAGAGCAGACTTTGGCGTAAATTGACATGTTCTATTCAACTCTCCCGGTATTGTGTTTGTAATTTCACATTGTTTATTGTTCTTCGTCACCGTGACGCATACGCTTACATACGGAACCACAGGGACTGATAACTTTTATAGTTTAGTTCCTTCCAAAATCAAACAACAACAAAAAGAACCACATTATGATCTTCTTGTACGTTCGAAAATCGATTATTAAAGCGTCAGTAAAAAGTAGTAAGTGCAAAAACATACTGTGAGAATTCCGACATTTTCTGTTATTCGATGAATGACGCGTATGTAAAAATTATATGGAGTATTGGGTGAGTGGTGTCTGTTTATCCGGACATGAGAAAGCAAGTTGGAGAATTGAAGGGGCAAACTGCCGTGGAAGAGTGCGACGTTTAAGGATTCCGGTCGGTAGGGAAACGTGTCCGGATGGCCGAGGCGGTTGAGGAATCCGTTCGCAAGAAGCGGAGAATCCGATTTCGTATCCGTATCCGGGATTATTTTTTTTTTATCCTCGCCGTTGAATCTTAAGTGGAAGACCCGTAACAGCTAATAAGTTTGTAAAGTTATGTTTCGTACGTAAAATGTAGAGAAGGCGGACAAAAGAAAGCATTTTACTGCGAGAACTCTTTAAGTCGATGCAACGCATACACTGCATAATATGTTTGTTCTGTGCTTTTTTTTCGTCTTTTTTCTAGAGTCCTTATACGGAAATACAGTATTGTCGTGTATTGAACGTTACTTGAAAATTGCGAACTGACGAAAGGAGACTGGTTATAGATGTAAATAACGACCTCATAAAGTGATTGTGCAACTGGAACAGACAAATAATATTTAGCATATTTGATATGAAAGAAGGAAGTTCGATCTGTGCTAAAGCGAAATCGCGGTGAAATGTCACGGATATGACAAGTGTGTTGGGGTAAGAATCATTACAGCAAAGAGATGAGACGGAAACCTGTCTCGAAAGATGAATTAGTACTTTTCTTCTCGTATCCAGAAATACTTCGTCATTTCACAGTTCTACGAGAATCGCGATAAAATTCAGATAATCAGAATCTCGCACGGATATAAGCTACATGTTTATTTTTTTCCGACACTGTATTCGAGATCGGATCGGCAGAGAGATAGTTTCAGAGGTGGTGTATTGCAGGCTGCGAAGCGCTCAGATGCAAGTTGCACGATAGTCGTAACCGTGCAGATGGTACGATATCTGTATGCGAAAGCCGCGAGTTGCTTGGGGTACTTCAATAATTTATCCACGCAGTTCCTCACGTCAAAAGGTAATCTATGTTACCAATCGAATTATCCTCTCGTGTTTCATAGCAGAAATACGAAGTTACAGGTTGCCTATCTAACGCCTTGCAGGGGCAACAAAACTGTATTCTCAGTTACTGCATGCGGACTAATTGTTGACAGAATTTGAAAATTTAAAATGCTGTAATAATCTTCTCATTAAGAGGTATAATGTTCTGTTAACGGTTTAGCACCGTGAGACAAATATGTCTACATAACATATTTTCTTTCTTTGTGTGTGAGGAATGTTTCCTGAATGTTTGGTCGTATCTTTTTGTAACACCCTGTATACATGTAGTTTTCTCAGAATCAACAACCTTTACATATAATTCCAAACCACTACTTATATGTTTAATGTGCTAATTTTAACAGGTTAATTCATTCGGCTAAAGTTATCAGTCGGATAAAGCATGGGAGTTCGAATCATTACCGGTAAACAAACTTGTTTTATTTACTAATGGCCCAGATCACGTACTGTCTTACCTGTCTTCGGCTAATGGCGTGAAAAAGCTGAAGTCCACTAACTGTAGTCTGAGAGGATTTCTGTTCTCCCGATTGAACAAGAGACAGCGCTTCATATATCCTTATTAATGACGCATGTATTTCACATTAAGTAAGCTGCGCTAAGTGTTGTTTAAAATATAGAAATCATATTTCGAACCAAACTAAAACACTACCTTCCCTGTCGATTATGGAACGAGTTCTGTATTAGGAAACTTTCTCGCAGGCGAAATCAAAATAATATTAGTTATATTGTTCTATCGTTGTGGCGAATTATCGGAATTTCTGTAGCATCCACCGAGGCCTTATAACCAGTATATAACATCATTGGTGGCACTGAAGCTTCGCCGCCCCAAGTATTTAATGAAACCTCATCATCAAATTAGATCTTATTTTCAGCCTTTTCTGTTATGATATTGCAAAACGGTAACCATTTTTCGTTTGCAGGTATACGACCTCGCTTTTAGGACACTCAATTTAAAATAAAATATTTTAGACGTCATGTAACATTTGAAATTTACCGCTAAAACAAAGTAAAATAAAGATTACACAGATTACACGTAAATGTGTCTTGATTAATCGTCTACTAAACCTCCGTTGTTAGCAGACGACCGTGCTGTCAAAACTTTCCTTTCCAGAAAGCTTGACGTGACATGACGTGAGGGTTCTTTGACGAACAGTGTGTATGCCGCCATTAGAAATACATTGTGGAATGTTCTGACAGAACGTGACGTGACGTGACGGACAGTGTGAATTGCCCTATATACAGTAATGAGTTAATTGATTTGCTATTTTTATTACTCTGTTTCCAATTTCATTATACTGCGGGTCGTTATAAAAGAACCATTTGTCATGGATAACAAGTATCTTTATTCTTTTCAGTGTTCCTACGAAAACTACAGTTCACTTGGATAGCAATGAGTCCCATTAATTTGCTGTTTTTGTTCATCTGCTACCAATCTCGATCAACTGCGGGCTTTTCGTTCAATAGTATGACTGTAATAAATGTGTTATTTGTCGTTGATAACAGGTATTTTTATTCTTCTCGGTGTTTTTCTGATAACTACAATCTCCTTTAAGTGTATGTAACGGTAAAATTTTACTTACCATCCCGTTGGCCTCTTATGATTATGTTGGCAACATCAGCAAAACACTAGAAAGCCGTAACCAAGATGTTGATATTCATAGTAATCCATACAGTGTGAGCTGATTAGTGTTTCGAACTGATGATAAATAAATAATGCTGGTTGTCGGGTTTTTGTGTGCCCTGGTTCACTCAGTAGTAGTAATTGTCCCCGTAAAACGAAGATTTCATGACAAAACATTTGCATCGTCAAGCGAATGGCTACAACGTCACAAGACTGACAACATAATCACGCGAGGCCACCAGGACAGTAAATAAAATTTTAGCGCACGTAACACGTTATTTTCATAACACGATTTGACAATGTAGGCCTATCTGTTAATTCAAGTATTGCGGAAGTGTTAGCTTACAACCTTCCTATCGGTACTCAGCAATAACAATTGGGCAATACATAACTCTGGGTAGTAAAAGTTTATGGCTCGTTGTCTCTGGTCATAGGGGTGGGTTATGAATGTCAGCTTCTATGCCCTAAGCAGCTACCCAAACTGTTTAAACAAGATCAATAATTAATCTGTAGTTTAGCCAGTCTATCAAACTGCATATGATGACGCGAAAAATATATTTAAATAAACATGAATTAAGGCTCTGAATAACCAACAAAATGAAATCTAAGGTAATGTTCAGGAGAGATTTACTCACGAAGTAATTTTTATATACATGTAGTTTATTACCCTTAAAAGATGCAACAGAACTACTAAAGGAACTGCATACACTACCCTTGTCCGTCCTTTTTTTGGAGTATTGCTGCCCAGTGTGGGATCCTTATCAGGTGGGTTTGACGGAGGACATCGAAAGAGTCCAAAGAAGGGCAGCTCGTTTGGTATTGTCACCATACAAGGAAGACAGCGTTACGGAAATGATACAGGATCTGGGATGGGAATCATTAGATCAACGGCGCTTATCGCTGCGGCGTGGGCTACTTACGAAACTCCAATCGCCAACATTCTCCTCCGAATGCGAAAATATATTGTTGCCCGCACTTACGTAGGTAGACATGATCATCAGAATAAAATACGAGTAATCAGAGCTGAAACAAAGAGATTCAGGTGTTCTTTCTTACCGCGCGCTATTCGAGAACGGAATGGGAGATAAATAGTATAATGGTGGTTCGATGAACCCTCTGCCAGGCACTTAAATGTGATTTGCAGAATATCCCCTGTAGATGTAGATGTAGATCACTGGCGACGTGTGCTATGTGCTCGCTGGTTCACTGAACCCCCAGGAAAAAGTTAGTCATGAAAAGAAGTAGAAAATAAATAAATAAAATAAAAAGTGTTTTTAAACTATCATTTTTCGTTTCGATCTTTTGTCAGATCATTTTATATGCAAACGCAAAGTATTTTTATCGCATGTGAAACATTTTACGTCGTGGAGACAGCACGTATACTATTCGAAGCGCGGTCGCATAATATTGGCGGCAGTAGCCGCAGCGTTGCAATGCGCATGCGCTGCCGAGGTTCAAATTCTCTGCTGAACCCCCTGGAGGCAGCATATGCCCGCTCCCGCGGCAGGGAGGGGCGAGGGGAAACGACGCTTCTAACACTGGCGTTGGAGCTGGTAGAGACGCCAGTTCCTGGCTACTCGAGCTCTGGCGGTTACGCACGAATGGTCCCGAAGCAAAGGCAATGGAGCTACTGCGCACCTCGCCTTGCGCATCGGCAAATCCTTCATGAAGGCAACATCCGCCCTTCGTATTTGTTATTGCCGGATTGAGATTCATCAAAAACACTATGAATTAAAGACGCATGGACTGTAAATACCTTCAGAAGATCCGATCATGAATAATAATGAAGTTACTACTCTCCACCTAGCAAAGTTAGCAGTGCTGTTATCGGCGTCTTGCTGTGCTGTCGAAGGAAGCGGATTCGATACCGACTTCAAGCAATGTGTTTTTTTTTTTTTTTTTTTTTTTTTTTTTTTTTTTTTTTTTTTTTTTTCCAACCCAATCCCCTTACGGGAAGAGCAATGTCCTTAGTATTGTTACTTTTCACAAATCTTTGGACATATCAGCAAATGCGCCGCGATTTTGAGAATAAATGACATTTATACTCTTCTTTGTAATAAATCGGCCTATCTAACTATATACATGTGGCGTCTATTCCGAAAGAACAGAAATCTTTTCTGGTCCTGCAGTTTTTATTGTTTTCATATTCACAGATTATATGACTTCAACTGTGAATGGGCAAAGCTGAAAATGTGTACCCAGCCGGAATTCGAACCCGGGTATCCTGAAATCTAGGCAGTTGCGCTGACCCCTACACCCCTGGAGACACAGCGATCACCAAACCTGCACGGTATTACTCAAGTGTGCCTCCCGTCAGATAAAAATTTGCAACTTTACCCCGCCCACTAGGACTCAAACTCGTAGTTATTGCCAACTAATTCCCGTGAGAGTAAGAGCCTAGGAGTGCCTACCCACCGAGAAAGCATCATTGCCCGTCATCGGCATTTATGTTATAGACTAGGTTATACAGCAGAATCAAACAGTTGCAGTCTGAAGTCTCGGTAACAACTGGGCGTAGTGCGCTCCCGGGGGAATTCGCGTGTTTGCGTGATTTAAAGCCGTTAACGAGGCAGGACGCGTTTGTCGGCGCGCGCGACCTTGAGGATGTTACGTAGCGATGCGCCGACAACAGTCGCCGAGACCCAGTGTGCATACAGAAGGCCGACAGGAGGACTTTCTTGCTCTCAGTAGTTCGGCGTTTGCTGCAACATTCAATGTGACACCACCAGCAGCGAAAAACTGGCCGCAATATAACTTCTCATCTGTAAAAATGCGTGTATGTATGGTCCCTGTAGACTCCAAGACGGCTGGAAAAATGATTGATGAAATATTCAGGAAATCTTCAGATTAGCCCATCTGGACATCCCGTGAAGTCTGGTAGCGAGTGGATCAAGATATTTATTAACGTGTACGTAAAATGTAGCTTCTAACATTTCGAACATCAGTAGCTCCCGTGGCTCACCTGTAGACGGGGATACTACCAAATTTGCTAATATTTTGCACGCAGAATGTATTAAACGTGAGCTGTCGAATGCGTAAAAGTTGCTCATAATACACACCCAGGTGGGCAAATACCAGAAAACATATGTAACGATTTGTCAAACCATACTACAATAATTTATTACGAAGAGATAAATTTTTAGTCCCAATATATATTTTCTTATGGGTATGTGTGTTAGAAATGAAGCAAGCGATATTTCAAAGCAATAACAGCGGAAAAACTCGGCTTTTCACATGTTCACGGTATCACCGCTTGGAAAAAAAAAAAAAAAAAAAAAAAACACTCACACGCCTCAAAACTACCGCTGCGATGACGTTCATTTTATATCTACATCTACATCGGATATTCTGCAAATCACATTTAAGTGCCTGTCAGAGGGTTCATCGAACCACCGTTATACTATTTTCGAGCTCTGATTTCTAGTATTGTATTCTGATGATCATTTCCTACCTATGTACGTGGAAGTCAACAATATATATTTGGGCTAAGACCTGTGATCGATGGTACATTCTGTTATTTCTAATAACTACAGATTATATGTATCTACAATACAGAAGTATAAAGATATCCCGTATACTGGTTTTCCGACATCTTGATGACGTCATGGGTCAAAGCAGACGGGGGTATCCCAGTCTACAGTTATGCCGCTCTCGTAGCGGTGAAAGAGCCAACCGTCTTTCTTCTGTAAGTACAGTACTGCCGCTTGGAGCGCTAGCGTCACTTTCCTGACTGTTCCTGATTATTGTCTGCAGTGAACAGATAAGTTTATCAATTACGGCAGCACCAAATTTAACATCCAAAATGTCTCGTGTGCTCTCTGAGCTGGAGTAGCAGGTAACTGTGCGGTTCGTAAATTTTTTTTAAAAATTTTTTTTTATTTATTTTTACGGAAAATATCTTCCGCTCCACCAGGCCGGCTGGTAACGGCAATTTTTAATTAAACACAGTCTTGGTTGCAATGCTTTCCCGTATCGCCTTTTTCGGGCATAATCAGAATCTGGAACAGGCCTACTCTCATCACGAACAGTGATAATAAGAAGTAGACTACTGCTGACCGTATAACAATGTTTTACATCGGTCAGCTGTCAAAGTATTTCCCGACAAAGCCTGGCAGTGTCAGCATTTATAGGTAGCACTTATTGTAGGGCACCTGTCAAAAACCTAAGGGGAAAAAAAAAAAAAGAAAACGGAAGTGAACTTTAAGTGCGCTCCTATCCTTCACGATCATGAAGTAAGAAGTTAACAGAAATTTTAAAGAATTGCAAGTTTTCAACTCTCCCTGCACGTCGTTTTATAAGTTGCTCATTGCTGAAAGCAGATATGCGTAATGATAAAGGTAGGCATGGTCCTGTTTGGAGGTGGTATGCCGTTGTCTTCCTCCAACCTTCGAACTGACTTACCCAGCCAGTTATAGGGGGACCTACAGTTTAACGTGGTGCTACTCGGTATTTTTCACATGAGCAATACTGCCAGAGGTGAAAGTAGTGGAAAGTGACACATAAAAATCCTAGGACCTGACGGGGATCGAACCCACGACCTTAGCATTTGTAGTCTGGCACTCTACCACTGTGCTACCGAGGCGCACACGCGTAATGATAGTCTAATGAAAAAGGAGACCCAAAGCATGAAGCTGTGAAATTGAACGTAAAAATGGATAAATTTACCTACAGTAAGCTTGCAGAAACATCCACGATAGCACATACAGAGGCGGAATTTAACAGAATTGGACACATCAGAAATTTTTTTTTAATTTCTAAACACGCCATGCGATGGCAACTGCATGGCCATTGGTGATTAAAACACAAATACCGTTAACGACAACACAACACGCCGATGTGATGCTGGCTAAGTGATTGCGTCATAGACTCTGATCTAAAGGTTTTCGGGTTTGAATCTACTTCATGCTTTTTATGTCTCCCTTATCAACAGTTGTCTCTACTACATCGGTCATAAAAGGTAATTAGGACAGTACCATTCCATAACACACCATTGCGTTACTCAAACTTACTGCCAGTTTCCAGAGCATTCTAGGCTTCTGTTAGGCAGCGGGACTATTTCACATTATTGTTTTCGACTATTCAGGGCTTACTTAAACATGAAATGTACCGTAAGAATGGTAAAGAGAGTCTAAAGAATAATATCTGTTCATGTGCAGCGTGCTTTCGTGATCTTTTTCTTAATACTTTCAGACGCGTTGACCACTCCGCCACCGAGGACACTCTTAATACTTTCACTACACAGTTTCAAAATCTTCCAGTCACGATATTGTGCGAATTAAAATCAACTAACTTCTACGCCGTAATAACTTTATCTTTTTGTTTTCCTTCCTTTCTGTTGTGTCCTTATATCGGCGCCGACCGCCCCCCGTAGCTCGAAGGGCACCGTCGCTGGTTACCACGTAGGGGTCTCGGGTTCGATTCCCGGCAGGTGACTGGGTGTTGTGTATTGTCTTCGCCATCATTTTCATAATCCATCGACGTGCAAGTCGTCCAAGCGGCGTCAAGTGAAAAGACTTACACTTGGCGGCCGAACAGTCGCACGCTGCATCAAAATCAAATGTTTGTTAAGCTTATGGGACGTAACTGCTGGGTCATCAGTCCCACTAATTTACAGACTACTTATAAACTACCTTATACTGAAGACAACACAAATAACCATACCTGAGGAAGGATTCGTACCCCCGACGGGGAACGGCCTCGCGCATCGGAGCATAGCGCCTCTACGCGCTCGGCTACTCCGTCGCGGTACATGCGGGATCTCCCGGCCGAAGTGCCATGCTATCATTTCATTTCATATATCTCCCAAAAAGTTCTAGAAGTGAATATTTTTAGTGTTGGGAGAAATTTCAATATAATCCTTTTCCTGTTTAGTTGCTTCTATCTTCACAACATGAAAGCTTTGAAAACAAATATTGTTTATTTACATCTACATGGGATATTCTGCAAATCACATTCAAGTGCCTGGCAAAGGGTTCATCGAACCACCGTTATACTATTTATCTCCCATTCCATTCTCGAATAGCGCGCGGGAATAAAGAACACGTTAATCTCTCCGTTCGAGCTCTGATTTCGTATTGTATTCTGATGATTGTTTCTACCTATGTACGTGGAAGTCAACAATATATTTTCGCATTCGGAGGAGAATGTTGGCGATTGGAGTTTCGTAAGTAGCCCACGCCGCAGCGATTAGCGCCATTGTTGTAATGATTCCCATCCCAGATCTTGTATCATTTCCGTAACGCTGTCTCCCCTGTATCAGGACAATACAAAATGGGCTGCCCTTCTTTGGACTCTTTCGATGTCCTCCATCAAACCCACCTGATAAGGATCCCACACTGGGCAACAATACTCCAAAAAAGGACGGTCAAGCGTAGTGTATGCAGTTTCTTTAGTAGTTCTGTTGCATCTTTTAAGGGTTCTGACAATAAAACGCAGTCTCTGGTTCGCCTTTCCCACCACATTATCTACGTGTTCTTTCCAGTTTAATTCTGAAGTAATAGTAATTCCTAGGTATTTTGTGGAGTTTACGGCATTCACGTGTGATTGATTTATCTTGTAAACAAAGTTTAACGGATTTCTTTTCGTACTCATGTGGACGGCATCACACTTGTCATTATTTACACTCAATTGCTAATTTTTACGCCATAGTGATATCTTATTCTGATCGTTCTGTAGTTAGTGTTGATCTTCAGATGATTCTACTAGACGGTAAATGACGGCGTCATCTGCAAACAAACTATGAGAGCTGCTTATATTTTCTCCCAAATCGTTTCCGTACATAAGGAATAGCAGAGGACCAATAACACTACCCTGTGGAACGCCCTTTACTACATGTGTTTTAGTCGGTGCCTTGCCATCGATTACTACGAACTGTGTCCTGTCTGACAGGAAATCCCCTATCCAATCGTAAATTTGGGGCGGTATACCATAACCACGCAATTTGATTAAAAGCCGTTTGTGAGGTAGGGTGTCAACAGCCTTCTGGAAAAAAAGGGAACTAAGCTCGCACTTACAATAATTAGTCAAAATCCTGGAACACGTCCTAATACATCGAGAAGAAGACAGTAAGTGACGAACAGTTCCGCTCTCTCCCTTCAGCTTGTTGCAAAAAAGTTGAATGTGACAAATGTCACATGTTTATCGATACGCTGGCAGAGAGAGCGCAGAAGTCAGCGACAAGCAATGTACAAGTTAATTAAAAAAACCATTAATGTATTAAAAAACTTCCTGGCAGATTAAAGTTATGTGCCGGAACCGGGACACGAACCTGGGACCTTTGCCTTTCGCGGGCAAGCGCACTACCGACTGTGCTTTCCCAACACAACTCACGATGCCGCCTCACAACTTTACTTCCGCCTGTACCTCGCCTCCTACTTTCCAAACTTAGTATAATCTCTGAAATGACACGAGATATGAAAAAACCGTAAACGAGCAAAGTTTTAGAGAATTTTCCGTTCTACAAATTCGGTTATTCAATTTTCGTGTCAGATGAATGGTTAAGCCGTTATTGACATTTAAATTTCGAGCTGTTAAAAGACGATCGCAAAGGCCCATTTTTAGTGTCTAAAGTGGGCCAATTATAATTGTACACGAACATTACTGCTTCGGCAGCTTGCCCACCACTAGGAGCGCTAGTATCGTCACAACTGTCATACGGTAAGACGTTTCACAGCAGTATCGCGACCGTTTACGTTAGACTGTGATATAATTTAACTATCTTCTCGGGCGGCTGGTACTTCCCGAGACACAGCGACCCCCCGCGCGTGCTCGGCTCGTGTAGCAGGCAGCCCATCGGCTGCAGTAACGACGGCGCTAGTGTCTCGGCGACAGCCGCCCTCCAGACGCGGACACAGAGTGGCACAGTGTTGCGGACAAGGCGGCCTCTGTGTGAGGCTCAGAGCCGCCCTCTGGCCTCTGTCACACACACACGCAGCCGCCGTAACGGGCCAATAATAATAACGCGCCAGTACCTGTCGCCCCGCTCGCCTCGTAGCGAAGCGTTTTTACGTCCGGTGCGCGGTAGCCGCGAGCAGCCACCTGTGGCAGACGCACTGCACGGCCACTTAAAACGCTGCCGCCGAGGCGGTACGGCCGACTGCTGCTACACGCGTTCTCGGCAGGGACCTACTCCACTGCCGCGAGCGTCACCGACTGACCTAGCAGCGGACGGGCAAAGTGGATAACGAGCACTTGCAGGTTTCTTAAAGGCGAGATAGAACAGAAAAAACTCACTTTTTTTTTCAATCTCGTTCAAAATTTGAAATTTTCTTAACGTCTACATCTACACAGGTACTCTGCAAATCACATAAGTTCACAGAGAGTTCGTTAACCACTTTCATAACCTTTCTCTACCGCTCCATTCTCTAATAGCGCGCGGGAAGAAAGAACACCTGAATCGTTCCCTTTTCGATATGATATCTCTTATTTTATTCGGATGGTCATGTCTCCTTACGTAGGTAGGTCTACATCTACATCTACATCGATACTCTGCAAATCACATTTAAGTGCCTGGCAGAGGGTTCATTAACCACCTTCATAACTTTTCTCTACCGTTCCATTCTCTAATAGCGCGCGGGAAGAAAGAACACCTAAATCGTTCCGTTGTCGATCTGATTTCTCTTATTTTATTGGGATGGTCATGTCTCCCTAAGTAGGTGGGTGCTAGCAAAATATTTTCACATTCAGAACTAAAAGTCGGTGATTGAAACTTCGCAAACAGATCACGCCGCAATGAATAACGTCTTTCTTTTAATGATTTCCACCCCAATTCGTGCAACATTTCCGTGACGCTTTCCCCCCCGTAACGTGATAAAACAAAACGAGCTGCCCTTCTCTGAACCTTCTCAATATCTTCCGTCAGTCCCACCTGGTGAGGGTCCCACAAGGGGCAACAGTACTCCAGGAGAGGACGCACAAGTGTGATGTAGGCAGTCTCTTTGGTGGAGCTGGTGCATCGTCTAAGCGTTCTGCCAATGAAACGTAACCTTTGGTTCGCCTTCCCCACAATATTTTCTATGTGTTCTCTCCAGTCAAAGTTGTTCGTAATTGTAACTCCTAGGTATTTGCTAGAATTTACGACCTTAAGGTTTGACTGATTTATCGCGTAATTGAAGTTCAGCGGATTTCTTTTAGTGGTCATGTGTATTACTTCACACTTTTCTTTATTTAGTGTCAATTGCCAATTTTCGCACCAAGTAGAAATTTTGTCTAAATCGCTTTGCAGTTGCTTTTGATCCTCTGTTGACTTCACTAACCGATAAACGACAGCATCATCCGCGAACAGTCTAAGGGAGCTATTCAGATTATCTCCTAAATCGTTTATAAACACGAGGAAGAGTAGGGGACCAATAACGCTTCCCTGTGGAACGCCAGATATCACTTCTGTTTTACTCGATGACTTACCGTCAATTACAACGAACTGTGTCCTTTCTGATAGGAAATCGTGAATCCAATCGCACAATTGGGGAGATATTCCATAAGCAAGGTGGGTGCAATCAAAATATTTTCACATTCAGAAGTAAAAGTTGGCGATTGAAATTTCGTAAATAGATCTCGCCGCAACAGCAACTGCTATCTCTCGGTGCCGCGGTGGAGTAGCCGAGCGGTCTAACGCATCTCGCTACAGAGCGCGCGGTTGCTCGCTGTGGAGGTTCGAGTCCTCCCTGGGGCATGGGTGTGTGTGTTTGTCCTTAGGTTACTTTACCTACGTTTAAGTAGTTTGTAAGCTACGGACTGATGACCACGCAGTTTGGTCCGATAGAATTACAATCATTTGATTTGATCAATAAATAAGCTGAAACAAACTATGGCCTAGTGAATGTAATATTAAGTGCATTTTTATATTTTCTATTAAATATATACAAAGAACAGTAGGAGGGAGAATAGGTGAGTGAGGAAGACATAAACAATGGAATGGGCGAGGGTGACAATTACATGTGTTTGGAATATGTGAATGTGTAACAAAGAAGCATATTTAGGTATGTAACCTGTTTTGAAATTAACTTGCTTTCACAAGAATGGTGACAGGAGCACAAGGTAGGACACACATTGCAATGTGGGCGAGAAACATTACAGAATTTCAACAAGCATGGTGGAAGGATTACCCCTAATAGCTATTACTTTAACAGTTTGAGTGCCACGCCCGTAATATTACGTTGCTGTCGTTTGTTCGAAGATTGCCGCGCCCGTAATATTACGTTCTCTGTGTCTTTGCGAGAACTGCCGCGCCCGTAATATTACGGACGGCTGTTCTCAAACGAATTCTAGCTTTGGCGCGCATCATTATCCGTACGGCAGTTATCAGAAGGGAGGCAAACCCTTGTAGTGGACATCTCTGCCACTGGGAGGCGCCACAAAGCTGTTCACTTTACGAAACAAGGCTTTGTGTCAGTTGACAGTGAGACATCTGGGCGAGCATTAGACGCAACGTGGCAAGCAGTAGGCCTCTGAGCGACGCGGAGACACTCAGGTGATAAAAATATATATATATTTCTACCAGGCAGTTTATTATCGCGGTATGCAAAGACTTGTCATCACCGTGTGCCGCCGACTTTCAGCCTGGTACAAGTGGTGCTGCGCTATCACGACTGGATGGAAAACATTTCCTGGAAAGAATACCCATTCCACCAGGGAAGAAGAAGACACGAAAGACTTGCAGAGTGTGCGCAAAGAGTGGCAAGAAAGAAGCAGGACTCGCCAGAATGAAGGATACAAAGTGGGGTTTTGTGTCCAGCCCTGCTTCCAGCTATACCACTCAAAAAAGAACTATTTGCACTAAAAGCCGTTTGCTGATGTTTAATATTCATGATATTTGCATGTAAGCACATAAACATTGCCATGTTTATTAATAAATAGTTTATAATACGAAAAAACAATTTTTTACCTACCCGAAAACAGCGTTTCCTGTTTTGATTGTTGTGATGAAGGTTTACAAAGCAGGTAAATGTACGGGGCAAGTATTTGAAGAGGAAATAATAAGGTTTATTCCTGACCGAGTAAAATATATTAATGATTATTCATGAATCCGTACCAACAGGACGAAATACTGTAACAATTGGCCGGCACTGGGGGAAGGAGACTAAGAAAATGGGTGGCACTGGGTGAAGTCGGTTCGCATATATGGCTGGCACTCAGTGTGTTAATAAGGGTGAATACTGAAATTGGGTTTGATCATTGAGAATTACGTTTGTTTTCTGATCTTGGTGTTTGTAGATAGAGAGAATTTCAAGCAATGTCAGCTTTCTGCCCATATTCGCCCTCACCGAGCGACTTTGGGTATCGCGCTTCCTTTCGCGTCGCAGGTTCGAATCCCCCTTCGGGCATGGATATTTGTGCCGTCTTTAGTATAAGCTAGTTCATAAGTAGTGTGTAAGTTTAGGGACTGATGACCCCGCAGTTAAGTGCCTTAAGCTTAACAAACATTTGAACTTTTGTCCCTTTCAAAGGGCACGGACGATTTCCTTCCCTGTCCTCACCCAAACAATCCGAGCGTAAGCTCCGTCTCTAATGACCACGCTGTCGACGGTGCGTCAAACACTAATCTTCCTTTCTCTTTCTATCTCTCTCTTTTCTCCTATTCGCCCTGTGGAGAAAATCACTTTTAATGTCAAGAGCATAATATTCATTGAAGGCAGTTTCTTCAAATGCGTTTACTTTTCATCCAAATATGTTTCAGCATTTCTATGCCATCATCGGTGGGTTTTATTTACGCTGTGAAAATCAGAATACATGGTATTAGTTGTCAGCTAACCTATGTATAATAATAAGCCTAAAAGACAATTTTTAAACCGAATAATCACACATAGGTTGGTACTAAAATGATGTATTTTAATATTCAGAACCTTACTGAAACACACTGATGATGGCAAAGAGGTGCTGAAACGTGTAACGACAGTGTTTCGCATATCAGGCAGACCTTATAGGCCTACCACGTATATTTTACTGGAAACACGGAAATCATAAGAGCTACACAGCCAAAATGATGAACATATAAAAATGTTTATAGTTCTGCAATTTTTTTTTAATTACGGAAGGGAAGGAAGATAGAAAGAATAGGAAGAAAAGGAATACCTTTTTCTGTCACCCCCCCCTCTCTCTGTTTCCATCTATCCTAAATTCTTCCTTTTCAAGCGTTGGTACCTAACTACTGTTTCCCCAACAACAAATCATCTCGGCCTCCATAAAAAAAGAAAAAGAAAATTACTAATATCCCCAAGGGATATCAGTCTCTAATGAACACGCCGTCGACGGGACGTTAAACTCCATGCTTCCTTCCTTTTTCATAAATTATAGGGCAGGGATGGGATGGATGGGTCGGTATGTGTATTTCTTTATTTTTATTTCATATATTTGAAATAAGGAGAATTCTTCTTTCATCAACAGTTAAAACAAATTGAATACAGATTAATTACTAATTATTTATAATTTTTAATACAAATGAAATGTTTATATAAATTTAATCCAGTAGTAAAACGCCAGGTCACTGTCACTTCCCTCTTCTTTCACCTCTGGCAGTATCGCTCATGTGAAAAATACCGATTAGCACCGTGGTTCGGAACCCACGTTAAACTGTAGGTCCCCCTATAACTGGCTGGGTAAGTCAGTTCCAAGGTCGGAGGAAGGCAACGGCATACCACCTCCAAATAGGACCATGCCTAGTAAAGGACTGTGGTGTTCAAACCAATCTTCGATTTGTTGACTGCTTTACCTTTTTGTAAAAAGAAATCTTCGTCTTTGAACTTATGATAATGATAATGTCTTAAGGCATAAAGAGAAAAGAAGCTAATGATTCCCTAATAGTTTGAAAGTGTACTTTGTCAGTTCTTAAGTTTCAAAATCATTTGTGACTTGGGGCATTGAAATTACTTAATGGAGACCAGTGGAAGTGTGAGTCCAGTGAGGTTTCGAACCCGGGTCTCCCGCTTCGGACGAGCGGTCGCCTTAACTACTGGGCTACCTTCGCTCGTTCCCGTCCGTGTAAAATTCCTACGAGTATCACACTACGGCCTAGCGCCCCCATCGTCCATGCCCTCTTACAGCCCTTTAGGTTCGAACGCGCGATCTTTGCGCGAACGGCGAAATTGCAATTTTTTAAAATCTATTTTATTTTAGTCGCTCGGGGCAGTCGAGGTCGTGCGGTTGCGAATCGTAATTATAGCCAGACGGTAGACACGATATTTATCATTTCTTTGCGGTCGTCGCTGAAATACGTTCCCGCCGGCGCAGAGAGATCGGAAGCGACATAAATCGACGGCAGTCTCATTAAAGCGTGTAGCGCGCTCGAGAACAAGCGGTTCGTGACGCGGGCCCAGCGAGACAATGGCGCCGCGCGCTCGGCTTTTGTTCGGCCGGCGGTCGACCGCGCCCGCGTCGCTCATCGATTCGTGCGCCGTCGATGACAGCGAGAGGATCGACCGCGCTGATCGATTCCGCTGGCTCGCTCGCTCGGCCAGCCGCCCGCGGCCGGACTTGATTTAAGCGTTTCCAGTCGGCCGACGGCGCTATTTTTATTTTTCTTTTCTTTTTTCTTTTTCTCTCCGTCCGACCTCTTCGACAGGTCGAAAGGAACCGGGAGGCAGGAATTTATTGGAAGGGCCGGAGAGTTACGACACTTGCCGACTTTCTCCTTCTCTCTGCCGTCGCGATATCTGTGCGGGACTTCTAGCGGTGCTAGAGCACTGGTGGTGCTCGAAGATCACGCTTGCGGGATTTTTTTCCATCTCGTCCTCTGCAGATAGTTCTAAATCGCGCCGTTCTGTTTTCCAAAGCGGTCGTTCTTCGCCAGTCGTATGTCCATTATCGATAGGAGATTTGTCGGAATGACTGTGGTCAATCCATTTTTCACATGTTTGTCCATACCACTAGTATTTTCTCTAGCTTTCACGCCCGAAGTCTTCCACAACTGGTCTTTTCCTTCGACTCCAATAGCCCTCACACTAGATTCTTTAAAACTAGTGGCTCCCAACCTGTTTGAGACCAGCCACCGGCTTGAGTCCTTTATTGTCACCAGGGACCACGATATTTAAGAAAAATGGAGTGTGGCAATCTTCACATAAATTTTAACTTATTTTATCCTTTCACTCCCAATTTTATGAATTCAGCTTTGGAAAAATTAAAATTCAGTATTTCCTGTATTAGTACAGTGCACCAAACATCAAAATATGTGTTTTAAAATTTTTTATCGAACTATTGTTTTTTACGTCATGTATTTCATTCACAACACAGACGTTCGCATCGAGGTATTTTATTACTTGGGACGTTATTTTATTGATAGTTAACACTGTCAGATCGATAATGCTAGCATAATCTTCGCCACAGCACTACAGACAAGACCATTCACTGCTGGAATAAAGTAATATGAATCACACTCACATTCACAACCACGTAAAGACGGCAACGCAACACAAGTTTCAAGACAGACAGACTAATGCCTCTGAAGTGGCTACTCGCCGTACCAAGCAGCGAAATGTCGTACTGGAAGCGTGTTGCTCATCAACAAAAATGCAACTTTAAGGACTGACGCGCAAAATACGTTAAAAATCAGCATTTAATACGTTGTTGCAGAGGATCAATACTGGGAATGAAAGGGTGAAACCTGTTTGAGACCAGCCACTACTTTGATTCCTTTATTACCAACAGGGACTACAAATTTTAAGAAAAATAAAAGTGTGCCAATCTTCATATAAATGTCCAACGTATTCGTTAAGGGGAGTCGTACCGCCCAAAATGACAAAATTTCACATTTTTACTTTTATACAAATTATGAAAATATGGATGATTACGCTTAATTTGGTGTAGGTTTTATTAAAATATTCGATTATTTACAGTTTTAATGCCGCGAAACTTCCCTTAACGGACACTACCGAATAACGCACTACTCTCAATAGCGGACATGTTAATCCGCGATCACTCGCGTTGTTAGAAAAAATCGAACATTTACGATTTTACTTGAATATTCCATCACATTTCAAAGCTAATGAACTGACCGTCTAGAAAGGCATTTTCATATCTCGTGATTCAATTAATCTGTGACTCGACAATCAAATATCAACAATAGCTAGTTAGTTGTGGCATTATTTGAAGTTTTGCGCAGTGTTAGATTTTTTTTTTCTAACACGGGAGTCTTAACGTAACAATTACTTCTCCTTCGTGGAAAACCGCTTTGCTTCACGTTTAGTCTGTTTCTTGTACTTGTAACATGCGGCTGTGTTCGTTTGTTTTCTCCTGAAACTGTTCAGCACATGTTACGTCTTTTAAGAGCAAAGTAAATATTCTTATTGAGTATTATGAATTGAATGAAGCAATTGTTTATATAGAGTACATGACATTTTCTGTCGGATATGGAAGTATATAAAACTGAAAAACAGCGTAAGGGGCCAGCGGTTTCTTCTTGAATGAAACACAATGTTCTGATTTCGAACGGTCTACAACATCTACACCTCCTTTTTTGAGATTGTGATGTGTAATTTCTTCAAGTTTGTTCGCTTCGCCACTATCAGCGTCTACAGAATCGTCGTTGTGCATTGTGGATAACATTAGAACATTCTTTTTCTGTTTATATTTTTGAGCCCTATGAGCAAATGAAGCAGTTGTTGCTAGGTTTTTCTCCAAATGCTGATGTTTAGTTGCCTACATTTTACGTCCAGAAATTCCGGTGGAATTTCTCTTTTATTCTTCCGTAGATAATCTTCTAATGTGAATCTATGGTTGGCATACATTTTGTTACCCAGTGGTACAGATGTGAAATAATTGTCCAGCGTCACGTTTCTGCCTGTTTTGTCAATCGGTCTAATCAATCGTAACACCACATGCTCTGCATCATTTGCTACTTGATATGACCCAGTAGGCTGTTTGCCTGCGTGTACTTCTATATGTAGCATATAAAAGGTTCTGGCATCAAAAAGCATATGTACCTCGATGCCATATTTTGCAGGCTTGTTTGCTATATACTGCCTGAATTTGAAACTTCCGCGGAATGTTTCTAACATTTCGCCAATCGTTGTAAGTGCGTCGGTACTATAGCTCTTCTTGTAAACATCCACAAATTCGTCAAATGACATGTTCCATATCATGTTTATACTAATTTATAATGCTTTGGTAATAACAAAGAAATGATGTATTGTATAAAGAGATGAAAAGATGCAAGATCTCATTGTTAGAAAAAATCTAACACGGGAGTTATCGCGTGACAACAATAGGGTAAGGTGGTACAATTTCGATCATTTCGGACAAATGTTGTTATAACTGGAAATAAATTGAGAAAAGGAATAATTTTAACAATGGAACTTGTTCTTGGATGTTTAATGTAAATGTAACACAAATATTATACAGCTACAAATGGTGGTATAAACACAAAAAAGGTTACGGAATTGAGAAAAATCGATCGAAAATGTACCACACTAGGTACAATTGTGATCACTTCCTCGTACAATTTTGATTACGGGCATCTTCCACATAAAAAGCACTTTTTCTGTGACGCACCAACGCCTACTTCGTGGTACCAAACATTGCATTTTTGGCAGCGAATCCAGTCACTCTTAACTAGATGATTTATAAGAGCGCGTTAGACTAAGTAGCTTCACTTACTTCTTTAAAGGGAAAAAATTTATATCTCCTTACCGCAAAGCGGTGTATTCTTGGAAAAGACAGGAGAAGCTGTAGAAACCTGCTACTCTACATCGCGACACAATGAGACAGAAAAATGGCGCGAAAACTTACGTTGGTCGGAATTATACCCATATCGAAATCGTCCACCCCCATGAACCACAGATATTGCCGAGGTGGGGTGGCTTGCGTGCCTCAACGATGCAGATAGCCGTACCGTAGGTGCAACCACAGCGGAGGGGTATCTGTGGAGAGGCCAGACAAACGTGTGGTTCCTGAAGAGGGGCAGCAGCCTTTTCAGTAGTTACAGGGGCAACAGTCTGGATGATTGACTGAGCTGGCCTTGTAACATCAGCTAATGTGGCTTTGCCACACAGCTACTGCGAACGGCTGAAAGCAAGGGGAAACTACAGCCGTTACTTTTCCCGAGGACATGCAGCTCTACTGTATGAACATATGATGATGGCATCCTCTCGGGTAAAATATTCCGGAGGTAAAATAGTCCCCCATTCGGATCTCCGGGCGGGGACTACCCAGGAGGATGTGATCATCAGGAAAGACAATACTGGCATTCTACGGGTCGGAGCGTGGAATGTTAGATCCCTTAATCGAGTAGGAAAATTAGAAAATTTAAAAAGGGAAATGGATAGGTTGAAGTTAGATATAATGGGTATTAGTGAAGTTCGGTGGCAGGATGAACATGATTTCTGGTCAGGTGAGTACAGGATTATAAATACAAAATCAGTTGGGGGTATCACAGGAGTAGGACTGATAATGAATAAGAAAATAGGAATGCGGGTAAACTACTATGAGCAGCACAGTGATCGCATTATCATTGTCAAGATAGATACGAAGCCAACACCGACAACAGTAGTACAGGTTTATATGCCAACTAGCTCTGCCGATGATGAGGAGATCGAAGAAATATATGAGGAGCTAAAGGAAATTATTCAGACAGTTAAGGGAGAGGAAAACTTAATTGTGATGGGAGACTGGAATTCGGTAGTAGGAAAAGGAAGAGAAGGAAAAATAGTAGGTGAATATGGACTGGGCAGGAGGAATGAAAGAGGAAGTCGCCTGGTAGAATTTTGCACGGAACATGATTTAATCGTAACAAACACGTGGTTTAAGAATCACAAAAGAAGGTTGTATACGTGGAAGAGACCAGGAGACACCGGAAGGTATCAGATAGATTTTATAATGGTACGACATAGGTACCGGAACCAGGTTATAAACTGCAGGACATACCCAGGGGCAGATATAGACTCTGACCATAACTTGTTAGTCATGAGCTGTAGGCTGAAGCTGAAAAAACTGCAGAAAGGTAGGAAAATAAGGAGATGGGACTTAGATAGATTGAAGGAAAGTGAAGTTCTGGAGAATTTCAGAGGGAGATTTAGGCAACAATTGACAGAAACAGGGGGAAATAAAACAGTAGAAGAGGAATGGGTAGCATTGAGAGATGAAATAATGAAGGCAGCGGAGGACAAAATAGGTAGAAAGGCAAGACCTACAAAAAATCCATGGATATCACAGGAAATACTACAGTTAATTGATGAAAGGAGAAAATATAAAAATGCAGTAAATGAAACAGGCAAAATGGAGTACAGACGAGTAAAAAATGAGATTGACAGGAAGTGCAAAATGGCTAAGCAGGAGTGGCTAGAAGCCAAATGTAAATCTGTAGAAGAATGTATAGCAAGGGGAAAAGTAGATACCGCCTACAGGAAAATAAAAGAAACATTTGGAGATAAGAAAAACAGCTCTACGAATATCAAGAACTCAGATGGGAAACCAGTTCTCAGCAAAGAAGGGAAAGCTGAAAGGTGGAAAGAGTACATAGAGCAGCTCTACAAAGGAAATGAACTTAGAGACGATGTTTTAGGAACGGAAGAGGAAGTCGATCAAGATGAAATAGGAGATACTATACTGAGAGATGAATTTGACAGAGCCTTGAAAGACCTAGGTCGGAACAAGGCCCCAGTAGTAGATGACATACCCTCAGAGCTACTAAAGTATCTGGGAGAGCCAGCCATGACAAGACTATTTGAACTGGTGTGTAGGATGTATGAGACCGGCGAAATGCCCTCAGACTTTAAGAAAAATGTAATAATCCCCATTCCAAAGAAATCAGGCGCAGACAGGTGTGAAAACTACAGAACCATCAGTTTAATAAGTCATGGTTGCAAAATATTAACACGAATTATATACAGAAGGATGGAAAAACTGGTAGAAGCCGACCTCGGGGAAGATCAGTTTGGGTTCAGGAGAAATGTAGGAACTCGGGAGGCAATACTCACTTTACGTCTTATCTTAGAAGATAGATTAAGAAAAGGCAAACCTACATTTTTAGCTTTTGTAGATTTGGAGAAAGCATTTGATAATGTTGACTGGAATACACTCTTTCAAATTCTGAAGTCAGCAGGGATAAAATACAGGGAAAGGAGAGTTATTTACAACTTGTACAAAAGCCAGACCGCAGTTATTAGACTCGAAGGACATGAAAGGGAAGCATCAGTTGGGAAGGGAGTAAGACAGGGTTGTAGCCTTTCTCCAATGTTATTCAATTTGTACATCGAGCAGGCGGTGAAGGAAAGCAAGGAAAAATTTGGAATAGGGATTAAAGTTGAGGGGGAAGAAATAAAAACATTGCGTTTTGCTGATGACATTGTAATTCTGTCAGAGACAGCAAAGGACCTGGAAGAGCAGTTGAACGGAATGGACAGCGTGTTGAAGAGAGCGTATAAAATGAACATTAACAAGAGCAAAACAAAAATAATGGAATGCGGTCTTAGAAAATCAGGCGATGCTGAAGGAATTAGATTAGGTAACGAAACAATGAAGGTGGTAGATGAGTTTTGTTACTTGGGTAGTAAAATAACAAGCGATGGTTGCAGTACAGAGGATATAAAATGCAGAATGGCAATGGGAAGAAAAGCATTTTTGAAAAAGAGAAATTTGCTAACATCGAATATTAATTTAAGTGTAAGGAAGTCTTTTCTGAAGGCATTTGTGTGGAGTGTTGCCTTGTACGGGAGTGAAACATGGACGATAAGCAGTGCGGACAGGAAGAGAATAGAGGCTTTTGAAATGTGGTGCTACAGAAGAATGCTGAAGATTGTGTGGGTGGATCGCATAACTAATGAAGAGGTACTGAACAGAATTGGTGAGAAAAGGAATTTTTGGCATACCCTGACTAAAAGAAGGGATCGCTTGGTAGGACACATTCTTAGACATCGGGGAATCGTAAATTTAGCATTGGAGGGAAGTGTGTGGGGTAAAAATCGCAGAGGGAGACCAAGAGACGCGTATAGTAAGCAGATTCAAGTGGATGTGGGTTGCCGTTCTTATGAGGAAATGAAAAGGCTTGCTCAGGATAGAGTAGGGTGGAGAGCTGCATCAAACCAGTCTCCGGACTGAAGACCATAACAAACAACAAATCGAAATCGTACCACCTTACCCTATACGCGAGCGACCGTGGGTTAAAATTCCCCTGCAAAAGAACATTAGCCGTTTCGCTAAAATTATTCCAAATAGCGGATATCCTCAGTAATGGACACGGACACTGTCAGATGTCCCCCGTTAACAATCAAACCTTCCAAATAACGAACAGACGTAGCCCTGTCGAAACCGACAATGAGAGTGCGGCGCCGAACACCTTACGCCTGTTGTTGGTACAGGCCAGGTGTCTAGCCCTTAAGCACACGCGCGAATTTTTATGACGTTACTACACGCTTGGGGTATTTTTTACCCCAGTTAGGAAAAATATCTATTTTCATTAAACTATTCGAGAAATTGGAATGTTTATGTATAAATGACAACTTTGGAGTATTTTGAGGAAGTATTTGTTTATATCCTAAAATAATTAATCATTTTTAATTACAACAAAAATTAAATCTCACAAAGACATAATATTATGAAAAGTTTGTCTTTTATATTAAATCAGAATCATTGTCTCTACATTCTTGACAAACTGGAACTGAATGTGCCTTATATATTAATTTGCAGAACATTTTGCACGTAGTTTGGGTTTTCCGGTCCTTTTTCCTGGGACATAACTCACATCTCCCAGAATACAATCTGGCTTTCTTCCGTCTTGGCTCTTCCACTCCAGTGGTGGATCTCGCAGCAGACTTGATAGGTGAAGGCAAGTGTTTCAACGTAGAACGAGGAGTCATATGTTCTCTCCAGAGCTAGTTCCTTTAGGAAATCTCGTCGAATGACAGGTTCCATCGAATCGGATCGCTTCGCTCTGTAGACCACTAGAGAGTTTATCCCAGTGACGTTCAGAAGTCCATAAAACACAGGAAGTGGCCAACGACGCGATTTTCTAGACACACTATATCCTCCACATAGCTCATCCACTACATCAATTCCTCCCTTAGTAATTTTGTGGAATGTTGTTTTCTTCTTTTCTTTCTGTTCCCCAGAGTCTGGATCAATTGCAGAATCCTCATTTATGAAGCATGACCAAATTTCCAATGCCGACTTTCCTTCACAAACTGAGCTTCTACAGCCTGGAAGATGACTCACTATATTACAAGATCTTGTCCGCACATTTCTGGGAGGTGCAGATTTCTTCCACAGAGTGCCATCGTTTATCTGTTACTTGAGATGTTTCAGTTACAGTTTCTGACTCATCACCGCCAACTTCTTGCGCTGTATCTGTTTGATCACTTACAGAAATGTGGCCACTTTCGTTCTCAGACTCATTACTTATATCATACTCATGTTCTACATATGATCCAATCTCTGTACTATGTGAATATCTGTAGTCTATCCTCAAATTGCAATGGCTAAAATGGTTACATTAGCTCACGCGTGGGTTATTTTTTTTACACAGGCACTTGGAAACACAAGTTTACTCAGCAACACATTGCTTAGAACTGAGCAACTTACACATTATGACATGGAGAAACAGCCGATTGATAGGTATGTGGAACGCCATTGTTGTAAAATTTGTCTAACAATGCTACCAATGAACGGCAGTTACAGAGGCGTATATTTTACCCCACGCGTGTGCTTACGGGCAGTAAAAGCACTGTTGTGTTGCGATGGATGTTTCATTCAATGGCTACCACAGTCTGGTTTCAAAACTCAAAAGCTTTGTCTAATGCGTCTTGCGTGCTGTCGTTCGTCTGTGTCTTTTCGGTTTAATGTTTTGCGCTCGCGCTTCATGCTTTAAAATATCCAGTGATAATAGTGGCTTTTAATTAAAAAATATCTTTCGAGTGTCAATAAAAAAAAAAAAAAAAAAAAAGAAAAAAAAAAAAATGCTCCGCGCTTGGCAGAAATCTGGTGCTGGTGAGTCAGCCGCCAGAGTTACTGCTGATTCGAACGTCAGTACGAGTGCGATTACTGTTTGGAAAACAAATCGATCTGCAATTGAAACATTTTGTTCCCTTCAAGCGTCAGACAGCACAACGAAGTCTCCAAAAACGATGAGAAAAGGTTCACACCCTGAGTTAGAAGAGGCTTTATTTTTGTGGCGTGAACAAATAAGAGACAAAGGCGTGCCAGTTTCAGGTCCTCTACTTCGTCAAAAAGCGATGCGTTTTTATGAGCTGACTGAAGCAAATGATGGAGAATTCCTCGGAAATGATGGCTGGCTGGATCAGTTCAAGAGGTGGCGTGGCATTCGCACGTTTTACGATCATACTTCCCGGTATTGTAATTCGGTGTGTTTCACGCGTGAAAACAAGGGGGAATAAGTGAAGGATTTTTTTTTTTTTTTTTTTTTTATAGTAATACTTGTATTTCCAAATAGACGGGAGGGGGGGCTCATTATGTTTTGCCGCCGACCCGGTGCTCCAACAGCCTTAATCCGCCACTGCATTCATCATTGGTGTTCGAGGAGAAAACGGTGACCAGCGCAAGGTATGTCCAGAACTTGGCAAAAAGCAGTTGTTCCAGCAGGATAAGGTTGGCCCAAACTGTACGTGTGAAACTCTGAGAATAGTGCAACAAGTTCCCTGTCTACAACGATCTCACCACTTGCAAAAGTGTTCAAATGTTCGTATAGCTTATGGGACTTAACTACGGGGTCATCAGTCCCTAAACTTACAAACTACTTATGAACCAGCTAATACTAAGGACGGCACAAATATCCATGCCCGAGGGGGGATTCGAACCCCCAATCGTAGTGGCCGTGCAGACCGTGACTGGAGCGCCTCAGTCCCCTCGGCCACCGCGGCCGGCTCACCACTTGCCTCCAGTTGGGCGCAGGATCCATTCCTCCCGCGGTCAGAAAAATAGGACTGAATCCTCCCGAGCCTGCAAGGGTGTGGAAAAGGACGGGACTGTTTAAGCAGGTAGTTGGTGGCGGCCCGAGACCAGAGTGTGTGGCCAGGCCTTTGTGAATATTCCAGGCAAGCAAAGCTATCCAGCATATGTTCCAGTGTATGTTCCTACACTGTACAGTAATGTAAGAGTGAGAATTAAGCCCCAGTTAACTTTAGAGTCAGAGTAAACGTACAGTAATATCACTTTGGTTCTTACAATCTAAAGATTACGTTTTACTCGCAATTGATAAATCTGTGCAACATTTTCAGCAGTTGGTATACAAGTTTATTTGATACAGCGTCGAATTATAAACAGAGGACAAGGCAGGCTAATTTTATTCATAAGGAAGCAGAAATTCTGCTTTCAACGGGAGGGCGAAACATGAGTCTCTCATTGAACTGGCTTGACTTAACGTGAGTAGGAGCAATTTATGAACTTCTGTAGTTTCTAATAAAACTTGCCTTAATAGGAAATCGGAAAATAGGAAATACTCCTGAAAGACTTTCACGGATATTGTATGTATTATGAAAAATACTCTTAAATGTGGTGCTGAGGCATAGTAGGTAAGCGAACAGACAGCTATTTTTGTGACTCGGGTTCGATTCCCACTAGAAGCTTAATTTCATTTATTAAATTTGTTGCAATGTTAAACTTTAAATTATAAAAAGACCATCTTCATATTTGGAGGTAATAAGTAGAAAAAGGTAACACGAGAAAAAAAATTCCATTAATCAAAGACGAAACGTGGAACAGATATAAGGAAGCATGAGGCCGTTATAAACAAGTACAACGAAAACATTACAACAATGGAGAATGACAGTTGTATTCGCGTATTTTTCACAAAAATTTGTTTATTGCAAGTGGTACCTAGGTAAAAAGCTTCCAACGTAAACATTACATAAGACAACAACAACAAAAACTCACCAAATTCGTCAGCACGAATGATGTTGCAACTTTGGAAGAAACGGTAGGAGCAGTAGAGAAACTTAAGCATGGAGACGAGATATATATTGCCAGACTTCAACACTTGTTATTTGATCAACAATGACCATACCAGATGACAGTATGAATGAGCCGGCCGTGGTGGCCGAGGTGACTAAGGCGCTCCAGTCACGGTCAGCACGGCCACTACGGTCGGGGGTTCGAATCCCCCCTCGGGCATGGATATTTGTGCCGTCCTAGTTTGTAAGTAGTTCATAAGTAGTTTGTAAGCTTAGGGACTGATGACCCCGTAGTTAAGTCCCATAAGATTTACAAACATTTAAACATTTGAACATTTTTTTTTAGTATGAATGAACGCTGAACACTGGTTGGTATACAACGATGCGGAGACCTTTTGCCAACCTTGCAATTAGCACTTATGTATACTATTAGAAAGATGGAAGATTAATTTTTAGCGTCCCATCGGCGTCGGAGGACATCTTCACTGTTAAGCGATCTGCCGTGGACTGAAGTCACAAGTAAGGCCCGAAACGGCTTGGTGCTGGGGTGTTGGCTGGTACCTGCAGGAGGCGCCACTGTGCTAGAGTAGTTGGGGAGGATTCAGTCCGGTCCCCTGCTCGCCTACCTGCCGTTGGGAGGATTCCGTCCTGCGCCCCTCCAGTCGAGAGCTTGCATGGGGTTTGACTGGACGATAACAGATACGTGATACTCGTCAACCCACGGCTCTTGGAAAACTAACTGAAGAAGTGCGAGAGGCTTGGAATAGTACATAAGACGGTATTCGCCATTTGTGTGACTGAATGGATGTCAGAGTCAGCCCGTAGAAGCTACATCACGTACTAAGACACTCCCGGAAACTGAAAAAAAGAACATCATGTATTCGTTGGACCAATAGAGGGAAATTTTATTGGCACATTCTTGAGGAGACACGATCACGCAGACAGAGCCATAAGCAGAGGACTACAGTGTATGATGGCTAGCTCATGGCCGTAGGTATTAAAATGCTACGAAATTTCGTAGCTTGTAGATCACGTCATAGGTGAAATGGATGGGGAAAAATGGGGTGACATATCGCAATCCCAGTGAGAAATTGCACCAATTTTGCCCAGACGTATTCTGACTGGCTGGTTCTGAGAGGTGCTGCAACCCATTTTATTATTGGTACTTACGTGTAGTTGCAAAACTTTAAAGTCGGATCTCTCGATAGTTCTTGAGAATTGCGTCGCAGGGCTTTACCTATTTGTTATCTGAGTTCTGAAATTCAAGTGTCATGAGTATAAAAAAAATTCTAAAATCCGATACCTATGTGGTCTCCTTGTTAGTAACTCAGTACCGCCTTCGCTATTCTACATCTACATACATACTCCGCAATTCACCGTAAGGTGCGTAGCGGAGGGTACACTGTACCACTACTAGGTATTTCCTTTCCTATTCCACTCCCAAATTGAACGAGGAAAAAAAGAATGCCTATATGCCTCCGTACGAGCCCTAATTTCTCTTATTTTGTCTTTGTGATCACTACGCGAAATGTAAGTAGGCGGCAGCAAGATCGTACTACACTCAACTTAAAATTCCGGCCCTCTAAATTTACTTAACAAAAATTCACGAAAATAACGTCGTCTTTGCTCCAGCGATCCCCAATTGAGTTGCCGGAGCATTTCCGTGACACTCGCGCATTGGTCGAACCTACCGGTAACAAACCTAGCTGCTCGCCTCTGAACCGCCTCTATGTCTTCCTTCAAACCGATCTGCTGCGGGTCCCAAACAGTTGAGCAATACTGAAGACGTGGTCGTACAAGCGTTTTATACGCAGTCTCCTTTACAGGTGAAGTACATCTTCCCAAAATTCTCCCAATAAACCGAAGTCGGCTGTCCGCCTTACTGACAACTGTCCTTACATACTCGTTCCATTTCATATCGCTCTGCAATGTTACGCCTAGATATTTGAACGACGCGACAGCATCAAGAAGCTCACTACTAATGCTGCATTCGAACATTATGGGATTGTTTTTCCTACTTATGCGTATCACCTTACATTTTTCTACATTGAGAGCTTGCTGTCAATCTTCGCACCAACTAGAAATTTTGTCTAAGTTATCCTGTATGCTATTACAGTCAGTTACAGACGAGACCCTCCCATACACCACAGCATCATCAGCAAACAGCCGCAAATTACAACTTACTCTGTCCATCAGATCATTTATATAGATAGAAAATATTAGCGGTCCTATCACACTCCCCTGATGATACACTCGCCTCTGATGAACACTCGCCGTCGAGAACAACGTACTGCGTTCTACTACTTAGGAAGTCTTCCAGCCAGTCACAAATCTGTGAACCTATTCCATAAGCTCGTATCCTCGTTAGCAGTCTGCAGTGTGGCACAGCGTCGAACGCTTTTTTTGAAGTCGAGAAAAACACAATCCTCCTGTTGCCCTTCCGTCCATGGCTCGCAAGATGTGATGTGAGAATATGGCAAGCTGAGTTTCACATGAACGGCGTTTCCTAAACCCGTGCTGATTCATAGAAAGAAGCTTTTACGTTTCAAGGAAATTTATTGTATTCGAACTGAGAATATGCTCCAAAATTCTACATGATTCTTGACCTCGAAGGTAATCGTTTCGTGCACTACATGCGTTATGTTCCACGAATAAATCTTTAGTGAATTGGAAAGAGGGTGTATATTTCATCTTTCTGGTCGCGTTATATGTGGCATGGCTGTCATGATTGTAACATTGCAGCAGAAGGAAAAAAAAAAAAAAAAAAAAAAATAAAGGCGTCGACCGGTGTAGAGGTGTGGGCAGGGTGTGTGTGAGGTGAGACCACGCTGCTGTAGGGACGCCTGGCGGCGGATAGAGACGTGAGCCGGCGGTCGTCACTCAGCTCCGAACAATGGGCCAGTCGGGGAAGCCCCGTACGTCTCGCCGGCGCGGCGCCCAAAATAACAGTCGAACAGTGGCTGCACGGCGGGCCGCGACCACGCCCACCGCCGCCGCACCGTCAGAGGGGCAGCGCCTCCTGTCGCTATGGCAACCACCAGGCACACGCTGCAGCAGTAGGCGCGCTCAAGCACCGCCACCTAGAGAGAAGGCCGCGAAGCTCTGGTGTGACGTCAGGCAGAGTAGGCTGCGCGCGCATAGCTGACTGGCTAGCCCCTGGGAAACGGCCCACTGTTGCCGAAGCCGCGAGCCAGTCAGCTATGCGCGCGCAGCCTACTCTGTAAAGCACTAGATATACCGAGCTGAACAATCCGCCATTTTGAATCCCAATCCGACGACACAGTTGTATGCTAGTTGTATGCTTTGCCTGGTTCAGCGAAGTGAATCAGCCAACAGTTTGTGATTTTGTTTCACAGTGTGAAATGGTTGGTTGTGTATCTCCAAACGGCTCAAATAATAGCAGACATGGTCTCTAGAAGTTTTATCGGATTTCTTGAAACACAGATCAGCGTAAAAGGTGGCTTGTAAATTCCAGATGCCAAGTATGGACGCCAAAATCGACTAACTATCTACATAACGTTAAGAATTCAACCTTTTATTTGTATTAAAATAGTTATGCTGACAGAGAGATAGTAAAGAAAATATAGGCCTGTACATGTAAGCAATGGTTTATTTTAATCTTGATAGATTGTTAATATATCACGACACACAGTGTGTTTAAAGTTGCTTTTCTTGACATTATTTAGACCAACTAGGTAGTTATTCTAAGGTCTACTAATTGTATTTTGAAGTGATGCATGAATACAGCTGGCTTTATCCAGTTATTGGTTTTTAAATTATATTATTTCACATTAGTTTATTGTTTAAATTAAATGTGACTCAACACTGGAATATGTAGGTTTAAAGCCAAGCTGTGAACAGGATGTCTGAAAAATAAAAATAATAAACTGAACTTTGCAAAGAATGGGACAGGAAAGACTTAAAATATTCTCTGAAAGACGGTGTGTGTAAAATAGGCGAGACATTAGATGGGACAATACGGGAAGTACAGTAACGCAGTTTAACATTATTTTCTAGCTGTTTCCGTAAACGTAAGTGGATGTACTACTTATAAACTAGAAAATACGGTAATTGTAACGTATTTCTAACTATACTAGGTACATATTTAGAACGGCAACATATGCTTTCAAAATGTTTGTAGGGCTTATGGGACTTAACTACGGGGTCATCAGTCCCTACACTTACAAACTACTTATGATTTAGCTAACACTAAGGACGGCACAAATATCCATGCCCGAGGGGGGATTCGAATCCCCGACCGTAGTGGCCGTGCAGACCGTGGCTGGAGCGCCTCAGTCCCCTCGGCCACCGCGGCCGGCTGATACGCTTTAATATGGAATGTAAGTGAATGTATTATATCTCTAAATCTCTCTCTAATCACTAACTTTAAGTTGCTTGCCTCACAGTCAAATGTAAGCCAAAATATTTACTATGCGGTAATATTTCTGCGCTAGGAAAGTATACTTAATGGCTTTAAGATCATGTTAAAAAGCGTAAGTGTGCCGTAGCCTTTAAATACGCACCTTCAATGTGGGATTCAAAATGGCCGATTGTTCTGCTTGTACTACACAGTGATCTACTACTCTGCCTGACGTCACACGAGAGCGCCGCGGCCTTCTCTCTAGAGTCTAGCTGGTGGTGGCTCAAGAGGTACTGTGGAGCCCTGGTACTCGCTACCCGTGACACGCAAGCTTCTCACACCGGGTCGCGTAAAGGCTTTCTACTGGCCCGCTGCTCCATTAAACGAAGCTCCGAGAGCATCCGGCGGTGGCCCCATATGGTACCCGACACAACTAAGGAAACACACAATTCTCGGAAAAATCTTTTTATTCAAATAGGTATATAAACAACATAGGGAGGCTACAGGTAGGACCCTGTATTGGGAGAGCACCGCCAACCGAGCGAGCGCCGCCATTGTAGGCCTGTTATATCTGGCAGCAGCAGCGCTATGGGCGGCGCTGTTGAATTAACATTTATGATGAAGGGAACCGGTCTGTACATCGACGTGGTATGACAGCACGTTAAGTAAACAATCAACTTAAGTTTTTAATCGTTTCATCACATCTTCAGCGAATATTAAGGAAAAATTGGTCCTCTGAGAACAAGACCTTTATTTTTAAGCAAACTAGTTTTACAACTAGTTTGCTCAAAATTAAAGGTCTTGTTTCGTGCTAAAATTATTTAAACCCTGTACCAAATGCAGTACTTTCGCAAGAAGTGACGTTCCTGCTTTCAAATTAGCTAAGGACTGACGTTTTTATCTCTAATATATTAGTTTTTATCAAAGTAGGTGTAATTAATACATGTTGCTTTTCATTAATCTAGTGCCTAATGTTATAGCCTATGAAAGGGAAGCATCAGTTGGGTAGGGAGTAAGACAGGGTTGTAGCCTTTCTCCGATGTTATTTAATTTGTACATCGAGCAAGCGGTGAAGGAAAGCAAGGAAAAATTTGGAATAGGGATTAAAGTTCAGGGGGAAGAAATAAAAACATTGCGTTTTGCTGAAGACATTGTAATTCTATCAGAGACAGCAAAGAACCTGGAAGAGCAGTTGAATGGAATGGACAGTGTGTTGAAGAGAGCGTATAAAATGAACATTAACAAGAGCAAAACAAAAATAATGGAATGCGGTCTTAGAAAATCAGGCGATGCTGAAGGAATTAGATTAGGTAACGAAACAATGAAGGTGGCAGATGAGTTTTGTTACTTGGGTAGTAAAATAACATGCGATGGTCGTAGTACAGAGGATATAAAATGCAGAATGGCAATGGGAAGAAAAGCATTTTTGAAAAAGAGAAATTTGCTAACATCGAATATTAATTTAAGTGTAAGGAAGTCTTTTCTGAAGGCATTTGTGTGGAGCGTTGCGTTGTATGGGAGTGAAACATGGACGATAAGCAGTGCGGACAGGAAGAGAATAGAGGCTTTTGAAATGTGGTGCTACAGAAGAATGCTGAAGATTAGGTGGGTAGATCACATAACTAATGAAGAGGTACTGAACAGAATTGGTGAGAAAAGGAATTTTTGGCATACCCTGACTAAAAGAAGGGATCGCTCGGTAGGACACATTCTTAGACATCGGGGAATCGTAAATTTAGCATTGGAGGGAAGTGTGTGGGGTAAAAATCGCAGAGGGAGACCAAGAGACGCGTATAGTAAGCAGATTCAAATAGATGTGGGTTGCCGTTCTTATGAGGAGATGAAAAGGCTTGCTCAGGATAGAGTAGGGTGGAGAGCTGCATCAAACCAGTCTCCGGACTGAAGACCACAACAACAACAACAATGTTATAGCTGTTGTATGCTAACCTACATGTGATACTATCACATAACATTAACTGAGCTAACATTTTGGGAAGGTTTAAGTTTTTACACATTGTTATCGCACTGCTGGGTACTTCAGTAAAATAAACTTTATCTTAAAATTAGAGTTTTGGAGATCTATTAAATGGGCGGTTTCATTTACCGCCAAAACGTTCGTAATATGCAGGCTAAGTATAAATACGAAATTCGTCAAATACGGCACATTATGTTAGATTTTCATGTATTTGTCTCTTTTAAAAATATCTTTTCTCTTACATGTGTTGTTCGTCCAACATTGCTCGCAAGAAACTTGTATGAACAGATAAACCTATAAGTTTACTCGATATTCTAATACAAATTTACTTACTTCGCAAAATTTTGCATTCTCGTATGGAAATGCAGTTTTTCTTCCAATGCTGTGTATCCATCATTCGCGTCTTTTCGCATCTCTTTCGCCCTGTGGAATGCGTAAAACTTGCTCTTATATTTTTGAACGTGAGGATGGTAGTGCAGTGACAGTAACATCCGCTCGATATGTTGAAATGCTTCAAACATTCTTTACACCGAGACTGTACGAGCTTAATCTTAACGTCGAAAACATGTGGTTTCAGCAGAACGGAGCCACCTCACACACTGCTCGACAATCGATGGCAACAGTTCGTCAATTGTTTGGAAGACGCATTATTTCACGTAACGGTGACACTGCATGGTCTGCGAAATCCCCTGATCTTAGTGCGTGCGACTTCTTCCTCTGAGGATATCTTAAAGGCAAGGTGTACCGTACACGTCCTGCAACAATCCATGAACTGAAGGAGGACATTGAAAACGAAATCACTGCCATTCCCCAAGATTTGCTACACCGTGCATTCCAGAGTTTTCATAACAGGCTGTTAGAGTGTGAACGCCGAATGGGAGCACCTCTTTCCGATGTCATCTTTAAAAAGTAGAGAGACTCTTTTGGACATTTTGATTGTAAAGACATACTGAATAATGGCGTAGTAAATACATTCACTTTCGTTAATAAATTACTAGTATTATGTATTTATTCATGGAAATGATGTTATTTAGAAATTTCCCGTTTCCCTGCGCCACCCTGTACATAATATAGCGTGCATGTTTAGCAACTGAGAAGCTTTGATGGATTCACTAGTCACTTATACAAATAAGAAACAACAGTGGCCCCAAAACTGACCCCTGGGGTATCCCCAATTAATCCGTTATAATCTGCCATATATGTATCCGGATAGTTTTGTTTAGGAACTGTAAGCACTTGCATGACTTGTTCAGTGGTGGAATGTCACACGACCCCCTTCGTTAGAATTCGATACCGAAGCAACCGAAATGGTTCCTTTTTAACTGGTGCGACTGATATTTTTTACTCGTCCTGCTCAAACTCCCGCACTCAGTAGCCCGTGAGAGTAATACCGTGTTGATAAGAGCTCACTTTCTACCACCACAGAACGGACGGACCGAACCTCAGAAGTTGTGGAGAGTCTCTCTCTTCGTGGCCCAAAGTCAGCTGCGCCAGTTTAGAACCGGCGCATAACTTGTTACCGGCGAGAGAATTAGCTGCCAGTAAATCTGCTCGCGCTGCGGTATTAACGGCCTCGCTAGAGAAACCGCAGGCTCTGCGCCATCCATCCTGCAAGTCTGCAAGCGGCGCGTGATCAAGCAAAGAGTCACTGACGGCGGAGAAATCCCTTCGGCGGAAGCCGTACCTCAGGCGGGCGGAGGAGTGCGCGGTTGCGTACACGCACGCACGCACGCACGCATGCGCGCACACACGCGGAGTGGCCCACGCAACGCCCCGTAATTGGATACGCTCGCTGCCCGGCTCGAGAAATAATTGGACGTCCCTTATTTTGGGGCCTCGGTGCGGCGGGCAGAGACGTACGACCCGCAGCAGCGCCGGCCAGGTGTGTACACTCTCTGGTGCTGTCTGTCGCGTCTGCTGACTATCCGTGCTGAGGGGCTTCCCCGTCTCCAGAACGCAGGAGAAAGCATGATATTCAGTATACAAGGTTAACTCTAACTTTGGCACAGAAAGGAATGAATTATGCTGCCACAAAAGTTTTCGATCACTTACCGAGAAGCATCAAAAGTCTGACAGGTAGTCAACTAGTATTTAAAAAGAAATGAAAATAATTTCTGAATGGTAAATCGTTCTACACTTACGTCTGGGAGAATAGGGAACTGATATTCTCTGGGATATAATGCAGATGATCTGGAAAGGAGAAAGAATACCGCATGCATGGAGAAGTAGTATACTGGTTCCCATACATAAGGGGAAAGGGGACATCCAAAACTGTGGCAATTATAGGCGGATAAAACTGATGTCCCACACAATGAAGATCTGAGAAGGGAGAACAGGTTGCGTCTAGAAATTGAAGTATGTCAAGAACAGATTGCATTTATGTCGGGAAGAGGAACAAGCGACGTAATATTTCCACTAAGGCAAATGACGGAGAGGCACGTAGAAGTACAAGCCGAACTGCGGCCTTTATCGATCTTGAGAAAGCATATGATAGAGTGCAGAGGCCAAGAGGTATGGAAATGTCTGAGAAGTAAATGCCTGCCAGAAAAATACATCAGGGTGGAAGAAGACATGTATGAAGGTGCAGCGACAAAAGTCAGGAGCAGTGCAGGTGCAACAGAGGCATTTCCAGTGAGGGTAGGACTACACCAGGGATCTGACCTTGTCATGGATGTACTGGTCAAAGGTGTGAAAAAAGAGGCACCTTGGAGCATGATGTTTGCCATGGATGTTGTGATCTGTGAACCCACCCAAGAGACACTTCAAGGCAAGTTTGAACAGTAGAGAAAAGATCTACAGGAAAGGGGAATGACTCCAAATAATGAGAAGTGTGAAGTCGTTCACATGAGTACGAAAAGAAATCCGTTAAAACTTTGTTGACTAGATAAATCAATCAAAAGTGAAGGCCGTAAACTTCACAAAATACCTAGGAGTTACGATTACTTCAGACTTAAACTGCAAAGAACACGTAGATAATGTCGTGGGAAAGGCGAACCAGAGACTGCGTTTCATTGGCAGAACCCTTAAAAGATGCAACAGAACTACAAAAGAAACTGCATGCACTACGCTTGTCCGTCCATTTTTGGAGTACTGCTGCCCTGTGTGGGATCCTTATCAGGGCGCAGGATCCATTCCTCCCGCGGTCAGAAAAATAGGACTGAATCCTCCCGAGCCTGCCATGGTGTGGAAAAGGACGGGACTGAATCCTCCCATGACCTGTTTAAGCAGGTAGTTGGTGGCGGCCCGAGACCAGAGTGTGTGGCCAGGCCTTTGTGAATATTCCAGGCAAGCAAAGCTATCTAGCATATGTTCCAGTGTATGTTCCTACATTGTAGAGTAAAGTAAGAGTGAGAATTAAGCCCCAGTTAACTTTAGAGTCAGAGTAAACGTACAGTAATATCACTTTGGTTCTTACAATCTAAAGATTTACATTTTACTCGCAATTGATAAATCTGTGCAACATTTTCAGCAGTTGGTATACAACTTTATTTGATACAGCGACGAATTATAAACAGAGGACAAGGCAGGCTAATTTTTTCCTAAGGAAGAAGAAATTCTGTTGTCAACGGGAGGGCGGGACATGAGTCTCATTGAACTGGCTTGACTTAACGTGAGTAGGAGCAATTTATGAACTTCTGTAGTTTCTAATAAAACTTGCCTTAATAGGAAATCGGAAAATAGGAAATACTCCTGAAAGACTTTCACGGATATTGTATGTATTATGAACAATACTCTTAAATGTGGTGCTGAGGCATAGTAGGTAAGCGAACAGACAGCTATTTTTGCGACGCGGATTCGATTCCCACTAGAAGATTAATTTCATTTATGAAATTTCTTGCAATATTAAACTTTTAATTATAAAATTATAAAAAGACTATCTTCAAATTTGAAGATAATAAATAGAAAAAGGTAACACGAGAAAAAAAATTCCATTAATCAACGCCGAAACGTGGAAGAGATATATGGAAGCATGAGGCTGTTATAAACAAGTACATCGAAAGCAATACAACAATGTAGGTGACAGTTGTATTGGCGTATTTTTCACAAAAATTTGTTCGTTGCTAGTGGTACCTGGGTAAAATGCTTTCAACGTAAACATTCCAAAAAAAAAAAAAAAAAAAAAAAAAAAAAAAAAAAAAAAAAAAAAAAAAAAAAAAAAAAAAAAAAAAGCACGAATGATGTTGCAACTTTGGAAGAAACGGTAGGAGCAGTAGAGAAGTTACGCATGGAGACGAGATATATAATGCCAAACTTCAACACTTGTTATGTAATCAACACTGACCATACCGGATGACAGTATGAATCAACGCTGAACACTGGTTGGTATACAAGGATGTGGAGACCTTTTGCCAATCTTGCAATTAGCACTGCTTATTGTTTATTCTATTAGAAAGATGGAAGATTAATTTTTAGCGTCCCATCGGCGTCGGAGGACATCTTCACTGTTAAGCGATCTGCCGTGGACTGAAGTCACAAGTAAGGCCGGAAACGGCTTGGTGCTGGGGTGGGGGCTGGTACCTGCAGGAGGCGCCACTGTGCCAGAGTAGTTGGGGAGGATTCAGTCCGGTCCCCTGATCGCCTACCTGCCGTGGGAAGGATTCCGTCCTGGGCCCTCCAGAACACAGGTGCCGCCATCTTGCCGTGCTCTCGGAAATGTCCCCGCACAGTGGAGTCTAAAAAAGTGTGGCACGTATTTTTCGAAACACTTTTGTTCTATTTTTGGAATAAAGCACTCATTTATTTATATTTAAAAAAGAGTTTAGATTGCAATGAATTTTATTTATATGGACTGGTTTCGGTCCTTTTTTGAACGGACCATCTTCAGGATTGTAACTCCACTGATGTCATGCAGGTGAGCAGGTGCTTGGAAGCTTCGGTCCTTTATGGACCATCTTCAGGATTGCAACTCCATCGATATCGTGGAGCTGGGCAGGTGCTTGGAAAGCTTCCAGTGCAGTGACGCACTGCAGGGTTTCCAAGCACCTGCCCAGCTCCACGATATCGATGGAGTTGCAATCCTGAAGATGGTCCAGAAAAGGACCGAAACTGGACGATAAAAATAAAAATTATTGCACTCTAGACTATTCTTTATATATAAAAACAAGTTTGACAGCTTCTAACACTCCCAGGTACCCCAAGTTTGTAATAATTTCAAAGTAACGATCTGTGCTCATCTCACAGATAACTTTGAAAATGGCAACAGACTTAAATTTTGGAGACTAGAGGTACAAATAACTAAGATACATGTTGAGAATCGAGGTTTTTAGTTTTGATTGTTGCCAGCATCATATAGAAGTACCTGGAAAGCAGGTTGGTGGCTCTCCATGCACAGGGCCCCATTGGGTTTTACCCGTAACCAGTGGATTTGGTAGTCTTCACTGTCGAAGAACAAAGGCGGTCACGACTCAGGATGTGTCCGAAATGCCCAGCCTTATTCCAAAGTAAATGGTATCCAGACTGTCAGGACCACTTGGCTACTCACACGCTGCCCGTGGTTCGTGAACTAGGACATGACTACAGGAACCCACCCCAAGGAAAAAAGTGCTTAGATTTGGTCAAGAATAGTTTTGAAGTAAAAGACTTTACACCAGATAAGGCGTCAATGTTAGCATTGAATAGCCGCGACAGAATGGCCGTGCGCACTAATGCGCCCTGCTGCGGAGCGGACGGCCGTTCGTCGTCGGGAGTTCGAGTCCTCTCGCGGGCATGAGTGTTTGTGTTATCCTTACCATAGTTTACTTTAAGTTTGTGCAACTAGTTTGCAAGCCTAGGGACTGATAAACGCCGTAGTTAAGTCCCTTAGATCTACACACATCTGAACATTTTGAACATTGAATAGACGATCATGGTGGAATGTTATTTGCGGGAATATCCTCCAGACAGGAAGTTGAAAGTCATAATCAGTCTCAAACGATGACGATGATGATGATTAAGAACTGAATTTCTTGCGGAAATTTTGTAGTCTTGGTGTCGTGTAGTTGATTCTCAGCTTGAAATAAGGTACGGATTTTGTTGAATACACTCAGATATGTTGACACGAACCAAGGAGCTCCACAGAATCATTTGCATCGACATCAGCTAATTGTGGAGCAAGACATTGGACTGATAGTAAGAAGAGGGAACGTTGGAATTTTTATTATTATTTATATGTTCCATAGACAGTTTCAATAACCATAAATGTTTCTAGATAAGGGTTAATTTCTTAACATATTTTCGCAAAGAGATTTTTGCCGTCGCTCTATTTCAAATAAAAATGCACACATCGAAGAAAGTGTTTGATAAAGTTAGTTTCACGGTTCGTTAGATTGTGCACAGATGTCACTCAACATGCACAAAGCTGTAAAGGATGTCCAGTCAGGAGATCAGGAAGGAAGCAATCTTTCTGTAAAGCTCATTGGTTCGTGAAATTAAAAAAATCGCACTGACGTGTTTTACGGCCCACTTTAGATTTGTAGTTTTAAATTTTTTTTCAAACATTTTGGACCAAAATAATAATCTAAATAATAATTAATTAATTAATAAGAGAGTCTGAAACCCTTTTAGGAAAAAAAATTGGTAGTGGCGGGTTTTGAACCACCGACCTTCCGCGTCACAGTCCAGCACCTTGCTCACTAAGCTATTTTTTTTCTTTTTTTTTTCAGGTAGATCTATGATCTGCTGTCGTTTTTATTGTTCCTACTTCGTCGTTCGTTGATCATTTGGCTCAACTTTTTTATTACAGAGAACGTTCAGCCCTCTGAACGGGCGCGCTAACCCATTGCGCCCAACTAAATTTGTGCTATGGCTGGGATTCGAACCTGGGATCTCCTGCTTAGGAGGAAGACGCTACGGCTATAAATCAAAACAGGAGCTCTTTAATCTTATACTATTGATGGCCGTTGTTAACTGATGTTAACATGGCAGTTATAGTCATTAAAGTATCATTTATCGTACGAAGAACGATGTGTTTTTGTTAATTCGTCAGTGTGCCGTTGCTTTGAAATGACAACGTGTAAGTTACAACAAGAAAATCATCAAATACGCGAGGAATGTCACGTGATATCTCCGAACGGCTGGTTTTCGTTAATTCAATGGAGGATGTCAATTCTCCGTTACTTTGCAAATATGTCTCAAACGATACGAGATATGAAAAAACATAAGGGAGCTAAGTTGTAGAGAATTTTCTCCTCTACAAATTAGGTTATTCAATTCTCGTGTCAGATGAATAGTTAAGTCGTTATTTTCATTTAAATTCCGAGCTGTCTAAAAACGACCGGAACCTAAAGTGGGCCAAAACGTCCTAAATTAATTGATTTAATTTTGCTACTTTTTAATTAAGGACCCGTCAGGTCTGTAATTGGTACCCAGGAGTTCGTAATTTTACTGGCAACTCGAATCTGTGGCCAGAATAACACAATTAATTTTAGCAAATAGGCTTCCACGGCCGGCGTCTCCATTAATTAAAATTTTCAGGCTAAGATGGCGTGGTCCATCAGTAAGAAGTATTATTGTTGGACGACGCCATCTTAGACCGGAATTTTTAATTAATGATAATTACTATATTTTTATGGCACAGCGGTTGCGGCCGTGCATTGTGTGCCCTCAAAAGGAATAATCTGTGCGTTACACCAGTGCAAGAGGACGTGTTCCCGCGTATTAGGAATACTGGTGTGTGCGTCAATCTGGATCACACATTCAGAATTTTCTAGATTATTGTCGTACAATTCGTCGGTCTGTTTTCATTAAAAGTGTAAGGTAAAAAGCAGTCAACAATCCGAAGATTGGTTTGAACACCACAGTGCTTTACTAGGCATGGTCCCGTTTGGAGGTGGTATGCCGTTGCCTTCCTCCGACCTTCGAACTGACTTACCCAGCCTGTTATAGGGAGGGGGACCTACAGTTTAACGTGGGTTCCGAACCACGGTGCTACTCGGTGTTTTTCACATGAGCAATACTGCCACAGGTGAAAGAAGTGGAAAGTGACAGATAAAAATCCTAGGACCTGGCAATATCAGTGAAAATAACTGAAATAATTTTAATGTTTATGAACCAGAGCCGTGGTGGAGTAGCCGAGCGGTCTAAAGCACCTCCCTGCGGAGCGCGCGATTGCTCGCCGTGGAGGTTCGAGTCCTCCCTGGGGCATGGGTGTGTGTGTTTGTCCTTAGGTTAGTTTACCTAGGTTTAAGTAGTTTGTAAGCTACGGACTGATGACCACGCAGTTTGGTCCGATAGATTTACAGACATTTGAACATTTGATTTGAAAACTGCCAGAGGTGAAAGAAGTGGAAAGTGACAGATAAAAATCCTAGGACCTTGCATTTTCAGTGAAGAGAACTAAAATAATGGCTTTGTATTTCTCTATGCATTTTTTTATGTTTATGAATCCCTAGAATCGTGGTGCTAGAACACTTTTTAATGTGTGTAGTTCTGTGCCAAAGAGATGAATGTTAACGTCATATTAACACCCACTGATATTTAGTTTCGTAAAGAACTATAAGACACACGTCAACCTGTACAAAACGTAAACCATCGCCAGTGTTCTGCCCAAGACAGGACTTCACATGTGGTTCTCCGTGGAGTCATGTCGTTTACTCCCCTCTTTGTTTTCTTATAGCCAGGCGCGGAGGCTAAGCCGTCTGCGGCTCAGTACGAGCGCTAGCCGCGCGTTTCGCGTATTTCAAGCGTCAACTTCGCGTCGCAATATCTCGGGATGTAATTGGAATATTGCGATGCTATCAACGCCATTGCTTATGTGATTTGTCATGCTATGTATTGCTGAAGAAAAAATATAGGGTGTCCATTTAAAAAAAAAAAAAAAAAAAAAAAAAGAAAAAAAAAAAAAAAAAAAAAAAAAAAACATAAGTTTGTGTTAAAAAAACACATTTGCTTTCGTTTTAGAATGTGTCCAAATATGTACATTCATGGGCCCCAGCCGTACATTGATACCGGTGAAAGTCGTTTTCCAATAGCTGTTATTGTTCCAGAGATATTTTGGTTGGACAAGATAGCTAGGACACCCTATAAAAATGTAGAGGCGACTGGTTTCTTGACCTCGTTGACAGGTGAGGTAGTGAGGAAGTAGTGGGCCGCGCTGCCATGTAGCCCTGCGGTCTGGCCAGGCACCACTTTTGCGCCGTGCTGTACCGGGACGCGGGGCCCTGTTATTACGTTGCCCGTGGCTGGCGCTGATGGCTACCTGCCCAAACGCTTTGACCTCCGACCGACCGGCAGACATTCGCGACTCCCACTCCAGCCAGACAGGCCTCACGTTCGCCATCGGCACCTCCGCAATACCTCTATGATTACCGCAACTCGCGTTCCCAACTCCGCTCGCTAGTGCGGTTTTTCTCCCTCAATTTGTGCGTCCTAAATACTAAATTCGCAACTAAAAGGTCGGTTCACGCCGGTGTGCTACAGAGTGGAATGCAACTAGAGCAGGTATGGGCAAATAGCGGCCCGCAGGTAGCGCGAAATCAAATGTTCAAATGTTTGTTAAGCTTATGGGACTTAACTACGGGGTCATCAGTCCCTAAACATACAAACTACTTATCAACTACTTACGAACTAGGACGGCACAAATATCCATGCCCGAGGGGGGATTCGAACCCCCGACCGTAATGGAGCGCGAGATCCCGTGGTGGTTTTCGTACGGCCCAATGACATAGAAAAAAATCTGCGTGAGTTTTCTATCTCTTGCGAAACCGCTAGGTTTGTTACGTCAGTACGGAACTGTATTGTGTATAGCATTACAAACATTTGAATAATTTTACTTTACCAACGCAAGAAACGAAAATGCACTGAACGCATCTGTATCTTTATACTCAACTAGCTGAACCCCCGCTGCTCTGCACGCGTAGGCTGGTTGGTCTGCACCAGTTGTTTCCTTTTAATCCTGATGAAGAATCCATATCTTAAGTTTTGTTGTTATAGCTTGAAATTTGAGTTAACAGCACCATATTTTTGAAAACCAATTTTTGCATCTCGTATTTCATCCCCTTATTGGTCGAATTTCCAAAAATACCGAAACACGTGTCTTTTAAATTCTAACGAACAATACAAATACCAATTTTTGTAGCTATAGCTTCAAAATTGTCTTGACAACAATTTGTTTTCGAAAAGAATTTTTGATCCCCTCTTTTACTCCCTTAGTTGTTGAATTTCCAAAAATACCAAAACACGTGTCTTTTTAATCCTGATCAAGAATCCATATCCTAACTTTCGTAGTGATAGCTCGAAATTTGAGTTAACAAAAACATATTTTTGAAAATCAATTTTTGCATCCCGCATTTCACCCCCTTATTAGTCTAATTTCCAAAAATACCGAAATTTTTAGTTCTAACTACAAAATTGCCTAAATAGCAACAGATTTTCGAAAAAACACCCCCTCTCCAATTTAACCCCGTTGATGGTTGAATTTCCAAAAATACCGAAATACGTATTTTTTAACGTCTAACCAACTATACAAATATCAATTTTTGCAGCTCTAGCTTCAAAATTGTATCAATAGCAACGTGTTTTCAAAAAGAATTTTTGATCCTCTATTTAACCCTCTTACTTGTTGAATTTCCGAAAATACTAAAAATTATGGATTTTTAATCCTGACCAAGATTCCATATCCCAAGTTCCGTAGTTGTAGCTTCAAATTTGAGTTAACAGCAACATATTTTTGCAAAAAAAAATTTTGCGTCACCTATTTTATCCCCTTATTTGTCGAATTTCAAAAAAAATGCCGAAACACGTGTCTTTTTAATTCGAAACCTGAATTAAAATCCGAAATTTTGTAGTTCTAGCTTCAAAATTGCCAAAATGGCTACGTATTTTCAAAAAACGTTTGATTCCCTATTTCACCCCCTTACGGACGGAATATCGAAAAATCGCTTCCTAAATGACGCCTACAGAGTAAGATCAACACCCTCCACAAATTTCAAGTTTCTATCTTCAGTGGTTTGGGCTGGGCAATGATGAGTCAGTCAGTCAGTCAGTCAATCGGGACACTTCCTTTTATATATAGAGATAACATCTGAGCAGCCGGCCGTGGTGGCCGAGGGGACTGCGGCGCGTCAGTCACGGTCTGCACGGCCACTACGGTCGGGGGTTCGAATCCCCCCCTCGGGCATGGATATTTGTGCCGTTCTTAGTGTTACGTAGTTAGTAAGTAGTCTGTAAGTTTAGGGACAGATGACCCCGTAGTTAAGTCCCATAAGCTATACAAACATTTGAACGTTTGAACATCTGGGCACATGTTGCATGGTAGCCATCATTTAATTCGTCTATATTAGTATTTTTCAACTTATGGGTCGCCACTAACAGGGGTTCGAAACGCCTTGCTTTGGGGATCGCCCCCGAGGAAGTACTTCATTATCACCATCATCATCATCATCATCATCATCATCATAAGAGATAAGAAAAACAGCTTTATGAATATCAAGAACACAAATCGAAAACCAGTTCTCGGCAAAGAAGGGAAAGGTGGAAAGAGAGTATAGAGAGGCCCTGCGAAGGAAATGAACTTACAAGCAATGTTGTAAGAAGGGGAGAAGAAGTAGATGCGGATGAAATAGGAGATACTATACTCAGAGATGAATCTGACACAGCGTGGAAGGACCTAAGTCGAAACGAGGCCTCTGGAGTAGATGACATTTCCTCAGAGCTACTGAAGTCCCTGGGAGAACCAGACAAGAAAAAACTGTTTCACCTGGCGTGTAAGATGTATGAGACAGAAGAAATACCCCCAGACTTTAAGAAAGCAAGAGCAGACAGGTGTGAAAACTACAGAACCATCAGTTTAATAAGTCATGCTTTAGTGCACACTCCTATTATGCCGCATATAATATAACCAGGAGATTAGTAATACATAAACGTATGCCTACGTGAACATTACTTGAAGTTAAAATTACGGAGTTCCTTGTGTAACATTCATCTAATATATCAAAAGAATCTACGAAAACTAAAGTCAGTCGCCCAGATGAAACTACGCGGCCGATTCTATTCATTTTTGTTTTGAACGACAGGTATTCATCCACAGATTTCTCTTCAAGTATCAGAATTTACATAACTCTCGCCTTACTTTTACTATACTCAAACGGGGTTTCCATCTATATATTTCTTATGGAGATGTCCTTGCTGTAAACAAAAGTCGGTCAGGCCGTTCTATCCGACCGATTTCCTTCATTTTTCCTTTAAACGAAAGGTACTCATTCGCAGATTTGTTATCAGTATCAGAATTAACTTAAGTCTCTCCCTTCTTTATTTTTGTTCAAACGCGGTATCGTTGTGACCTTGCATTGAATGTTTTAATCCGTTTGTTTTGCGATATCTTCAGTTCTAATTAAGGTACCCAATCTTTTTTACCTAACTACATTCGACGGATCAAACTCTTTCATTTGCGCTTTTAAAAACTTGCATTGATTGATTCTGAAGAAAGATGTTACTTTTTTTGTCACTCCACTAACGATGGGCAGTAATCGTACGAATCCTCTAGTTAGGAATTGATTAGACAATAGATTATCTGAAAAATTCGAAAAAAAAAAAATTTGTACTTCTTTACAGTTGCGACATAGTCGTTATAAAATATATTTCTCTAAAACTTTTAACGTTTGTGTTGGAACCTGCGACTGTATCTACAAATAGGTTTCAGAAATTACTGCAACCAGTCGCCTTTTTTTCTTCTCAATGTAGATTTCTTTAAACTATGACCGGTTTCAAACTGCCTAGCAGCTCATCATCAGATGGTGTATACATTTAGTGCAAATTACATTTGTATCTGTGGTAGGGCAGAAAACGAGAAAAAAGTACACACTAATTTTGGTATGCTACACTGAATAATTACAAGATAAGTTTGTCTTCAAGATGTTACTACAGTTAGGAGTTACATATTACGTATACCCATGTGTGTTCCACTTTTGGATAGCATATGGACAAATTAAATGTGAAACGCATAACTGTAAGTAACGTCTTGAAGACAGACTTATATTGTAATTATTCATCCCAACATTAGTGTTTACTTTTTTCTCGTTTTCTGCCCTGCCACAGATACAAATGTAATTTGCACTGAATGTATATATACCATCTGATGATGAGCTGCTAGGCAGCTTGAAACCTGTCATGGTTCAATAAATCTATTGAGAAGAAGAAAAAAGGCGACTGGTTGCAGTAATTTCTGAAATCTGTATATTTTTCTGTCGGAAATGACGTAAAAATAGGAAAATAGGATATGTGGACCATTTCGAGAAAAAAAAATCGTCCAACAATTTCAAAGAAAGATGGAGAGAGAGAGAGAGAGAGAGAGAGAGAGAGAGAGAAATAAAAGAACGGAACAGAAAGTTTCTTTCCTTTGAGATATCATTGTTTTGTTACGGTTCGTGAGGGGGGATGTCGTCGCAATATTTTTGTTTCAAAGGGATCGCCAGAATATTTTTCTACATCTACATCTACATGGGATACTCTGCAAATCACATTAAAGTGCCGGGCAGAAGGTTCATCGAACCACAATTGTACTTTTTTATCTCCCATTCCATTCTCGAATAGCGCGCGGGAACAAAGCACACCTGAATCTCCCCGTTCGAGCTCTGATTTCTCGTATTTTATTCTGATGATCATTTCTACCTATGTAAGTGGGAGTGAACAATATATTTTCGCATTCGGAGAAGAATGTTAGCGATTGGAGTTCCGTAGGTAGCCCACACCGCAGCGATAAGCGCCGTTGTTGTAATGATTCCCATCCCAGGTCCAGTATCACTTTCGTAACGCTGTCTCCCCTGTATCGCGACAATACGAAACGAGCTGCCCTTCTTTGCACTCTTTCGATGTCCTCCGCCAAACCCACCTAATAAGGATCCCATACTGGGCAGCAATACTCGAAAAAAGAACGGACAAGCGTAGTGTATGCAGTTTCTTTTGTAGTTCTGTTGCATGTTTTATGGGTTCTGCCAGTAAAGCGCAGTCTTTGGTTCGCCTTTCCCACGATATTATCTACGTGTTCTTTCCAATTTAAGTCTGAAGTAATAGTAATTCGTAGGTATTTTGTGGAGTTTACGGCCTTCACTTTTGACTGATTTATCTTGTAAACAAAGTTTAACGGATTTCTTTTCGTACTCCATGTGGACAATTTCACACTTCTCATTATTTAGAGCCAATTGCCAATTTTTACACCCTTGTGATATCTTGTTCAGATCGTCCTGCAGTTGGTTTTGATCTTCAGATGATTTTACTAGACGGTAACTGACGGCGTCATCTGTAAACAACCTAAGAGAGCTACTTAGATTTTCCCCTAAATCGTTTATGTAAATAAGGAACAGCAGAGGACCAATAACACTACCCTGTGGAACGCCCGATATCACCTCTTTTTTAGTTAGTTACATTTAAGGGTGTCGCATATTCGTAGAGGTTGAAAATCACTGGTCTGTACTATCAGCTCCCGAAGTATTACCTATTCTTTCTCAAACCCCCTCTATTTCGACGTTCCCTTACGGTCTAGATGAGCAGTGCGGATCGTCATTTAGGACCTGCTATCGGCCCCGTGTCCTCTCCCTTGCAGACAGCCTGTTGTTGCTGTTGTGACTCCCCCCCCCCCCTTTTATCTACGGCCCCCTATCTGCCTGGCTGGCCGTACACCTCTGCTGTTGCTACGCCACGCTCCAGCCGCTCCTATACGCGCTGCCACCGGCCGCTCCTCGTTTTGCTTACTGTGCTCACCTCCCCCCCCCCCCCCCCCCCCCCACTGCAGTGACGGCAGCACAGATAAACCAGCGCCAGATCCGGAGTCGTAAACATCTGGTGTCCAGCGTCCAGCATTTCCAGACCGTCAGCTGGAGTCCAGCGCCGAGCCTAGTTTTTCCAGCAGTCTCCCTCGACTGTTTCTCGCAGTAGAAAGCGAACTGTACCATGGTACTGAAGTCTGTGCTATTTTCTACTAGGCATCGAAAGGAAGCCCTTATTTGGGAAAATATTCTGTTGCTTAACCCTTAGACTTTTTACTTGAAGCTATAAAGACTACCACGATTAATGTACAATGCGTATACATTGAGAAAAAATATTGAGAAAAAATTTCCTTCAAATTATTATGCACTACTAGCAACAAAAAGTTCATATCTGGTCAGCTATATAGTCAGCTATATGTAGCCCATTCGGTAATATCACTATCATGCCTCTCATATTTCCAGGACGTAACTCATAGTGCAACGGTACTATGTGATTTACTACTTTTACATGGCAAAGGAGGAATACATGCCGGCCGCGGTGGCCGAGGGGAATGAGGCGCTTCAGTCACGGCCTGCACGGCCACAACGGTCGGGGCTTCGAATCCCCCTCGGTCATGGATATTTGTGCCGTTCTTAGTATAAGCTAGTTGATAAGTAGTTTGTAAATTTAGGGACTGATGACCCCGTAGTCAAGTCCCATAAGTTCTACAAACATTTGAACATTTGAGGAATACATAAGTAAACAAACGCACGTGTTAGGAGTAACTCAATGCAGATAACTATCGAAATGATTCACTAGCACTCTGCTATTTATTTCTAGGACGCGCTACTAGCATATGTAACGCTATGTATACAAGCAGCTACAAATGAATTTATGATAAAATGTTGATCAGTTCGAGAGATAATGGAAAAATTAAGGTACGTAGCTGATCAGGTACACTATGCATTAAAGAGTTGAGTTTAGTGGAGGGTGAGGGAGTGTGCAGTAGATGTAGATGTCAAGACGGATCGTCTCCGTGCGACCTGTGTATATTCCGCTCCAGCAAAAGCCATAAACAGGTACAATCGAAATAATATAGTTGTTTAAGATTATTACTTGTTACGCGTGTCTACGTAGTTTTTAGACGTGACGTGTGGAACGCGATACTGCAGCTACAAAGAGGCCGACAGAGGCGTTTTTACGGTTCACACTGTAGAAGCCTCGCGGCGTCACGCCTGAACGAGATGCTCGCGGTCGATAAGAGGGTATCGATCCGATGGCTTCGATTGTCGGCGTGACCGGCGTCGGAGAGAGCGGCTGGTTTGGCGCGCGTATTTCACGCCGGGTGGGTTATTAGGGCCTACCTGCCGCAAAGTGGCAGTGGGGGTAGTTACCCTCTGGCCCGGGGCGCTTGTTTGCCTCTCCAGGACCCTCGATGCTCTCGCCCCGACCCGCACGGCGCTTGTGAAAGATTCCGCCGCAGATAGCCTGGGCTCCATCTGCAACGGCCGATCACTGCGGCAGATGCACAACGACCCTAGCAAAAGCAGTGGTTAAGCACACACCGCTGCCCAGCCGAAATGCAACGCTCAGGGGGATCACAGGTATCGACTTAAACTGGAAAGAACACGTATATAACTTAAAATGGTTTCCAGGCCATGGTATACAGCAATCAGTGAGAATAAATATTACTTCAGTAAAAAACCGTCTTGATTGCAATAGTTATATTAATTAATGACGCGTTTTGCAGGTCATCTTCAGATTATCCGCGTGACAGAATTTTCACAAAATTACAAGGCGGAATTACAAATGGGTATAATGGTACATGGGCTTATTTTGTGTTAAGTAGACATTATAAATGGTAAACAAAGTTTACAATGCGCTCTCCTTGGTGTGACACCGTAATTTATTTTGCGGTGTTACTCCAGGTCCTAGGATTTTTATCTGTCACTTTCCACTTCTTTCATTTCTGGCAGTATTGCTAATGTGAAAAATACCGAGTCGCACCGTGGTTCGGAACCCACGTTAAACTATATAACTGGCTGGGTAAGTCAGTTCGAAGGTCGGAGGAAGGGAACGGCATACCACCTCCAAATAGGACCATGCGTAGTAAAACACTGTGGTGTTCAAACCAATCTTCGGATTGTTGACTGCTTTTTACTATTTTTTCTGGAATTTTTTTATTTCCTTACAGCCCTACAAATGATCGGGTAACAACGAATTACGGTTGGGACATACTCGGTTGAGATGTGAGAATCATAAAACCGATTTTTAAGATTACATTAATAGAAGCGGTAGTCTCTGGTGATACAAGATAAGCCCACGTTTACAATTGCGCTCACGGGCGGTAGGCAGGCGTGGTGTGCTGCTCCGCCGACTTGTACAGACTGAGGGAATGTGGGTAGCAAACCGACAACAAGTGACTCAGTCATACATGCATCTTCGTGCCATCCATGACAATACAAAATGAGCTTTTTTTAAACAAATGATTAACAGAATTTTTGAGATTCCCCTTTCTGAAACTTCCGTCCATAAAGAACTAAATAATCTTGAATACAACACCGAAATGAATGGTTACAACCCGTCCTTGGTTGGCAAGATGTACAATAAAAAAGTTCTAAAGATGTACCACAGCTTCATTCGGTAATACCTGACGATGAAGTTAAACGTATCCCCATTCCTTTCATGGGATATTTTTCTTATGACCTGGCTAAACTCTTTCGTGGTACAAATGTACAGATCGTATTTAGTAGCCCTTTGAGCGTCCAGAAAATTCTCCCACACAACGAACAAGCCAATAAGGACAGATAACTTTCCTCGGGAGTCTACCCAGTGTTGGATCCTTATCAGGTGGGTTTGACGGAGGACATCTAAAGAGTCCAAAGAAGGGCAGCTCGTTTTGTATTGTCGCGATACAGGAGAGACAGCGTCACGGATATCATACAAGATCTGGAATGCGAATCATTACAAAAACGGCGCTTATCGCTGCGACGTGGGCTACTTATGAAACTCAAAATCGTCAACTTTCTCCTCCACTCCCATGAACCACAGAAATTGCCGAGGTGGGGTGGCTTGCGTGCCCAACGATACAGATAGCCGTACCGTAGGTGCAACCACAACGGAGGGGTATCTGTGGAGAGGCCAGACAAACGTGTGGTTCCTGAAGAGGGGCAGCAGCCTTTTCAGTAGTTACAGGGGCAACAGTCTGGATGATTGACTGAGCTGGCCTTGTAACATCACCTAACATGGCTTTGCCATGCAGTTACTGCGAACGGCTGAAAGCGAACTACAGTCGTTACTTCTTCCGAGGACATGCAGCTCTACTGTATGAACATATGATGATGGCATCCTCTCGGGTACAATATTCCGGAGGTAATATAGTCCCCCATTCGGATCTCCGGGCGGGGACTACTCAGGAGGATGTTGTCATCAGGAAAGACAATACTAGCATTCTAGGGATCGGAGCGTGGAATGTTAGATCCCTTAATCGGGTAGGAAAATTAGAAAATTTAAAAAGGTAAATGGATAGGTTGAGGTTAGATATAGTGGGGATTAGTGAAGTTCGGTGGCAGGATGAACAGGATTTCTGGTCAGGTGAGTGCAGGATTATAAATACAAAATCAGTTCGGGGTATCACAGGAGTAGGATTGACAATGAATAAGAAAATAGGAATGCGGGTATACTACTATGACCAGCACAGCGATCGCATTATCATTGTCAAGATAGATACGAAGCCAACACCGACAACAGTAGTACACCTGTATATGCCAACTAGCTCTACCGATGATGAGAAAATCGAAGAAATATATGAGGAGCTAAAGGAAATTATTCAGACAATTAAGGGAATGGAAAACTTAATTGTTATGGGAGACTGGAATGCGGTAGTAGGAGAAGGAAGGGAAGGGAAGATAGTAGGTGAATATGGTCTGGGCAAAAGGAATGGAAGAGGAAGCCGCCTGGTAGAATTTTGCACAGAACATAATTTAGTTATAACAAACACCTGGGTTAAGAATCATAAAAGAAGGTTGTATACGTGGAAGAGACCAGGAGACACCGGGAGATACCAGATAGATTTTATAATGGTAAGGCATAGATTTCGGAACCAGGTTTTAGAGTGTAAGACATACCCAGGGGCAGATATAGACTCTGACCATAACTTGTTGGTTATGAACTGTAGACTGAAACAGAAGAAACTACAAAAAGGTAGGAAAATAAGGAGATGGGACCTGGATAAATTTAAGGAACCTGAAGTTCTTAAGAATTTCAGACGGAGCTTTATGCAGCAATTGACAGAAACAGGGGAAAATAAAACAGTAGAGGAGGAATGGGTAAAAGTAAGAGATGAAATAGCGAAGGCAGCAGAGGACAAAATAGGTAGGAAGGCAAGACCTACAAAAAATCCTTGGTTATCACAGGAGATACTAAATTTAATTGATGAAAGGAGAAAATATGAAAATGCAGTAAATGAAACAGGCAAAATGGAGTACAGACGACTAAGAAATGAGATTGACAGGAAGTGCAAAATGGCTAAGCAGGAGTGGCTAGAAGGCAAATGCAAGGATGTAGAAGAATGTATAAATAGGGGAAAAATAGATACAGCCTACAGGAAAATAAAAAAAAAATTGGAGATAAGAAAAGCAGCTCCATGAATATCAAGGACACTTAATGGAAAACCAGTTCTCAGCAAAGAAGGGAAAGCTGAAAGGTGGAAAGAGTATATAGAGGGGCTCTACAAAGGAAATGAACTTCGAGACAATATTATAGGTTGGGAAGAGGATGTAGATGAAGATGAAATAGGAGATACTGTACTGAGAGAAGAATTTGACAGAGCCCTGAAAGACCTAAGTCGAAACAAGGCCCCTGGAGTAGATGATATTCCCTCAGAGCTACTGAAGTCTCTGGAAGAACCAGCCACAACCAAATTGTCTCACCTGGTGTGTAAGATGTATGAGACAGGTGAAGTACCCTCAAACTTTAAGAAAAATGTTATAATCCCCATTCCACAGAAAGCAGGTGCAGACAGGTGTGAAAACTACAGAACCACCAGTTTAATAAGTCATGGTTGCAAAGTATTAACACGAATTATATACAGAAGGATGGAAAAGCTGGTAGAAGCCGACCTCGGGGAAGATTAGTTTGGGTTTAGGAGAAATGTAGGAACACGGGAGGCAATACTCACTTTACGGCTTATCCTAGTAGATAGATTAAGAAAAGGCAAACCTAATTTTCTAGCTTTTGTAGATTTGGAGAAAGCTTTTGACAATGTTGATTGGAATAAACTCTTTCAAGTTCTGAAGCAAGCAGGAGTAAAATATAGGGAGCGTAAGGTTATTTACAACTTGTACAAAAACCAGACAGCGGTTGTCAGAGTTGAAGGGCATGAAAGGGATGCAGTGGTTGGAAAGGGAGTAAGACAGGGTTGTAGTCTTTCTCATTTGTTATTCAATTTGTACATTGAGCAAGCTATAAAGTAAAGCAAGGAGACATTTGGATAAGGAATTAAAGTTCAGGGTGAAGAATTAAAAACATAGCTATTTACCGACGACATAGTTATTCTGCCAGGACCTGGAAGTGCAATTGAACGGAATGGACAGTGTGCTGAAAGGTGCATATAAGATGAAGATTAAAAAGAGCAAAACTAGGGTAATGGAGTGCAGTGTTAGAAAATCAGGCGATGTTGGAGGAATTAGATTAGCTAACGAAGCAATAAAGGAGATAGATGAGAGTTGTTACTTGGGCAGTAAAATAACAAATGATGGTCGCAGTACAGAGGATATAAAATGCAGAATGGCTATGGGTAGAAAAACGTTCTTGAAAAAGAGAAATTTTGTTAACATCGAATATTGATTTAATCCTAAGGAAGTCCTTTCTGAAGGCATTTGTATGGTGTGTTGCCTTGTATGGGAGTGTGACATGGACGATAAACAGTGGGGACAGGAAGAGGATTGAGGCTTTTGAAATGTGGTGCTACAGAAGAATGCTGATGTTTAGGTGGGTAGATCGTGTAACTAATGAGGAGGTACTGAACAGAATTGGGGAGAAAAGAAATTTCTGCCATACCTTGACTAAAAGAAGGGATAGATTGGTAGGGCACATTCTTAGACATCAAGGAATTGTGAATTTAGCGTTGGAGGGAAGTGTGTGGAGTAAAAACCGCAGAGGAAGACCAAGAGATGGATACAGTAAGCAGATTCAGACAGATTTAGGTTTCTGTTATTATGTGGAGTTGAAGAGCCTTGCTCAGGATAGGGTATTGTGGAGAGCTGCATCAAACCAGTCTCCGGACTGAAGACCAGAACAACAACAACAAAAACAATGCCAAAATATATTGTTGACTCCCACTTATATAGGTTTAAATGATCATCAGAATAAAATATGAGAAATCAGAGCGCGCTATTCGAGAATGGAATAGTAGATAGATATTATAAAGGTGGTTCGATGAATCCTCTGCCAGGTACTTTATGATTTGCAGAGTATCCCATGTAGATGTATCACAACAGAATTTATTTTCGAGATAGCGTGTTGTACGAAGATATGAGAATTGAACATTCAACTCCTTGTGAAATGACGAAGATTATCTCAGTATTGACTGTGGTCGCCACTGATGGCTAAAACCGCTGCTACTGTACCATATTTTCAAGAAGTTGCATGTAATGTACCAAGGCGTGCCCCAGCATAGGGCTTTGGGATTATACTGTATACGGCGTTCATGAAGTCCGGGAACACTTTCAGTTATTTATTGCACAAGAACCAAACATTGTACACCTATCATACAAACTAGCCCGCCGATTTCCTTAATTTTTATTTTAAATGACAGATATTCATCCATAGATTTGTCATCAAGTATCTGAATTAACTTAAGTCTCTCCATCCTTTATTTCTATTCAAATGCAGTATCCTTCTGTCCTTGCATTGAATATTATAATTAGTTTTTTTTACGATGTCTTCAGTTCTAATTAAGGTACGCAGTTCTTTTTGACTTAACAACACTCGGCGGATCAAGGTCTTTCATTTGCGCTTTTAAACACTTGCATTGATTGATTCTGAAGAAAGCTATGCGTGAACATTCAAGTTTACTTCCATTATCCCCTACTTTTTTGTCATTCCACTAACGGTGTGAAGTATTCGCATGGGTATTCTGTCATTTTACAGAGAAACTTTGAAAGTTGTTTTATTTTTAGAATGAAATTTTCACTCTGCACCGGAGTGTGCGCAGATATGAAACTTCCGGGCAGATTAAAATTGTGTGCCGGAACCGGGACTCGAACCTGGGACCTTTGCCTTTCGCGGGCAAGCGCTCTACCGACTGTGCTATCCCGACACGACTCACGATGCCGCCTCACAACTTTACTTCCGCCAGTACCCCGCCTCCTACTTTCCAAATTTCACAGAAGCCTCTTGCGAACCATGCAAGACTAGCACTCCTGGAAGAAAGGCAAAGGTCCCAGGTTCGAGTCTCGGTTCCGGCACACAATTTTAATCTGCCAGGAAGTTTCATATCTGCGCACGCTCCGCTGCAGAGTGAAAGTTTCATTCTGGAAACATCCCTTAGGGTGTGGCTAAGCCATGTCTCCACCATATCCTTTCTTCCCGGAGTGCTAGCCTTGCGTGGTTCGCAGGAGAGCTTCTGTGAAGTTTGGAGCTGCCCCTGGCGACAGGCAACACTCACGGCACAGTGGTGTACAGGGAAACACACTCAACAGGCTGAAACATGTCAGAGTAGGAATATCCACTGACAGTGCTCTCGGCGAAGAAGAATGGACCGCACAGTTTTCGAGATGACGAGGCACAAAAACATTTACTTTTGGGGAATGACGCTCAAATGCAATGCATTCATGTGGATGCCTTGTACCCCAGATTTGAAAATGATGCTTGTTCACTTTCCCATCAATGTGAATAGTGGCTTCGTCACTAAAAAATAAGCGATCAATAATGCCATCACTGTCTTCATTCAATTGTTCCAACTGCGAACAAAACTCTAGATACTTGTCTTTGTCGTCGTCATTGAGCTTCTGCACTAGCTGCAATTTCAAAACGGTTTCATAGACAGCTTCTGTCGCAGGACTTTCCACACTGTCATTAGAGCCATTTCGTGTTCGTGGGATGTACGACGCATTGATATCTCTGGACTCCACAGCCACTTCACTTACACCGGGACGTCTTCTTCTGTTTGCTAGGCGACTATCAGAAAATTACTACCTACGCCGTGGTGTTATACATGAGAGGAATCAAAATAAAAATAATCAAAAGAACTTTCAGGATTTCTCTTCAAAATGACATATGTATGATTTCTCTACAATGTTTGGTTCTTCTTCAATAAGTAATTGCAAGTGTTTCTGAGCTTTATGTACACCTTACATATAGACTCAGGCGATGCTGAAGGAATGAGATTAGGTAAGGAGTAAAGGGACAATAAAAGTAGTAGATGAGTTTTGTTATTTAGTAAGCAATATAACTTCTGATGGCCTCATAAGATATAGAATACACGATGGCTATGGCGAGAATAGAGTTTCTAAAGAAGCGAAATTTGTTGACATCCAATATTACTTTAAACGTTAGGAAGTCCTTTCTGAAAGCATTTATCTGGAGTGAAGCATTGTATGGGAGTGAAAAGTGGAAAATGAAGAGTACAGACAAAAAGATGATAACAGATTTCGAAATGTGGTGCTAAAGATGAATGGGTAGATTACGTAACTGATGAGGAAGTGATCAACAGAATTGGGTAGAAAAGGAGTTTGTGGCATATCCTGACTAAATGAAGGGATAGTTTGGTGGGACACATTCTCAGACATCAAGGAATCGTCAACATAGCATTAGAAGGAAGTGTGTGGGCTAAAATACGTAGTTTCAGACGGTTGTAGAGTGCCGTGCGTATTCTCAGATGAAGAGGATATATATATTGTAGGGGAATGTCAGTTGTGCCTCTTCATAAAGTGGTTCGCAACCCATCTTAAACTGTAGGGCAGTTCGAACGTCGAAGGAAGGCAACGGCATAGCACCTCCAAACAAGACCATCTCTGAGGTGTTCAAAACAATCTTCGGATTGTTGACGGCTTTACCTTACCTTTTACCACCCAATACATTGCTTTCTCCTATATATTTACTGCCAATCGACCACAAGGATAAGATCAGAGAGATTAGGGCCGACATGGAGACATGTGGTAATCATTTTCCCCACGAACTATATGTGTACTGGACTAGGAGCAAGTGGTAGTGTTCCGCAGTAGTCCCTCCGCCACAGACCGTGAGGTGGCTTGCGGTGTGTGGATATAGATATAGTTGTAGAACATATCCATGTCCCCCTAGGTGTACGTTGCAATGCCCTCTGTTCGCTGTTTGAAAAATGTTTATATAGTTTATGGGACTGAACTACGGGGTCATCAGTCCCTAAACTTAGAAACTACTGATGAACTAACTAACAATAAGGACGGCACAAATATCCATGCCCGAGGGGGGATTCGAACACCCGACCGTAGTGGCCGTGCAGACCGTGAGTGGCGCGCCTCAGTTCCCCCGGCCACTGCGGCCGGCTATTCGCTGTTGCTCTCATGTGAACATGTAGTTTGGGACCTTAAGCTGATCCTTGAGGGGAGTGCTATTTCAATTTCACCTGCGTGCCTCCTGTACAGGATTAAGCTGTGGATGTAGATATTGTAGTTGTAGAACATACACATATCCCACAAGGTGAGCATTTCAATGCCCTCTATTCCAAGTTGCTCTCGAGTGAACATGTAGTTTGGGTCCTAAAGCTGATCCTTGACGGAAGTGCTGTTTCAGTTTCACCTGCGCGCTTCCCGCGTGGTTGATGTTGTAGTTGTATAACATGCCCGTCTCCCCCAAGGTGCCCTCTATTACAAGTTGCTCTCATATGAACGTACAGTTTGGGACTCAAAGCTGATCCTTGAGGGGGGCGCTATTCCAGTTTCACCTGCGTGCCTCCTGTACAGGATTGAGCTGTAGATGTAGATATTGTAGTTGTAGAACATATCTATCTCCCCAAGATGAACGTTCCGATGCCCTCTATTACAAGTGGCTATCGTGTGAACGTATAGTTTGGGACCCAAAGCTGTGAGGGTAGCGCTATTTCAGTGTCAACTGCGCGCTTTCCGTATATGAGTGAGCTGTGGATGAAGATGAAGATGAAGAAGTTGTATAACATGCTCGTCTCGCCCAAGGTGGACGTTCCAATGCCCTCTATTAGAAGTTGCTCTCATGTGAACATATAATTTGGGGCCCAAAGCTGATCCTTGAGGGGGGCGCTATTCCAGTTTCACCTGCGTGCCTCCTGTACAGGATTGAGCTGTAGATGTAGATATTGTAGTTGTAGAACATATCTATCTCCCCAAGGTGAACGTTCCAATGCCCCCTATTACAAGTGGCTCTCATGTGAACGTATAGTTTGGGACCCAGAGCTGATCCTTGAGGGTAGCGCTATTCCAGTTTCACCTGCGTGCTTCTCGTGCAGGAGTGAACGGAGCGAGGTGGCAGTTGTGACGTAGCGCGGCCGTTTATCCGTCGGCCAGGGCGTCTGCCGGTTGTTTTGGAGCAGCGGCGGTGGTTGTTTATGTCCCACACACACACACGCACAGCGGCGCAGTTATACGGCGCAGAGCGGCTCGCTTTGATTAATGTGTGGCGCGCGTCGGACTCGCTGCTTTATGGCTGGCCTGCGACGCGGAAAATTAAACAAGCGGCCCACGCGAGGCCACGTGGGCGGCTGGGCGGCGCGGGGGCGGCGGAGGCGGAAAAGGGACGCAGAGTCGGTAACGGGGCGGCGCGAGGTACGCAGCGCGCCGTAGCACCACTGTGCGTCTGCCTGCTCGCGCCGGGATACGCTCTGCTCACGGGGAAGCGGAACCGCCTCCTACTGTGCGGGCGAAATAAGTGTGATCGGGAAACAGCCGTACCGAAAAATTGAAATACAACACCGAATCACGAGCTCGTTTGGTTGACTAGTGATATGACAGACAATTCATTACTGTAGTAGTACAGGCCTACATTCTGACCTAATGAAACACACATGACATAGTAAGGTGCACCCAAGCAGTTACGGAAATAAGTAATATGTATCCTGCACAGCCCACGTCACGGAGTCTGGCCGTGTGTACTTTGTGTATTACTGACAATTCTTGTTTCTCCCGTTCCAGTAGAATAGGGATCACATGAAAAAAAAAAAAAAAAAAATAAAAAAAAATAAAACACACACACCACTGACGTGTTTTACGGCCCACTTTTGGTTACGACTCTGCTATTGTGAAAACATCTATGCACTCAACACGTAAACCGCGGTGGAGTGGCCGAGCGGTCTAAAGCGCCTCGCTGCGGAGCGCGCGGTTGCTCGCCGTGGAGGTTCGAGTCCTCCCTGGGGCATGGGTGTGTGTGTTGTCCTTAGGTTAGTTTACCTAGGTTTAAGTAGTTTTTAAGCTACGGACTGATGACCACGTAGTTTGGTCCGATAGATTTACAAACATTTGAACATTTGAACTCAACACGTAATATTCAGTGGGACCGCATTTTAACACACTGCCAAACGTATGTGATATTTCTGATTTTAACTTTGACAAAGACCTTATATTTTAAATTTTACTTTTTTAAGCTATTATTTTAACTTCTTATCCATAAATGCAGAGGATATTCCGCCGTATGGAAGACACTTCAGTTTTAGTTTACTTTTTCCATGCATGTTTCAGCAAAATTTTGCGCTACAATCAGTCGTCTTTTTAATTGATGACAGCACAAAATGTGGTGAAACAGGTATGGGGAAAGTAAACTAAAATGGAAGTGTCTTACATACGCGGAATACCTTCATCATTTATTTAAGCAAGCACGGAAGAATGAAGAGCATCGACATAAAAAAGATTATCTTTTCCGTATTTTAATAATATTTTTCCCGTCAAAAAGCCGTCACTTGTCTTCCAGTGCTAGTTTATCTTTACCTGTACTTGTTTACGTAAAATTAAGTGACAGTCTCAAATCCCCGTAATTTTTGCGAATATCTCTGAAACTGTGCGACATAGAGAAAAAAACATAACAGAGCAAAGATATAGAGAATTTTCTCCTCTACAAATAGTTTCAGTTTTCGTGTCAGAGGAACGATTAAGCCGCTATTTTCATTTAAATTTCGAGCTGTCAAAAGGCGATCGCAAAGGCCCACTTTGTGTTACTAAATGTGGGCTAAAAAAGGTAGGTATGCCTCCTGTTGCAAACTCCCCAGGAATTTAAAATCGAGGAAATATTCCCACGGAATATTGCTGGTCATATTCCCAAAATTCATAAATTCACAGGAATTTATGTTTAATTGGCCAGATAGCTCAATAAAACTTATTTAATAGGTTTAAGACAATAAGTACATAGTTAAATCAAACACAAAATCTGTTCGTTGCCACTGATCCCCGAGTGCCCAGGGACCCACAATATGTTTACTCTATTGCTTTCCCCTAGCTCCACCAGTACCCTGTGACATTCTGCAACAATTTTAGACCTTGTTGCAGGAGCTGCCAGTGATCTCAGGGCTGCCTGGCTGTCTGAAAATATATAGATGCTACAATCTTTGTAGCACCTACGCAAATTCTCCTCCACACATGCCCTGATGGCAGTGATTTCTGCCTGGAATACTGAGGCCAGTTTCCCTAGAGAGATGACGCCCTCCAGTCTTGGCTGCACCCCGTATACCCCGGTCCCAACGCCTTGGTCCGATTTTGACCCGTCAGTGAACCAGACAATATCCCCCGTACGGTGTCGAACTATTTCCTCCCACTGCTCCCTACTTCCAATTGTTATATTGAAAGGCTTGTTGAACCAGTGTGGGGTTATAATATAGTCGGCTGGCATTTCCCCAACCTTTCCTATATTTATCTCACTCAACCCTCTTCACCTAGTCGGCAAACAGATTTTCCTTTCCATATCCCCACACACCAGCAATCCTCCCTATAACACCAGTAAACAGTCACAAAAGAGTGTTCTTGTCACCCAGAACCATCCCGGACTGGAACAACTGAATTACACCCTTCGTCAGGGCTTTGATTATCTGTCTTCGTGCCTTGAAATGATAAGACATCCTACCCAAGATCCTTCCTTACGTGGTGTTGGAAATGATGCAGTAAGTACATTATTGCACAACACATATTATTGACGAAAGCTCACACTGTGTGATGTGACTCTTTGAGGATAATAGTGACAGGAGGCTACGTCAGTCTTGTGTGGATGAGTTAAAGTCCGGGTTCGAATCCCAGTTCGTCACAAATTTCCAACTTGCAATATATATAATTCTGTGCCTCTGACTTTTTCTGTGTCTGAGATATATTTTGTTCTACGTATCCGTTAGCAAATTTCCGTAACATGTCTGGTAGCGATTATGAAATTATAAATCAGTTGATGAAATTTAATGCAAATAAACAATGCCTGAGACGGATTTTCGTCTCAAATATGTCAAAGACATTATTGATAAATCTGAAGCAATGAATTAAAATTTGTGATGCAGCCGGGAATCGAACCCGGACCTCCATGCTTACGAGGCGAATGTCTTAACCGTTTTTTAATAAACTTTTATTTACTCTATTTCTTGTACACTCTACTGTATACAGTGAACATCAATTATAACATCTTGGGATACATATGCACAAATTAAATACTTTACACAGGTACTCATAATAATATACTCACACATACACAATCATAAAAAAAGAAACATGTTGATTTACTCCTATTTTGCAGTCCAATTTTTAAATAATTTAAGCTTAGCATTTAGGCTTTTCATAACACTTTCAGTTTTTTCTTGTAGGCATCGATAAAAACTCATATTTAATTAGTCCATGTATATATATTAACCTATCCCCATTCGTTCAAATACGATAATAAGCATGTTTCCATATTTTGATTTTTGGTCCATATACTTGCTAAGTTTTTTATATTCATCCTGCATGTATAGTTTGAAGTCAATTGTGGTGTCCGGTCCAAGATTGTTAACCACATAGCTCAAGTACTTTTCCAATAACCAGTATACTGCGTTATTTTTTTTTGCTCTGGAAAATATCTTGCATTTGGTCTACATAGTACGGATGGAGATACGTATTCAGGTGAAGTTCTTGTGAGGAGTGCTATTTGCGGTCTCACCCGTTTCCAGTTATTTAAGTTTCCCCCACAGGTAAATCTGTGTATAACTGTATCAACAAGATTACATCGTTGGCATAGATCTGTTTGATTTATACCGATTCCAGAGAGTCGTTCGTTGGTGGGAATTATATTATTGACGACTTTGTTCCAAGCTGTTATTACGTCCGAAGAGTGTCCTTTTAGATTAATATTTCGCTATACAGCATCCCAGTCCACATTTCTTGACCTATCTTGCTTACTAGACAGACGTCTTACCGTTAGACCACAACACCACTAACGATTAAGGCGCCTTGGAATAGTCTAAGCACGACTTCCTCCACGTCACAAACTTTAATTCAGCTTCTTTGTTCCAAAGATAATTGCCACTACTGCCAAGGCTCTCCATGCAGCGGAATAGCACCTCGGCAATGGACATAATGGAACAATCCTGTTTAAGCGATATAAATATCAATTTAATAGAAATAAACAATCCCTGAGACGGATTGTTCTAATATGATCATTGCTGAGATACTATTCCGCTGCATGAAGAGCCTTGGTAGTAGTGGCAATGATCTTTGGAACACAGAAGCTGAATTAAAGTTTGTGACGTGGAGGGAAGTCGTACTTAGGCTCGTGTGGTGGTCTAGCGGTTAAGACGTCTGCCTAGTAAGCAAGGAGGTGGTCCTGTTTAGATGAACGCCTAGAGTTTTTCTTTTTTTAGTTTATAATAATTTGTCAATGTAATAGTATGCTCCATATTTGCCCAATAATTTTGCTTGTAGCCTCAAACTTTAGCTTTGCGATTGATGTCATTGCCCATGCATTTTGCTAGTGTGTTGCCCAAGTTTATCCTTTTTACAATTTTATCTTACAATTATTTTCTTACTCGTGTTTTCGTTCTGCCATAAATATCGAAAAGGATGCCAAAAAAATAATCAAGCAAAATTACCGCATAAGACAGAATAAAGCGAAACTAAATCAGTGAAAAAAGACAAAGTAATAAAAGAACTCATTAATGCATTTCTGTCATTAAAAGAAAAAGTAGTTCATAAATTATTTTTTACTTCTCTTTCAGGGACACTAAAAATGACAAAATGTAATACATAAAACCAACTCACTCATGTAAAATCAGTGTAAATATTGTTATTTGTACAACAAATTATAATAAACGTAATTAAAAAAAAGGTTCGATTCCCGGCTGCACGACAAATTTTAATTCAATGCTTCAGATTTATCAATAATGTCAATCGATGAAAGTTATTACAATATATATTTTAATACAATGTTTTAACAGGATTTTTCGTCGAAAGCGCATTGTGACTGCCGCTGCCTTGTGACTACTATTACCTTGTGACTGATTGTTATTGTCTCGGACATTAAAAACTTCAAATTTTGATCGACGACTTTACGGGTGTTTCTCGTTATCTTCTCAGTTCCAGTTGCTGTTATCTGTTAACTTTCGGCCTCTCGTAAGAAAAAAAAAAAAAAAGAAAAAAAAAAAAAAAAAAAAAAAAAAAGAGAGGATAAAATCCAGTTTTAACTTGTTGCGTCAATTACTGACAAGGCCACACAAGAACGGACAGATTTCGCCAGCTGCGGACACGGGTGATGAGCAAGCATAACCACGCGATAAGACAGCAGCTCAGACTGGTCTTAATTTGATGCTCGTAGTGGAAACGAGATACGCGACTATTAACTTTGTCGCAGAAGTAATTTATCTTTTCAGTTAGAAACACGTGTAAGTCAACTGGTCAAAAAATTTCGCCGCAACAAGTACTGAAGGCTAAACTAATTTTAAGTTCACGAGAAAGAGAGTAATTGACATGTTCATAGTAGTGATAATAGAAGTAGATGAGTTTTGTTATTTGGGTAGCAAAATAGTTTGACATGGCCGAAGTAAAGAAGATATAAAATGTAGAATGGCTATGGGAAGAAAAGCGTTTCTGAAGAAGCGAATTTTTTTAGGAAGTCCTTTCTGAGAGCATTTTTATGGAGTGTACATTTTATGGGAGTGAAACGTGGACGATAAGAAGATGATAGAAGCTTTCGAAATGTAGTGCTACAGACGAATGCTGAAGATTAGTTGGATAGATCACGTAATTAATGAGGAGGTGCACAACAGAATTTTGGGAGAAAAGGAGTTTCTGGCATATCCTGACTAAGAGAAGGGATAGATTGGTTGGACACATTCTGACATCAAGAAATTGTGTACTTAGCATTAGAGGGAAGTGTGTGTGTGGGGGGGGGGGGAGAGGTAAAAATCGTAGAGGGAGACTGAGGGACGAATACAGTAAGCAGATTCAAAAGGATTTAGGTTGCCGAATGTATTCTCAGATGAAGAGACTTGCACAGGACAGGGTAGCGTGGAGAGCTGCATCAAACCAGTCTCCGGGCTGAAGATCACAACAACAAAAATACTTTACAACTGCCGACAACAGAACGCGAAAGTAAACTTTGTTTACGTCCAAATGGGATCGAAGGCGTCCGACAATACTCCATCGACGCGGGTGGCTCGTCATTGTACAGTCAGTCTTACCGTTCGCGGTGGGGTGGGGGCGTCATTCAAAACGACCAATAGCAGAAGTAGCTAAAGCCGTCCTCACACGAGACGTGTTGTCCCAACGTGGTGCAGGCCAGACGTGCTTTCTACCTAGTGTATATAGCTACAGCACACTCTGAAATGACCCGCCACATCCCACGGAACACAACGTGATTTGCTTTGCGACCGCAGCGCTCTCCAGTGACCGTTGCGGGCTGGCGCCTAGATCATTGTCTTTACAAAGATGGATGTGCGCAAAATTACACGGTATGTCTGTTAGCGAACGCCGGAAAAAAAAACTGAATACTGTAGGTTTCTATGCTTGCACGTTGCATGCACCACTCTTCCAGAGATTGTAATTTTTTTTCTTCGAGAAACACAAAGACGGTACATTAACTGAAAGCGATTGATAATGATAACAAAATGTACGACTAAATCACTTTTGGTAAAATGTCGTTAAAAAGCTGTAAACGGTGAAATCCTTCATTTGCGCCAGCTCCACTTGTCTTGCCCTCTTATATTGCTGTTTTTCACGATGTACAAATTCTGCATATACAAATGTTTACTTTGGCTCTCCTTCGAAGATAATAAGTTCTGCCTGATACAGTCTACTTGTTCATACACGCGGGACAACGCCTCAGTTCGACAATGTTCGTTGTGGTTCCATAACCACACTCTCTCTGCACTGTGAAACTGAACTATTTCAGCACTGGACTGAACTGCAACATATTTCAAACACCGTGGCGAAAACCGAATGAAGTGGGGTACTGTCACGAAATTTATTTGTACCTGTGCCCTTACACGAAATACTCAACAAGTTCTCTCATGGGCAGAGTTCGTTCATGTTTGTAGTAAATAACGTCGAATACTGGATATTATAATTGTATTAAATTAACAAATAAATTACATGAACCGTAATTAATCCGAATCATTAAAAAATATCTGGGAGAGTGAAGATGCAAACCTGTTATTTACATCTTTTCCTCCACAGCTCGTAACCCTAACCACCACGATAATCCGTCGTCTTAAAGAGAAATAACAACGAATATCGGATATTACAGTTTAATTAATAAGAAAGAACCAGAAACATTAAGGAATTAAAAAACGGCAAGTAGGGGGTCCCGAATCCGAGTTACTCCAAACTTCTGCTCGGCAGCTTACCGCACTACCAACTACGCTATGTCTCCTCGGAAGCTGCCGTGCTGTATTTGTGATATACTATGCATCTAAAACATGTTGTAATATCTTATTTATCTATGACAAAGTATCATAAAGACGCTCCTGTTATAGAATGCCGTTGAACCATAGCATAGGAATGATATTCTTTCACGGTATACAAATTATAACACTGACTAACGTTAAATACGATATCCTTTAAAGTTATGAATATAGAGTTTCCGGTAATTTATTGTAACGAATCATACCTAAAAAGATGCGTTTTCAAAATTTCTTCAATTTCCTGTCGCTTTAAAGAGATTATAGTTATACATCGCACGCTAAAAGGAAAGAAGGCACGAAATACGGAGTTCCGTTTGCAGTATGGCGGACCAAAAGTTTTGCTTGTCACGTGACAACTAGATCACTTTTCATTGGCCACTTTCCACTCCACGAATCAAAAATGTAACATGCCGGATCCTTCGCTCCACGCTTGGCAGGGCAGTGGAACGTGGAATTCCACGCAGCGACGTCACAACTTCCTCCTCCATGTGCGTTCCCACGTCCCGTGAGAGGACGGCATGATAGTTGACAGCGCCATCACCTGAAACGACAATATGTTAAGTGAACGGGTAGCATCTCGTCTCCATACTGTGAGGAGGTGCAAGGCGGAGGGTGGATGCGCCGGCTCGGGAGAGTGACGCCATTGCGTGAGAGGGTGCGTGTACGCACGCGACCTCGGGATGCGCCTGGGGTCGCAGGAGGCGCCCCTCCCCTCCTGGGTTGCCAGACTGCGTACGGTGCGTGAGACAAACTACTGCGGTGCGTGTCTGGGCGACATCCACTGTAGCTGCGAAGCCAACTGGGCAGTCCCGTTACCGCGACAAGTGCTAACGTAACCACAGTCTAAATCAGACAGTCGCGAATCTAAGTAGGGGGAAAAGAATTCAACCATTTGACAGCTGAAGCGATACTAGCGCTCTAAGCGGCTGGGTAGCAAGCTCGGTAGCAGAAAATGGCACTACCGAAGCGAAGAATTTATTATTCACTAGCTTAAACCCGCGGCTGCGCTCGCGTGTTGGTCATTATGATAGATAAGTTATCTTTCAGTAGTGTGCTATGAGACTGGTTTTGAAGGATGAAGTGAAATACAATACCTTCTTTGGAAACAAATACTTTTAACCAAAATTCAAATTAAAAAAAATGTAAAGTGCTTAACGATTTTTTTAAAGAAATGTATTAAAAGAAATTTCTTTGTTACTGTTTTGTTTATTTATTCTTATATTTCCTTATTCCAATGCTTATCCTTATAGAGCACGCATAGACCAAAGATATGGTATGTGGCATAACGTTTCGCTGTATGTAACCTCCTTGCTATAGAGTCGCAAAGGTCATCTCTGGCCTTCAGTCCGAATCTTTTTGTAATTTGACGACTTTCAACCACCATTTCTTCCACCCCCTTATAGCTGTCGGCATGGAACTGCTATGGTGTACAACGGGACACTTCCGAAACAATTATACACAGACCATTCGTCTGCGTTCTGTAGTTCTCGTTACAGAGTGAAACATTAAAACACACATAGCATTTTATATACATCGATAACTTTCCATCCCAATATACTCCACCCTTTTATCATTATCAACCATCAGGCAACAATGCAACCAATAAAACCATTTTCAAAAAGTAAATATCATTTTCAAAGAGTAATCAGTGTTACGCATTTCGCGTTATATTCTAAATATGTATCAGATCGCTATAAAAACGTGCCTAAAAACCTTCCTCAGGTATAAATTAGTAACTGTAGAAATATTTAAGTCTCTGCGTCTTGTTGTTCGGACGTGATAAGCGTACACCGAACATACATTCACATTTATAGATATAGATTATTGCTGTTGTTTATATATTTCCTAGGCATTAAACGTGGTACTGTATTTCGTGGCACAATTACGAAAACATTATTAAACGAAAATCCCGTTTCCTGTTGATGTCAGTTTGTAATACCAACATGCCAGTGCATTGTAATACATACGGCTCACTCTAGCACGGTCGTAATCATAACATCCAAAAACGATTTAAGACAAGAAGCGAATTGTAACCTGGTGTGTTTAAGTTGTGTTTTTCTGCAGATTTTGAACATCTTAACACATTTGATACTGGTACTAGACACGATTTTAACATTCTTAGAGACTAAGTGTTACGTCTTATAAAAGTCCTTATCGCTTTATTCTTGCTCAGATGGCTTGCATCGTACCTACTCCCCAGGAATATAAAGGTACTGTAAATCTTTTAACAATCTTTTCCTGCTAAAATCTCAGTTTGTCTGTACACGTTAAACTACAGTTAGTTACGTTTTACTTTAGATTTTGTACAAACAAATCCCTGTTAACTTTGGACTATCATTGCTGCATCACCAATAGTAGACTACTGTGCAACAATTTGTTTGGACTTCCACAAACCTATCAGTAGACTATCAAAAATAACTTTGAAGAAAAATACTGAGTTAGTTACCTCTCTCTCTGTTCCTGATACCATACACCCTTAAAATTTAACAAACTTTATTTTATCCTCTAACTACAATTTATCGCGCCGCAATAATGCAGTCGCCTTTTAAACTTGTCGTTCGACTCCATATCTAATCCAGAATGGTTTCCCGCCTGTCGGTATGTTGTTACGACCCGGCCGCTTGGCTGCGCTGCAGTCGCCAGGTTGCAGAAAACTACCGGAAGTTTCGTGACTCTTTGTTATATTCTGCCGAAACTGTCCGCGGACGAAACATTTTCGCGCAGGGAGGTAACCTCTCTGTTCGGATGATGAAGTCTCAACGCGCCGCTTGCGGTGTTCCATCCCAGGAGGAGGTGATATGGTCGCATGGAAATTTGTCCCCCCCCCCCCCTTCCGATTCATTGCGATATACTGACATGCTGAAATTCCCAGCTTTAGTGCTTTATACGTTTGAGAAACACCCCTATGAATCGCAGGCATTGGCGAGGTGGCGTGGCTTGCCTGCCTCAAACATACAGACAGCCCTACCGTAGGTGCAACCACATGCACATGACAGGGTAGCGTGGAGAGCTGCAACAAACCAGTCTGCGGACTGAAGACCACAACAAGCAAAACGTTTGAACGAGATTTTGAATTTTTACTTTGATAACTTTTCCGACAATCAGACTCTCCCTTCGGTTCCACTGTAATGGGTTCCCGTATTCTTCGATCAGATTACATTCAACTTTGCTAAGCATCTGCTAATACTGGCATGTTGATCGAATATACCAGTAACAAACCTAAGGATTCAGTACTTTGAGTCAGCCAAAGTATTCCTTATTCAGTCCCGAATACATACGGTTTGCTAGAGCTCTACAACACACACACACACACACACACACACACACACACACACACACACACACACACACACACGCCTGGTGAAATGTTTGTAAATCTATGAGACTTAAATGCTTTGGCCCCTAGCTTACAAACTACTTAAACTAATTATATATTTTTGACGAAGTTACAGCGTTCAATGAATGAAATAAATCACAATTTGTGATCAGTTGCCGACCGCGGTGGCCGAGGGGACTGAGGCGCTTCAGTCACGGTCTGCATGGCCACTACGGTCGGGGGTTCGAATCCCCCCTCGGGCATGGATATTTGTGCCGTCCTTAGTGATAAGCAGTTCGTAAGTACTTTGTAAGTTTAGGGACTGATGACCCCATAGTTAAGTCCCATAAGCTATACAAACATTTGAACATTTTTAGAAGCGATCTGGTTTTCACGTGATCAGTTGGCTTCACTGTAGTAGGTTTACATGGAATACCAAAGTGCTGCGAATGAATATTTGTGACCGGCCGGGATTCTAGCCCGGGATCTGCTGCTTACTAGGCAGACGCGTTGACCACTCCGGCACCGAGGACACAGTGACCAGCCCGACTGCAGAGGACTCTTCCCTGCACGTCTCCCGCCACACACAAATCTCCATTCGCCACGCTGTCTCTTTCCTATTACCATAGCCTATCTGGTCTGTAATACTCGTAGCCCAGCCTGGGCTCCTGACGACAATTAATTGTGTCTCGATACCTCACTGTCTGTTCTGCCTGATGCGGGAATACAGTATTGTGGCTGCGAGCATTATAGAATAAATAGGCTGTGGTATAGGGAAGAGACAGCGTGGCGAATGGAGATTTGGGTGTGGCGGGAGACGTGCAGGGAAGAGTCCTCTGCAGTCGGGCTGGTCAGTGTGTCCTCGGTGGCGGAGTGGTCAACGTGTCTGCCAGTAAGCAGGACATCCTAGGTTCGAATCCCGGTCGGCCACAAATATTCATTCGCCGCACTTTGGTATTCCATCTAAACCTAGTACAGTGATGCCATAACTGATCGCAAATTGCGATATATTTCATACTTAAACTAACCTAAGGACAAGACACACACCCATGTCCCAGGGAGGACTCGAACCTCCGACAGTGAGTAACGCTGCCTGGCTGTACCTTGCGCGTGTGTAAGCGGCCTACGTTCTGGATGACAGCTTTCGGCTGGGCCCATCAGTCAATGGCTCAGAGCCTGAGTGAGTTGTGACCGGCGCCAAATAAAGGCATAAATCGGCGAGGGGATATGTGATGCGCATGCAGAACGAGGCAAACAGGCACTGCGCACGCGACGTGTGTGTGTGTGTGTGTGTGTGTGTGTGTGTGTGTGTGTGAGAGAGAGAGAGAGAGAGAGAGAGAGAGAGTTGAAAGGGGAGGGGAAGGCTTCAAGCGCTTGAGCTGGTAGCCCTGCCGAAATGTACCCGTGGACACAGGAGAGATGAAATGTGCTACCGCGAAACACACACCCAGCTACTTTGCAAACAAACTTGTTGATGTTAGAAACTTTCAGGGACGATTCAGAAGGGCACGAATATGAGGTAAACGATCCGAGCACGGGTACGAGAAGGTCGAAAATTCTAGGAAGGAAATCTTGCTTACAACTCGTAGTGGAGAATCAAGGGGAGAAGGGCTACCCTGCATGAGCAAAACGGTAGTAACACTAACAGTGGGCCTTTGCCAACGTCTTTTGACAGCTCGAAATTTAAATGAAAGTAATGGCTTAACCATTCATCTGAAACGAAAATTGAATAACCGGATTTGTAGAGGAGAAAATTCTCTACAGCTTTCCTCTCTCTTTTGTTTTCGTTTCTCGTAGCGTTTCAAAGATATTTGCAAAAATAACGGCGATTGTCTGTCCGTCTGTCTGTCCGTAACGTACCGTTCATCCGATCAGCACCAAAATATACAGACTTAATTATAGGCCGCCAGAGACCGAACCTACATTTTTCGAATTTTTCGAACAAAAAACACGATAGTAAAAAAAAAAGCCGTTTGTAATATAATTGTAATTGCAAACGAACTGTTCATCTGACATGAAAATTGAACAACCGAATTGGTAGAGGGGAAAATTCTCTACAACTTCGCTCTATTACGTTTTTTTCATATCTTACATAATTTCAGAGATATTTGCAAAAATAAGGGCGATTTGTCGATGTCTGTCTGTCTGTAACGTGTTCCCACTTTTTAGGTCGAACCGTTCAATGATCGGCACCAAATTTTACAGACATAATTGTTGTCACCAGAGACCAGAACCTCGCTTTTTCCATTTCGGACAAAAAATACGTTAGTAATACAAACAAAAAAGATACACGTTTGTAATGTAATTTTAATTGAAAATAAACCGTTCATCTGACGCAAAAATTGAATAACCGAATTTTTTGGAGGAGAAAATTCTCTACAACGTTGTTCCCTTATATTTATATTTTTCATATATCGTATCGTTTGAGAGATATTTACAAAAATAACGGTTTTTTGACACCCTCCATTGAATTAACGAAAACCAGCCGTTCGCAGATGTCACGTGACATTCCTCGCCCAGAACTCTCTCTGGCACACGCCATCTTGCGTTGCGTATTTGATGATTTTCTTATTGTAACTTGGACATTGTTATTTCAAAGCAATGGCGCACTGCAGAATTAACAAAAACACGTCGTTCTTCGTGCGATACATGATAATCTAGTATCTACAAATGCCATATTAGAATCAGTTAACAACGGCCATCAATAGTGTGATTTTAATGAATGCAATTACTAGCTGTTAGCTGTAGCGTAGTGGGCCATGCGATGACCTGTGACGCTGAAGGTCAGTGGTTCGAAAACCGCCATCACGTAATTTTTTTTTTCCTAAAATGGTTTCAGATACTCTTATTAATTAATTTTTTATTATTTAAATTATTATTTTGATCCAAAGTGTTTGCAAAAACTTATAAAACTACAAACTTAAAGTGGCCATAAAGGACGTCACGGCGATTTTTTTTAGTTCGAAATCAGGTCAATTATCTTATGGCTTTTCTGACAATGGCATGAGTAAGAGTAAGCATGGATCAAGACATTCAACAGTATGCGCTTTTTGGGATATCAATGCGAAATTAGGGTCTAAATGCAAACTGCCAAAGGAAATGACAGTTACGACCGCTGAACTCTTGGCAGTAACCATAGCGCAACTGAAGTTCAAACATTGCCGAACTGCACTGCATCTACATCACATCGGCATACCGATATCTCCACTTTGTGACTGCGGCGAAGCGGAAACACCCATCACTTTTTTTTTTTTTTTTTAATTCGGATGCATCAACAGGTGGGAGTTCACATCAAAGTTGCTAAGGTATGTTGTGAGCAGGAACTACCAGTTACCAACATCTGTGTCAACACTATTGCAGTGTACAGAGAACTTACTTCCTTTCTAACGGCGGCGAAGAAAGAGTTATTAACTGATATGTAAAAGATGAAACCATGTCTAATCACACTACGTTATTTCAAACTGCTCCTGTCTTTGCTCTTTGTCCTTATTCTTAAAGTTTGTTAAAAAGATAAAATAGTCAACAATCCGAAGATTGGTTTGAACACTACAGTGCTTTACTAGGCACGGTCCTGTTTGGAGGTGGTATGCCGTTGCCTTCCTCCGACCTTCGAACTGACTTACCCAGCCAGTTATAGGGGGACCTACAGTTTAACGTGGGTTCCGAACCACGGTGCTATTCGGTATTTTCCACATCAGCAACACTGCCAGATGTGAAAGAAGTAGAAAGTGACAGATAAAAATCCGAAGAGCCGACGGGGATTGAACCAGCGACCTTTGGAGTTATATTCTGGCTCTCTACCACTTTGCTACCGAGCCGCAATTTTTAAAGAAAAGTGTAATGAAAATGTGTGAGGAAGCATTGAAATTTTCAGCTTTTGGTTCCTAAATTTGTTACTGGAAACAATACGATTTAAAAGCCGAAAATCGGTTGTTTTAAGAAACCGTTAATCTTGAGCAGTTTTTACAGTAAGGTTGAACTGCAGACGAACTGTTTCGTGTGTTTTTTATTATTTTATTTATTCATTTGTAAATCTATAGGACTTATCTTGCTTGGTTATCAGTCTCTAGGCTTACAGACTACTTAAACTAGGCGCATTGAGGCGCTATGCTCCGATGCGCGAGGCCTTTCCCTGTCGGGAGTTCGAATCCTCCCTCGGGCATGGATGTTAGTGCTGTTTTAGTATAAGTTAGTTTATAAGTAGTTTGTGAGTTTAGGGACTGATGACCCCGCAGTTAAGTCCCATAAGCTTAACAAACATTTGAAACATTTGATCGTAAAATTCTGTGTTACTGAGAGGGACTGTTCCAGATAGTTTAAGAGGGGAAAGGATCGTGGAAAAATGATTAGAGTCTCTCTCTCTCTCTCTCTCTCTCTCCCCCTTGTCTCTTTCTGTCTCTCTTCACACACACACACACACATACACACACACACACACACACACACAAAGACATCGACACACGGAAGGAAAGAGATGAACACACACAAACTCTTAACTGTTCTGATGAGAGAAAATTGGGTCGAAGGACATCCCGACGTAATAATTTCCCGCCAGACGGACCGGATGTGCCGAGGGATTAATTATCAGGCCTGGTGATTACATCCGGAAACGCCTCGTCATAACGATCTACAAACGCACCAATAATTCTCCCTTCGTATACAGACAAATATACCGGCACCAATTCCGTTCGACACATTTTATTTTAAAAGCGTTAGGCGTAGCAAGTGAGGCTTGCTGGCGATACGAATGACAGAAAGTTGCAACCCCAGATGTTTACGATCGGGAGTTTTTGCCGTCACTGAAGCCATCGGAAACCCACTCCTGGTACGGATAACTGTAGCAATGCATCTTGACATAGAGGCAAAGTTAACGTGTAGGTCGCTGGAGAGAGCTGGTACTCCACCAGCAGTTCAGAGTCACCTCATTCCCGTAATTTTCTTTCAGTGCCTTGTAACCAGATCAGTGTTATAGAAACAGGCCACCGAAATTCGGGAACGGGGAAAACAAGAAAGGCGCATTACGGCTTAATGAACCATTGACAACGCAGTCACTGGAGCTCTAGCTTGCAATATAACTGACTTAATTTCGTTCGTCATTTTTTACTTCCGGACAAGCGAGAAGACGGAACCGCGATGGTAGTTCTTATCGCTCTCTTGTCTATGTTAGTTCTGTACGGACGTCGTCCATTCACGTAGCCATTCAATGTAAGTAATTGTGATGCAAGTTGCTGTTAAAATATATTACTTAAATTTAAAATCATCCCCTCACTTTGGCTTTTATTTAAATGAATCCCTCCACGTCAAATATTTATTTTCTAATGTTTCCAGCTCCTCGACATCCGTAATAGTTTAATGTTCAGACGCCATTACGATCGTTTCGCATATCGACAAAATTTCACTCCCTATTATTCATTCTTATACAATACCTTGCTTGATTACAGAACCTGCAATAATTTCTTTTGTATTTTTACGAAGCCCGATCATTTTTCCTTCTTTCTGTCATTACCATTAACATCATGTTTCAGCCACGGTCATACAACAATGAAAAGCGAAGTGAACTGTCTGAGCATTAGTCTAGCACGGAAAGTATCTCGAATAATCTTATATTAAATAAGAAAAGATTCACATTTTCAGCTTATGCAGTACGAATCATAGGATCCAGCTAGATGCTTTCCATAAGTCTTATAACGTGCCGTTGTTCTGTGTGGTGCCCGACTTTAACATTCAACCCGCGGTGTGTTTGGCTTGATGTTTATGAATGTTAATTTGTGCTGTGTTTTAACTAAATTATTCCAATTTCAAAATTTCGATATAACCAATCCTTTGTCCAAATTACAATTACGGAATCAGTTTTAACAACTTATGGCATCATACGATAGCAGGGGTAACGTTATATAACGAAAATGAAAATCTTGATGAATGAGAGCGTGTCTGAACAGCCATCATCCCGAAATTGAATCCATTGTGTTGCCATTATTTCACTGGGAACGAAGAGCAAAGGACTAAAGTGCAACAGCTGGATAAAAAGTAGTGACAAGTATTGTATTTTTCTCAGATAACATTTTTGACGGAGGTAGTAATAATTACATACCTTCAGTTATGTGTGATTTTTCACCAATTGTCTAAAACATTTGCGCGTCTATTTATGTTAATGTCCCATTTTGACCATCTTCTGACATGGATAGTGTGTATTACAGTGCTGCAAAGGATCGCTCGCAGAAACTATCTTATTTTGGCAGCTAGATCGTAATTACAGGCATTCGTGTCTGGTGAGAACAGTGGACGTTGCAGAATCTCCAACTACCAGCGGTACAAGAGGTCCTGCACACCAGCAGCGGTGTGCATTGTCTTGCTGAATGGTGGTGTTCTCTTCCACGATATTTCGTCGTTTTCACCAGATCACTGCACGAGGATGATGTCGCATTTCACGGAACAGCACCCCTCGATCATGATACCATGTGGCATACATACTCCGCAATCCACTGTAAGATGCGTGGCGAAGGGTACACTGTACCATTACTAGGCATATTCTTTCCTATTCCACTCCCAAATGGAACGAGGAAAAAAAAAAAGAATGCCGACATGCCTCCGTACAAGCCCTAATTTCTCTTATCTTGCCTTGTGATCACTACGCGAATTATAAGTAGACGGCAGCAAGATCGTACTACACTCAGTTTCAAATTCCAAAATGTACAAATGTTTTTTAAGTTTATGGGACTTAACTACGGGGTCATCAGTCCCTAAACTTACAAACTACTTAAGAACTACCTTATACTAAGGACGGCACAATACCCGAGGGGGGATTCGAACCCCCGACCGTAGTGGCCGTGCAGACCGTGACTGGAGCGCCTCAGTCCCCTCGGCCACCGCGGCCGGCCTTCAAATTCCGTCCCTCTAAATTTCCTCAACAGTAATTCACGAAAAGAACGTCGTCTTTCCTCGAACGATCCCCAATTGAGTTGCCGGAGCATTTCCGTGACACTCGCGCATTGGTCGAACCTACCAGTAACAAATCTAGCTGCTCGCCTCTGAACCGCCTCTATGTCTTCCTTTAAACTGACCTGCTGCGGGTCCTAAACACTTGAGCAATACTCAAGACGTGGTCGTACAAGCGTTTTATACGCGGTCTCCTTTACAGGTGAAGTACATCTTCCTAAAATTCTCCCAATAAACCGAAGTCGGCTGTCCGCCTTACTCAAAACTGTCCTTACATGCTCGTTCCATTTCATATCGCTCTGCAATGTTACGCCTAGATATTTGAACGACGCTACAGCATCAAGAAGCTCACTACTAATGCTGTATTCGAACATTATGGGATTGTTTTTCCTACTCATGTGCATCACTTTACATTTTTCTACATTTAGAGCTAGCTGTCATTCTTCGTACCGAATACAAATTTTGTGCAAGTCATCCTGTATGCTGTTACAGGTCAATGTAAAGACGCCACCCTCCCATACACCACAGCATTATCAGCAAACAGCCGCAAATTACAAGTTACTCTGTCCATCAGATCATTTATATAGATAGAAAATAATAGCGGTCCTATCACACTCCCCTGGGGCACGCCTGACGATTCACTCGTCTCTGATGAACACTCGCCGTCCAGAACATCGTACTGCGTTCTATTACTTAGGAAGTCTTCCAGCCAGTCACAAATCTGTGAACCTATTCCATAAGCTCGTGTCTTCGTTAGCAGTCTGCAGTCTGACACAGCGTCGAACGCCTTTTTGAAGTCGAGAAAAATACAATCCGCCTGTTGCACTTCATCCATGGCTTGCATCAGCCTGCCTGGTGCAAGTCGCTATTGGGGCGACTTGGGTGTCGAGCACCCTATCATTCAGCACGACAATGCATGATGCCACATGGCTGCTGCTGTCCAGGTCCATAATGTCTCTTTGTTGGTGTCCAAACCAGTCTTCGTGTTGATTGCTTCACAACGTGTATGTATGACTGATGATGATTTCATGTGGCATTTTTGGCCGTTAGACCCAGCTGGGATCGTGTTTGGCCTGCCTGGTGCAAGTCTTTACGTCGACGGCATCGTTGATGATCATGAAATGATGATTAGGACGACACAACACCGAGTCCCTGAGCGGAGAAAATCTCCAACCTGATAGGGATTCGAACCCAAGCCTCCTCCGTGGCAATCTACCACGCTGTCCACTGGACTGAGGCTGCAGACTCGTTGACAGACGTGTAACGTACACTCAGGGCTAAGAATGTGAGGCGTTACATACCGGAGTGGGGTGTGTACGAGTGTGTGAGAGATAAGGGTGGAGTCAGAGGGCGAACTCCCTGGTGGGCGGGCGACCTGTTATTACGGGGGCAGGCTGGGCGGGTGCCCCCGCTGAATATTCAGAGGCCCGCTCGCTGGCTGCGCCCGCAGTTAGGCGGGTATTTACAAACAACGGGCGCGCCGCTCCGGTTACGTCGACGCATCGACAGGTGGATGTGGAGGTGACCCCTACCGCACCGGGCGCGTCTGTCACTGGTCAACCAGGCGCCTGCGACTAGCGCTGCGTGTTGAACGGCGAATCGCGCGTCACTATAGTCCGCGTCACGTAGGAGGGCGGTCCAGTTTTCAGCCGTTCTGCGCATCTCCCTCCATTACCGCTCTGGCAGCCAATAGTATTCATTCTGTAGGCGCGTGGCTGGCCGCGAGTTACGCAGTGTTTTCCCACAGGTTCCACTATTAGCAAAATCAAATGTTCAGATGTTTGTATAACTTATGGGACTTAACTATGGGGTCATCAGTCCCTAAACTACTTATGAACTAGCTAACACTAAGGACGGCACAAATATCCATGCCTGAGGTGGGATTCGAACCCCCGAACGTAGCCACTATTAGCACTCGGTGGTAGCTCCTCCCCCATCCTCTATCGCTCCCTCTCTATGTGCAGAAGCGCCTTCCTATATCACACCTACTATAGTGAAAAAAATGGAAAAAACTTGTGGAATCCAGCCTCGGGGAAGATCAGTTTGGATTTAGGAGAAATGTAGGAACACGGGAAGCAACACTCACATTGCGATTTATCTTAGAAGATAGGCTCAGGAAGAGAAACCTACGTTTTTAGCGTTTGTCGATTTAGAGAAAGCTTTTGACAATGACGACTGGAATACACTCTTCCAAATTCTGAAGACAGCAGCGGTAAAATAAAGGGACCGAAGAGTTATATTCAACCTATACAAAAACCAGACAGCGGTTATTAGAGTCGAAGGGCAAGAAAGGGACGTAGAGGTTGGGAAGGGAGTAAGACAGGGTTGTAGCCTTTCCCCGATGTTGTTCAATCTGTACTTTGAACAGGTAGTGAAGGAATGGAAGGAGAAATTTGGAGAGGGCATTAAAGCGCAGGGAGAAGAAATAAAAACGTCGCGGTCAGCCGATGACATAGTAATTCTGTCAGAGACTGCAAAAGATCTGGAAGAGCAATTGAATGGGATGTACAGTGTCTTGAAAAGAAGATATAAGAGGAACATTAACAAGAGTAAAACGAAGGTAATGGAATGCAATGTCAGAAAATCAGGCGATGCTGAAGGAATTACATTAGGTAATGAGACAATAAAAGTAGTAGACGAGTTTTGTTATTTGGGTAGCAAGATAACTTCTGATGGCCGAAGTAAAGAAGATATAAAAGGCACAATGGCTATGGGAAGAAATGCGTTTCTGAAGAAGCGAAATTTGCTGACATCCAGTATTAATTTAAATGTTAGATAGTTCTTTCTGAAAGCATTTGTTTGGAGTGTAGCATTGTATGGCAGTGAAAAGTGGACGATAAGGAGTTCAGATAAAAAGATGATACAAGCTTTTGAAATGTGGCGCTACAGGCGAATGATGAAAATTAGATGGGTAGATCATGTAACTAACGAGGAGGTGCATAACCGAATCGGGGAGAAAAGGAGTTTCTGTCATATCCTGACTAAGAGAAGGGATAGCTTGGTTGGACACATTCTGAGACATCAAGGAATTGCTAACTTAGCATTAGAAGGAAGCGCGTGGGCTAAAAATCGTAGAGGGAGACCGAGGGACGAATACAGTAAGCAGATTCAAAAGGATGTACGTTTCGGAACGTATTCTCAGATGAAGAGACTTGCACAGGACAGGGTAGCGTGGAGAGCTGAATCAAACCAGTCTGCGGACTGAAGACCACAACAACAACATAGCGGCACACTCCCAGGAGTGGGGGCAACCCTATCTTCATCCACCCTACATCTTCATCTACAGTCTACAACTTGCAAGCCACTGGTACCTAACATCATGTGGGGTCTCTGGGGGGCATGTAGAATTGCCACATTACGACTTGGCATGGACCTTACTTACATCTGCAGTAGTGACAGAGGAAACTGACATCATTCATCTGCAGTACTGTCCATAAAGCTTTAAGGCGAGTGGGTTAAGATCTGTTGTCAACAGCACGTTGCGTGCCAAATATGCTCATTAAATTCAGAAGACACTGTACCTCTACAAGTGTCTTCTAATAAAACGGCATGCTTATGGAACACCATCACAATTGTGCGATTAGATTCGTGATTTCCTGTCAGACAGGACACAGTACTTTGCAAGTGACGGAAAGTAATCGAGTAGAACTGAAGTGACATCTATCGTTCCACAGGGAATTGTTTTAGGGCCCCTACTGTTCCTTATGTTTATAAACGATTTTGAAGACAATGAGTAGCTCCATTACACTGTTCGCTGATGATGCTGTCACTTATCGGTTAGTTAAGTCACCAGGAGGTAAAAAAAACTGCAAAATGATTTAAGATATCTGCATGGTACAAAATGTTGCAATTGACCCATAATAATGCGAAGTGTGAAGTTATCCATATGACTACTAAGACAAACCCGTTAATATTCACTTACACGATAAACCAAAGCTACAGGCTGTAAATACAACTAAATACTTAGGAGTTACAATTTCAAAAAACTTAAATTGAAAAGAACACATAGAAAATATTGTAGGAAAAGCGAAGAAAAGACTACGTTTCTGCCGCGGCGGAGCGGCCGAGCGCATTGAGGTGCTATGCTACGATGCGCGAAGCCGTTCCCCGTCGGGGGTTTGAATCCCCCCTCGGGCATGGATGTTTGTGCCGTCTTTAGCAAGTTCATTAGTAGTTTGTAGGTTTAGGGACTGATGAGCCCAGAGTTAAGTCTCATAAGATCTACAAACATTTGAACTACGTTTCGTTGGCAGAACACTTAGAATATGCAACAGCTCTACTAATGAAAGTGCCTACACTACACTTGTGCGTCCTGTTTTGGAATATTGTTGCGTATTGTGGGGCCCACACCAGCTGGGATTGACGGAAGATTTAGAGAAAGTTCAGAAAAGGGCAGTTCGTTTTGTACTATCGCGATACGGGGGAGAGAGTGTCACAGAAATCATGCTCGAGTTGGAGTGGAAATTATTAAAAGAAAGGCGGTATTTGTTGCGACGTGATCCTCTTTGCGAAACTTGTTTCACCAACTTTCTCTTTGGAATGCGAACAGATTTTGTTAGTACCCATCTACATAGGAAGATTTGATCATGAAAATAAAATAAGAGAAATCAGGTAGAAAACAAAAAGATTTAGGTGTTCCGGTTTCCTGCGAGCTATTAGAGAATGGAACCGTACAGAAACATCATAAAAGCAGTTCATACGAACTCTCTGCCATGCACTTCAATGTGGTTTGTAGAGTATTTATCCAAATGTAGAAGAGTGTTCTTGCAGACATTCTGTAGCAATCTGGACGTGGGTGGTATCGAATTATTCTGCTGAGATTGCCCCAGTCCGTCGGAATGCACAGTTGACGTGGATGGATAGACGTCATCAGCCAGAATGCATACTCATTTCTTAAGATAAGGAATAGCTAGCAGATTGTTCTAATATCGCGGGTTTACTTCATTCAATTTACTTTTATTCGGAAGGTTTGAGTGCTGCTGCTGCTGCTGCTTGAATTTTACTTGTTGCTAACGGCGCGATGAATGCTGAGTGGTGAATGGTCTTTACGGTTTGCGGTTTGTAAACAGTTCATTATTTTGCACGTAGGTCTAATTACTTTTACAAGTAATATTGCAAAATATCTTTACAGTATATCAGGGTACAATGCAAATGCCGAAAGAATATTTTATATATGAGTTCACACAGTGGACTCATAAGAGGAATAGGTGGAACCTTGAATCTGTTGAATGTATGTTGATGGCCCACTTTAATTTTAAATAGAATGTATGTGTCTCTATCTGATAAGCAACCCTAAACTTCTGCGTAAAATTGGATCTTCATAGAAGTATCATCAACTGTTAAGGAATGTATGTTTTCTCTAATAATAATAAACTGATTTACTAAATTTGAGCTATGCGCCCTCTTTATTATTACTTTCTCCTCCTGCATCTGGTCACCCTACTTATACCACACCTGGCAAAAGTCGTATCCAGACGTATCAGAGGTCCCTTATCACTCCAACTGCACACGACCCTCACCAGTACAGAGGACTCCACCAACTTGAACAGCCCCCTGCTCAGATGCAGGGCCCTTGGATTCATGAGGTGATCTCCATACCCATACTCCTCCATCCACTAGATATACAACTGCAAATGAGATTCTCCAGACCTTTTCCAGTCATCAACAGTCCAATATCGATGTTGCCGAACCCAGACGAGGCGTAAAACTTTGTCGTGCAGTAAGCAAGGGCACACGAGAGAGTCCTCCTCCAGACGTGAAACGCCAGGGTAGAAGTAACATACGAAAATAACAACGTTTCGTGAAATGGCGTAACACGGACGTTAAAGTTGCAGGCATGTGTTGTTAATTCGAGTACTGGAGTATTTGTCTTCTGTGGCGAAGGAGTTTAGGTATGCTGTGTTTAGCGACTCTGCTTTAACTGCACTCTCGTCGGTAGAATAACCATTGCTATCGCAAAGTGAAGGTATCTATTGTGATTTGCTGCCAGTGTACCGTGTATAAGACCAGAATTTCTTTCGATTTTCTACCAAATTACAAGACAAAACAAGGGTAATGGAATGCAGACACAAAATCAGGCGATGCTGAAGGAATTAAATTAAGTAACGAATCAATAAAGGTGGTAAATGAGTTTTGTTACTTGGACAGTAAAATGACATATGATGGTCGCAGTACAGAGGATATAAAATGCAGAATGGCAATGGGAAGAACAGCGTTCCTAAAAAGGAGAAAATTGTTGACATCGAATATTAATTTAAGCATGAGTAAATCCTTTCTGAAGGCATTTGTGTGGAGTGATGCCTTGTACGGGAGTGAAACATGGACGATGAACAGTGCGGACAGGAAGAGGATAGAGGCTTTTGAAATGTGGTGCTACAGAAGAATGCTGAAGATTAGATGGGTGGATCGCGTAACTAATGAGGAGGTACTGAACAGAATTGAGGAGCAAAGGAATTCCTGGCATACCTTGACTAAAAGAAGGGATCGATTGGTAGGACACATTCTTAGACATCATGGGATCGTAAAATTACTAATGGAGGGAAGTGTGTTGGGTAAAAATCGCAAAGGGAGACCAAGAGACGCATATAGTAAGCAGATTCAAATGGATTTGGGTTGCCGTTCTTATGAGGAGATGAAGAGGCTTGCTCAGGATTGAGTAGGAGGATACCTGCATCAAACCAGTCTCCGGGCTGAAGACCACAACAACAACAATACAAGACAATGTTTCGTTGTGGAAATTATTATAGTCTTCTCGCATGGAAGTCTGCTCTATATTTCGAACTTCCGTAGAAGATTACCTGTCTAGGGAAATTTGTGGTTATTTAAATTTTGCATGCTTTTTTTTTCTTCCTTTTGTGTAGCTAATCTGACCTGTTTTGTGTACGGCTGTGTTCAGCCCACTCTCTTGGTTTGGTATAAATCTCTCACACACTTAATATCATTTACGTGGTAGTTTAGAACGACAGAAGACTCTGTCTTAACATGAAAATGCTTCATAAACAAATAAATGTCGTATATAATGTTAATAAATCGGTACATATAAATATGAAATAGTGAACCAATGTCCACAGACATATTTTGTCTCGATAATATATTAAGTTGAAGTAGAGGTGTTGATTTAAAATTTGTACCAGGATTCGAACCCGGCACCTCCCGTTTACTAGGTTTTCAAATGTTCAAATGTTTGTTAAGCTTATGGGACTTAACTACGTGGTCATCAGTCCCTAAACTTACAAACTACTTATCAACTAGCTTATCCTAAGGACGGCACAAATATCCATGCCCGATGGGGGATTCGAACCCCCGACCGTAGTGGCCGTGCAGACCGTGACTGGAGCGCCTCAGTCCCCTCGGCCACCGCGGCCGGCATTTACTAGGAAAGCGCTATAACAACTAAGTCACTGCGACCTACCTGTGCCTGAGGAACAAGAACATTGCTGGGATACAATTCCGCTACTGGAGACCCTCAAAACGTTAATACGCATTTATATACGGGACTATGAGGCTGAATTGAGTTTCTGTTGTGGGGACAGATGCGCTTTAAGACAGACCGTGCAATCGCTATATCTATTAGGTCGCTGTGGCTTAGTAGTTATAGCTCTTGCGTAGTTAGCAGGAGGTCCTGGGTTCGAATTCCGGCTGCGTCAAAAATTATAATTCGACGCCTTTCCCTATATTTAACATTAGTAAATATTATTCGTGCGGGATTTGACCGAAAAAAATTCTGGCTAATGTCAGACTGAGATACACTGGAAGAACCATCAGAAAGTGTAATCCGTCAACAAAGGATGTAGGTTACAAAACTCTCGTTTGAGTACTGCTCATCATTGGGATCCGCACAAGATAGAGTTACTAGAAGACACAGAGAAGATCCAACAGACACCAGCACGCTTCGTTACGGGCTCATTCAGTGAGCGAGGCGAACTGTATCGCGGTACTGTGCTTCCGCCAAAGTTCGGAGATCATACGTTTCTTGAAGGGGCAGCCAGTATATTACTTACCCCCCCCCCCCTCCGCCGCCCCACCTTTTTTGCGAACCACCATACGCGGCTGGAATAGAAACTGACAATGGCACACAGTATCCTTCGCTTGCGGAGTATTGATATATAGACGTACAGTAAAGAAAAGAATACTTGCGGACATAGCGAGACAATAACATCATTCAAATGAATACTCTGCGTTGCGTTCTAGGTATAGACCTAGAAAACGGAATTACAGCGTGAACTACAGCAAAAAATCAGTCTTCAGAGTTCTTTCAAGACGGAAAAAACGTTGTGGATTTAACAAGTTTGCCCCTGAAAAGTTCATCAGGAAATCATTATTTATTGTCAAGTTAGTAGCCTTCATAAATGCTTTGTTTAACCATTTTCTGCGTACACATGAAAGCAGGTGATGTATAATGGCCTTGTGAAAAGCATTTTCTTCATTTTCTCCATTTTGTCCATCCACTTTACGTCTCTCTCTCTCTCTCTCTCTCTCTCTCAATCTCCCTCTCCACCTCTATCTACCTTTTTATTCTCCTTCCTCTATCCATTCCTCGTCCTGTGCATCTCCTCCTTCCGTCTGTTTTCCATCTCGGCCTCCCTTCTCTCTCTCTCCATCTCGCCCTTCTCTCTGTCCAATTCCTCATTCTCTCTTCGTAGCTATTCATAATCAAGAAATTAAAAGTTAATAACTTGTTTCAAATATTGCGGTCGCTGCGACAAATGACAACAAAGTTACTGTTACAGAAAACAAAGCGAAATAGTGACACCAATAAACAACATTTACATGCTTCGTTAGTCCAATGTTTTGATCTCCACACTGCTGCAAACGTAATCGAATTAGCACTTGTGGCTTTCTAACAGCTCCGTACGCATGTATTACTGAAAATGAAGCTTTTAATTATTAACGTCCGTGGAACGCCATTTCATGAAACGTTGTTATTTTCGAGTTATTTCTACCATGCCGTCTGACGACAGTATGCAGGTCATAAATTGGAACCACTTTAATTTTCGATTTTCATCTATTCTCATTGGCGCAGTGGTAACACCCTGAACTCTTGCATTCGGTGTTTCAAATCCACCCTCCGTCCATCCAAATCTACGATTTCCGTAAATTACACCGTAAAAATGCCGGGATGTCTCCTTCGAAAAGACACAAATCAGTTAACCCTGTCATCCCACAATACGAGTGCGAGCTTTGACTCTAATGACCACGCTATCAACGGGGTGTTAAACTTCAATGTCTTTTCCATTTAGTGTATTCTTACTGGAAATTTCATTGCATGATAGAAAAGGTAATACCAGTGTAATGTAAGTGAAAACATCTAGTTCCTTCTTTTAACACTGATTACGGAAACGTTACACGTGTCGCTTTTTTTCCCTCTACACATCTATTATAAGCGCCTTTAGCGTTACGTAAGTTTCCTCGACCTCGTTGTATAAGTAATATTCATAATCGGAACTTCAGTTTTTGTGTTTACGTATTGATATTACGATTTTCATCACAGCAAATGTGATAAACACCTGCCTCTCATGACGGTAACAGCGGTGGAGTGGCCAAGCGCTCTAAGACGCCTTGCTGCGGAGCGCGCGGTTGCTCCCCGTCGGAGGTTCGAGTCCTCCCTCGAGAATTGGTGTGGTGTGTGAGCTGTACTTAGCATAAGTCAAAGTAGTTTGTAAGCCCAGGGAGTGAGAATCACTTCAGATAACACTTAAACGCATAGTGTAGCTGAGCAGCTACATACCTTATTTTTCCTATTATCTCTCAAACTGATCAAAATTTTACCACAAATTAATTTGTAGCTGCTTGTATACATAATGTTACATATGCTGGTAGCTCGTCCTATGGCTTATAAATTGCAGAGTGTTACTGAATCATTTCGACATTTAGCTGCATTGAGTTATTCCCAACGTGTGTTTGTTTACTTTAGTATTCCTCCTTTGCCATGTAAAAGTAGTGAATCACATACTACTGTTGCATTATGGTTACTTTCTGGAAAGATGCGAGGCATAATAGTGACATTTACTACATCGGGTACATCATGGAAGCACTGTGTAGCTGAGCAGCTATGAACTTTTTGTTGCTAGTAGTATTTTATAATTCTAAAGACTTTTTTTAAAATATTATTCTCAGTATAAACGCATTATACATTAATCGTTGTAGTTTCTATAACTTCAAATAAAAAGTCATGCATTGAAGGGTTAAGTCTCTTAGATTTTCAAACATTTGATTTTGATTTGGTAAGGTAAAGCAGTCAACAATCCGAAGATTGGTTTGAACACCACAGTGCTTTACTAGGCATGGTCCTGTTTGGAGGTGGTATGCCGTTGCCTTCCTCCGACCTTCGAACTGACTTAACCAGCCAGTTATAGGGGGACCTACAGTTTAACGTGGGTTCCGAACCACGGTGCTACTCGGTATTTTTCACATGAGCAATACTCCCAGAGGTGAAAGAAGTGGAAAGTGACAGATAAAAATCCTGGAACCTGGCGGGGATCGAACCCGCGACCTTCGGGACTTGTAGTCTGGCACTCTACCACTGTGCAACCGAGGCGCACACTTTGGTAACGGTCATAAATTTTGCTTATGTGCTTGGACCTCTCTGACACATACCTAGAAACGTATTAAAACATTTATGTTTAAGTCGTGTGCCATACCATCCTTATGAAGTTACTAATCTTTTGAAGAAACATCAAAACGTATTCACCTCAATATAATAGGGTTAGCAAATCTTCAGTTAAGCTTCATATACATTCCAGAAAATCATTTCCTCTCTTGTCTCTCTAGAAATTGCGCAACTTAGCGGTACGTCTGTTCTCGTAAATACACTTCCCTTTAACCAGAACGTCGGCTTACCGGTTCGGGTAGGTACAATCTAAATACCATTTATGCGCTCAATTACCTTGTAATTACCAATGCGTCCAGCTCCTGTTTAATATTCCCACCTTTATGATATACGTTTCATGAAGTAATATTAAATCACACCTGGCGTGAAGTTTAACAAGTACTAACAACATGTTTACATTCCAGTTTGTTGCAAAGGAGCTCAGGGACAAACGTGTTAAGTACACAAGGTTTTTTCCGTCTTCAAAGAACGCTAAAGAGCATGTTGGACTGATTCGTTGCCGTAGTCAGTTCACGCTGTAATTCCGTTTTCTAGATCTACGCCTCTGAACTTGCTCTTCCTGTTTGTCTGCGATTAACGATATTGGTGTAAATAGTAATACTGAAACAAAACTAATATTAAAAGGCTGTTATAAAGCATCTGTTAAGTAGTACATCCCGCTCGGTAAGTAGCCCGTCACTTGGATAGCACAGAGTAAAGTTTTGCTAAGACTTGTAACTCATCTAATTATTAGTGTAACACCTCTGTCACTCCGTAACGCTTATTCGCTCCATGTTTTCTTAGATGTTTCTATCGCAGAAAATTGTAGACTAAAGGTCTGCAATGTATTAACTATTAACCCATTACTGACCTCAGTCTTTCTTCCGTTATGGAAGGATATTAACAAAAAATTTTATTATATGGTAAGGATGATTGTTTCTGCCTTGTCCACACATTTTCTTTCTTTTTTTATCCAAACTTGTTCTGAAGAAGTTTGAAACATGTTTGGCGGAATAAAAAACAAAATTGTTTGCTCAAGGCAGAAACCATCATCCTTATCCTACATTAGGAAGTAAATACAGTAAAAAGAGATTGAACCATAAAATGAGCATACACTTTTCATGTTAATGCACGTGAAGTTGCGGTATACAGAGTTGATACAAAACATTGTTGTCCTGGATCTAATGTCAGCAGAAAGTTAGTTTAATGTGTATCTTCAATGATTGGGGTTGAAATACGTAGTTACTGGCTTTTTCATTGTAAAATAATGTGTGTGTGTGTGTAGCTTAAGCAGTTTATCAGCATTGAAAAATAAACAGTCTAGCGCTAGTTTTTCATGATAGTGCTTAAAAGGATTTGTATCTCTGTTCGACCATCGTGATATACGATTTAAGACGTTTCCTAAAATTTCAGGAGGCAAATCCTGCGATGTCTGCAATAATAAAGCGAATTTCGATTACTGGTAAGTGTGGAATTGACTTCATGTACATATTACGTTTCTCTGTTCTTGAATTGTAATTGAAAGACATAGCTGAGTCCTTAGAAACATCACTCTCACAGACGAATAAAGCAACGTACAAACATACATAGTAGGCTTCCACTGCGGCTTTTCAGAGTTCTTCACATATATGCCTAGAAATTTTATATACATTTTACACTCATTTATATACATTATTTTCCACAATAAACGTTTACACAAAACGAAACGGTGCTATAGCGACGAAATTCATTTCATATTGAGCAAGGTACGGTTTTGTTTCCTCTTGCAGACACCCTGATACAGTTTTTTTGCGGTTATCCTAAATAATTTTATATGACTCTCGAGATAATTGCTTGAGCCATGTAGCGAACGATTCTGCCAACAAATCATACTCATTTAGACACAATATATTGATCCTTTGCCATAATCGTAATTATAGTTTTATTCAAGATGACTGGTTTCGATACGCCATGGTTTCATCTTCATTTGTGATCAGGTTACTACATTTGTATAGATTCAGACTAAGTAACAGTTGCGATCTTGGCAAAGGATCAGTTCTTTTTTAAGTGAAGGAAGATCGCCGTTCACTAAGACCGTCATTAATATCAATGTAGACGACGAACTCACTCTTGAAGACTTAAAGGAAGAAGCAAGATGAAATAGTGGCCTTGACTTTTGCCATCTTGAAGACTTAAAGGAAGAAGCAAGATGAAATAGTGGCCTTGACTTTTGCCATCATCACAACACACTCATACAAGCGCCACAAAATATGCTTATCCACGCAAGACTAACATTTTTTCGGCTTGTATGGACCTGATAGAGTAAGGGACAAACCATCTAAGAGAGTTGCTGCTATTTTCTTGAAACAAGAGCCTCGCAGTTTATATTCGAACCATCAATTTGTTTTTCATGTTGTATACGCTATAATGGTATGATGTATGCGATTGAAGTCATCACTAAACCCATTTGATGAAATTAATCTAGTCTCCTCATTCATTCTAAATTCTATTCAAGATTGCCAATAGTAGAGACTCTTTTAAAAACAATCTTAAAATTGTGGTTTATTATTACTAATTTATGTCCGCACCCCACAGTAAGATTATTCCACTAACATTCACGTGTATCACAAACAACGTATGTGTGTTGTTCAGTCGCAAAATTGATATTTACTTCTTAAAAATGTACTAGGCCTATACATGATTCTTGACGGAAATACAGATATTTATATTTTCTCTAGTTACTCCCAAAAGTCACATAGGGCATTCTCAAGCCACTTTCCATTAAAATGTAAAAATAATATGGTTCGAAGCAAAACTGAATGTAGTTTATTGTTGCAAAGATATTAAAAACATAAAAAACAGCTCCTGCAGTACAGAAAAACTGTACTGTTCAACGAAACAGCAATAAGTACACACTACTTGGTAGTTATCGTTAGTACATGTTTCATATAACAGGAAAATTGTATTTTCTACATACGTATTGGATACGAACTTTTCTAATGCCCATGTAAAACTACTGAAAGAAATACTTTTACCCCAATACGAAAGATAATGATCATGATATTTAAGCTACTAAGATTACACTTCACAGTTACGTCTTAAAAACACCAACAACGCCCTTTCATTTGCGGTAATTATAATGATGTATTTATTTCATTTTATTGTATTTAGTGGTGTGTGTTGAGTTCCAGTAAGGAAGGTAAGTGAACAACGAACTTCAAATGGAGGTAATTTCATTTTATGCCTTTTGAAACGGCTGTTTTACAAACAAATTTCGAACAAATCGTTGTGACTGGGTAATAATTTTATATTTAGTCTCCATAGCAAAAATACTTGTCGCCTTTACAACCATAACCAAATAAAAATTGTGTCCTCTTTTGTTTTATGCAATACGACCTATTAACATCTGCATTGAGCTCAATATAAATTTATTACTTTTGCATGTTACCTTTGTAAGGACAAAATTATGTTGCTACATTGATGTCAATTACTCACAATGCTAAATATCATAAATTTTATCATTTTTGAAGTCTTTACAACATACAGTTTCACTTGGTATTTGGTATCAACGACATGTTTTGGTTCATTCTAGTAATCTAGTAGAATGTGATATGAAACTATTATCTGTTTAAATGACCTGGTACTATCAATAATTTCGTTCACATCACAAAGCAGAGGAGTATTCGATTTCTTTATAAAAATTGCATGATAAACATGCGCCCTCATAAAAACAAAAATTATATTATCATCTAGAGATTTGTAATATAAATTGTTACTTTCAACTATAAAATCGGTGGGGATTGGACGCAACATGGGTCAGACACTCAAAAAATTCACTGCACGCAGATGGAAAACTCTTTAATTTTAGAAAATATTAAACAGTTCTTCCGAATACCATCGTTGTATTATACAGTACAGCTTTTATTTCACGATCACTTTTACTATACGCAAGTTTTTATTATTACACAGAAATAAACAACACAGTCAATAACTTTTTAGGGCTATTGACTTTAAATAGTTGACGGCCGTTTGATAGAGGAAAATGCGCGATATGAAATTTCAAACTACTTGACGAGATACCTTTAATTTACGGTCGATATAACCGAAATATTTAATTTATTTTGCCATAAAGTAGTTAACTTTTAAATCCGGTGAAAGAGAATCATTTTTCCGAACACTGGTAGTTTTCAAGATGGCAGCCTCCCCGCCGCCGCATATGGAACAAGAGGGCATGCAGCAACTTTCAACTCAGGCAACAAACACTACTGCAACATTACCAAACCATTCTAGCCATAATGTTTACTCATTTCTGCCACTTACCGCGCTCACTCAACAAAGCCGAGACCCTACCGTTATGTGATTACGCTATTTCGAGCGGAAACCGGCAATTATTTTCGTAATAAGAAGCCCGAAAAACGGAAACGATTTCGCTGCTGCAGCCCTGCTTGGGTCCATCTTGTTCGTCCCGCGGCGGTGGGAGGGGGGAGCCGCTATCATGGCGCCCGCGTCCTACCCCCACCACCGCCCGGTCACGTGACTGCTGCGTGGCCCCCTCTCCCGCCGTTTCCCGTATCCGCTAACGGCCCCCACCATTGCGTATGACGAGCCCTTAGTCCAAAAACTTTAGGGGAAAGAGACGGCGAAAATTTCGTCCGCGTTGCCCTGCGCTACAGGGAGGATCTTTGGCAAGGTACGTAGAGAACTAGCTGTACTGTTTCCTTTTGCGTTCTATTCAATGTTCGTGTTCTCGTCGAGCGGTTTAGTAGTGGGAAGAGTGCTGCTATAAGCGCTGAGAGTGTCGTACGAAGTTGCTTCGTTGGCTGCGTGGCGAGTTCTGACTCGCCTGCAACGCCGGCGGCCCAGAGAATGCGGTAGCAGAGCCGCCTGGCGGCGGAGCGGTGAACTGCGCTGGCCCCGCCCCCTACGACGCGGTCTGACGTTGACAAATGCCGACGCCATCTTGCGCGCGCAGCATGCCGGGAGCGCCGCTGGCATTCCTTCTCTTTCACTCTCGGTGAATGCGCGCATCTTCCGTTCTTGTCTTTATATTATTTCTTTGTTTTAGTTATATATCTAGCACCTTACCGAAATGGCTGACACTACGCACACAGTTTTACCGTTTGTAGGTGAACTTCCAGATTTCAAAACGAGGAATTCAGGAACTGTTTTGTAATTTCGAGAGAAATGCATCACGAAATAATTAGGTAGCGGTCGGATGGAAAAATGTATGAATAAAACAGTTCCCGGGAATTCGTCGTTATACAAGCATTGGGAATATTATTTCGTAGATTATACAGAATACATACCATTTTGTAGATTGATATTCTTCAGTTTACTGCGCCATTTTATTGTGTCAATCTCAAATCAAAGTCGGAAATTACGGCTGCTGCTTTTGTTATCTGAATAGCCCAAAGAATTCGAATTATTACAGTACAAATGAAATTTGATATTTTCGCCATTGTTAAAATTAATTCGTTCGTTGTATATTATTTTCTAAGATTCAAGCGAACTTAAATTGAAACTGCTTTTGTCGAAATGTCCACTTGTGAACGTTTTAATCACACCAAAAGTACACCAGATTAAGATATTTGCCATTCCAATTCCGAGGAAAATTTTAGTTGCTGTTAATCTAACATTCGCTAATTTTTAACACCCGCAAACGAAACTTATAGTATTTCTTAGTTGCTTACAACGGGAACTATATATAATTTATTTAGTTAAAAGTACGGTAATTAAAATGTTACCGACACGCCATCACTGGAGATAATTATAAAACGCATAGTTGGCTAACACATTGGACCATCTACGCAATTTTCTCGTTTCTCAAGCTTTCTTTTCTTCCTGATTAATGACCGAAAATGATAATCGAATACGGGCATATAACACTGTTATGTGTAATTTCGATCTTTATCTTTCATTGTATAGCGCGGAGTTGAGCATTGTATAATCTTTCCTGTTACGAAACTCCAGACAGTTATCGTAATGCTTAGTTCCAGTTCCAACAACTAACAGTTACATGCTTAGTACTTGTATGTGACAACTGAAACCATGGTTGGTTAAAAATGTTAGCAATTTCTTTTTTTTTTTTTAATTTAATACTGTATTTCCCTTTTCTGTATCAATTTTAGTAACTAATGTGTCGCAACTTCAAGCTATAAAGATAGCCGCGAGGTGAGATCAACCGAGTTACTAGCTGTATTATATCCTCAGTTGTAGCGTTCTATGTGGCCGGCTATTTTAATATCAATTCCGTCTTTACTATTTCCAATGAGCAATAAATCAAACAGTGGACTATAGCCCGGGAGTGAACATGGTAAAAGGGAATCGTTAGGATTATTTGTGTTATTATTATAGTGTAGTTTAACAGCGTGTTTACTCCAGAGATTTGTAGCAATAAATAACAATACCTGAATATAACGTCTAGTGCAAGAAACATGTTAATATGCCCCTACCTTAAACATTTGACAGTAGCTTCCAGTATAACAGCAGTTTAAAAGGGAAATCCCAGGTGTATTGAACAAAAAGAAAAATAAAGAAGTAATTTTTGAAGCCAATTGCATTGCATTTAGTGTCAAACGCGAACGCAAGCTACAAGAGAAACTATTTAATCACGGGTTATTATATCAACTAAGTATACGAACATAGGAAACAATGTTGACTTCGGATTATCAAAATGGTCTTAAATATTAATTGTTAAACACAGCCGCGTTGCAGTGGAGGATGTTTGAATTAAAAATAGATCTCAGAAATTCTGTCGAATAGAATTCTTTACGCTATTGCTAACTGTTTTCTGTGATACGGGACTGGTATATTGTATAATCCATTTTCAGATCAGTGACTCATAGTGATTATCGTTATGTGAACGTTCTGTAATTTAGAATCAGTCGCGATATATCACAGTAAAAGAAAAATACAGGAAACACAATTTTACAACTGTTTTGCGACCTGCACAAAGTAGTTTTGTGCTCCCCTGATATTTGCCGAAATAGGATGTAATGTAATGTAGTAATATGTACAATAGGGATTCAAGTGTATGCTAAATAATTAAAATATTTTTAGCGATGCAACGAAGCAAATAAGGCAGCTAAAAAGGACCTTTTTTTCACTGTGTTCTGTATCTCTATAAAGTATGAATAAAAAATTGGAGCTCTTGGTAAAAATATTTCGCAGTCAAAGCGATGGGCGATCTGTAATCGACAAAGGAAGACTTATTTCTTCGCTTCAAGATTTGTTTTAAACAGTTAAACTCGGTGAGTAGGTAAGGGAAAGGTAACTTGGCACAAAAAGTCGTCTTGATTGTTGATGGCGCGAACGAAGTTTTTCTCGGCGCTATTTTGTGAAATATTGGGTGAGGTCACTGTGTATTAAAAAGTGACACTGGGACGCATAATGGTGAACGTATATCTGTCCAACTCTACCCAGTTTTCACTATTAAGTACATTCAAAGAATTTAACATTCTGGAATTTCTAATCGCTTGTTCTACTTGCTTTCGTTGAAAGTAACTGACATACAGTGAACGCTATCTTTTATTATAATTTTAATACTGTTTACAAAATATTTGCGACTCGGACAACAAAACAGCAGAAAAAGGTATGAGTTGTACGTATAGGTATTTCACTTATATTTATATTGAGAACTAATGTTTCTGCAACGTTACATTTAATGAATAAATTGTAGTACTGTGGAAAGATGAATGAAGATGTAAAAAAAGCAGATTCGAGTCAACTGATATAATATGATTTCCTATAGTGCGTGCATAACCAGTCAGTGAGCTCAAAATGGAAATTAGTACAAACAACAGCAAATATAGAACTTAACACGGGAAGTATAATCTACAGCACTAAAATTTATTCATTAACTGAAATGTGATATAAGCACTGAGGTGATTAAAAATACTCATCTACGGAGCTTCTTTTTCTTTGAGTTCTCTAAAGCCAGAAGTGACACAACACTTCACTATTATCTATTTATTAAAGAAAAGATTACGAACCTCTCCGCGAAAGATATAAAATATCACACTTAGATACGTATTAAATTATTGCATCATCCTTACGTGGTCAGTCGATCGTTCTGTGTGATCACAATACGTAGACAACTTCACTGGTAGTGACCGCTTATTCAACAAACTGAAAGAACGCATTTGAATCCATCCGCTGCTACTCATTTATTGTAGAAAAAAGCAAAATCATGGAATAACATGCCGGTTATCACATTATTATTATTAGTATTATTTGTCATGTCCCATTACAACCGGTTATCGCCTTGTGTTGCTTTCAAATTTTGTCTATGATTTGTTTAGGTGAACAAGGACTTTTTGCTTAAAAATAAATACAGGAATCGATTGAAAGTAAGATATGACACACGAGTAGATTTCAGCATGAGTATTACTCTTGCTGATACCGAACTTCGAAATAAGACGAATCCTCTAAAATCACATTGATTCAAACTGAATTCAATTTTCTACTAAAAGGTTTTATTCTAATTGTACAGTCAGTACATTTTACTTTTTAATTCAACGAATACCGGTATGTTAGGAGTCATGATTAAAGTTTATTTGAAATTGGCGGTTTATTTTTCTTGAACCTTGTAATCCTTACTCACGACGAAGGAATGAAAATGGTCCATGGTCTAAAAAAGATTAGGACTGCCGTTTTAAAGTAATCAATCGTTTTGATTCAATCCATTGTCTGTTCTTGGTGAACCGTTTTCCACTAAATAAACTGAAGCACTCTTGTCGCCTCGTTTCACACCACTTTATTTTATTTTGCACGACCTGGGTTTCAGTTATGAACTATATTCTAGTTCGTTACTGATCCCGAAATACACAAGTAAAGACAAACACATTACAACAGTCTGTTTTTCGACTTCAGCAGTGGAAGGTATTGCTGTTCAATAATAAAATTAATTAAGAAACACTTACATTGGAGTTTTACAATTTCAACAAGTAATCAGCACTAGAATTATGTAATGTGGATATTACATCAAGTTAGTTAGTAACATCACTATTTATAAAAGGTATTCTAATGAATGTAAAACGCAAATATAATTGTTTCTAAATTAATTATTCAAGTCAGTACATAGAACTGTGCTAATATAAAATATTGTCTTCACTTGTGTACTTTGGAATCAGTTAGAAACTAGAAAAATGCGCTCATAATCCGAAACCTGGGTCGTGCAAAATAAATAAAAATTTTGTGTGAAACAAGGCAATAAGAGTGGTTCTGTTTATTTAATAAATCGTTCATAATTAATTTTCAAAGTGGTCCCTGGTCTGAAACATGTAAGGAACCACTGTATTAAAGTAATAAATCGTTCGTAACACATTTTCAAAGGACGCAAAGCACGGAACAAAAACATAAGCCCATCGTGAATTTCACATAATCAAAGCACTACAGTTGTGCATCCTATTTATATTTGAGATCTGCAGGTAAGATGTTTGTAGATACAATAGAGTTTTTCTAGTCGGACACATAATGTACCGTGATATGTCGCATTATAGAAATTGATGGATTACTGGATTTTCAATGAAAAATACTGATTTTTAATATTAAAACATTTTCCTCAGAAAACAAAAAATACTCTGTAAAAACACAAATAACAAGTAAACGATACTTTATATATTTATATTTATAGCAACAAGCGAATTAATTAAAAAAACTTTTAATGTAGTTTTTACGTTAATCTGATCAATCGGCGTTTTCTGTAAGTCATTGTTTTTTCGATATCATACAGATTTTAAGGCTTTCTGTTACAGTCTCCTTAAAACTAATATATCAGTTAAGTCATTTTCGTCAGTCAATTTGACACGAGTTAAATGCACTCACGGCATTATTATGTCGTACAGTGTCTGTTGGCAAAGTTTACTATGTTACTCAAAAATGTTCAAATGTTTGTATAGCTTATGGGACTTAACTACGGGGTCATCACTCCCTAAACTTACAAATTACTTATGAACTAGCAAATCCTAAGGACGGCACAAATATCCATGCCCAAGGGGGGATTCGAACCCCCGACCGTAGTGGCCGTGCAGACCGCGACTGGAGCGCCTCAGTCCCCTCGGCCACCGCGGCCGGCTACTGTGTTATTGAAGGAACCATGTGCAAAAAGCGTGTTCAGTGAATGGGTACTCGACGATTTTATCACTTTCGTGTCCCTACTTTTACTGTTCAAATTGTGTACCAAAATTTTCTCACGATTCTTAATGTCATAAATGCTGGCATACCTAAGCCCACAAAATGAAGCTAAATCGTTAATTCCTTTAATAATTTCGAATTTGTCAAAGTCTGTATCGTATGTTTGGTTTTTACGTTCTACTGCTTGAGACGTAGTTGTAGGAAACATGCACAAGACTCACTATCACAGTCAATTTAATGGACGTACTAATTAAATTGCATAATGTACGCAGTAATCAACAATTAGTGCCTGACTATGAGTCCGCAATATTATTCGTTTGTTTCCGATCGCTACCGATCATTATTTTGATAATCTCATAACAGTATTATTTCGCTATGCTGTGATTTGCTATTTATTTTATCACTTCCAAAGTGAGTAAATCTCACTTCATTCACAATTATTAAAATGCATCCGTCGGCAGTGTTTCTATAAATAAAATCAGGATATATCTATAAGCTGAAAGTAGAAGCATTTACCGTATTAGCAAGTTTGATTTCAACTCGTTTAATACCATAATTCATTTGAAAAGACACCGATGCTTATTTTGCAGCAAAACGTATTTTCAGTTTTAAAAAAACTGTACACAGAAAATATTAATTTTATTATATGAAGCAAGACATGAATATATCAAATAAACTTAATTATTTAAAAATTATTAATTAAAAGCTACTCAGGAGGTGTGGGGGACACCGTACGATTTACCAAATCTCACGAAGGGGTTCAAGATTTTTTTAAGTATGTAATGATCAGAATTTAAATTACAAATTTCTGGTTATGAGTGTTTTCTGTAGCTATTAACACCTGAAACAAAGTATGCAATAGTCTGTTAAGTACAAAGGGCAAGATATATATAACCTACATAGAATACCACAGTTAAAATACTGTAATTTAACACTGAATTAGCCGAAATTTTCTCCCTGAACAAAATATAGGAAAACAGTATTTGCACACAGAAAACAAAACTAATCTGCTTTAGAAATTTATGGTGGACCGTTTAATACAACATTTTCCCGTGCACTATAACTATTTCCATTTACTGTTTAAGTGCCAAGGATGATATACGTCTTCAATAAATCTTTTGTGCTATATGTAGTGATAATCATAACCGACTTAATATTTTACGAAAGTAAAAACAAGCAAACAAGTAAATATATCATGATTACTATTAACTACAGGTCAAAATATATTTAATGCTACACATCTCATTCGTGGCGGTATAAACGTCTTGTAGTTAGGTGAAATATTCAGCATGTCAATTATTTCGTATTCGGAAGACGAGTCAGTCAGGTAATTATAGTCTAAAAAATTAGAGCAAAATGCGCCGTCCCTGTAGCTTTGATGTTAACGTACTGGATTATCAGCAATACATTCCAAAAAACCAAGGTACTACTTGAAACGAATGCAGTAAAGATACGTTTCTGTTAAAATATCCACAACATCGTTCATTGGGGAAAGATGATAATCTCAAACACGCAACACGGAATGTCTTAAAACGACCTAGAAGGAGGATAGAGTGACTTAAACTTCAGAGAATCAAATTAATTTTTAATGTTTGTGCAGCTCCTGGTCGTAGGATAATAAGACTAATTCTGCACACTTTTATTCTGTTGTAGTCTTGCGAATAAAAAAAAATTAAGATACTTGTACTTGCTCTCACTAAAATGTGGATGTAATGACAACAGATTTTTGATTACTTTATTTTCCTACACGTCGGATGTCTCACGTAACCTTTAAAATCTTAGTTAGGTGTCTACGTAACCTTAATGTACCACACATTTATTGCTTACTAGCTTAAACCCGTGGCTCCGCTCGCGTGTTGGCCGATTATAATAGATGAGCTATCTTTCAGTAGTGTGCTACGAGATCAAATCACACGTAAAAATGCACTCGTTTCGAAGAATCCAATCACGAAATTCAACAATAATGATTGTAACGCGAAAAATAATAATAAAAATAGCCCTTCTATGAATCCCTTCAGTTTGATCCGTAGACCTAATTATGTAAATTTCATTAAGATCTGAATCATTACAATTTATTCCACCGCCGTCCCGGATCGTCATCCAAGCTGAAAAATAACCCTTAAAAGTCCTATTTTATTTATACACCCATTCCTAAATCATTTGATAATTATTTACTAGAATTAACTATGAAATGGCGGCCGATGACTGTGGTACAGAGGCCGATGTTGAAGATGCTACAACTGTAGGTAAAATTCTGAAAATGCTTAAAATATTTATAAGGTTGCTGTTACTATGAAGAACACGATATACTGTTTAACATTTCTGTTGAAGATCGTACCTGACATTTTCCAATAATTTAACAGAACATGATTACTATTGTAGAAAAGACATTTTTACACATGCACCAAAGTTGCTTTTATTTGAAATGCAGACTAGTTTCGGGCTTTGCCATTTTCTTAAGCCACCTATTACAGAGAACAAAGTGTGTTTTACATGAAAATACGTTAATATAGCAATGTTATACTGAAGTACAAGTCGTAATTACTTACATTCATATATAATTTTTAATTGGATACTGCTTAGGTCACGCTGTTTGTTGTAATTACTTTTGTGTAATTTATGGAGCTGTTGATCCAAAGATGTTTTTGTAAAATATTCTTTGCTTAATTTTGTTTGTTACAATAGCGTTGGTTATGTGCAATGTGACATAAACAGTACCATTACAAATATAAATACAAGCGAAAATAATGTTTCAGCATTCGGCACACACCTCAGGGAAAGTAAACATTCGACTGGAAGTATAGAAGAAAATCTCAAAATTTTACATATCGTATGCAAAGGACAACTAATGGACGTTTTAGAAGAATTACAAATCTATACACAAATGACTAAATACCCAGAACAAATGTTAAATGAACCAACAGAAATGCGCAATAAAAAATTCATCGAAAATTTCCACAACACCTTGACCAGCATATAAAGTACAATCCATCCTACCGTAATATACTACCAAATATGCAACAAAATGCGATCAATTATAGTAGCACTGCAATATTATCCCTATATTACAAAATAGTACACACAAGCAATTTATTGCCGCGGTGGAGTAGCCGAGCGGTCTAAAGCGCCTCGCTGCGGAGCGCGCGGTTGCTCGCCGTGGAGGTTCGAGTCCTCCTAGGGCATGGGTGTGTGTTGTCCTTAGGTTAGTTTACCTAGGTTTAAGTAGTTTGTAAGCTACGGACTGATGACCACGCAGTTTGGTCCGATAGATTTACAGACATTTGAACATTTTGAACAAGCAATTTATTACGCTTAAAATAGTTCGGAATGAAATATAAAATTTATTGTACGGTATTTGTAATGGTACTGTTTATGTCACACTGCATATAACCAGCGATATTGTTACAAACAAAATAAGGCAAAGAATATTTATTAAAAAAAACATCTTTGGATCAACAGCTCAATAAATTACACCAAAGTATTTACAACAAACAGCGTGACCTAACAGTATCCAAATAAAAATATGTATGAATGTAAGTAATTACAACTTGTACATTCAATATAACGTTGCCATATTCATGTATCTTCCTGTAAAACACACTTTGTTCTCTATAATAGGTGGCTTAAGAAAATGGGCAAAGCCCGAAACTAGTCAGCATTTCAAATAAAAGCAGCTTTCGTACATATATAAAAGAGCTGCAAAACGCGACATATCAAAAACATTTGATTATTATTGTTGAGAAAAACAACCAACCTCAGGGACTCTCGCAAAATTATGATAATAGCGTCCCTTCAGATTGTGACATGACATGTACAGGAACAAGACAAGACAAAAAGGATTACACAATGTTTAATTGTTTAAATAGTACTCGAGCGAGGAGCTGAGATAACATTCACGACGATATTAAAATTTCTTCGTTGTAAAAAAAAAAAAAAAAAAAAAAAAAAAAAAAAAAAAAAAAACGTTTATTCGCGTCATTAGTAACACTTTATCTCTGACATCACAGCACTTATGTTTTTGATTAGAATTCAGTACGGCGTCACTTACTATTAATATCGTTTCTCTAGGGGATGCTACACGACATACACACCCATACCCGAGGGAGGACTCGAACCTATGGCGGGAGGGGCGGCACTGTTCGTGACATGGTGCCTCAGACCACGTGGCACTTAAAAGTGTGATAATGATTGTAATGCAAATCACCGAATTAAAATTTGTGTTACGGACGGAATTCGAATCCGGACTTCCTGCTTATTAGTCACTCGCTTTAATCATTCAGGAATCGTAATATACGAGGGTAAGTCAATAATTATCCGCAATTTAATTATAGTTTTGTTTATGTTGGTAGTACTGTCGTTTTACGTTGGTGACGCATGCTTTGTTTATTTGTTGTTATATCTTTGCAATTTTCAAGCTGCTACGTTAGTTTCGTTGTCGCTGCCGCGCTGTTAATCGTGGCTGCTCCGCTGTCTATTTGCACCAAAGAAGAGCAACGTTCAGTGATACGTTTTTTGTGGGAGGAGGGTGTATCGGGGCCGAAATTCATAGAAGACTTTCAGTACAGTACGGGAGCAGTGTTTTGCCACAACGAAGTTTGTACGAGTGGATTGAAAAATTCCGAAATGGTCGCACGAGTGTTAAGCACGATGAAGGAGCCGGACAACCGTTTACCGCCACAAATGAAGAAACCATTGAGCGATCACGTGAAATGATTCTCTTAGGCAGACGATTAACTATTGGTGAAGTGGCTCATCGTCTTCAAATTAGTCACGGTTCTGCCTACGAAATTATTCACAACAGACTTGGGTTTATGCAAGATGGGTCCCAAAACAACTCACACAGTTGCATAAGCAAACGCGCCTCGACATCTGCAAATACATTTGGATCGCTATGGTAACAGGGGTGAACTTCTTAGACAGAATCATTACTGGTGACGAAACATGGATCCATCATTACGAGCCAGAGAGTAAACGGCAGAGTATGGAATGGAAACATCCAAATTCGCCGTGCAAGAAAAAGTTCAAGACCCAACCGTCCGCAGGAAAACTGATGCTTACGGTTTTTTGGGATTTACGAGGTCCTGTACTGGAACATTTGGTGAAAGGGGCACAACAATAAACAGTGTACGTTACAGTGAGATGCTTACTGACAGGATAAAGCTTGCAATTCGAAGAAAACGCCGAGGATTGCTGTCAGAAGGTGTTGTTATTGTTGCACGACAATGCCCGTCCGCATACTGCTGTCCACACTGCTGAAACGCTCCAGAAACTCAAATTCGAAGTACTGGATCATCCTCCATATAGTCCCGATCTTGCCCCTTCTGACTATCACTTGTTTGGTCCACTCAAACAGGCATTAAAGGGCCGTCGATTTCACTCGGACGAAGCAGTGAAGGAAGCGGTGCATTCCTGGCTCGCAGCTCAACCGAAAACCTTCTTTTATGAGGGCGTAAGGAAGCTTGTAGAGCGATGGACGAAGTGCATTGAAGAGCAAGGAGACTATGTCGAAAAATGATGTCCGTGTAAGTTTCGTATTTTATTACAATAAAATTTTATAACTACTTTGCTGATAATAATTGACTTAACCTCGTATTATGGGTTAAGCAAATAGCCAGACTATCTAAGCACATCTTCATCCGCAAGACAATCATCAATTCCGCCGAAATGTTCCCCTTTTTATAATGCTTTTAATTCAGTGCCTTTCCTTTCATTCGTTAGCTCAGATAACGAGAGACTCGGTGAATTACAGAGTAATTATGTCGATGCAGGAGCAGATGTAGAATTATGTAAATTAATTAAAAACAGCTCTGTTTTGTTAACCTGCTACGGCATTCCGAGCAGCAAGGGGGCAATATGCACGTTCGTAAATCTCGCACCTACTCGCTACGAAATCGATGGCACACAGAGCTCGCGTGTGACCAAATGACTGTCGCTGATCGGCAGTTATTTCCGCCGAGCCAAAGATAATAAAGAAAGTGCGAAACAGCCGCAGGTTAGACGGCGAGCGCGGAATATTTCAGCGATAAATTCGCATTATGTTGCGGCACCGCCGAGGGAATGAGATTCCTCAACGAGCCTGATTAATTAAACATGGTGAACAAGGAGAGGTAGCGCTCGCTATAAATATTAATCAGAAAGCCCCTGCGCTACGCTGAGTAAACCCTCTCGCCATTGTTGTCCCGCGCTTGTTTTGTCTCGTTCGGCGGTCTTCTATTTTTTATTTTTTTTTTCGCAACCGCATCGTGTTCCTCGTGTTTGCACATTAATCGGCGATTTAATGCGGTAATTTGCGCCGTGGGCTTCAATGCGTCATTTCGCCGCTGCCAGCACACGTCGACCTATTGTCTTGCTTTCTGACTCAGGCGGCATTCTCAATGAGGCCAACGGCGCAGATTAATAGGTGCTCCGTGCTATTACGACGCCCAAAGCGAGCCACCCGACACTTCGCGTCTTGCCGTGTGGCGATGCGTGCTTTCTGTTCAGGCATGTGGACCAACTTCATCTCTTAACACGTTCGCTGCCGTTCACGCTCTGGCGCGTGTAAACGTTACTTGAGTCAGGTGCCGCTCACGCTGTGGCGCGTGCTGCGACCTAGCATCCTATTATGGGCTGCTGTAAACTGGCATCGTCTAATAAAGCTGTATACTCTGGTAGGCACTCAGGGAAGAGTGTGAGTGATATGCACACGTACGTGCTTCCAGATTTCCGCGTTTTCATTACCGGCTACGAGCCACACACGCTTCTCGTGATGTCATGATAGATTTATGTACTGTTTATATTGTTCATTCGTTGTTTCCACGAAAATACAAATGAAAATAAAAAACCATATCAAAAAAACTAAAAACTAAAACCAAAACATTCAGTGGCTCAAAACTATGAAAAGATACTGTCAAAATACGATCACGCGCCAGAGCGTGAACGGCAGCGAACGTGTTAATGGTCCCCTTCTTTAACCCTCTCGTGGTATCAGCTCTAGAAAAACGTATTGTATGCCTGGGGGATTTTCTGACCACAAAGTGATCCAAGCGACTTTATGGAGATAAAATTTGAAATACTTCCATAAAAAGTGAATATAATTTATTAAGAAAGATATCCACAAAGTTGATATTACAAATTAACAATTTCTTCGTATAATTAAATTACATGTAAGTCACATATAAGTTGTAATTACTTACTACATTTATTTCATGCTTGAAAACATGTCCAAAACTTATTTCAACACAAAATATTCATAACCCACAGACTATGTGCTAATACTGTAATTTATTAGTATTATGTGTAATATCATTTACATGGAATATTATTAGAAATACACTCCTACACGCTTTCAGTGTCAATCCAGTTCAATCCGGCGTTCAAGAGTCTGATACAGAATCTTTTGCATGGTTATTTATATGCATTACTATTACACTCTGCACGTGATTGGTGACAAAAAAGTCTGAAACAGTCTACCCTGTTCTGTAATTCTTGTCTATAGTGACGTGGAATATGTGTAGTTTCACGTAACACATTCTATGAAACCTGGTTGCACACATCATGTGCTACTGTGTTATATATTATCTGTCCACTTGTAGACACAAAAGTAGACGCACTAGTTACCTGAATGCCATTATCTTCTTCACAGTCACACACATCGACTTCACATCCGGCCAGTACATCTTCCTCTCTCATATCTCCATCACAGTCACTATCATGCTCATTTCCAAAAATTGATTCATTATCATTGTCAGTCTTTTGTAAATCTGCCAAAGTCTGCTTGAGACTGTACCCCTTGCAAAACGTATATCACCATCCATTACGAATAAACTATACCACCACGTCTTCTTTGCACAAAGCTCAATTACAAACTGTGAATTTGTCGTAACAGTGGACGTAACTGTGAGTTCTATTCATTGTTTACAACAATGAACAAATGACTGTCGGTTTATAAGGTACGTTGTTGCCAAGATTTATTTTCGTAGCAAAACTTGTATATGACACTGAAAATCACTTATTGTATACCTTGGGTATTTTCTGACCCCATTGCAAAAATTTCAAATTGTTGTACTTCAAAATGAATTATAACCATAAATATTTTACCCAGTTTTAATAAAAGTTTATCTGAAGGATGAGTTGTCTACACCCACGTTTAAACTGTTTATTTATAGCTAAAATGAGCCTTGGGGTCTAAAAAGACCCCAGGCATCATGCAAGGGTTAGTGTGAAATCCAACTTCACACTTTTGTATACATTTCCATAGTACAGTCACAGTCTATCACAGACAGTCTCGAAACTCTCTAGGAAAAAATTGCAACTGAAGCGATACTAGTGCTCCAAGCGGCCAGTAGAGAGTAACAGAGGAACGACGTGATATAAACTGAGAAGTTGCTGTTTTTAGTGCTGTTGTTTCCATATTTTCCAGTCACTGAACGTTGCTGTAAACTTTTTAATACAAGTATGAATACATCATTAAATTAATATCACTGCTTCTGTTAATGTCAGTCTGTAATAACGAATTGTCAGTGCAGTGTAGTTCATTCAGTTCACAATACCTGAGACGTAATCATATCGTCAAAAAACTTCTGAAAACAGAAATAAATGTCAACCTGATGTGCTCAAGTATAAAAGCAACTGATTATGATTATGTTCGTGTGCTAGGTACCGGTACGTACTGACATGAATTTGTTTTAGCGGATTTCGGACAGTGTAATGTTTTCAAAACTATACTTTTTTGCCTTTTAGGAGACTAGACTCTACATCGCCTTTAAACCTTCTTTTCACCTTGTCCTTGCTTCTGTGCCTTTCGTGTACCTATCACAATTTGTAACTAGTTGGTAAGTATCAAACAATGTCGTCAAGAATGTGACGTGGTAATATTAACAGTTTATATATGGACATATTATTTATTTGTAGCTACACATTCACTTTAGAAACTAGTAGGTAACCGCCAAAATATTTTGGTATACAGGCTTATAATTTTTGTGAAACTGAGGCTCTACTGTTATAGTAAACTGCTGTTAGAAGCATTCAGACATTACTTTTATACAGCACTGCCGCGGTGGAGTAGCCGAGCGGTCTAAGGCGCCTCGCTGCGGAGCGCGCGCTTGCTCGCCGTCGGAGGTTCGAGTCCTCCCTGGGGCATGTGTGTGTGTGTGTGTGTGTGTGTGTGTGTGTGTGTGTATGTTTGTCCTTAGGTTAGTTTAACTTAGCTTAAGTAGTTTGTAAGGTACGGACTGATGGCCACGCAGTTTGGTCCGATAGATTTACAAACATTTGAACATTTTTATACAGCAGTTATATTATGAAATAATGGTCAAGTATTTGCGATTAAGAGCAGAAGTTTGGAAGTGAATGAATTACAGATTTACTTCTATGCCTAAAAGTATAACAAACCACCGTAAATGAACACTTGTTATTCGTATCATTGTTATCTGAGCATCCTTTGCACTTAAAAAATATCCGAATTACATTTTTGATTGTTGCTACAGTTTATAGCGTCGCAAAATCTCCTGAGTAGGAAGTATTTTGAACGTGCTGCTTCGCTCCAAATACGCATTCATTACTCAATCGTTTCGCGGTATGTTTTTACAACCCAGCCGCTTGGCAGCGCTACAGTCGCGAGGTTGCAAAAATTCAATGGGAGTTTCGTGACTCTTATGTTAGACTCTGGTACAGAGTACAGTACTTCAGTCAGACACGTACAGGAGTCCCACACAACGAGCTGAGATCACGTGACCTGTATATGTATACTAGCTTAATTCCCGTTGCTTCGCACGCGTAGACTGGATGGGCTGTATTGGTTGTTTCTTCTTCTAAATATAAATTTTCATAGATTTAGGTTTAAAAATGCTTTCCTAATCAAGTATTTTGATACAAATTGCCACCTCCTATTGCACCAATGATGGCAGAATTCAAAACATCCCGAAACACATTTTTTTAAAATTCTAACCGTGGTTCCAAATCTAAATTTTCGCATTTCTAGTATCAAAATAGTCTTAGTAATGCATTTCTTACTTCAAAATTGTCTTAATAGTAATGTATTTAAAAAAATCCCCTTTTTCGCCCCCTTGGGGATGGGAATTTCGAAAAATCGCTGATGCCTACAGTGTAAGATGGACAACGTCTACAAATTTCAAGTTTCTATGGTATGTAGAGTCACATTTCAGCGCCGATTTCTGTCTTTTAGAAACGGACCGAGAACGCGAAAATTCTTTCATACCCTTTGGTATCTTTGTTGGTAGTTTTACTTTTCAAAATTCAATATGCACTTAGTTTTCTTTATTCGTATGCTTGTTGTTGTAGAAAAACAACTGAAGAATGTGCCTCACGTTTCGCTGTGTATAACCTCTTTGCTGTTATAGTGTCAAAAGTCATCTCTGGTCTCCAGTCCGAAGCTGACGACTTTCAACCACTTCATCTTCCACCTGTTTACAGCTATCAACACGGAACTGCTGTAGTGTACAACGGGAGACTTTTTTACTGCAACAACACAGAGAGATCGTTCGTGTCCATTGTGAAGTTTTTCCTGAAGAGCAAAATATTGACACCCACACCTAGAATTTTATATAAGTCGGTAACCATCAACTCCCAATATCTTCCACCCCGTTATCGTTATCAGTCCTCTACTACCACAGTGCACAATGGGAGACTGATACCTACCACCACATACAAACACTACTCGTTTGCGATGCGTAATTTTGGCTGCGGAGTGAAATATATGGAAAACACCTCAATTTCTGTATATAGTAGATGAGATACGTGCTACCACATTAAATATAAATGCAGAATTAATTTTTTGCCAAAATAAATAAACAAAATTATTAAAATTGTAACAAAATTTTGAGTTTTGATGAACCATTGGTAACGTAGTAACGATGCTAAAAACATTGCTACATTTGCGTGCGATAGTCAGTTTAACTGCTACATTCCAATGTCTGTTGTGACTGGATAGAAACGTTAATAGTACGGACTGTTAATTTTTGAAATCCCCAAGTTTATTCGTAATACTCATAATCTGCTAATATACTTCACGAATCGGTAATTTTAATTTACTGGGAACATGTTAAGTGCCTAATGCTGATTCGCTCTATTCTCTATATTTCACAAGAACACTCCCTCGTTTCTGTGTCAGTTTAGATATTACAATTCATCGATGATCAAGATTATTAAATAGTTTGTTTATAGGGTGGTAGAAATCTGTGCTTGCTATGATTATGTTTTAGAATTTTTATTCGGAACAGCATCTAGCCAATTATCGACTCCATTTCTTTTCACGAACATTGAATACTTTTAACGTTATGTAAGAAAACAGAGCTGACAAAAATAATTTAAATGTTGGAATTTTTGAATACAGTTTCTTAAAGTTGTTGTTGTTCGTATTGACATGTCTGTACGAGAAAGTGTTTATGTAAGTAAAATCGATTACAACATTAAAAAACTAGTGTTCTTCTTTCCCTGCTGTTCCTGAGAAGCGGAACAGTATGTCTGATTGGAAAACATTGGCTGCTGATATCTGAGAATACTAAAGCAATGCATAAATAGCAAGTGATGCATGGCACGTGTTATACAAAACAATATCTGCCTGCATTCGGCAGTGATAGCATTAGGCTTTGAACGCAACGGAGCTGAAACAGTTGAACAAGTTAATCTAATGCACAGCTTTCAAGATATGCAGATAATACACTGTTTACGATCAAGTTTCCTCGCTAAGCTTGTTGCGTGTGACTATCGTTACGGATATGTTTTGTTGGTCAATAAAAGTGGACTGTTTATGACCGTTCTCGTAATTCTTGTTCTAAATAAGCCATAATTAGAAACAGTTTCTCATACAGTCAGCTAGAAAATCCAGTCTCCCATAACAATTAAGTTTTCCTCTCCATTAATTGTCTGAATAATTTCCTTTAGCTCCTCATATATTTCCTCATCATCGGCAGAGCTAGTTGGCATATAAACCTGTACTACTGTTGTCGGTGTTGGCTTCGTATCTATCTTAACAATGATAATGCGACCACTGTGCTGCTCATAGTAGTTTACCCGCATTCCTATTTTCTTATTCATTATCAGTCCTACTCCTACCCCCAATTGTATTTATAATCCTGTACTCACCTGACCAGAAATCCTGTTCATCCTGCCACAGAACTTCACTAATCCCCACTATATCTAACTTCAACCTATCCATTTCCCTTTTTAAATGAACAACATTCTACTTCTAGAAATCGTAATGAGAAACGTTATATAAGGTGACAGTCTTTAGTCACAGTTCGGAATTTTCTAATTTTCCTACTCGATTAAGGGATCACCCGTAGCTTACAAACTACTTAAACCTAGGTAAACTAACCTAAGGGCAAACACACACACACACACACACACACACACACACACACACACACACCCATGCCCCAGGAGGACTCGAACCTCCACGTGCAAAATTCTACCAGGCGGCTTCCTCTTTCATTCCTTTTGCCCAGACCATATTCACCTACTATTTTTCCTTCCCTTCCTTGTTCTACTACAGAATTTTTCGGAGAATAAGTATTGCTGTAGGGATACGGTCAATTGCCTCGTCAGTTAGTGATAAAGTATTTGTTAGAAAATGAAAGAGATGGTCATAGAGACAAGTAAAATTATTTGTTCATTGTGACGTTGAGAAGGCCAGTATTGTCTTTCCTGATGATCACATCCTCCTGAGTAGTCCCCGCCCGGAGATCCGAATGGGGGACTATTTTACCTCCGGAATATTTTACCCGAGAGGATGCCATCATCATATGTTCATACAGTAGAGCTGACCAGTTCTGATAGAAACACCAACTGATTGAGACAATTTGTTCACATTCACAGTGAATGACGTAGTGGAACTTAGAAAGAAAATATGAAGATATGTTGCACCTAAAATTATTACTTGTATGGTTAAATGTATCATAGAGACATGAGACAAAGGAAGCTAATCAGCTGAAACCTGTCCATATGCGATGTATTTTCAACTACAAGGAAACATTTCCGCAAATACAGGTTTAGTAATTTAGTAATAAAGTAGATTCACTCTGTCGGCCGTAAAACAGGAGAGTGAGATTTTTTCTTTATCAAGTTATTTTACCCTTCGGCCTCTTTGGTAGACCTCTTAAAAGAAATGCGATTACGGCAAAAATTTATATATTTCGGGTGCTCGTTCTGAAATACCGAAGCCAATTCCAAAAGTCATAAATCATGATTGTTAATGATGATTCAAGTATTTTTTATAGTTTTTATTTGTTCATAAAACTGTATTTTCCTGTAATATCTATTCAAACCTAGATGAAATATTATCATCCTTAAACCATTCTTCGTACCTCGCTTACAGGAAACGAATATGAAGGTAAGAGCCACATGAAGAATTTGTACCTTTACACGTGTGTACCACCTTTTAGAGTCAAAATATCGAAACCAATTTCAAGTAAAAGTCACTCGCTATCAAATTCTGAACAACTTTTACATGATTTTTTTGATCAGATGTAAATAACCGAGATACGACAGAGTGAAAAGTGGGAACACATTACACACAGACAGACGTTGTCAAGTCGTAGTTATTATTGAAAATTATCTCTGAAACGGTGTGAAATATTAAAGAAAAAAAAATCCACGAGAGCAAAGTTGTGGGCCATTTTCTGCTCTCTAATTCTATTTATTCAGTTTTCGTCCCAGATAAAAGCGTCATTTGCATGACTTCTTATTTAAAGCTATAAACATTACCGCGATTAAAGTATAGTGCGTATATACTGTGAAAAAATTGGAAAAAAATTACTGTAAGTTGTTATGCACCACTAGTAACAAGTTCATAGCTGGTCAGCTATATAATGCTTCCATGATGTACCCTATGTAGTGTATGCCTCTATTATGCCTCTAATCTTTCCAGAAAGTAACTGATAATGGAACAGTAGTATGTGATTGACTACTTTTACAAGGCAAAGGAGGAACACTAAAGTAAACAAACGCACATCTTAGGCGTAACTCAGTACAGCTAACTGTCGAAATGATTGAGTAGCACTGTGCAGGTTATAATTACTAGGACGAGCTACTTGCATGTGTAACACGACATACAGAAACAGATACAAATGAATTTGAGGTAAAATGTTGATCAGTTTGAGAGATAATCGAAAAAATAAGTGATGTAGCTGACCAGCTACACTCTGCATCGAAGGGTCACATTTCGACCTGTCAAAAGGCCATTGTAAAGTGGGCGAAAATTACATACTTTATCCTGGTTCTGACAGTTTGTAACTGAAACAGACAAAACAGATACGAGCCCCGAGGTAACGGTTCTTGTACGTATGTCATGACTTGCAGGCTATTTTTACTTTTTATTTATTTGAAGAATGGAGATTTGCAGCACACTCGCCACTGACTTACGAGCTGTAGACTAATTCGATGCCTCCCAAGACTGCCAACCTTTGCTGTCCTGAGGTCAGACGGCATCCGACAAGCCTGCCAACTGCCAAACAACCAGCTTGTTTACAAATTCCCGCCGCTCGGGCAGATAAGCGCGTTTGACCCGCTAGGACTGTCCCTCACATTAATTGGACACTCTTATTAATACGGGCGACTTTTATTTGACTCCAAAACGCGCTGCGCGAGATTTAAGGCGTGCTTTTTGTGGCGCTGAATGGCGTTCTTTATAACGCTGGATTCCCTCCTGTCAGATAGGCCACGTCCCGATATTGAGGTCATTCACTTGCGCTCTGAGTTTATTTTTGTCACTAGAGGTACCGTCGCTCTTCGGCTGCGTGGCCGCTGTGGCGTTGGTAATACTGTTCGGTGTGGAGTCAGTTTCTTTACTGCCCTAATTTTTTCTTACACGACATCGTACGTCCGCATGGAAAGTTTCAAAGTTATCAAGCACTTCAGTCAGGGAACCTGTTTGAAACTCTTAAATCCGCCCTCCCAAGCCTCCAATGGTAATAGGTTCCGACCGGCCACCACGTCATCCTTCCCCGAATCGGTCAACGGATACGACATAAAAGGCCGTTGTGTCGGTTTTCCATACCAGAGGCGCTACTCCTCAATCGAGTAGCTGCTCAGTCGGCTTCACAAGGGATGAGTGCATCCCGCTTGCCAACAGCACTCCAAAAGCCCGGACGGTTACCCATCCAAGTTCTAGCCAAGCCCGACAGTGCTTAGGCTGGTAATACACGGTCATATTTGTTTGTCAAAAATTTACACCATATATGTACATCATAAGAATTTGATAGTGTAATAGGAGAAATTTGGAGAAGGAATTAACGTTCAGGGCGAAGAATTAAAATCATTGCGTTTTGCGGAAGACATAGTAATTCTGTCAGAGACAGCAAAGGACCTGGAAGATCAGGTGAAGGGAATAGACAGTGTATTGAAAGGTACATGTAAGATGAACATTAACAAAAGCAAAACAAGGGTAATGGAATGCAGTCTTAGAAAATCAGGTGATGCTGAAGGAATTAGATTAGGTAACGAAACAATAAAGGATGTAGATGAGTTTTGTTACTTGGGCAGTAAAATAACAAATGACGGTCGCAGTACAGCGGATATAAAATGCAGAATGGCAATGGGTAGAAAAGCGTTCTTGAAAAAGAGAAATTTGTTAACATCGGTAATTTTTTTTAAGTCTAAGGAAGCCCTTTCTGAAGGCATTTGTGTGGAGTGTTGCCTTGTATGGGAGTGAGACGTGGACGATAAACGGTGCGGACAGGAAGAGGATAGAGGCTTTTGAAATGGTGTGCTACAGAAGAATACTGAAGATTAGGTGGGTGGATAGTGTAACTAATGAGGAGGTACTGAACAGAACTGGGGAGAAAAGGAATTTCTGGCATACCTAGAGTAATGCAGTGCAGTCTAAGAAAATCAGGTGATGCCGAAGGAATTAGATTAGGTAACGAAACAATAAAGGAGGTAGATGAGTTTTGTTACTTGGGCAGTGAAATAACAAATTATGGTCGCAGTACAGAGGATATAACATGCAGAATGACAATGGGTAGAAAAGCGTTCTTGAAAAAGAGAAATTTGTTACCATCGAATATTGATTGAAGCGTAAGGAAGTCCTTTCTGAAGGCATTTGTGTGGAGTGTTGCTTTGTATGGAAGTGAAACATGGACGAGAAACAGTGCAGACAGGAAGAGGATAGAGACTTTTGAAATGTGGTGCTACAGAAGAATGCTGAAGATTAGGTGGGTGGATCACGTAACTAATGAGGAGGTACTGAACAGAATTGGGGAGAAAAGGAATTTCTTGCATACCTTGACTAAAAGAAGGGATCGATTGGTGGGACACATTCTTAGACATCAAGGAATCGTGAATTTAGCGTTGGAGGGAAGTGTGTGGGGTAAAAAACGCAGAGGAAGACCAAGAGATGGATACAGTAAGCAGATTCAGACAGATGTAGGTAGCCGTTCTTCTGTGGAGATGAAGAGGCTTGCTCAGGATAGGGTGTTGTGGAGAGCTGCATCAAACCATTGTCCGGAGTGATGACCACAATACGCAGTGTTGAAATGTTTGTAGATTTTATGGGACTTAACTACGGGGTCATGAGTCCCTAACCTTACAAACTACTTATGAACTAAGACTAAGGACGGCACAAATATCCATGCCCGAGGGGGGATTCGAACCCCCGACTGTAGTGGCCGTGCAGACCGTGATTGGCGCGCCGCAGTCCCCTCGGCTACCGCGGACGGCTACACACAATATAATAGGGAAATTTGACATATCTCTGCCTTCGTAAAAAAAAAAAAAGAATGAAAAAATAAAAATAAAAAAAAATAATTAAAAAATCATAATATGATCATATCTAGTGCCTCACAGTAGATTTGATCATAAAAATTGTTTGTCTTCTGTTCACTGCAATGCAGTATAGAATCAGATATAAGCAATTGTTTCTCTGCCATTCTTTTTGGGAGTGGAACAGTATAGGAAATCAGTAGTAGTGACACGAGGTACCCCATGTCACACACCGGATTATGGACTATGTACGTGTAAAATCTCCGTCATGGTGGACACATTTCAGGCCACGGATGAGCTCGGTAATTCCACTCAACTGTGCAGATGTCTGTATGCGAACAAATCCTCATCCCGCAAGGTGTACTTCTCAATGCCTTCCGTACTGCTTCTCATTCCAAATCGCTCTCACGTGAAATCGACCAAAGGTCGCCGCTTCAATCGATAACCGCGCACCACCTGCCAAATCGACTCTTCTCCTCTTTGGGATGCAAATTCCGAACACTCGAAACCGCAACAGTTTCGCATTTCCATCCCCCCTGGTACAGCGGCCCCATCAAAAGGCGATTCCCTCATTCGTTACCCGAGCGTCGGAATAAGATTTCCACACCGCAGCGGAATAACCTCTTTATCAGAGCTCCCGTAAATCGAGGACGGGGAGCAGGTGTTTGCTCAAGGCGTCGTCCGTCCACCAGTAGCGAGCGCTCTGAAGGCGCGTCCCACAAAAGGCACGCAACGTACCTGCCTCGCAGCCTTCGGGCGTTTTACATGTGAAAACGCGTCCTCCGTAGCCAGGCCGCGCCGGCGACCGGACAAAGGGGTGAACGCCCGTAACTCACCCCTCATTGTTGTCTCGCCGCCACCCCTTCCACGGCTAGCTGGTGGGGGGGGGGCACCTTTGTCGCGAGGATACAACTTCGTACAGAACGCCACCCACTTTGCGCCGGAATAATGGGCCATTGTTCCCCGAAAATGTCGGTGGTTAAGAAAAAAAAAGGAGAAAAATAAAAGAAAAGCGCGTGCCTTTCTTGGCACTTACGGATCGCTGACCCACATACTCCCCTTTTTTGTGTCGGCTGTCTCGTGTCGCTTGTAGCCTTTGCTGACCAGCTGAATGTCCCTGCGGGGGCGCAACGAACGCAATTCGTGGCCGCGTTGGAACTCTTCCGCTGTGGAAGAAGCCGCTTCGGGAAACAGCGGCAAGTTCAGTCGGTGTTGAGGACACGCCACGAGATGTTCCTTCACGTCTTTCGAGTGCTGCGCTGTCGCTGTTATTGGTCTTTCGAGTGCACTCTATTTCTGCTACCGCAATGGTTACGTAACAGTGGTTGTTCGCACCGATGGCTGAAGTTGTCCAGAGTCTAATGGGTACGTAGGGGACACCTAGTGAAAGTCATTTGAGTTAGTAATTAAATTATAGACTAAATACTTTTTTGGACAAAAATTGAAGTGTTTGTGCCTATATTTCACTCTGCGGCTAAAACTACACGACGCAAAGGAATAGTGTTTGTATGTGGTAACAGGCATCAGTCTCCCATTGTGCAGTATGATGGTAGAGGGTTGATAACGATAAGGAGGTGGAAGATATGGGAGTTGAAAGTTACAGCCTCCATGCCCGAGGGAGGATTCGAACATCCGACGCGGGAGGTCGCACGATCCGCAACGTGGCGCTCCAGATCGCTCGGCTACTCCGGCGCGGCGCTCTCCATTTCTCTATTTTTCTCTTTTATCGTAAATACCCTATGTACACAAGTTCGTCCTGCTGTGAAACCACTTCTTTCGGCCGTTCTTTCAAAACACCTCCATACCGTCTTCCCGTTGTTGTATTAATACTAATGCCCCTATAATTGTTGCACTCTCTTTCTTATCCTTTCTTGTCAAAAGGGATGAGATATACCATTTTACATTCCTTTGTCGGATCTTCTGTTTCACTGAAACGTTTATTCAAAATTTTTTTATTATTTTTAGACACACAGTTGACAGTATATCATCGCTACTAGTACATGCAGTGTTTCCAACTCTCTCAAGCGAATTTCGACTAACCAAACTTTCAAACTCTGTTACAAATCGGTCAGAAAAAATACCCGTATGTACAACATATTTTCGTTATTACATATCGGTAACATAAAGGCACAATTTACTATCTGCATAGTCTTCAACTTTACGGACTACTGAACATCCACATTTCATATCATGATAATATTTCTCCTCGACAGAAAACGTAAATGAGAATGCGACGGTTCAGTTTGCATAAAAAAGTATTTCAGGGCAGTGGCGTAGCTATCATAGGGCTAGGCGGGGCAGTGCCCCGGGGCCCCCGAGCTCAAGGGGCCCCCCTCGACAACCCTGAGCGACGTTTGAGAAAAGTTACAGTACACTATCGATTTTTTGTTTTTCCTCTCCCTCCCTGCCCTCCATTATCTCCACCTTCCCTCAAACCAAGTTTCCCACAGTAGCCGCACTGGGCCACCGGGTGGCGGAACATAGCATTCGGTTGGACCTTCACAAGACGCCGCTCGGTGGTGCTGCTGACCTTCCAAGCCGCCAGTCGCTGTGTACAACAGTCGGCACACTTCGGTCGGCGTTGCAGAAGAAGTAGAGGCAGCATCAAAGCTGCTCAAAGCAACAGCTGCGCCTACGCAGTATAGCGGCGTGCCGCTCGCCACAGTGTGAAGGATGGAGCACCTCCAAATACTGAATAAATACATTTACTGTACAGTACTTCTTATGGGCAAATAGAAATGTACGGTTCGATTATACGAATAATCGGTTTTCCGAACATCCACGCCCCCCAATTACTTCGGACAGTCGACGATCTACTGTATATGATATTTTAGTTGAATGAAGGATTTTCAACATTTAACTTTTTGAACCCTGAGCAACAAATCTCAAACGCACGAAGTGAAATCCAAATATTATTCCCACTCAGATATAAACATAACAAGGTCCATTGCTTGTCCGCTAAGACATGACCCTGCCACCGTTAGTGTGTTGTCGGGCCGGCCGCGCTGGCCCAGGGGACTGACGCGCTCCAGTCACGATCTGCACGGCCACTACGGTCGGGGGTTCGAATCCCCCCTCGGGCATGGATATTTGTGCCGTCCTTAGTCTTAGTTAGTTCATAAGTAGTTTGTAAATTTAGGGACTGATGACCCCGTAGTTAAGTCCCTTAAGCATAACAAACATTTGAATTTTTGTGTTGTCGGTTGAAGTCGGAGTTGCCATGGCTGCCAATCTTTGCGAAATAACAGTGAATGGCGCTGAATTACGAGCAGTGTGTTTGACAATACACGGTCTGACCACATTTGAATATGAAGCCTGTACAATGTATTATTACAGAATGGTATTATTATGGTAACTAAACTGTTTGTACATTGAATTCCCCCAAGGGAGTGCTCCTTAAACATAGATCCCAATGAAGTGCTGCAACCAGCTGCACTCTGAAATGCATGCAAGAAGAAGAGAAAATATGGTTACTTTGTCAGAATAGTAAATTGTCCATTCTGCAGTCTACCCCAGACTCGTGATAATAAGCGAAGATATCAACTTTTTTTACTTATTACTTCATGCAACCTGGTAGCGGCACAGCTCAATAGAAAGTGTTTCATCATGCAAAATCCGGCAACTTCCTTTTGCTGAAACCATCCTACTCGAATATTTCCCCTATTCTCTTTCTTTGACAGGGCTGTCAACTAAATAAGTCATCGGTATGGCGCATGGGGTCGTTTTATCTGCATGTCCCGCCCAGGTCCAACTTTGTCCCACGGCAAAATTTCATCCAAATGCATCCAGTAATTTTTGCGTAAAAGCATACAAAACAAACAAACTTTTACAGTTATCTGCTGTGTGACACATAATTTACTTAGCAGTATTTAGGTTTGTCTTATTATTTCTTCCAGTGGGCGGTAAGGAGCTGATGAAATAGTTTTGCATCGGTGTCAGTCTAGTTTTAAAGAGGGCCCCAATGTCATTTTTGCCCCGGGGCCCTTAGTGTGATAGAGCTGTGCCACTGTTTCAGGGACATCCTTTTCAAAGTCAACAGCGTTAAATAAATACACTGATAACGATTAGAGATTACTGCCATTATATTTCTGATAAGAAGTGCTACGTTAGCATTGTAGACTGTAATGTAGAAAGTGTTGCAGTTGTTGAAGCAGTCCATTGTTGTGTTGCTGCAGTCGAATTGTGCCTGACGGTACGCCGTAGACAACAATAACCAGGACACTGACTGCAAGAATGTACGAAGCCATGTGCTTTAAGTTAAGTAAATTGGTTTATTTTATTTACAGCAATTCGTGAAAACGGCCAGATTATCGACTCTCTGATAAGACTGTTTACCAGTTTTGCATTTCTTAAATCTGCCATTATCATCCGACAATCGTCTGAATTGTGCGACTCTGTGTACGTGATTTCTGTTCGTAGAAATTTTCTATTCATAGGAATATTAATTGTTGAAGGAGGCCAATGGAGTTTAATGATAGTCGGAGAGCTCTCATAAATCTGCTCAAAACAAAATTCATTTGTTTACGTAGTCATTAAGTGTGAACAAGGCTACACGCCCATCGTACAGATGAACGTATTTCTGTCACAAAATAAAATTTTCAACTGCTACTAACTCCTGCCCTGCGTAGATATGAGGATATTAAAAATGACTAGCGAAAGTAGCGACGTTTCGTGAAAGCACGTTCCCAGGGACGTTTAGCACTGAGGTGCTATCAATATTTTTGACTATCACGATTACTATGGTGGGGTCATTAGTGAACCGAAAAATTAGTAGTATTTGCTTTTACTTTGATTGAATTTTTATAGCAATTCTTTTATATACATTCAACTTCTTCGCAATTGCTTTAATCAATATATAAGGTACGAGAAAACCATAAACTTATGCAAAACATTTTCATTTTTATGTCTACGTTTTTCAGGTAAGTTTAAAGTAATAAAATTTTCATTTTCGTAGCAACTCTTCTGTTTTTGCTTCATCTGCATAGTTGATTAAGGAGCAAATTAATCTCTGAAAGTAGAAATGCATGCAATTGTGGAACAGGTTCAATCAATCCCGGTAAAATAACAATAATATTAGAACTACTGGGCGGATTTCGAGACCATTTGAACCTGCTTTTTCCGTAGCGGTAACTACATGAATCGTTTTCGGTGATTTCATCTTCTGAGACATCAAAGTCAGAAATTGATATCCACTATCAAAATCACTTTCATCAGAATCGCGTTCCTGGCTTTGTTCTCCTGCATACCCTTTTTCTATCAACATCGTTCAAATGTTTGTTAACCAAAGGGACATAACTGCCGGCCGCGGTGACCGAGCGTACTGCGGCGCGTCAGTCACGGTCTGCACGGCCACTACGGTCGGGGGTGCGAATCACCCTCGGGCACGGATATTTGTGCCGTCCTTAGTGTAAGTTACTTCATAAGTAGTTTGTAAGTTTAGGGACTGATGACCCCGTAGTTAAGTCCCATAAGCTGTACAAACATTTGAACATTTGAACATAACTGTTGCAGTTATCAGTCCCTAGGCTTACAAACTACTTAAACAAACGTTTGCTATGGACAACACACACACACACACACACGCGCGCGCACACACACACACACACACACACACACACACACACACACACACACACACACACACGCCCGAGGGAGGACTCGAACCTCCGACTGCGAGCAACCCCTTTTCCGCCGTCATAATATGAACTGTATATCGGTCTGAATAGATTCAGTACTCATTGTTAGATCACACACGTTACAGTGGAATTTAGAGACATAACGTCAGCTGCCTGAGTGTGCCAACCACAGATGTTCATATTGAGTATCTTGCCAAGTTCAAATATGCCTGCTACGAAGTATTTCTTGAGTAAAAAATTAGAATACGTTTCGATTCCACTGCCATACCAGCCCATTACATAGTATATTGGCATAAAGTTAAAAACAAGAGGTAAGCAAGCAATTATTGTCACGTACGAACTAATGGAAATTCGTTTGCCATATTAGAACATGGCGGCCAACGCGAAATCATGCGAAAAACATATGAATGTGCAGGCACGCTGTACTTCTATGCTCAGAGACCAGAGTTATACATCCATTGTGTATAGAGATCACTGCTTATAACAGAATACATAAAATCTTTGACGCAAGAACGGCGTCATTCCAGAGATAAATGTTTATGCGGGGGTCAAATATAGCCCCAGAATTGTAACTGAGGGTTAAATGATTCGTCTGCTCTAACACACGCATCTCATGTAGCTATAATGCGAGGACTCCTAGGCAGATGTCACCAGTGGAAATGAAAACACCGTCTGTAAATAATGTCTGTAAATAATGTTGTTTGTCAATGTACTTAATTAGCTTACTCTTATGTACACCTAACAACAACAACAACAACAACACTTATGTAAGAGAAACTTCCTGGTCATTTTCCACACAATTTGCAGAAAGTTGCTAATTTTTAATATATTCATTTCGAATAGCCATGGCCAGGGAAGGAGGAAATGCCGATATGAAAGAGGAATAGAGGAACAACGGAGAGAGAGGGAGGGGGAGGTAGTGAGGGGGTGAGAGATAAGTTGGCAGAATGCAGAAAACGATTGCTTTTCTCAATGGCAGTTAGTTGCAGAGTCAGTAAGCAGTCTGGCCTGTATTCTAGTGAAGAAAACTGACAAACAAAACAGTTACTCAATCCACTGGGTTTCCACTAGAGAATTATTTTCCCAGAAAACATTTTTTTCCATGTTTTCTTTCATTTCACATAGCCACAGCAACACAAAGCCAGGTATTTCTTTCAGTGATCTATTTTATCGGTGGTTTTGTGGTTCACAAGAATCCTATTATTTACATTCCCATTCATTTCAACTCAGACTGTACGTGGCTCGGTTTAGCTAGCCTGACGTAAAAATGTTGAACTGGTTTTGTAAGGTATTGACGACCTGGCAGAGTGCCGAAACACGTAGACTAATTACAGATGTGAAGTACGACCTAGAGGGAAGTTTATGAGACCTGTTTGTGCTGTAACTACCTTCATATGGGAGGTATGTGGCATATTGGGTCCCGTGCTGGTTTTCCACGATTTTCGAAGGTAACTTCGGATTTATGCGAGGTTGCCTCCTTGCACTAGAACAGTTTCGTCCTTGCCGAGTAGTCACATCTACATCTACATAGGATACTCTGTAAATCATATTTATGTGCCTGGCAGAGGGTTCATCGAACCACCATTATACTACTTATCTCCCATTCCATTCTCGAATAGCCCGCGGGAACAAAGAACACCTGTATCTCTCCGTTCGGGCTCTGATTTCTCGTATTTTATTCTGATGATCATTTCTACATATGTAAGTGCGAGTCAACAATATATCTTCGCATTCGGAGGAGAATTGGCGATTGGAGTTTCGAAAGTAGCCCACGCCGCAGCGATAAGCGCCGTTGTTGTAATGATTCCCATCCCAGATCCTGTATCATTTCCGGAACGCTGTCTCCCCTGTATCGTGACAATACGAAACGAGTTGCCCTTCTTTGGACTCTTTCGATGTCCTCCGTCAAACCCACCTGATAAGGATCCCACACTGGGCAGCAATACTCCAAAAAAGGACGGACAAGCGTAGTGTATGCAGTTTCTTTAGTAGTTCTGTTGTCAATAAAACGCAGTATCTGGTTCGCCTTTCCCACGACATTATCTTCGTGTTCTTTCCAATTTAAGTCTGAAGTAATAGTAATTCCTAGGTATTTAGTGGAGTTTACGGCCTTCACATTTCATTTATTTATCTTGTAAACAAAGTTTAACGCATTTCTTTTCGTACTCATGAGGACGATTTCACACTTCTGATTATTTACAGTAAATTGCCAATTTTTACACTATAGTGATATCTTATTCAGATTGTTCTGCAGTTGGTTTTGACCTTCAGATGATTTTACTTGACGGTGAATCACGGCGTCATTTGCAAACAACCTAAGAGGGCTACTTAGATTTTCCCCTAAATCGTTTTAAGTAAATAAGGAACAGCAGAGGATCTAGAAGACTACCCTGTGGAACGCCCGATATCACCTCTGTTTTAGTCGATGCATTACCATGGATTACTACGACTTGTGTTCTCTATGACTGGAAATCCCTTATTCAGTCGCAAACCTGGGGCGATATACCATAACGTCTGTAGTCGACTGTAATGTGATACTATGGGTACTATATAGTGGAACAGACCAGGTGAGTAGCATCTGCTCATGTTACAGGGGTAGAGGTCATCGTCAAGTGATTGTAGCAAGGTGCAGAATGACTTACAAAGAGACCACGTGAGTAGCTCTTTTTTTTTATGTCAGTCGTACGTAAACTTCAGAATTATAATAGCTATCAGCCAAAGCCGTTCAATGTAACTCACTAAAAATCTAGAGAAAATTGATTCTTTGTTCAGGCTGTGTATATAAAAGCGAAAGGACACTCAATCACACACTGCCTCACTCACTGACTAAACACGAAATCTCGAAAACTACTTCACCTATGATGCTGAAATTCGACAGGGATGTATTTCATCGGTAGAAGACATCAGCTAAGAAACGATTGTGGAATAGGGCCGATACATCAGGAGTTATGACGTCATAAACAATAAAAACTTCTCCGTATTGCGGCACGTGATACTGTAACTTTATCAGTCCACTGTTTGAGGAGGAGAGCACTTAGCGACTTGCAACGAACTTCAAACGTAATTCCAAACCTTTAGGAAACTTTTACTCGCAGACAGCCCCAGTAAAATGATGAAAGGTAAAAAGTTGGTGGCTTACTACTTTTTCGGTGTTCATGCAGTAAAATTACGGCATTTGGCATGACGTTACAATTTATTGCTCGTGAACTATTAATTGTATTCGCGAGAAATGTTACAGACAGTATACACACATACCACTGAACGTACGTTCGAAAATTTATCATAGTACGACACACAGTTCATGAGATATGGAGTCATAAACAATTAGGTCAATGAAAAACCGCCTCATCACGCATGACGTTTTGATATATTACGTCTTTTCAACTGACTCTGTTCTCGACGTATTTTACAGACGTTTTACATATGCACCACTGGACGTACCTTCGAAATAATGTCGGATTACGACATATAGTTGAGGTGGTACGACATCAAATACATTGATGACTAAACAAGAAATCTCTAAAACTACTGCACCTATGAAGCTGAAATTTTGCCGGTATGAAGTTTAAAGGTAGAAGATGCTAGCTAAGTAAGTATTTACGATAGGACGGAATGAAGGTGCATGGCGGAGGATACTTTTCCTACAGACTGACGAAATCTACAGTTTCGTTCCGATTTTCACGAAACTTTGCACGCTTGACCTTCAAAAGGAAGGTCACCGTATACCTGAAGTTTCATACGGTGCATGGGGGAGGGTATCTTGCAACATAGAAATGGATCCCTAAATACAGATTCTTTCTCTCTCTCTCTCTCTCTCTCTCTTGCTTTTTTTCAATGTGACCCCGTGTTTCTACTGCACACAAATCTGAAGTTTTGTTCCTATATTTATGAAATTTTGCACACTTCACCATAAAAACAAGAGGCAACTCCACTGTCAGTATAAAATTTCTTTCGGTGCACGGTGGAGGGACTTAACATACGGACTTTGACAAAATGCATAAGTTTGCTCCGGTCTTGAAGGATTTTTGCACACAAGACACTTAAACCAAGAGGAAGGACACAAGATACATATATGTTCGTATGGTACATGACAGAGGGTGCCTTACAAAAACATTGCCGAGAGAGGGAAAGGTGGAAACGAACGGAGAGATGGGAAAGAAAGAGATGAATGCAGGTAGAGGTGGGAAGGTGATGTGGACTACGAGAGTGTAGGATAACGAAAACTGCTAGTTACATATAATGTGGACGAAATATCCAACACTCAATTCATTCATCGATAGGGTTTTTGATAGGATAAGAAAAAAATCGTCCATGGTTCGAATTACTTTTTCATATACTTATATGATTAAATTTTAAAATTTATTTAATGTTTTGTAATTAACTCATAATTATTCGTAATTTTAATGAAAAAATTATGTATTCCTAGTATCCAATATTCAATGAAAATTTGTTAATAATGATGATTTCATCTGAAAAAAACCATGACAAATTACATTTTTAACAGAATGCACGTCACTATTAACTGACTGTGGTCGTCTTTGCTTATTCATTTCAACAAGAGTTTTCCATTAATGTCCCAAACAAGTAATTTGTGTTGTCTTTCGTGTTGGAACCACCAACGTGTTATGAAATACTCAAAAGTAAGAATAAACAAAAGATGTACATTTTTCATAAAAATTACGACTAGATCTGTGTTAATTACTAGATATTTGATTACTTTTCATATCGTAATGGTATAGGTATTCGAAGGCAACGAAAATGTAAAGAATGGCGAAAATGTCCAAATGTTTTGTAGAGCTTATGGGACTTAACTACGGGGTCATCACTCCCTAAACTTCCAAACTACTTATGAGCTAGCTTATACTAAAGACGGCACAAACATCTATGCCCGAGGAGGGATTCGAACCCACGAACGCAGTGGCCGTGCAGACCGTGACTGGCGCGCCGCAGACCACTCGGCCACCGCGGCCGGCAAGAATGGCTAGATTCCAGCTGTAAACTTAACATTTCTTTAGAACTTTACCGATTTTTTAACGTTTTTTATTACCTTTCATTTTTATTATAGTGTGTGTTTTATTTTATTTTATTTTTCTATCAACTTAATAAAGAGGTCCCAGGATTATTCAGAAAACGCGACAATGATTTAAAATAATTGAAGGCAACAGGACACAAAGCTTCGGATATTTATCCCTTGTTTTCAAACCTACAGCTCCAGGGACAGGAAAGTAGGAATGGAAGCTTCTAGCTGGTGACCGCAAAGTGAGCAGGGCTCGAACCCTAGGGAGGACTCGAACCTCCGACGGCGAGCAACGTCCTTAGGTTAGTTCAAGTTACAGTAATTCGTAACCGTAGGGACTGATAACCACAGTAGTTAAGTCGCATAGATTTACAAAGATCTGAACCAATATAACCGAAAACCGGTTGTTTCAGAGATAACCGCCATTCCTGCAATTTCCAATAAAAAAAAAAAAAAATTAAAAAAAAAAAATTATTGTCTATGAGACTTAACTACGGGGTCATCAGTCCCTAAACTTACAAACTACTTATGAACTAATTACGAACTAGGACGGCACAAAAATCCATGCCCGAGGGGGGATTCGAACCCCCGACCGTAGCGGCCGTGCAGACCGTGACTGAAGCGTCTCAGTCTCCTCGGCAACCGCGGCCGGCCCTGCAATTTCCCAGAGAGAGAGAGAGAGAGAGAGAGAGAGAGAGAGAGAGAGAGAGAAATCCCAAATCTTCCCCCCGCACCCGGACCCCCGTGGATTCGTCACAAAGGGTTTTTTCCCCCTTCTTTATCATTATATAAATACGCTAACAGGAAACTGATAGTACAGATTTTTAATATTAATCATACAAGAAGGCAAATGAAAGGTACATAATTCAAAAGATGGTTTGTCATAGTTGTTGCGAATAGAAAAATTATGTCTCAAGAAAGTCTAAAAAAATCTGTTGATGCTGAAAGAATTAGATTAGGTAACGAATAAATAAAGGTGGTAGATGAGTTTTGTTACTTGGGTAGTAAAATAACAAATGATGATCGCAGTACAGGGGATATAAAATGCAGAATGGCAATGGGCAGAAAAGCGTTTTTGACAAAGAGAAATTTGTTAACGTCGAATATTGATTTAAGCCTAAGGAAGTCCTTTCTGAAGGCATTTGTGTGGAGTTTTGCCTTGTACGGGAGCGAAACATGGACGATAAACAGTGCGGACAGGAAGACAATAGAGGCTTTTGAAATATGGTGCTACAGAAGAACGCTGAAGATCAGGTGGGTGGATCGAGTAACTAATGAGTTGGTACTGAACAGAATTGGGAAGAATAGGAATTTTTGGCATACCTTGACTAAAAGAAAGGATCGATTAGTAGGACATATTGTTAGACATAAAGGAATTGTGAATTTAGCGTTGGAGGGAAGTGTTTGGGGTAAAAACCGCAGAGGAAGACCAAGGGATGGATACAGTAAGCAGATTCAGACAGATGGAGGTTGCCGTTCTTATGTGGAGTTGAAGTGGTTTGCTCAGGATAGGGTGTTGTGGAAAGCTGCATCAAACCAGTCTCTGGACTGAAGACTACCAGAACAACAACCACATGTGTTAAGATTGGTAAAAAGAAACAGAAATTTTAGGATGGTACGTCAAATTCTACAAATGTTTTGCCACTATATTATATCCCGTTGTATGTGGGATATTGGTACAGGTAGAATTATCTGACTCAGTTTGGGCCTGGAGTACCAATCTCTAGGTCCCTGGTTCAATTTCCAATGCCCCTCATTTTTTAATTCTTCTTAATGTTCAGTTCCTAACTTTTAAATATAGTTTTCAAATTCCCATAATACCTATAAATTTGCAGTTCTCAATAAATTCCAATTACATCTTTTTTTTTCTTTTTTTCATTTTCATCACTTTGCAAACGCAACTGGTCGAATTTGACCGCAGGCAATACTAGTTAACATTATTGCACAATGAATTGTTACTGTTTTGAATTTAAAAAAAAGGGCACTTTCATTCGGCCAGATTGGAACTGTGCAACTTTTAGTGGGTATTAGGAGGGTATTCTGGAAAGGACTGTTAATCCCACACTCAAACTGAACAACTTTCGCTCGCAGGTAGCACGACAGTCCGACCCAAGGCGTTCTTGGCCCTAACCACAGAGTAACATATTTTTGTCTGTGCTCTAACTGAACTCGTCAGTCCTGTCAATAATACCAGCTCGCTCAAATCTGTGTAGAGTAACAGTGTTTCGTTTTGTACTTCAGCTTAGTCATGGAAGCGCATGATACGGCAAAAAGCGGCGATTTGCAACCTGTTATTAGTGATCGTGGTAATACACATTTGATCTGTGACAGTTATAAATTCAAACCTTACAGAAGAGTTGTAGCAACGGAAGACCGTGGATGGCGATGCTTCGGCAAACGTTCTCCGAGTGCTGTCAAGTTATTTACAGTAGGCAGCAAACACTCATTTTCACGTTTGGAAGCCACTCATGACCACGCACCTGTTGCAGAAGACTTGTTAAACAGAAGAATGATATCTAATTCTCCAAAAACAAAAGGCGACGCTTTGGTTGAAATACCGTCAAAAGAATGGTGAAATTTGCAAATTAGACTTCGTAAAGAGCGTTTCATACCAAGCAGCCGTGAGCAGAATATGTGCCAAACTAAATGCATTTGTTTTCTGCAAATATTTTTGCATGTGAAATTTGTAATAAAGTCTTTATCTGAGGGGCTTCAGTCACGGTCTGCACGGCCACTACGGTCGGGGATTCGAATCCAACCTCGGGCATGGATATTTGTGCCGTCCTTAGTTGTAGGTAGTTCATAAGTAGTTTGTAAGTTTAGGGACTGATGACCCTGTAGTTAAGTCCCTTAAGCTTAACAAACAATTGAACATTTTTTTTGAAAGGCTTTGTGTTTGTATATAATTTGTTTGTTTGTATATCTATCTCCTTGGCACAGTATTGACATAATTCCTTAAGCACTTTACTGATAGGGGCAGAGGTTGCGCACTTGGTAAGTTTAGATGTGGAAGCATTTTGCGAGATTGTGCAGTCGGTCTGCCAGGAGCAGGTAGGAGTTGTCCAGTTGGTGCTGCCACTCAGGGCGCACTTTGGGGCAGTTGCCCAGTTCGAGTCTTCCGTTTATCACCAACAAGTAGAAGTTGCCCAGTTCGGACGAGCCCTTTCATTCTGCATCTTCCCTGAGAAAAGTCCCTACGTTTTGCAAAGAGAACGGAAGTCCATCCCCATAGTCATAAAGTCCCTACGCGTCGCTACGGTCGCAACACTGCTGCTGAGGCGCGTGGTCCGTGCGCTTCCGCACGCGCCACTGTGCACAGTGGCTGCCTTCCTGGGGCGTCGCCGCCTTCCTCCTTCGCCGGCTGGGCTTGTCGTGTCTCGGCGTGCATGGCTGGCTGGCGGCTCACAAAGGCGCCGCCCTGTTGTTGTTGTCTGCCAGGCACGCGAGCAGGCAGGCAGGCGATAATGTCAGGCGGCGATTATAGCCGACTCCCCAACCGCTAGCGCCGGCCCCAAGCCTCGTAGGACCGCGCCCAACTGCACCAGCCTACTTAACCCTAGAACGGTCGGGCTGGGTCTGTGAGAACCAGTAGTTTTTGTTTCACTGATTTTATATTCTTATAATTGCTGATTTGACTCGAGCGGTGCGTTAGCTTCCTGAAACACGCGAGAGAAAGCGTTAACCGCTTGAATGAGTTTTTCATTGTTTAGTCATTGCTTGGCAGTCTTTCAGAAAGCGCACGGGTCTGCCAGACCCAGCCCGACCGTCTACGTAACAAATTTCTGCCAGTGCGATCCCGCTTATATTTGGTTGTATCGTTGAGTTACCAGGTACTTTGCGGACTATTTGTGATCTCCTAACACCAAGCTGTCAGTCAATAGTTTATAGTCAGTCAATAGTTTATAGTAGAGACTGCCTACATCACACTTGTGCGTCCTCTCTTGGAGTACTGTGTCCCCTTGTGGGACCCTCACCAGGTGGGACTGACGGAAGATATTGAGAAGGTTCAGAGAAGGGCAGCTCGTTTTGTTTTATCACGTTACGGGGGGGGGGGGGGGGAAAGCGTCACGGAAATGTTGCACGAATTGGGGTGGAAATCATTAAAAGAAAGACGTTATTCATTGCGGCGTGATCTGTTTGCGAAGTTTCAATCACCGACTTTTAGTTCTGAATGTGAAAATATTTTGCTAGCACCCACCTACTTAGGGAGACATGACCATCCCAATAAAATAAGAGAAATCAGATCGAAAACGGAACGATTTAGGTGTTCTTTCTTCCCGCGCGCTATTAGAGAATGGAACGGTAGAGAAAAGTTATGAAGGTGGTTAATGAACCCTCTGCCAGGCACTTAAATGTGATTTGCAGAGTATCGATGTAGATGTAGATGTAGAAAGTCTCTCGTACAGTGAAATATACAATTTTTATATGACAGTTGACAATTATTTTACTTGTTAGCCAAACGTCAAGAGGCTGTTACATGAGAAGAATATAACTGTTGTCGATACGTTAAAAAATAAGCCTGAAAGTCCGTTTGAGTTTTTACCCAAAAAGTCTAAAGAAGTGTACTCAAGTAAGTTTGGATTTCAGGGATACATCACATTGCTTTCATATGTACCAAAATCGAACAAATCAGTATTGCTTTTGTCATCAATGCATAATGATGATGAAAGTGACAGTGACAGCGGCGGAAAGAAAAAGCCGAGTATAATAACGTACTACAACAAAGCCAAGGGCGTCGTAGACGTTGTTGATGCTGTGTGCGGTGAATACTCAGTTGTCGGAGGAACAAGACGCTGGCCTCTGTTTCTTTTTTCAGATGTTGAAAGTTGCAGCTCTGAATGACTACATTGTGTTCAAAGCCAAAGGAAATGTTTTAGTTAGAATAGAGTACCTGAGAACGCTAGGGAAGTCTCTCGTAACACCATATTTGAAAATGCGCGCAACCCAGGCAAACCTTCCGCGCCACATTCGCAAGGCTTGCTTCTAACCTCTCCGGCACCCAAGAACAAGGCATAGTTGAAGGTCCACAACCAGGGAGAAGGGGAAGATGCTACGAATGCAAAGACAGCAAAACAAAATACTTTGCAAAGTCTGCAAGGTGTGGTTATTCTTGTCGCATGCAGAAATAGTTTGCGGTAAATGTTTTGAAAAGTGACGATTTTAGAGGCCTATACCTCACAAACTATTAATATGTTCACAATTTCCATTTATGTAGTGGTAATTCATCATTTTTGCTTCTTAGTTATTGTACTTATTCTCATTTATATTCATATTTCAATGAAATTTTCTTGTATATTCTGTTTATTAACATTTGATACTACAAAGTTGTATGTTTTTCAGTTTTATTTTATTATAATTATTGTACAATTCAGACATGTCAAATAATGTCACTGTATCATTCAGTACTTTCTGAATAAAATTAAAAAAAAAAATAGTCATTTTATGAAAATATATATTTCGTCACTTGTTAAAAGTGTTTTATATATTGGGTCTCTCAGACCCAGCCCGACAGTTCATGAAACTTTTTTCACCCGACCGTTCTAGGGTTAAGAGGATGGCGGCAGCAGAGGGCGGGCTGGTCGGAGGTAGCTGGGCGGTATCCCGTTTCATGGTGCCCGGTCTGTCTCCTGTAGGACACCCCTTTCAGCCAGGTCTCTTGCATTGGTCTGGTGCGTGGGATCGATAAGCCGTGCAGTTTAGTCTCACACGAACTCCGCAACTTCCACCTGCTACTGGGAAACCAAATGCTCCAATTCCGAAACTGCCCCGAATCAGTTACCGAACGGAACACACAAATTCGGCAACTTCTACCTCCTACTGGGAAACGAAACACTCGAATTCCTCAACTCGCCTCATCAGTTTCCAAACGAAACGCACGAATTTGGCAACTTCTACCTGCTGCTGGAAAACCAAACAATCCAATTCTGCAACTCCTCTAAATCTTTTGCTGTACGGAACACAGGAATTCTGCAACTTCTCCGTCCTGCCCGGAATCCAAACACTCGATTTCCACAACTCCCCTAAATCAGTTACTGTACGGAACACACGGAAACTTGAGCCTGCTGCTTGAAAACCAAACACTCGAATCCGCGACTTCCCTATATCTTTAATAGAATGCGATAACCGTCTTCTGATGATTAAGTGTTCCACATCTAGTGTTTCATCATGTTGTCCTCACATATAGTGAACTGCACTTACCACAGCGAAATTTCACCGCAGCTTCGCCAACCACCTCCATAAATCAAATGTTTTGTTTTTTGTATTCCTTAGAGACCAAACTGCAGAGGTCACTGGTTCCTGGACTTACAAACAACTTAAACTATCTTCATCCAACTTATATTAAGAACAAGACACACACACACACACACACACACACACACACACACACACACACACACACACAAGCCCGAGGCAATACTCTTAACCCTTTCAGACCCAAAGTTGTACGTGATGTGACATTAATATATAGAGAGACGTTTAAGATACAAAATACATACAGTAATTCATTACAAAAAAGAAAATAAATTTATTTTCAAAAATTTCCAGAAATTTTGTACCCACAAAATTGTGTGGTTTAGGCCTTCACTACATTTTTTTATAATCTGCACAATCTTACAGTAACATGCCTTCATACTCACTTTTTTCACATGATACAAGCGAAAACATTTTGCTTCTTTCGACATACACAACTACACATCACATTTTCACATCTTGTTCTTATGCGACAACATCTTGCTGATTTTAAGTAATCAACAACAGGCCAATGATAAAATTTGCCCGTCGCGTGTCTGTGCAAGGTGAACCGTTTCTTTTGGGCTGTATTTACGTCTTCTTCATCTTGATCATGCTCTTCGTCAATGAATGACATTCCATTTGCTGGTGAGACCACTTATTCCCCACAACCATTCGGAATTCAAGAATATCATGTGTGTCTTTTCGTCGCACTTCATTGCATTCTGAAGCAGATGTTCCTCCAAAATCTTCACCTGTAGACGAACTTTCCAACAAATTTTCAGCATTCTTCTTTCCAGTTGGGAGCCAACTGGAATCGAGGATATCGTCATCACTGCTTAAATCCTCTACATCAGAGTAAAGCAGCGATTGCAGACTCAGAGGTGGTAAATTTCACCAGTAATTTTTATATTTCGGTTTGTGATAAAAACCAGATTGCGTGTTTTTTGAAAGAAATGACATAATAACATCATAGGATTAAAATCAACTGCCTGTCAAATATGATAGCTTCACATCTCAAAACAAATAAGGATAGCAACAAGTCTTTATCATAAAAATCTGACGTTAGACCCAAAACGCTCAATTGTGCATGTGCTAATGTTTCGGATTATACCTCCAAAAAATTTTTAAACAATGAAAAATTTAAGAGATATTTATGGAAAATGGTCTATCTACCATAGATGTATGCCATTAAAATGAACGGAACCAAATTTATGTAACAACAATATAGACTAACCTTCGATCGTGCACTTTCTTGCCGCTATTGTAAGTATACTGGAAGTTCGCCCACTGTTGGTGCCACACAGTGTAGAAACATGGAACTGAAACACGTTGCGCACGTTACCACAGGCCATCCACGATTGTCTGATGCAGGCCTGAACTTCCTAGCGTGAATCAAAAAGAAATAAAGCGAGCAAAACCAGACCCGCAAAATTGTGCTTGCATGGACTGAAAGGGTTAACATCCAACTGGAGCTACCTCACAATCAATAACATGGCTCTCACCTTCGTCTTGTTTTTAGGATTAACTGAGCAAAACTTCAAGTTGGGATTAAGACTGTCGATTTTGTCGTGGTCCGTAGGTAAAATACCCTCCGTAATGTACCATACGAAATTTTGTGTAGACTGTCACCTTCCTCGGTCAAGAGTGCAAAACTTCATCAAGATCGAAATAAAACTATAGATTTTGTGGAGGTCCCTTATGTACAGTGCTATCCGCTATGCACCATATGCTTCATATCTGCTAAAGTAGGCTTTGTGTCGTAAGTGGTTCTTACACCTACAGCAATAGATACCTCACGGTAAGGAATGCGTGCACCAAATTTGCTTGAAATTGGTCCAGATGTGCGGCTCGGTAGCGCAGTGGTAGAGTGCCAGACTACCAATCCGAAGATCGCGGGTCGATCTCCGCCAGGACCTGGGATTTTTATCTGTCACTTTCCACTTCTTTCACCCCTGGCAGTATTGCTCGTGGTTCGGAACCCACGTTAAACTGTAGGTCCCCCTATAACTGGCTGGGTAAGTCAATTCGAAGGTCAGAGGAAGGCAACGGCATACCACCTCGAAACAGGTCCATGCCTAGTAAAGCACTGTGGTATTCAAACCAATCTTTGGATTGTTGACTGCTTCACCTTACCTGTTTAGGAGGACGTGTGGAACATTGTCGGGTGATGCAGTATTGTTCCGCGCATTTCATTGATAATGACGTCGTATCTCTTGTAGTATATGTGCTACAGTGATATACTTGTGCCTGTAAACTTCGCGGAAGTGCAACCACTGGGAAATGTCTCATCGCAATCGGATGAACGGTACGGCAGCGTATAAAATACAAACCAACAGACAACGTTTAATTTTATATATTAGATTTTCAAATTCGCGTTAAAATCATACGTTAGTAACAACAAATTCCTTCTGGTGGTGATTTCCATCCCAATGATTCGGAACGCTTCGAATGCATACAATTTTCTTACTTTAAATTACTTACATTTATGTTTTATATGTTTCTTTAAGATTATCACCTTGAAAGATGTAACTTCCAGAGAGAGTTGCTAGAATTTTCAGAAATTTTATTTCATTCGAAAATGCCGAAATCTGAAAATGAACTGTTGAGTCATGTTAATGAATTGAAATGATTCTAGGTAATCTGAATATATGAAGACCTCGGGGGTAAATAATGATAACCCTCCACTTGTATATTTTTAACGTATTTGGTGCAAACAATGGTATCCGCCAGGATGTTTTATTTTATTCAAGTAGTACATGAATCTGCAGAGAGATGCCAAATGTAAATATTAAAACATGCAATGGAAACTGTTTTTCAAGCATACAAGTCGTCATATATCAGCACTTTATAAATGAGGGTTATCATTATTTCCCCCCGAGGTCTTCATACTAATATTGCACTGATAAACGGAAGTGTTTAATCATATTTAAAAATTTCATCAGGGTCGGAATGCAACTGTAGAATCTGACGACAGTCCATATGTAAAGTATCCTCCATCAAGCACCATATAACATTTTATTTGACAGTGACCTTCCTCTTGTTTTGAAGATCAAGTGTCCATAAGTCATGAACATTTTAGGCTGAATCTTCTTCTTTTTTTTTCTTCATCGTAGCTTTGTCCCACGTCAAGCAGGCGTTGCTCTTCTGGACCCGTCTCCTCCATAATACTCTGTTCACTGCTTCTTCCTTCTTCCATCCTTTCTCCCTTAGGTCCGCTGCTATCTTATCCTTCCACATCATCTTCGGTCTTCCTTTCCTTCTCACTCCTTCAATTTTTATACTGTATCTTCAACTCTGTTTCCGGTATACTCTTTCCCTTCTCTCTGCAAGTGTCCATACCACCTTAGTCTACTCTCTTGTATCTTTTTCCCCATGGGTCGCACTTCCACACGGGATGAAGATTGTAGGATGAATATAGTTCCTTATTCGCATGTCGCATGATGCCACAGTTTTTCCAACCATATAATTGTTTATGACCTCATATCTCCTGAACTATAGGTCGTAAGCAGTTCTTACCGGTACATCAATTCTTACTTCATGGAAGGACTGTGTGTACCAAATTTGGTTGAAATCAGTGCTGTGGTTTAGAAGCAGGCAACGCATGATGCAGCACTTCTCTGCGCATTTCATTGTTTATTACGCCATATCTCTTGAACTATTTGTCGTACAGTCATTTAATAGTGCCTACGACCATCTCGAAAGTGCGAACAATATGTCGACAAAGTTTCATCACAATCGGTTGAATGATACGGCCGCACATAAAATATGAACACACAAACATTACTGTACTTCACGCACCAGTTGTCAATAATAAAATATATATGTCAACACGACATGTTTCGGTACGACATTATCCCATTATCAACTTCTGTGAAACAGGGAAACGTAGAATAATAAGGGCACTGTATACAAACGACTGTACCACAAATATACCAATGAAACTAACCTACTATAAAACTTATCTGCTGCTAGGAAGCATTGTTGAACGCAATAGCTGTGTAAGTACATTGTCAAAAATAAAACTTTGCGCAGTACCCCATGTTTCTCAGATGGCAGCAGTTCGTATTTTTTTTCTAAGCTGACGACTTTGAACCACCATTCCTTTTTTTTTTCTTTTTCTATGGGACTTAAATACGGGGTTATCAGTCCCTAAACTTACAAACTACTTATCAACTAGCTTATCCTAAGGACGGCACAAATATCCATGCCCGAGGGGGGATTCGAACCCCCGACCGTAGTGGCCGTGCAGACCGTGACTGGAGCGCCTCACCATTCCTTTCACCCCCTTATAGATATTAGCATGGAACTGCTATGGTGTACAACGGGAGACTTCGGACAACACTTACACACAGACCATTCGTTTGCGTTTTGTAGTTTTCGCTGTAGAGCGAAATATTAACACACACACACACACACGTAGAATTTTATATACACCGATAACTTTCCATCCCAATGTACTCCACCCTTTTATCATTATCAACCCTCAAGCAACAATGCAACCAATAAAACCATTTTCAAAGAGTAAATATAATTTTCAAAGATTAATTATTGTTCCGCATTTCGCGTTACATTCTTGAAATTACTAAATATCTATCAGATCGCTATAAAACTGTGCCTAAAACGTTCCTCAGGTATAAATTAGTAACTGTACAAAATATTTAAGTCTCTGCGTCTTGTCATTCGGACGTGATAAGCGTACACCGAACACACATTCACATTAATATACAGGGTGTTTCACTAAGTGTGTTTGCCTCTGTAACTTATAAAATAATAGGTGACGGGAAATTTTAATGCGGTAGGTCAACACAAGAAACGTTACACTTTCTGCGGAGGTATGAACATAGTTTATTGTATCTTTTCCAAAGAGTTACACCACAAAGATATAATTTTTTAAATGGAACAATTGTTTTTTCTATCGTGCAATGGATTCGTTGAAACCAGCTGCGTCCAAATCAATTTAAACTACATTACTATCACTGTTGGTTTGGGAGCTGCAACCCTTCAAAGTTTAGGGGGAGAAGGCTACGACAGCGTAGCTGATTGGCTGGTGGTCATGAGACAGTGGGCCGTGCCCCAGGGGATAGCCACTCGGCCAGTCAACTACGCTATCGCAGCCTCCGCCCCCGGAACTTTGAATGGTTGTAGCTCCCAAACTAACAGTGATAGGAATGTAGTTTAAATTGATTTGGACGTAGCTGTTTTAAACGAATGCAATACACGATAGAAAAAGTACTGTTCCATTTAAAAAAATTATGTCTTTGTGGTGTAACTCTTTGGAAAATGGTACAATAAACTATGTTCATAGCTCCGCAGAAAGTGTAACATTTCTTGTGTTGACCTACCGCATTAAAATTTCCCGTCACCTATTATTTTATAAGTTACAGAGGCAAACACACTTAGTGAAACACCCTGTATATATAGATAAATAACTATCCGATCGCCATCAAACCGTGCCTAAAGCCTTTCCCGTGTAGACATTAGTAACTGTACAAATTTTTAGCTCTTTATGTCTTGTGGTTCAGACGTGATAAACGTGCACCGAACAGACATTCACATTTATAGATATAGATAATGTTTTCCCGAAACATTATTATTGACAACTGGTGCGTGAAGTACAGTAATAATTGCGAAACAGTGGCGTCAAAACAGATTGTACACACAAATGTTCATTTTTTATACGTTAGGTAAACAGTGCCTGAAAGAAATGGGTGTTGTCCTATACATATTATAAATGCGAAAGTTTGTATGTTTCTTGCCGCATCGCGCTAAAACTGCAGCATTGATTTAGATGAAATTTCATATATAGATTTCTTATGTCTTGGATTAGGACATATGCTACTTTTCAAAATGTTTATTACAAGTTATTTATTTGGAATATATCCATAGAAATATGTAACAGTTGTAAGAAGCTTCTAATACAACAGCAGAGTCGCTACGTATTATGTGTCATGTTTAGCCGCGAGAGTTAACGCGTCATGATATAAACAATCGTTATTTTGGGCAATCGTTCGTGTCCTGCTATAGTGAAATTTTTTTCTTTGTTATTGTTATCTTTTTTACTTTCGAATATACAAAAAGATTCTGTGATAATGCCAGAAAGGCTTAACTGACATATAATTATATACACAAGAAATCTGAATGTTGTTGTAACAAATAAAGGAAGTATGTCTATAAATTGAAGACTTTAAATAAAATATGTTCTAAGTACCATGGCAAGAAAAAACGTTTTCTGTAGAATGGGATCTAGATACCAAGCTCTATTTTGTGTACAAAGCGCGAACTGCCACGTATAAATAGCGTACGTAAACTGCAACGAAAGTAGTAGCAAATGCACTCAACAGATGGCAGGCAGTATAACACTCATGAAAATATTTCTCAGGACGTATAATGTGTATTCAATTGTGATATCTCTATTACTATAAACAAGAGTCAAGGACAAACATTAAAAGTGGCACGTATTCATCTGGCCACCCCATGTTTCTCGTACGGGCAGCTCTACGTAGGCTGCTCCCGTGTATCGAGAGCTAGAAATCTCTACGTATACTCGGAGAACAAGAAGTCTCGAAACGTCGTTTAGAGTGTAGTGGTGGCATCAAGTTTGTGCAGTGGTATACATCGAGATATCGACGTGCGCGAGTCGAACAGAGATTACATTCACTTAATATCTTTGCTATTGCTCATTCATTGTTCTCTATATGTGTTCATTCTGTTTTCGTTTAGTTTTTGTTTCTGTATTCTGTGATGGAAATATACGTTTATGTTACTCAAGAAATGTTGCTGTTAAAAGAGGGACGTATTGCAATAGATTTTTGGCTCTCCATCCGATCCAAGACAATTGTATATTCCGTGCTAACAATGTCGCAAACAGTCATGTAGTTAGAAAATGAAACTTCACTCTGCAGCGGAGTGTGCGCTGATATGAAACTTCCTGGCAGATTAAAATTGTGTGCCGGAACCGGGACACGAACCCAGGACCTTTGCCTTTCGCGGGGAAGGGCACTACCGACTGTGCTATCCCGACACGACTCACGATGCCGCCTCACAACTTTACTTCCGCCAGTACCTCGTCTCCTACTTTCCAAACTTCTTGCCCGCGAAAGGCAAAGGTCCTGGGTTCGGGTCCCGGTTCGGGCACACAATTTTAATCTGCCAAGAAGTTTCATATCAGCGCACACTCCGCCGCAGAGTGAAAGTTTCATACTGGAAACGTCCCTTAGGCTGTGGCTAAGCCATGTCTCCACTATATCCTTTCTTCCAGGAGTGCTAGTCTTGCATGTTTCGCAGGAGAGCTTCTGTGAAGTTTGGAAAGTAGGAGGCGAGGTACTGGCGGAAGTAAAGTTGTGAGGCGGCATCGTGAGTCGTGTCGGGATAGCACAGTCAGTAGTGCTCTTGCCCGCGAAAGGCAAAGGTCCTGGGTTAGGGTCCCGGTTCCGGCACACAATTTTAATCTGCCAGGAAGTTTCAGTCATGTAGCTATTTATGCCCTTTCTTGGCTCTTTAATGTTTGAATATTGAACCGCGGGTAACACCGCGGGGAGCAGCTAGTTTTTACGTAATATTCAGCCGGAAAAGTACCCTCTATCCTTAATGTTCTCTTGCAACTTCTCTTTTGGGTCTTCAGTTGTGGAATTCCTTGCAGTGTGAGTAACGCCTCCAGCAGAGTGGCGATCTCGCCGGTGTGCAGCGCGAGTGAACCGGACGGCGCCGGCGGCATCGCGGCATCGGCGGGAATGTCCCGGCTGGCGGGTTTTTCTGCTGCCGGCTTGGCTGACATTCCACACACCACGGCCGCCTAGCGCCCAAGCTGGCTGCCTTCTCCACAGCAGGCGGCGTGTTGGGCCGCGGGGAATCCTTTTGTCTCCCGTTCCCTCCCCCTCACTCCCCCTCTCATCCTCTCTCTGTCTCTCTCTCTCTCTTTACCCCCCCCCCCCCATCTCGCTCCCTCTCTTCCTGTACACAAAGTCTACCATCCAAGCTCCTGACTCTGCTTTCAATAGTACCACTTTCACGTTACACTTGGAGTGACATCATAACATTCTCCGAGGTGACGACATTTGTACCATAGCGACCTACACAAGTTGAGATGGCGGCAGTTTCACTTACAAGTACACCACATGGGTATCTGATTTTATACGAGGTTTTAACTTTAAAATTCTCCCGGCGGATCGAATATTCATAGAAGTTTCGGGTATGCAGCCGGTCGTCGTCTAAAACTTCACACGATATTTCGGCCAGACACCTGCTAGCCATCCTCAGGTGAGTCGATGAAGACTGAAGAGTGCGTCCAGCGTTCCAGTATATATAGAAAACTTGGCGGTTACAGCGCATGCGACAGAACACAGACAGGCCACATTGCAGCGCCCTCGCTGGTGGAGCCGCGGAGTTCAGCTGTTCTGTCTTCTGCTCTGCACTGCCGCTGCCGTTCACAGCCGACGTCGGCGCTCTCTGTCGTCTTCGATCTGAACAAATTTTAGTAATGACAGGATTCCCAATCCTGACAAAGCATGCGCTGTAACCGCCACGTTTTCTATATATAGTGGAACGCTGAACGCACTCTTCAGTCTTCATCCACTCACCTGAAGATGGCTAGCAGGTGTGTGGCCGAAATATGGTGTGATGTTTTAGACGACGACCGGCTGCATACCCGAAACTTCTATGAATATTTTATACCAGGTATTTCCACAAAGCAAGTTCCGTTTGGTTATTACAACCAAACGTGAACAGATAGAGAAAAAAGTATTTTTTGTATAAAAATCTGCAACTATTCAACTACTTTTCTACCTAACTTCCGAAATTTTGTAGGCACTTGTCATAGCGTGGGACACGTTTTTGTGTGCCTTCTTCATAGAAGGTTGCCGCCTGTGTATTCAACCATGTGGCAAACATGTTCTTTCAGCTCATCATCATTGAAGTGTTGACCACCAAGGACAGATTTCAGGAGTAAGAAGAGATGAAAGGAGTCTTCTTCTTCCCTTCAGGTTGCCGCCTGACCTCACAAGGCGAATGAGACCAAACAACTTTTACGGGAATTAAAAAAAAAAAAAAAAAAAAAGTTCATATGTTTGCAAATCTATCGGACCAAACTGCGTGGTCATCAGTCCGTAGCTTACAAACTACTTAAACCTAGGTAAACTAACCTAAAGACAACACACACACACACGCCCATGCCCCAGGGAGGACTCGAACCTCCACGGCGAGCAACCGTGCGCTCCGCAGCGAGACGCTTTACACCTCTCGGCTACTCCACCGCGGCTACACAAGTTCAGATGGCAGCAGTTTTACTTAAGCGGTATGAGATTTTAGAACTTGCTTATATTTATGGTTTATGGACTTCAGAAATTACATAACTATTAGCCGACGCTATTCAACGGAAATCAAAAAAAAAAAAAAAAAAAAAAAAAAAAAAAAATCGAGAAAATGGCCTTGGATGTTTTGCAAGTACACGTGAATACCAGTAATTAATCAGTTACACCATCTGTCAGGGTAGCACAGGTTAGTACATCAACATCTACAGCTATACTCCGCAAGCCACCCGACGGTGCGTGGCGGAGGGTACCTTGAGTACCACTATCGATTTTCCCTCCTAATCCAGTCACGTATTGTTCGCGGAAAGAAAGATTGTCGGTATGCCTCTGTGAGGGCTCTAATCTCTCTCATTTTATCCTCACGATCTCTTCGCGAGATATATTTAGGAGGGAGCAATATACTGCTAGACTCCTCAGTAAAGGTAAGTTCTCGAAACTTCGACAAAAGCCCGTACCGAGCGACAGAGCGTCTCTCCTGCAGAGTCTTCCACTGGAGTTTATCGATCATCTCCGTAATGCTTTCACGATTACCAAATGATCCTGTAACGAAGCGCGCTGCTCTCCGTTGGATCTTCTCTACCTCCTCTATCGACCCCACCTGGTACGGATCCCACACCGGTGAGCAGTATTCACGCTGTGGGCTAACAAGTGTACTGTAACCTACTTCCTTTGTTTTTCGACTACATTTCCTTCGGATTCTTCCAATGAATCTGTCTGGCATCTGCTTTACCGGCGATTGATTTTATATGGTCGTTCCATTTTAAATCTTTCCTAATGACTACTGCCAGATGATATATTGAATTAACTGCTTCCAGTGGCTGACCTGCTATAGTGTAGCTACATAATAAAGGATCTTTCTTTCTGTGCATTCGCAGCACAATACACTTTTGTACATTGAGCTATAATTGCCATTCCCTGCACCATGCGTCAATTCGATGCAGATCCTCCTGTATCTCAATACAATTTTCCATTGTTACAGCCTCTCTGTATCCTACCGCATCATCCGCAAAAAGCCTCAGTGAATTTCCGATGGTAGTGTTGTGGCATTAGCCGGCCGCGGTGGCCGAGGGGACTGAGGCGCTTCAGTCACGGTCAGCACGGCCACTACGGTCGGGAGTTCGAATTCCCCCTCGGGCATGGATATTTGTGCCGTCCTAGTTCGTAAGTAGTTCATAAGTAGTTAGTAAGTTTAGGGACTGATGACCCCGTAGTTGAGTCCCATAAGCTTAACAAACATTTGAACATTTTTCATTTTTTGTTGTGGCATTACAGTCATAGTGTTCGTCGTTCGATTACCACAGTACAGATTTTTTTTTTTCGTTGTGTGCGAATACGTACACTGTTTCAATATCTCAAGGTAATTTTTACAAAAAATGCACGTATTTTTGTGTATTTGAAATTTTCTATATTTTTAGGTTGTTAGCCCCAGCAGCACCAAAATATTTTAGGTTAAAAGGTTCAAATGTTTGTAAATCTTTCGGACCAAACTGCGTGGTCATCAGTCCGTTCCTTACAAACTGCTTAAACTGACAATTTTTGAGACTTGCGTCGAATGGCCTTTGGCTGATTGTTATTTGTGTTCTGAATTTCACGTACCATAAATATAAAAACTATATAAAATCAGATACTGATGTGGTGTCCTTGTAAGTAAAACTGCCACCATCTGAAGTTGTGTACATCACTATCGCACGAATTTCGTCGCCTTGCAGAATGTTACGATTCACTTCGCCTGTTACGCGAAAGTGGTGCTGCGGAAAGCAGAGTCAGGCTTCCCGGATGGTAGACTCTGTCTACAGGGAAAAGTGCCCCTAGCGGCAGTTAGGTTGTCCGTGCCTCTATGCTACTCCGTGTCTTCGCCTAACCCAGCCTCGGCGCCTGGCGCTATGCTACCCCGCACAACGCCCCACGTCTCCCGTCGCTTGGCGTCGCGTCGCCCGCACCTAGCAGCGGTGGTTACGGAGGCGACCGCAGCCCTGGCTGTCGGCCCGGCGTCACCGTCGCAGCCGTCGACGCGCCCCGCCGTATTGATTCATCCCGGCGGCAGCGGCCATTGTGCGCGTCTGCCCACGCACACACACCCGCTAAAGGCTTGTCCCGGCCGGAGGCTTGCCCTGCCGTAGCCGACAGACCGAGAGGCCGCTGTTCACAACACGACATCCAAGCTCAGCCAAGAGATCTCTTGACGCGACGGCGGTGAAACCAAAACTGTTGTTGTTGTTGTTGTTGTTGTTGTGGTCTTCAGTCCGCAGACTGGTTTGATGCAGCTCTCCACGCTATCCTGTCCTGTGCAAGTCTCTTCATCTGAGAATACGTTCGGCAACCTACATCCTTTTGAATCCTTTTACTATATTCGTCCCTCGGTCTCCCTCTACGATTTTTACCCCACACGCTCCCTTCTAATACTAAGTTGACAGTTCCTAGATGTCTCAGAATGTGTCTACATCTACATCTACATGGGATACTCTGCAAATCACATTTAAGTGCCTGGCAGAGGGTTCATCGAACCACAATTATACTATTTATCTCCCATTCCATTCTCGAATAGCGCGGGGGAAGAAAGAACACCTGAATCTCTCTGTTCGAGCCCTGATTTCTCGTATTTTATTTTGATGATCATTTCTACCTATGTAAGTGGGAGTCAACAATATATTTTCGCATTCGGAGGAGAATGTTGGCGATTGGAGTTTCGCAAGTAACCCACGCCTCAGCGATAAGCGCCGTTGTTGTAATGATTCCCATCCCAAATCCTGTATCATTTCCGTAACGCTGTCTCCCCTGTATCGTGACAATACGAAACGAGCTGCCCTTCTTTGGACTCTTTCGATGTCCTCCGTCAAACCCACCTGATAAGGATCCCACACTGGGCTGCAATACTCCAAAAATGGACGGACAAGCGCAGTGTATGCAGTTTCTTTAGTAGTTCTGTTGCATCTTTTAAGGGTTCTGCCAATAAAACGCAGTCTCTGGTTCGCCTTTCCCACGATATTATCTACGTGTTCTTTCCAGTTTAAGTCTGAAGTAATAGTGATTCCTAGGTATTTTGTGGAGTTTACGGCCTTCACATTTGATTGATTTATGTTGTAAACAAAGTTTAACGGATTTCTTTTCGTACTCATGTGGACGACTTCACACTTCTCATTATTTAGAGTCAATTGCCAATTTTTACACCATACTGATATCTTATTCAGATCGTCCTGCAGTTGGTTTTGATCTTCAGATGATTTTACTAGACGGTAAATGACGGCGTCATCTGCAAACAACCTAAGAGAGCTACTTAGATTTTCCCCTAAATCGTTTATGTAAATAAGGAATAGCAGAGGACCAATAACACTACCTTGTGGAACGCCCGATATCACCTCTGTTTTAGTCGATGCCTTACCATCGATTACTACGAACTGTGTCCTCTCTGACAAGAAATCCCCTATCCAATTGCAAATTTGGGGCGATATACCATGACCACGCAATTTGATTAAAAGCCGTTTGTGAGGTACGGTGTCAAAAGCTTTCTGGAAATCAAGAAATACGGAGTCGATTTGCGAACCTTTGTCGATAGCACCCATCACTTCGTGTGAATATAGAGCTAGTTGTGTTTCGCATGAGCGATATTTTCTAAATCCGTGTTGACCTTGGGTCAATAGATCGTTCTGTTCGAGATAATTCATAATATTTGAATACAGGATATGTTCCAAAACCCTGCTGCAAATTGACGTTAATGAAATAGGCCTGTAGTTTAGTGGGTTACTCCTACTGCCTTTCTTGAATATAGGTGTGACCTGTGCAACTTTCCAATCTTTTGGTACAGATCCTTCTATGAGAGAGCGGTTGTATATGACTGTTAAGTAAGGAGCTATCGCTTCAGCATAATCAGATAGAAATCTAATGGGTATACAATCCGGACCAGAAGACTTGTTCTTATTAAGTGATTTTAGTTGCTGCACTACTCCGATGATATCTACTTCTATGTTACTCATTACGGCATCTGTTCGTAATTCGAAATCTGGAATATTGGTTTCGTCTTCTTTAGTGAATGAGTTTCTAAAAGCTAAGTTTAGTAACTCTGCTTTAGTAGCGCTGTCATCGGCAGGATCGCCATTACTATCACGTAGTGAAGGTATTGTTTGTGACTTTCCCCGAGTATATTTAACATATGACCAAAATCTCTTTGGGTTTTCAGTCAAATTACGAGAAAGAGTTTCGTTGTGATAAATGTTGTAGGCATCTCGCATTGAAATCCTCGCTAAATTTCGAGCTTCTGAGTACAATCGCAAATCCTGGGGATTTCGTGTTCGTTTAAATTTAGTATGCCTTTTCCTTTGCTTTTGCAACAGTGTCCTAACCTGTTTTGTGTACCAAGGGGGATCGCCTCCTTCTTTTATTAATTTATTAGGTATAAAACTGTCAATTGCTGTCGATACCACTTCTTTGAATTTGAGCCACATCTGGTCTACACCTACGTTTAGTGTTAGAAACGAGTGGAAGCTGTCTTTCAAGAAGCAATGTATTTTGTTTCTATCTGCTTTCCTGAACAAATATACTTTGCGTTTATTTTTGGTGACTTTGGGACTTTCGATATTCAATTTCGCTACTACAGCTCTGTGTTCACTAATACCTGTATCCGTTTTGATGCTCATTATGAGCTCAGGATTATTTGTTGCTAAGAGATCAAGTGTGTTTTCACATCCATTTACAATTCTAGTTGGCTCATGAACTAATTGTTCGAAGTAATTCTCAGAGAATGCGTTGAGTACAATTTCGGACGATGTTTTATGCCTACCTCCTGATTTGAAAATATAATTTCGCCAACAGATCGAGGGTAAATTAAAATCACCACCTACTATTATCGTGTGAGTCGGGTACGTTTTTGTAATTAGACTCAGGTTTTCTTTGAACCTTTCTGCTATTGTATCGTCAGAGTCGGGAGGCCGGTAAAAGGAACCGATTATTAACTTCTTACGATTTTCGGGTACAACCTCTACCCATAATAGCTCGCACGAACTATCAACTTCAACTTCGCTACATGAAATACTACTTTTGACGGCGACAAACACGCCCCCACCTATTTTGTTTAATCTATCCTTTCTGAATACCGTTAGATCTTTTGAAAATACTTCTTCTGAACTTATTTCCCTTCTCTTAGTCAGGATATGCCAGAAACTCCTTTTCTCCCCGATTCGGTTAGTCACCTCCTCATTAGTTACGTAATCTACCCATCTAATTTTCATCATTCGTCTGTAGCACCACATTTCAAAAGCTTCTATCATCTTTTTATCGGAACTCCTTATCGTCCACGTTTCACTCCCATACAATGCCACACTCCAGACAAATGCTTTCAGAAAGGACTTCCTAACATTTAAATTAATATTGGATGTTAACAACTTTCGCTTCGTTAGAAACGCTTTTCTTCCCATACCCATTCTGCATTTTATATCTTCTTTACTTCGACCATCAGAAGTTATCTTGCTACCCAAATAACTAAACTCATCTACTACTTTTATTGTCTCATTAACTAATCTAATTCCTTCAGCATCGCCTGATTTTCAGACATTACATTTTATTACCCCCATTTTACTCTTGTTAATGTTTATATTATATCTTCCTTTCAAGACACTGTCCATCCCATTCAATTGCTCTTCCAGATCTTTTGCAGTCTGCGACAGAATTACTATGTCATCGGCAAACCGCAATGTTTTTATTTCATCTCCCTGCACGTTAATGTCCTCTCCAAATCCCTCCTTCGATTACTTCACTGCCTGCTCAGTTTACAGATTGAACAACATTGGAGAAAGGCTACAACCCTGTCTTACTCCCTTCCCAACCTCTGCATCCCTTTCTTGCCCTTCGACTCTAATAACCCTGTCTGGTTTTTGTATAGGTTGAATATAACTCATCGCTCCCTATATTTTACCCCTGATACCTTCAGAATTTGGAAGAGTGTATTGCAGTCTACATTGTCAAAAGCTTTCTCCAAATCGACAACCGCTAAAAACGTAGGTTTCCCTTTCCTTAGCCTATCTTCTAAGATTAGTCGTAATGTGAGTATTGCCTCCCTTGTTCCTACATTTCTCCTAAATCCAAACTGATCTTCCCCGAGGTCAGATTCCACAAGTTTTTCCATTCGTCTGTGAATAATTCGTGTTAGTATTTTGCAACCATGACTTATTAAACTGATAGTTCTGTAATTTTCACACTTGTCTGCACTTGCTTTCTTTGGAATTGGAATTACAATATTCTTCTTGAAGTAGGAGGGTATTTCCCCTGTCTCATACATCTTGCATACCAAGTGGTACAATTTTTTCATGACTGGCTCTGCTAACATCAGCAGTTCAGACGGAATATCGTCTATTCCAGGGGCCTTGTTTCGACTCAAATCCTTCAGCGCTCTGTCAAATTCTTCTCGCAGTATCATATCTCCTATCCCATCTTCCTCCACTTCGGCTTCCATTTCTACAATACTGCCTTTAAGTTTACTTCCCTTGTATAGGCCCTCTATATATTCCTTCCACAGTTCAGCTTTCCAACTTTGCTTAGTCCTGGTTTTCCGTCTTAGTTCTTGATATTGATACAGCTGTATTTCTTGTATCCAAATATCTATTTTAAAAACAAAACTACCGGTTATTAAATGTTCCGCAGAATGTGAGTCGCACAGCAATTTTATCAAAAATGGTATCGCCTGTGGTCGAAAATCTACCAATTGTGTTTACAACGGTCACCGGGAGTAAACTTTTACCTATCATATCGGCGGTCTCGCGTGATTATGTTGGCAACATCAACACGACGAAAATCTTTGCCCATTTGTTCGAACAACATAGAATGACTTGATTAGTTTACCATGAAGTAAACAAATAATGCTGTTCCTGCTTTATGGTTGACAGGTTCTTGTATGTACCCTCATCCGCTCAGTAAAAATAATTGCCCTCGTAAAGCGAAGATTCCATGAGAAAACATCAGCGTTGTCAAGCGATTGTCTAAAATGAACACTCACAGGATTCTCACTATTCAGCATCTGTAGCCAACATTATCATAGGAGGCCGCTGGGATATTTGGTAAAATTTAACCGGCACTGGGAGGTATGAAACGGTATCTTTTACGTGTTAAGGAAAATGCCTGACACAGTAACAACAAATAAAACGGAAGTATATACTTCTCATCCCATTTTCGAATTATATAACTTTCATTAGTCTAATATTTGAAATGGAACTACAATTTCGATGTTCGTGTATTTATACAACGCCGAGAAATAATGTCATTTCGATACTGCGATATTCAGAACTCCAGAGCTGACAACATGTCAACTTCGTAGTTCCACCCGTGCACCGCTGCATGCCTCTCCCGGCGCATCATCATTTATATCGGCATACTCGACTTCGTAGTTCCACCCGAGCACCGCTAGATGCCTCTCCCGGCGCATCGTCCTTTATATCGGCATTCATATGAAAACATCCATTTCCTTTAACCACTCTTAATCACTGCGAAAATGAAGCATTTACACGGCACAAGAAAGTGAGTTGGGAGCACTCCGTGTTTCGATATTCACTTATTTTAATACCTCAGAAGCGCTGCATTACAGCGTCTTCGGTCGAGGCGAATAGCCAATCAGTGAGCTGATTGTCGGAGAATGTAGAACTTGATCCAAGCTGTAGATAGGAAAATTTGTACTTCCTTTTACCACTTTTAATGGCTAAATACTCACATAAGATTTATATTCGTGAAATCTACGACAAACAATCTTTCGAATTATGTAACCTTCATCGGCCTTCTTGTACCAATAAATTAGTAATCTGTACCGCAATTTTCTTGTTAGCGTATTTATGTAATGAAGTTCAAATGATAGTAAGGCTTATGGTCTCCTGGGTTCGAATCTGTATGTGGCACACAGTCTTCATCCGGCAAGAAAATTTCAGTTCATTAATTACTTACACACATCATTATGTGTGTGTCAACACTTGGTGCGGTATCACGTACGCCATACGTCTTCGCACCTTGAGGTCCCGATGTCGACGCTCGACTATGCTTAATCCCAGTTCAGCGCCTGTCTCGTGACATTGCGACCTTCCTATTGGTTCTAACCAATGAGACTTGGCAATACACAACGCGGGTAGTACAATAGAAGTTTATGGCTCGCTGTCTCTGTTCATAGCGGTGCGTTATGTATGTCAGCTTCTATGGTCTAAACAGCTACCCAATCTGTTTAAACAAGATCAATAATTAAACTGTAGTTTAGCCAGTCTATCAATCTGCAAATGATGACGTGAAAATATATTTAAACAAACATAAATTAAACGTCTGAATAACTAACAGAATGGATTCTAATATAAAGGAGAGATTCACTCGCGAAGTAATTCTTTATTAATGGAGTTTATTACTCTTATTAGACATCACATCGGTAAATAACTAAATATTTCTCCAACTATTGTTCATGAGAGGCATAATAAGTATCACACTCACTCGAGAGTAAAAGTTCCAAATTATCACTCGTAAGTTAGAGAAGCCCATCGAACTTTGTAGTTCCAAGTTAATGCGCGATAAAAGTATTTGTTATAAAAAACGCAGTACACGATTGCTGAGTTATCATAGCCCTACTGTCGTGCATATTTTATCACTTTTCAAGCAGAGACGAAGTTCTGCAGTCACAGTCCCGTAAATTTTCCAAGTCCACACATGCCTGCCTCTTCAAATCACAAGTTCGTAACGCGGCTTCAGACCGCCCAGTATTGTGCTGAAACACAACAACGTAAGTCGGTATACACAGACCAAAAAGAATCCCTTGTCTGGAATCGTGGGTCAAATTGGACGCAGTGATTCACTTACCTCCCCTTCCAGTAAATTCCAAGCGATGAGCTCCCAGACCCTGGTGCACCTTACTGCGAACTGGGATAGACCAGCGCGTGAAACTAAAACCCCACGCGTTTCGCCTGTTAATAGTTTTGTTGTCGCCTACGGATCCAAATTGACCCATGATTTCGGTTAAGGGATTAAACTGCCAACGCTAAAGCAAGAATTGGAATAAAAGAAGCATAATGAAAATTGACTTAAACACCATATTTTTCTCGCAGCTAGATACAATTGATGCAAGAATTAATAAGAGCAACGATCAAGATTGCGATTGTCTTATATGCGTAGATTAATTTGTTGTATAATCTCGGTTGCCTTGTGTTACAAGTTGTGGATGCTGCTATTGCTTAATGTTGTGGTGATTCTTGAATGAGTCGTTCATTTGATTCAATACAAGTGAAGAAGCTTAAGAATCTAATCGTGATCCGGACGAATCGTCGATCAAAAGAACCGTCTGTGTCGGGGCGATTCGAAGTTCCAACGATTCGAAGGCGACTGCCGAATGATTCCGAAAGCAGTCGCGGGGAGGGTGCGTATGAACAAAGGAAGCACAGAACGAAGATCGTGAGCCGTTAATTATTGTTCACGAATTACGGAGGACACAAACGAAACGCAGCGATATACACAGCTGCTAATACACACGATTAACATCAAGAAATCTAAGTATGATGAAAGATTACGTACTTCTGTCTTGCAGATGCAGTGCAACACTCACAGGTCGTTTATACAGTTTACATGTAATATATTTAAACGAGCAATTCTTGCACATTTATATTTCGCGTATCCCGGAAACGGTTTTAACGATTTTAATTATATTTTGTATTTATAGAGGTTTATTCTTATTGGTTTCATCTACATACCAGCTACCGTTGACGGTTCCATCCAGTGTGGCCCTTGCCGTCTCCAGTATCTGTGGTTCTGACGCTAGACTTAACTACTGGCCGGCCGCGATGGCCGCGGGGACTGAGGCGCTCCAGTCACGGTCTGCACGGCCACTACGGTCGGGGGTTCGAATCCCCCCTCGGGCATGGATATTTGTGCCGTCCTTAGTTGTAAGCAGTTCATAAGTAGTTTGTAAGTTTAGGGACTTATGACCCCGTAGATAAGTCCCATAAGTTCTACAAACATTTGAACTTAACTACTGACTGATGAAGTTTGCCTCGTCACTGAACAAGATACCTTGTGCAAAAGGGGGATCTTGTTGTGACTTTCAATCCGTAACCGCTAAATCGAATGTGTTTACAAGAATGAACTGGTCAGAAAATTCTGATGATGTCTGATATCTATATCTATAAATGTGGTTGTCTGTTCTGTGTACGTTTGTCACGTCTGAACCACAAGACATAAAGAGCTAAACATTTGTACAGTTACTAATGTCTACCCGGGGAAGGCTTTAGGCACGGTTTTATGGCGATCGGATAGCTGTTTATCTATATATATATTAATGTGAATGTCTGTTCGGTGTACGCTTATCACATCCGAACAACAAGACGCAAGACTTAAATATTTGTACCGTTACTAATTTATACCTGAGGAAGGTTTTAGGCACGGTTTTATAGTGATCCGATAGATATTTAGTAATTTGAAGAATATAACGCGAAATGAGGAAGAATAATTACTCTTTGAAAATTATATCTACTCTTTGAAAATGGTTTTATTGGTTGCATTGTTGCTTCAGGGTTGATAATGATAAAAGGGTGGAGTCTATTGGGATGTAAAGTTAACGGTGTATAAAAAATTCTACGTGTGTGTGTTAATATTTCGCTCTGCAGCGAAAAGTACTAAACGCAAACGACTGATCTGTGTGTAATTGTTGTCCGAAGTCTCCCGTTGTACGCCATAGCAGTTCCATGCCGAAAGCTATGAGGGGGTGGAAGATATGGTGCTTGAAAGACGTCACATTATAAAAAAAAATCGGACGTTTGCGACTCTATAGCAAAGAGGTTACATACAGCGAAACATGATGCCACAGACCATATCTTTGGTCTATGCGTGCTACAATCTATTCAGCTCTTTCTCTGTAAGGATAAGCATACGAATAAGGAAATATAAGAATAAATAAATAAAGCAGTAAAAAAGAAATTTCTTTTAATACATCTCTTTAAAAAAATCGATTTGACGTTTCGCGCATTACAGCAAGTGATCGATCTGTGTATTATTACAATCATTATTGTTGAATTTCGTGATTGGATTCTTCGATACGAGTGCATTCTTACGTGTGATTTCATCTACACTACTTACTTTCCTGATAAACGTAAATCATTAAGCACTTCACATAATTTTTTTTATTTGAATGTTGATTAAAAATGTTTGTTTCTAAACAAGGTATTGTATTTCATTTTAGCCTTCAAAAACCAGTCTCATAGCACACTACTGAAAGATAGCTTATCGATCATAATCAAGCAACACGCGAGCGGAGCCGCGGGTTTAAGCTAGTAGCTTATAAAATAGGGATCTGGAACAGAACTTTCTCTTCTGAATGCGAACATATTCTGTTAGCACCCACATATCTACGGAGATGCAATCATCATTCATAATAAGAGATATTGGAAAAGTGAACGAAAATTCATGTAATCCTTTATCCCGCGAGCTATTAGAGAATGCAACGGTAGCCAAGCATCATAAAGGGGGTCCATGCTTCGACAACAGCTGTACGAATTCTTATGCCATGCCTTTGTTTCTTGTTTGTGACTAGCAAATGTTCTTAAATTATCAATAATCACATTTTCTAGTTTCTCCGATAACCTAATATTTCACAGGAGTCCAAATTTTAGGAATAAATATTAGTAGTTTTTTTAATTTTTTTATTATTTAAAAACTAAAAAATTTAGAACCACTACTACAGGAAGTAGCTATACCATTGTTGTTATTAGAGATGGAAAAAGTCGTTCCTTTTACGGAACCGTTCATTTTGGAGTAGTTCTTCTTTTTCAACTAGTTCAGTGAACTACTTTAAGAAAAAAAAGTTACATCCGCATCATTACCCCATAACGAATTAAATTACCAAAACACAGGAAAAAATATTTTAATTTCTGATGAAGAAACCAGATACCAATATTCGTAGTTCTAGGTTGAATAGGTACATATTTTCCAAAAAATTTTCACGCATATTTCATCGACTATTTGACGAACTTAGGGAAGAATTTTCGGAAAATCACTTCTTAAACGATACCGCAAGTGTAACATCAACATCCTCCCCAAATTTCAAGTTCCTGTGCTTAGCGGTTTCGTTTGAGCGATTGTGAGTTACCTTTCACCCTCTTAGGGGTTGAATTTCCGAAAATACCGAAACATTTAATTATTTCCTACCGGGAAGTGAAATGCCATGTTTAATGGACGTAACTTTAAAAATGCTTCAGAAGTTCTTTAATTATTTATTTTCAGAAAAAAACTTTCATTCACTATTTCATCCCCTTATAGGTTGAGTTTCCTACATCTTTGAAATACGTATTTTTAGAGCCTCATTGGAAAAAAAGAGAGAACAGGCACAAATTTTCTTAGATCTAGATGCAACACCCCATTTATAAACGAAGGTTAATAAAGTCATCCGTAGGATCTCCTTGTAAGTCAAGTAACAGAACTGTTTCGTTCATCCCATCCGATGCAGATCGCACAGTTCGGCTAGTTCATCAACTGAACTGAGTAAACTAATTCAACTATTTCTGTAAGTTATACATATATGGAGTCTAAATTACTAAAAATTTCCGGGCTGTTATGCCGTGGTCTAGTGGATTTATTATGAAAACCCAACGTTTCGTCCCCGACTGCGGAGGACATTTTGAAGAGGGATCGTGTCACTTTTGAATGTCCCACGCACACCCTGTCTCGCTACTGACTGAAGCCAAACTCCGTTTACGAGGGCAGAGGTGTGACGTCACATGTTTGATATGCGCGCGCAATTCGTCGTTGCCGATTGCCTCCGTCCATTAATGTCGTCCCATGGTGGAAGACTGTTACATTTCTTCTTCAACACCAGAATCCAGATTTCATTAAGTTTCACGCCCTCCTCCATCCTATTGAAATTATTGGGCTGTATTACAATATCTGTAGCCTCTCTGTACAGTCTTTCGTGGTATCCATTTGTGGCTGCTAAAACCTGAGTCTTATCAAATTGGATAAGGTGGCCCCCTTCTACAGTTCCCCTTGTGCTCATCTAGTCGTTTTTTGACTGTTCTTTTTTTGTGATACCCACATATACGTCTCCTCAGCTACACGGAATCCTTAAAAATTCCTGCTATTTCCAGCGGTTCAACTAAACACTATGTTGTTTGGTTGGTTGGATGTTTGATAAAACAATTAATCAACTAAATGTAATAAAACTAAATCTCAACTAAAAAGAAACAAATACTTAATGCCAATAAACAACAAACACCAAAATAAATTTGAAAAATTATTACTGTAAATATTGTAAATATTGTGAAATACCCTTTAAGTTATATTATTTCACGAATGTATACAATTCAAAGATTACAAACTAATTTACACGTATATAAATATCAAATGTAAACAATTAACTAACATACTGTATTATAATTTACTATTAGCTTATATAAACTTAATGATTATTAAAATATTTTCCGAAATGACAAGTATCACTTTTGCAAACAATTATTAAAAATATATATTTCAAATAAAATTGTAACCACAGGCCGATAAAGAGCCAAAGAGCCGCTCTCCCCCCTCAGGGAAGAGAATGGAGTCTGTTCTTTCGGACATGTTAGAAATGACATACGTCAGTTATGATGCTGCAGTTATTATCTATTCATATTCACGGAATGTATGATATTAACTGCGAATGGACAAAGCTGAAAATGTGTACCCAGCCGGGATTGGAACCCGGGTCTCCTGCTTTCTAGGCAGTTGCGCTGACCCCTGCACGACTGGGGACACAGTGATCACCGCACCTGCAAGGACTACCTAAGCACGCCTCCCGTCAGACACAAATTCCCAGCTCTATCCTGTTCACAGCACTGGAAATCGTAGATCTGAAACTAATTCCCGTAAGAGTAAGGGCCACAAACTTGCCCATCCGTCCCCATTAACGAAAGGATCACTGCCCGTCACCGGCACGGGAATTAGTTTCGAAACTACGAGTTTGAGTATTGTGAGCATGGTACAGATGAGAATTTGTGTCTGACTGTAGTCGTGCTTAGGTAGACCTTGAAGGTGCGGTCGTCACTGTGTCCCCAATATACCCGGGCCGCTGAAACATAGCACTTGACGTTCCGCGTTACGGCAAGTTAAGTTGGCTACACTGCTTTAGCAATGTTGCAACACTAGCCTGTATACACACAGCAGACGAAACGGTTTACAGTTGCATCTCGTAAATGTAAGCTATTGAGCAATAAAAGTGCGTATAATAATTCCTGCTTGAGCTACTACCACAAAGCAGCAATTAATTAACGGCATAGTAATGCAGACAACAGCACAACAACACAGAAGCGTTGGATCATGACAGATACGAAATAAACGATAATCAAGATAGTAACTTCTCTCTCTCTCTCTACGTTTTATAATCACAACGCTTTTCACTCACCAATTTACGGCGACAATGGTCCAATTACATCCAGCTCCCCAAATTTGCGATTCGATAGGGGATTTCCCGTCAGAGAGGATACAGTTCGTAGTAATCGATGGTAAGGCAAGGACTAAAACAGAGGTGATATCGGGCGTTCCACAGGGTAGTGTTATTCGTCCTCTGCTGTACCTTACTTCAAAAACGATTTAGGGGAAACTCTAAGTAGCTCTCCTAGGTTGTTAGCAGATGACGCCGTCATTTACCGTCTAGTAAAATCATCTGAAGATCAAAACCAACTGCAAAACGATGTGAAGAAGATATCACTGTGGTGTAAAAATTGGCAACTGACTCGAAATAATGAGAAGTGTGAAGTCGTCCACATGAGTACGAAAAGAAATCCGTTAAACTTTGTTTACAAGATAAATCACTCAAAAGTGAAGGCCGTAAACTCCACAAAATACCTAGGAATTACTATTACTTCAGACTTAAATTGGAAAGAACACGTAGATAATGTGGTGGGAAAGGCGAACCAGATACTGCGTTTTATTGGCAGAACCCTTAAAACATGCAACATAACTACTAAAGAGACTGCATACACTACGCTTGTCAGTCATTTTTGGGAGTATTGCTGCCAATCGTGGGATGCTTATCAGGTGAGTTTGACGGAGGACATCGAAAGAGTCCAAAGAAGGGCAGCTCGTTTCGTATTATCACGATACAGGGGAGACAGCGTTACGGAAATGATACAGGATATGGGATGGGAATCATTACAACAACGGCGCTTATCGCTGCGGCGTGGGCTACTTACGAAACTCCAATCGCCAAGATTCTCCTCCGAAAGCGAAAACACATTGTTGACTTCCACTTACAAAGGAGATTCAGGTGTTCTTTCTTCCCGCAGGCTATTCGAGAATGGAATGGGAGATAAATGGTATAATGGTGGTTCGACGAACCCTCTGCCAGGCACTTAAATGTGGTTTGCAGAGTATCCCATGTAGATGTAGATCTTCGTTGTTGTCGTCAATGCCAAAATCATCGACATCACCAAGACAAATCATTAACTGCTCATGATTACTGATGATGCCTTCCATTGTCTGTGTGGCCAGAATCAGTTTTTCAACGTGCTCAACATTTTTTTCCTCTGCAAGATGCAGCATCCACATTGGCAAGAGATTCACGCAACAGCCTTTCCACCTCTGTTATTGTTCCTCACGTAATTCTTCACGTCACTCCATACTAATTGCACAGGGTTAAAATGGTAGTGAAATGAGAGCAGTCTTATTACGCTGCACCTTTGTCATTTCGTGTACTGCATATGTGGGCGTAATAGGCTTATTTTGTTTCACAAGGTAATATAGGCGTAAAAGAAGTTTTGACATTGACATATCTGCAGCAATATTTTTTTGTTGGCGCCATTACACCATAACTTCTTTCCAATCGTTTGAAGTTAGAATGAACTTCCTGCTCAGAGAATATGCTTCGAAGTTTTTAGTAATAAGAAATTGAGAACATACTCAGAAAACGTCGCTAGACAAATGTCTTTTCGGTGACATTATCCAATTACTAGAACTCGGAAAGTCAAGTTAAACCTCTCTCAGTAAAGCATATCGCATCGAAAAAAGCACACACAACATAAACACGCGGTAAACACGATACACAAATTTGTTTACGTTACAACTGAACAAAGCCGGCAACGCGGGAACTTTGACGTCACGGCACATGATAACTGAAAATGTTTCAAAAATGTTCAAATGTTTTTAAATCTATCGGACCAAACTGCGTGATCATCAGTCCGTAGCTTACAAACTACGTAAACCTAGGTAAACTAACCTAAGGACAAACACACACACCCATGCCCGAGGGAGGACTCGAATCTCCAAGGCGAGCAACCGCGTGCTCCGCAGCGAGGTGCTTTAGACCGCTCGGCTACTCCACCGCGACCTGAAAATGTTCATCGCGCTGTGATTGGATCGTTCCTAGCGACTAGCGCCTCGCGCTTCTTGCTCTTCAGTTGTTATTTGTAAACCTCAAGTGCAAAGTTTCAGCGGCGCGGGTGTAGTGTTGTGATCAGCGCAACTGTCTAGGAAGAAGGAGATGCAGGTTCGAATCCCAGCTCGGTACACATTTTCAGCTTTGTCCGTTCGCAGTTGATGTCATATAGTCTGTGAGTATGAAATGAATTTCTGATTAAGAAACCAGATACCAATATTCGTAGTTCTAGTTTCAATGTCGCCTGGATGGGGGCGTGTTTTCATAAAGATTTTCACGACACCTGCTCGGTGCCACAACTGTCGGTTTATCGCGAGTGCACTGTGCTGAGGTTCCGTGTACGCAGGGCGGTTGCAGACTGTCGCGACCTCCGCCGTCTGGCACGCGGCGGCTGCGGGAATGCAAGGCCGGCCGCGGAGCAGCTCTGCGCGTGAGCAGTGCGTGTCCGGCGGCACGCACCGCCCGTGGCAGAGACGGACGGCCGCACTGGAAATATCGCCCTACTCCCTCGCGCCGGCTACCGAAATATTCTGCCGCCTGCCGCGTCCGCTGAGGTTGTATGCACTTCACTAAAATCACTGTTAAAGGGATGAGCTCACTTCTCTCTGTGAGGCCACAGATGAACGTATCTACCTCAACAGCGTCAGAACAGGAGCAGAAAAAGTCAGTGACCAGCGAGAAATTTCGATCAGGGCCGGCGCAAGGCACGTGCGGCCGCACGGGGCGGCACTTTCCGAGGGCGGCAAACCTGCAGCCCCCCCCCCCTTTTTTTTTATTTTTGTAGGACAAACTCAACATTCATGCCAAGAGGGGATTCCAAAGAAAACCTCGGAAGGAGCGGCTTCAGGAACCGTGGCAAGGCAAGGTGGCAAGAAGGCAAGGCGCTTCTACTACCTCCCGGCCGCCCCTGTTGAATAAATGTTCAAATGTTTGTAGAGTCTATGGGACTTAACTACGGGGTCATCAGTCCCTAAACTTACAAACTACGTATGAACTAGCTAATCCTAAGGACGGAACAAAAAAAATGTTCAAATGTTTGTTAAGCTTATGGGACTTAACTACGGGGTCATCAGTCCCTAAACTTACAAACTACTTATGAACTACTTACAAACTAGGACGGCACAAATATCCATGCCCGAGGGGGGATTCGAACCCCCGACCGTAGTGGCCGTGCTGACCGTGACTGGAGCGCCTCAGTCACCTCGGCCACCGCGGCCGGCGACGGAACAAATATCCATGCCCGAGAGGGGATTCGAACCCCCGACCGTAGTGGCCGTGCAGTCCGTGACTGCAGCGCCTCAGTCCCCTCGGCCACCGCGGCGGGGTTGGAACACTTGCGAGGAGTGACACTTGTGGGGAACCCGGGGCCCTTGGGGTGGTTTCCTGGGTACAGGCACACCAAGAAGTCTAGCACTGCTGTTGTCAAGTTTCCATACTGTCAACATAACACGAAACTCAGTGAAATTGCACAACCCTTTGCATGCTGAAGAGCAATATAGTAACTTGTTCTAACTACATATTAATCCGTTGAGTGTTCCTCCTGAAAATAAAAAGTTATTTTAATAATGATAGTGTTTGGAAAGTTTATTAAGACATTTTCTGTTACTACAAGACGATGACTTTCCACAGTCATACCTCCTGAAAGCATATTATTCAGAACACTAAGCATATCAAGACACCTGCGCAAGCAATAAATATATTAGGCATCCTGCACAGATACGTTGATGTAATTGACCGCTATGTAGTTAACCCCACTATAACTTCCATCTCTTTAAAAATAGCTACTATGCTTTGTAATAGGACACGCAGCCTTAAACCTTCAATTAAAAAATGTTGATAATAAATCAATGAGTATCTTACATACTTGATGCGTTTATTCGTAGACCCCAAAACTAATTACTAATACATCTAAGAAATGTATGAAATACGGAATGTGTAAGGGAATGTCACACACCGAAAAATGCTAATCACCATCATATAGAACAATTTTTACTCCGAACTTGGCGTAAACCAACAGGCAGAAACAAGTTGCAAGACTTCCAGGAAAAATGAAGCGAAATTGGAAGCCAATACTTGGTTATAAATTACATTCCCTGTTAACTGCATAAATATAAATTACGGAATACTCGGAACTCCTGTTCAGTACATTCAAAGAGGTCTTAGGTAATAGGCAGTGGTTTACAATCAGATATCCGTATCACTCTCATCCTCAAGACGTCTGTGTGAAGATTTATATTCAGAACATTCAAGAAAAAGGATACTGTGGTTTTGAAACTACAAGAAGCAGCTCATTTACTCAGGAAGGGAAAACGTTATGGTGCCCGTAAATTTGAATGGCTGTATCTCTTGTAGTAACATTCATTTCTTGATGAAATGTTAAAATCCAATATACCAGAATTTTGTTTTTCTAAACTCAGTGCCAACTTTTTTTTTTTTTGTCGAAACTTTTGCAGGAAGTAGTCTTGACGTGATTTCATACTTCTATGCATTAATATTATCAAACATGTAATTTGTGTCACAAATTGCGCGGCCGGTCCGGTCGGAGGTTCGAGTCCTTCCTCGGACATGGGTATGTTTGTTTGTACTTTGCCTTTCCCTGAATACTGCACAGGTAGCGGCTGGAGGGCGTGGAGTAGGGGTGGTGTATCCCTACTTCTGGAACACCCTGTCCACTACCTGCAGCGTCCGGGTCTGCCCGCAAGTGTCTACACATTCCCTTTCCCCGCAACTGTCACTCCCCGCAAGTGTCACAAACTCACCGCGGCCGACCCTGTTGAATAAGGGGAGGGAGGAGGACTGATTCCTTCCTCGCCACTGTAGGAACACATTGTGGGAAGCAGTGTGGCGTACACGCCAGTATTCTTATGGAGCGTTGCCAGTCTGTTACGCTTGTAAATGCTTGTATAGTCTATGGGACTTAACTACGGGGTCATCAGTCCCTAAACTTACAAACTACTTATGAACTACTTACGAACTAGGACGGCACAAATATCCATGCCCGAGGGGGGATTCGAACCCCTGACCGTAATGTGTTAAGTCTCAAGCAATTTTGCTAATCCCTTCAATGGCAGTTTCCGAGTGTTTTATTCTTCTCGCATTATGGATAAAAATCGTTGAACATTACCAGTCAAACATGTCTAACACCTGCAATGACTAGAGGTATTCCGAATGGGTAAATACGCAGCGAGTAATTACAAGGGATAAAGTCATAGTAGTAAGCATGGCATAAGTTGGATTTTGACGTATTTTTCAAAATTTTTGCTATCCGTTTCTGAGTGATAGTCAAACGTTTTGGTTTTTGAGCCATGAAACACCTGTCTGCACCTGCATGAACAACAATTAAACTGTGACCGGCACTTCTGTTTGACAATACCTCTCGCATACTATAACTTTACCATTTATTTACTGTATACGGTTTTCCGTTGAATTCATTATCTCTTCACAATAATTGAGAAATGTTCATTTATGTTAATTTTATAAGTTCATGCTGCGCGGGATTAACCGAGCGGTCTAATGCGCTGCAGTCATGGACTGTGAGGCTGGTCCCGGCGGAGGTTCGTGTCCTCCCCCGGCATGGGCGTGTGTTTTGTCCTTAGGATATTTTAGGTTGAGTAGTGCGTCTGAGCTTAGGAACTGATGACAGCAGTTAAGTCCCACAAGATTTCACACACATTTGAACATTTTCGTAGACTAACAGGGCTTGTTGAAATTGGCTGTAGTTCTTCAATCCGGTATGACTCTATTTTGGAGCTGGTGCCCAGCGACTGTTTTGTACAGATCTGTAGAGAATGTCACCAATCAGTCGCATTTTTTGTTTTTATTTTCCAGATCTACATATATTTCGGGTACAGTGTGGCTATTCTCAATGCTTTATGCTTACATCTATACCATCATGCTGAACGTAACTGTCAAGCACATATTAAAAGCTTTTGAGACAGGCCGCGGTGGAGTAGCCGAGCGGTCTAAGGCGTCTCGCTGCGGAGCGCGCGGTCGCTCGCCAAGGAGGTTCGAGTCCTCCCTGGGGCATGGGTGTGTGTGTTGTCCTTAGGCTAGTTTACCTAGGTTTAAGTAGTATGTAAAATGTTCAAATGTTTGTACAGCTTATGGGACTTAACTATGGGGTCAGTCCCTAAACTTACAAACTACTTATGAACTAGCTAACACAAAGGACGGCACAAATATCCATGCCCGAGGGGGATTCGAACCCCCGACCGTAGTGGCCGTGCAGACCGTGACTGGAGCGCCTGTCTCCTCGGCCACCGCGACCGGCTTAAGTAGTTTGTAGCCGGCTGCGGTGGCCGAGGGGACTGAGGCGCTCCAGTCACGGTTTGCACGGCCACTACGGTCGGGGGTTTGAATTCCCCCTCGGGCATGGATATTTGTGCCGTCCTTAGTGTTAACTAGTTCATAAGTTGTTTGTAAGTTTAGGGACTGATGACCCCGTAGTTAAGTCCCATAAGCTGTACAAACATTTGAACATTTGAAGTAGTTTGTAAGCTACGGAGTGATGACTACGCAGTTTGGTCCGATAGATTTACAAACATTTGAACAATTTGAACACATTAGTCAAAAAACTTTGGAGAACTCATTTTCAGTGGTAGAAAATAGATCGCGAATTTCTTTGATTGTAAAAATCACGGATTTCAGTGTTCACGAATAAATACCGAGACCTATAGACTCTTGCTCTAACATTTTCTTGTGCAGTCAGATATCACCAGATAAAGTAGAACTCTAATAAGGCGCGCGGGATGAGCGCGTAGTCTGAGGCGCCATCTTACACGTCGGGGGTTCGAGTCCTCCCTCGGGTATAGGTGTGTTGGTGTGTGTGTGTGTGTGTGTGTGTGTGTGTGTGTGTGTGTGTGTGTGTCGTCCTTAGCTAATGTCCGTTGAAGTAGTTAAGCCTACGGACCGATCACCTAAGCACATTAGGTTTACGAACATTTCAACATTTTAAAGTTTTGTACAAATAAACAGTAAAATCGTTACTCTCTACAAACATGAACCTAAGTAGCGCAGTATTATAATGAGTTGAAAACGTGTCAGTGAACAAGGAAAATTTCCGAACTAACAGTTTTATCTCGATAATGTAATAGTCTCTCCAGGCCTCAGAATATTAGCAGCAGAACATCAGTGGTTGTCTAATTACAATTTCTTTATTTATGTTATCATTAGTATTGCCTCCCCCCCACGAAAATATGTACTATATTCGCCACTGCGATATGTTAAACATTTTTGTCCATATAGCTTTAGTATATTATTCATGACTCTTGATTTCTCACGACTGGCATACCTGACACTTAAAATTTATGAATTATTTTTACATTACAAATCTGCTAGGCTGTATAGCAGCAATTTTTGTTTCTTTTGAAGTCAGTTTTTTTATCTTTTCTAAAGCTGAGATGATGATTGCTACGGACAATAGAAACTAGTCACCATGTTGTAAATTTTAACTTTTATTGCTGTCTGAGGCACTTTAAGTTTTTTTTTATAAATAATACTCTTGTTTTCTTGTTAATTTTAATCTATCATAAGACCACCATATCCTTTCTGACAATTTCAGGCTTAAGAAAATTTTCTCTTTGTTACAGGTGAGTGACACTTCGTAGACTTTTCTGCATCCTTCCAGTACGTAAGTAAATTCGCAGCTATTTGCTTCATTGCTTCAACACAGCAAGCAGAATATTTGTTTGTAAATTTAGAAACAAAGCACCTGGGCCTACCACGAGATGGCAAGTTCGGTAAATTTTCTCACGAGCGTAAACCAGGCTCGGATTAAACCAAATGGAGGAACGGGACTGAAACATGTGTGGTAGGCCCGATACATACCCGTGAAAGTGTGAGAAGAAATTTAAAGCAATACGCTTACTTCTGTGACATCAACCACGTCAAGCATTAGATGATAATCCGAGGCGTGTCTTTTTAATAAGTAACAATAATCAGAGCAAAATGACAAAAAAAAAAAAAAAAAAAAAAAAAAAAAAAAAAAAAAAAAAAAGACGTGCTGCGATATCTCAATAATCTTATGCGCACTAGGTGCCTATATCTGTTGTCTACCCACTGACACCATTGCAGTCTCATTCTTCCTTGTTTACGTTGTGTACTGAGTGTTTAAGATCCCTCCGATAATCCTGAGTCCCTCCGACTGTGAAGTACGGGCTGTTATATAGATTTCTTAGTGCTGAAGGCCTAAAAGCGATCGATGTTCATCGTGAGATCTGTGCAGTTTACGGAGAAAACATTATGAGTGACGGAATGGTAAGAAAGTGGGTGAGAGCATTTAAAGATGGCCGCACAAATGTGCACGATGAACAACGGAGTGGGCGTCCTTCGGTCGTTAATGAAAGTTTTGTGCAGGAAGTGGACGATAAAGTGAGGGGAAACAGACGTTTTACGGTGTCCTCCTTGCGGGATGACATTACTAATGTTTCTCGTAGTGTTTTGTATGGCCTTGTGACCGAGCAAGACGATGACGAAGTCCAAACAGTTGTGATGCAGTGGTTGACAAGTCAGGCGGCAGACATCTATGAGGAGTGCCTCATTATTGATGGTAATTATGTAGAAGAGTAGATTAAGGTACAGGCTTTCATGTAAAAATGAAATGATTAAGATATCTTAGCCTGTCATTTTTTAGATTTCAAAACGGTACTTACTTAAACAACAAGTCTCGTAATACCTAATATAATTTTTACAAATCGTTAATAACCATAGGGGCCTATCTTCGTCTATCTAGTAGAAGACCAGATATACAGCTTCCCTTCGTTAATTCAGTCCTGTCAACCCTCTCTTGACCGAAATCATTAAAATTTCGCATATGACTGTAACAATTGGTTTCCTACTTTTGGAATGGGCTTTTACTTATACTTTTACATTTTTTAAGTGGGGCGTATATGTCACACTTGACACGAAGGGGTTATGTATTATTATTATTATTATTATTAGTAGTAGTAGTAGGGACTAGGATCTCTGCAAATAAGAATGTACATACCATTATTATGACAAACATATTTCTATTAAATCAGAGCTTAACATTTTTGTGTTTTCAAAACATGTCTCAATACATAATGGTACTTTGCATTAGCTACACATGAAATTTGTCCGTGTGCTGCATTGTCTGCATCGCTTCCTTGTGCTCCTCGTTGGAAAATGTTTTCCTACTATGTATAAGCGCACATCATCAGAAACTCCTGTTTTTTTTTTTTTTTGTGATGAATGTCTTCCCTTTTCTTTGTAGTCCTCGCCGTCATTTGGAAGTACACCTGCCACATATATAACTCATAATATGGTACTACAATTTCTTCTGCTGCCTCTTCATCACATTCGCCTTCAGACGACACTTCAACATCAGACAGCGAAAACTAGTAGTGCAAAATTTCCTCTTTTTTCTGTCAATCTCGATGTTTCTAGAAACAGGAAATAACAAGATACGACTAAAAGATACATAATTTATTCTGTGTGTCTGTTTTGCCGTGTGTCAAATTTAAAATCAAATGTTCAAATGTTTGTTAAGCTTATGGGACTTAACTACGGGGTTATCAGTCCCTAAACTTACAAACTACTTATGAACTACTTACGAACTAGGACGGCACAAATATCCATGCCCGAGGGGGGATTCGAACCCCCGACCGTAGTGGCCGTGCAGATCGTGACTGGAGCGCCTCAATCCCCTCGGCCACCGCGGCCGGCGTGTCAAATTTAATTTACCTTCTTAGTTTCCAACGAAACAGGTGAATACAATGTCGTGGCTTCCGGTATGTAACAGTAGCAAGCATCCACGTACAATACGACGTTTTTCCCGTTTCATTGCAAATTAAGAGAAATCAAATAACATTAAAGACTCGTATAAAAATACACAAGTATATCTAAATATTTTGACACAAATATGAACAAAAGTCAGGACATAAATACTGTACAATCGCTGGCTACAAGGAAACCACGAAAGTGAAAGTGATTCCCCAGTAAATGTGTGCAAAAAACTGTATAATTCTAGCAAACAAACTAAAGGAAACAATAAACTTTTTTACTGGTGTTATCTATTTCAGACAAGGCAGAATAGTACATAGAACTGCCAAAACATGAGGCAGACTGTGTACAACTGAAACAAATAAGCGATAACCCATCAGTAGACTCGGAACAGCAAGCCGACAGTCGATGCGTTCAACACTAGGCGGCAGCAACACACAGGTTTTTATATCCCTGTGAACTCAGGGACACATTTTTATGTAGTACACTCATGTCCCACCGGTCACGAAAGCCAAAAAAACATTGTTCAGCAGTAAACGTGATTGTGAGCATAAACAAAATCATTTTTATTATATTGTGATGGATCAACTTCAGCTGAAGTGCCATCTTCACACAATGTACATATCACATCAGTGCAGAATGTCACGCTATCATACTACAACAAGGTGAGTTTTTGTTTCATACTTATTTCTCGTACGTTTTATCAACGGAATTTGATTGCTTGGCCAACTGTCAAACAACCAAGCTTACAAATCCGTTGATAAACCGTACGAAAGATAAGTGTGAAACCGAAAATCACCTTATTGTAATACGACAGCGTGACATTGTACACTGATGTGATATGGACATTATCCGAACATTGCACTTCAGCTGAAATGAATACTAGCAGCACATTGATATATCTACATATATACTCCGCAATCCACAGTAAGGTGCGTGGCGGAGGCTACACTGTACCACTACTAGCCTTATCCTATCCTATACAACTCCCAAATAGAACTTGAGTAAAACGAATATCTATATGCCTCAGTACTAGCCCGAATTTCTCTCATCTTGTCTCTGTGATCATTACGCGAAAGGTAAGTAGGCGGAAGGAAGCTTCAAATTCCGGCCCTCTAAATTTTCTCAAATCAAATTAACGAAAAGAACGTCGTCTTTCCTCCAGCGATCCCCATTTGTTTTGCTGGAGCATTTCCGTGACGCTCGCGCATTGGTCGAACCTACCAGTAACAAATATTCAAATGTTTGTATAGCTTATGGGACTTAACTACGGGGTCATCAGTTCCTAAACTTACAAACTACTTATGAACTAGCTAAGACTAAAGACGGCACAAATATCCATGCCGGAGGGGGGATTCGAACCCCCGACCGTAGTGGCCGTGCAAACCGTAGCTGGAGCGCCTCAGTCCCCTCGGCCACCGCGGCCGGCTATCAGTAACAAACCTAGCTGCTTGCCTCTGATCCGCCTCTATGTCTTCCTTCAAACCGATCTGCTGCGGGTCCCAAACACTTGAGCAAAACTCGAGACGTGGTCGTACAAGCGTTTTATACGCGGTCTCCTTTACAGATGAAGTACATGTGCCTAAAATTCTCCCAATAAATCGAAGTCTGCTGTCCGCCTTACTCACAACTGTCCTTACATGTTCGTTGCACTTCATATCGTCTGCAATGTTACGCCTAGATATTTGAACGACGCGACTGCATCAAGAAGCTCACTACTGATGCTGTATTCGAACATTATGGGATTGTTTTTGCTACTCATGCGCATTTATACAATGTCTCTAAGAGAAATTTCCTGCGATGTAGGCCCATTCGATCGAAAGTTTTCAGACTACTTATCTACTGTTCCCCTCTGCAAAATAGAGAAAGAAAGATCACTGGGAGAACTGCAGAACACTCACAGCATCCATAAAATATCTGAGAGTGGCCGTAAGGAGCCATTTTGAAATGGATGGTCCGCATAATATTAATGGTGAATCCTATGCCAACCGGGTCTTTCATTGGTAGAATCCTTAAGACCTGTAATCCATCAAAATAGAAAGTAGCTTATAAAATCTCTCGTGGACCAGTACTTGAATACTACTCTTGATTGTTGAGATGGTTAGGAAACTCCAGTGGGAGATGTTGCAAGAGAGGTGTTCTGTATCGCGATAAGCGCTACTGTCAAAGTTCCGAGGGAGTGAGTTTCTAGAAGAGACAAGCGGTGTACTGCTTTCTCCTAAGTATATCTTCCGAAATACCACAAGGATATAACCTCGAGGAAGATCAGTTTGGGCTCACGAGAAATGTAGGAAGACGAGAGGCTATACTCACTTCACGGCTTATTCTAGAAGATAGATTAAGAAAAGGCATACCTACATATCTAGCTTTTGTAGATTAGGAGTAGGCTTTTGACAATGTTGATTGGAGTAAACTCTTTCAAGTTCTGTTCAAATGTTCAAATGTTTGTTAAGCTTATGGGACTTAACTACGGGGTCATCAGTCCCTAAACTTACAAACTACTTATTAACTACTTACGAATTAGGACGGCACAAATATCCATGCCCGAGGGGGGATTCGAACCCCCGACCGTAGTGGCCGTGCTGACCGTGACTGGAGCGCCTCAGTCACCTCGGCCACCGCGGCCGGCTTCAAGTTCTGAAGCAAGCAGGAGTAAAGTATAGGGAGCGTAAGGTTATTTACAACTTGTACAAAAACCAGACAGCGGTTGACAGAGTTGAAGGAAAATGAAAGAAATGCAGTGGTTGGGAAGAGAATAAGACAGGGATGTAGCCTTTCTCCAATGTTATTCAATCTGTACATTGAGCAGGCTATAAAGGGAAGCAAGGAGAGATTTGTAGAAGGAATTAAAGTTCAGGGTGAAGAATTAAAAACATTGCGTTTTGCCGACGACATACTAATTCTGTCAGATACTGCAAAGGACCTGGAAGAGCAATTGAACGGAATGGACAGTGTGCTAAAAGGTGCATATAAGATGAACATTAACGACAGCAAAACTCGGGTAATGGAGAGTAGTCTAAGAAAATCAGGTGATACTGAAGGAATTAGATTGGGAAACGAAGCAATAAAGGATGTAGATGAGTTCTGTTACTAGGGCAGTAAAATAACAAATGATGGTCGCAGTACAGAGGATATAAAATGCAGAATAGCAATGGGTAGAAAAGCGTTCTTGAAAAAGGGAAATTTGTTAACATCGAATATTGATTTAAGCCTAAGAAAGTCCTTTCTGAAGGCATCTGTGTGGAGTGTTGCCTTGTATGGGAGTGAAACATGGACGATAAACAGTGCGGACAGGAAGAGGATTGAGGCTTTTGAAATGTGGTGCTACAGAAGAATGCTGAAGATTAGGTGGGTGGATCGTGTAACTAATGAGGTACTGAACAGAATCGGGAAGAAAAGGAATTTTTGGCATACCTTGACTAAAAGAAGGGATCGATTGGTAGGACACATTATTAGACATCAAGGAATTGTGAATTTAGCGTTGGAGGGAAGTGTGTGGGGTGAAAACCGCAGAGGAAGACCAAGAGATGGATACAGTAAGCAGATTCAGACAGATGTAGGTTGCCGTTCTCATGTGGAGATGAAGAGGCTTGCTCAGGATAGGGTATTGTGGAGAGCTGCATCAAACCAGTCTCCGGACTGAAGACCACAACACATAATTTGAGAGAGGGGAGCCCACACAGTCTTTTCTTTAGAGAATCACATTGATATCCAGCGACGTTCCATAGCACGGTACGTGCACGCCTAGACGCGTCCCCGCTGTTAGCCTTATTAAAAGCGGACACACCGAAGTATTCTGTATGTTCTGACTCATTGGTGCATAGCATGGCGATAGCCAGATAGGAGTAAACTACAGGCCTATTTCATTGACGTCAATTTGCAGCAGGGTTTTGGAAGTTATCATGTATTCAAGTACTATGAATTATCTCGAACAGAATGATCTACTGATCCAAGGTCAACATGGATTTAGAAAATACAGTTCATGCGAAACCCAACTGTTTACTCACACGAAGTGATGAGTGCTATCGACAAAGGATCTTAGATTGATTCCGCATTTCTAGATTCCCAGAAGGCTTTTGACACCGTACCTCAGAAACCGCTTTTAATCAAATTGCGTCGTTAAGGAATTTCGCCCCAGATTTGTGACCGTATAGGGGATTTCCTGTCAGAGAGGACACAGTTCGTAGTAATCGATGGTAAGGCATCGACTAAAACAGAGGTGATATCGGGCGTTCCACAGGGTACTGTTATTTTTCCTCTGATGTTCCTTATATACATAAACGATTTAGGGGAAAATCTAAGTAGCTCTCTTAGGTTGTTTGCAGATGACGCCGTCATTTACTACCTAGTAAAATCATCTGAAGATCAAAACCAACTGCAGAGCGATCTAAATATGATGCCACTATGGTGTAAAAATAGGCAATTGACTCTAAATAATGATTTTGTGTCCCTGCCTCGTCGCCGAATAAGAATAAGATATCAATACGGTGTAAGAATTGGCAATTGACTCTAAATAATGTGAAGTGTGAAGTCGTCCACGTCAGTACGAAAATAAATCCTTTAATTTTTTTCGCAAGATAAATCAATGAAAATTGAATGCCGTAAACTACACTAAATACATAAGAATTACTATTATTTCAGACTGAAACTGGACAGAACAAGTAGATAATGTCGTGGGAAAGGCGAACCAGAGACTGCGTTTTATTGGCAGACCCTTAAAAGCTGCAACAGAACTACTAAAGAGGCTGCATACACTACGCTTGTCCGTCCCCATTTGGAGTATTGCTGCCCACTGTGGGATTCTTTTGACGGAGGACATCGAAAGAGTCCAAAGAAGGGCAGCTCGTTTCGTATTGTCACAATACAGGGGAGACAGCGTTACGGAAATGATACAGGATCTGGGATGGGATTCATTACAACAACGGCGCTTATCGCTGCGGCGTGGGCTACTTACGAAATTCCAATCGCCAACATTCTCTTCCGTATTCAGAGATATATTGTTGACTCCCACTTACATAGGTAGAAATGGCCATCAGAATAAAATACGAGAAATCAGAGCTCGAACGGAGAGATTTAGGAGTTCTTTCTTCCCCCGCGCTATTCGAGAATGGAATGGGAGATAAAATAGTATAAAGGTGGTTCTATGAACCCTCTGCCAGTCACTTAAATGTGATTAGTGGAGTATCCCATGTAGATCACGATGCACGACGCACAAACGCCACTGGTGTCTGGCCACCTCGCTGGTTGGTTTTGCTGTTCGACTTCTGGCTGGCCACTATGGTGTCATTCTGAAACACACAAGAAAGTCACTTTATTATTAAACATGTTGTTGTTGTGGTTTTCAGTCTGGAGACTGGTTTGATGCAGCTCTCCATCCTACTTTATCCTGAGCAAACCTCTTCATCTCCACATAAGAACGGCAACCTACATCTGTCTGAATCTGCTTACTGTATCCATCTCTTCGTCTTCCTCCGTGGTTTTTACCCCACACACTTCCCTCCAACGCTAAATTCACAATTCCTTGATGTCTAAGAATGTGTCCTACCAATCTATCCCTTCTTTTAGTCAAGGTATGCCAAAAATTCCTTTTCTTCCCGATTCTGTTCAGTACCTCATTAGTTACACGATCCACCCACCTAAAATTCAGCATTCTTTTGTAGCACCACATTTCAAAAGCCTCTAACCTCATCCTGTCTGCACTGTATATCGTCCATGTTTCACTCCCATACAAATGCGTTCAGAAAGGCTTAAATCAATATTCGATGTTAACAAATTTCTATTTTTCAAGAACGCTTTTCTACCCATTGCCATTCTGCATTTTATATCCTCTGTACTGCGACCATCATTTGTTATTTTACTGCCCAAGTAACAAAACACATCTACCTCCTTTATTGCTTCGTTTCCAAATCTAATTCTTTCAGCATCACCTGATTTTCTTACACTGCACTCCATTACCTTATTTATCCTCTTGTTAATCTTCATCTTATATGCACCTTTCAGCACGCTGTGCATTCCGTTCAACTGCTCTTCGATGTCCTTTGCTGTCCCTGACAGAATTGCAATGTCGTTGGCAAAACACAATGTTTTCTTATTCTTCACCCTGAACTTTAATTCCTTCTATAAATTTCTCCTTGCTTTCCTTTATAGTTTCAATTGAATAACACTGGAGAAAGGCTACAACCCTGTCTTACTCCCTTCCCAACCACTGCATCCCTTTCATGCCCTTCAACTCTGACAACCGCTGTCTGGTTTTGTACAAGTTGTAAATAACCTTACGTTCCCTGTATTTTACTCCTGCTTGCTTCAGAGCTTGAAAGAGTTTATTCCAATCAACATTGTCAAAAGCCTTCTCCAAATCTACAAAAGCTAGAAATGTAGGTTTGCCTTTCCTTAATCTGTCTTCCAAGATAAGCCGTAAAGTGAGTATTGCCTCCCGTGTTCGTACGTTTCTCCTGAAACCAAAGTGATCTTCACCGAGGTCAGTTTCTACCAGCTTTTCTATTCTCCTGTTGATAATTCGTGACTTATCCAACTTATAGTTCTGTTATTTTCACACCTGATTTCCTTGCATTATCGATTGTTACATTTTTTTTCTGAAAGTCTGATGGTATTTCGCCTGTGACATACGTCTTACACAACAGGTGAAATAGCTTTGTCATGGCTGGCTCTCCGAGAAACTTTAGTAGCTCTGAGGGAATGTAATCTACTCCCGGGGCCTTGTTCCGACCAAGGTCTTTCAGGGCTCTGTCAAATTCATCTCTCAGTATAGTATCTCCTATTTCATCTTCATCTACTTCCTCTTCCCTTCCTACAACATCGTCTCTAAGTTCATTTCCTTTGTAGAGCTCCTCGATGTGCTCTTTTCACCTTTCAGCTTTCCCTTCTTTGCTGAGAACTGGTTCATCCATCTGAGTTCTTGATATTCGTAGAGCTGTTTTTCTTGTCCCCAAATGTCTCTTTTATTTTCTTTAAACATATCGGTGTCAAATGTGTGGATGTTTCCGTTCTCAGACGTTCTACACCTCTCGCACAGACACCTGTGCTGCCTGCCCAAATCCCCTGGTAATATCCTCTGTGTCCTCTGGTACCAGCATCGTCGGCGCTACATTCCTTCTTCATCGCAGCCTCTGTCTGGTCCAGCCTCCGCTGCCCCCGTGGCGGTCTTCAGAGCTATTTTTAGCCGCGCAGTCTCGCCGAACGTCGAGAGCAAGAAGCAGGCCTTCAACAAGTAGCCCAAGCACTGTTAAGTCCATTCCAGAATGATTGACCCCTGACTTTGAGCTCATATTCCTGTCACGTCGAACATAGATGTTTTATACCTCGCCGGAATCGTTGAAATGTCTACTTTTATTTGGAATATGAATATTACATTTTATTTCAAAAGGAAACGACATACGCGGTAATATTTAAGAGAAAGCGCGTGATTTTCCTGGCTTTTTTCGGCGAATGTCAACTTTAAGGATGCACAGAAATCAGACCGTTATTAGGAGAAAGTTTTCCTTTGCACAGTTTAAAGATGCAATCTTCGTATGTTTTAGGACGGAGTTTCGTTATTTTCTGGTTAGTCGTTTCGGCGCTATAATATAAAACGCAAGAAGCTGCGATGAAGCTTACCGTTGCAGCTATTGAGATGGAACAGGCATTGCTGTTATGTTTGAACTTTTGTTGGTGACATCAGTAATCATTACTAATGTATTTTCTCCGTGTTTGCCGGCCGCGGTGGCCGAGGGTACTGAGGCGCTCCAGTCACGGTCCGCACGGCCACTACGGTCTGGGGTTCGAATCGCACCTCGGGCATGGATATTTGTGCCGTCCTTAGGATTAGCTAGTTCGTAAGTAGTTTGTAAGTTTAGGTACTGATGACGCCGTAGTTGAGTCCCATAAGCTGTACAAACATTTGAACATTTTTTTCTCCGTGTTTGTCAGTTAAGAGTTTGTGAAGCAACTGCGTTAGTGGCTGCAGTATATATATGCGACGCTGTGGCGGAGCGTAGTTGCCACACCAGCGCGCCGCCACTGTAGCAATGCGCCAGGAGCGCCTCTTCAACTGCGAAGAACGGCAACACAGCACACGCGAGCAAGGAACGAGAAAGCAAATAAGATAATGGTGTGATATTAGCCCTTGGTGTAGAATTATGAGCATAAAAATATTAACAGCTGTGAAAGGCAAGGAGAGAGCTTGCATTTACATTTTTCGTCTTGTTAATACGTATCACCATTAGACGAACCGCAGCTGTCTACGCCTACTATTATTAGGACAAAACGACCGATCGGAAAATAACAAAACTCCGCCTGTAAATAGAACAAGGTTGGATTTTTAAACTGTGAAAAGGAGAACTGTCTCCTAATTACAGTCTGATTTCTGTGCATCCTTAAAGATGACATTCGCAGAAAAAAAAATCACGCTTTCTGTTAAATATTACCGCGTATGTCGTCGCCTTTTGAAACAAAATGTAATATTCATATTCCAAATAAAAGTAGACATTTCAACGATTCCGGCGAGGTATAAAACATCCATGTTCGTTGTGTGATGTGACCACAACATGAACTCAAAGTCAGGGGCCAGTCATTATGAAATGGACAATAGAGCAGGGCTTTCCAAACTGTTTTTTCTCGCAGATCCATTCCCAATTTCTTCTGACCTGTGTAGTCTCCCTGCCTTTTCTGTACTTTTTTTTTCTTACGATTTCCTAACTTTAAATGTGTTTTCACGCCTGATGTTAAGTATCATACATTTATTCATTTAAATGACACAAAGAGTGATACATACAGGTTTTTAATGGGAGGGAAGTGGCTGATGCTTTTTTTTTTTTTTTTTTTAGTAAATTATCAATATTTGGCTTCAGTTTTGTTGGGTTTAAACTTAAATCTCCTCTTTCAGCGATTTCCAGCCTGTTTTTTTTTTCTTTTTGTAAGAATATTGGCAACTGTTTCTATCGACTCCTCACATCGTTGAGAGGTGAAGGCTCGTTTAAAACGCATACTGAAAAATTCCGTGACCCGATTTGGTTTCGAACTCGCGAGTCTTCGGTTTCCAGTCGAGCGTTTTAACCCGAGAATACCATGAGCATAATAATACGTCATCAACCCATGTTTTATTGACCGCTCTTTCAAATGTAATAAACGACTTAAATTGTGTGCAGTAGGAACTAGTACACAAAATACAGAAGAACTGAAGAAGCCCACATTCAGCCAGTCGGCTACATATTGCTGTGACAGAGTGTAATGCAGTAATGTAGTGGATGGCTAGTTTCGCTTTACAGCATGGATCTTATAAGGGTCTGAATATGAGAATAATGCATTCTCGAAACATGTAATTAAAATTAAAAAAACACCAAACGGCTGAAGGTTTTGCGTTTGTTAAATCAGTCCAAAGTAGGTTAGTAGAGTCCTATCCCTTGATGAATGACGAAACATTTGCTGGTCCTTCATCGGCAGCGTCCGATACTCGTCCCCCTCCTCGGAAAAGGGCAAGGGATATTAGTTTACGTAGTGGAGCTATGAAAATAGTCAATAACGTAGCTGATGGTATCGTAATTGAAAAGTATACTGAAGTTTCTCTTTGGAGATTTACATTTAATAACATCTAACATCTCTTTTGAAATATATTTGCACCTTTACATTTCTGTATGTTGTAAAGCATTACAAGTTAGAAAATATACGTCATAATTCTCTTACGCCGCGGCGGAGCGGCCAAGCGCATTGAGGCGCTATGCTACCATGCGCGAGGTCGTTCCCCGTCGGGGATTCGAACCCCCCCCCCCCCTCGAGCAAGGATGTTTGTGTAGTCTTTAGTATAAACTAGTTCATAAGCAGTTAACCCCCTTAAGCTTTACAAATATTTGATTTGATTTCAATTCTCTTGTATTCCCCCCTACCCCCCACCCCCCACGCCCACGCCAAAAAAAAAAAAAAAAAAAAAAAAAATTATAAATAAATAAAAAAAAATAAAAAAAATGAAATCTGACTACACCATCGCAGTAGGATACCGAAATTACGGGATTCCTCCAGTCTCTCGCTTAGCCAATGAAGCGAATAGTTACATACAAAGGATCAAGCTTCAGCATTGTGACAATAATTCTGAATTTTGGTTGTGGCCTTCCTAAATGTGAACCACTATCGCGGACCCCATTTACAACAAATAGAGCCCCAGATTATTTTTCCAATGACATGGAACCCTTGGGGGGTCTATATAAAGCACTTTAAGAATGACTGCACTAGAGGGGCGCGAATCCTAAACTTACTACCAAAGAATGAAAAAAAGGAGCGTAGACGTAATTAATAAATTCTGAATACACTTTCTATTTTCTGAAACACGATCGAAGACGGCAAACGAGCCCAAAGAATTTCCCAAATTTGAAAGATAAAAGGGTTTCTTTTGTAGTACATCGGAGGTACACGTCCTTTTTTCTGTTTTTTTTTTCTTTCTTTCTTTTTTTTTTTTTTTTTTTTTTTTTTTTTTTTTTTTTTTTTACACGTGATAAAAGTGGTAAATTTGAAAATATTGAAAAAGAGATTAAAGACACAATTGTGACAACTTGTTTTCAAACTAGAATCTTGCTTACATGTGGGGAAAAGGAAAATATTCCTGACCCGAAGCAAATGTTCAAATGTTAGTAAAGTTATGCGACCTTAACTTACAAACTACTTAAAGTAACTTATCCAAAGAACAACACACGTAACACACACACACACACACACACACACACACACACACACACACACACACGTGCCCAAGGGAGGGCTGGAACCTCCGACGTAGAAGGGCCGCGCGCACCGTAGCAAGACGCCTTAGTACCTACTGACCCGCGGTATTTATATATATAATGTTGGTGTAGGCTATAACGAGAGCATACAAAGAGTAATGGAATACAGTGTAACATGGAAAATTTCCTTGAGACGGAAAAGCGTCTGTCCATGCTTCAGGACGGCTTTAGGAAGCATCTATGTTACGATACTCAGCTTGCCCTTTTCTCTGACGACACCGTGCGAGCTATGGATGAAGGGCAACAGGCGGACTGCATATTTCTCGATTTTCGAAAAGCGTTTGTCCCGGTACCGCAATAAAGTGTAATAACAAAGGTACGGGCTTCTGGAATAAATACTCAAATATATGAGTGGCTCAAAAACTACCTAAGTAATAAAACCCAGTACGTTGTCTTCGATTGCGAGTGTTCATCAGCGACTAACGTATTGTGAGCAGTGCCCCAGTCAAGTGTAATAGGAGCGCTGTTATTTTCTATGTTTATAAATGATCTGACGGACAGAGAGAGTTGGAATATTTGGCTTTTTGCTGATGATGCTGTGATGTACGGGAAGGTGTCGTCATTGAATGCCTGCAGTCACTGTACGATGACTTGGCCCAAATTTTTAGGTGGTGTGAGGAATGACAACTAGCGTTAAATGGGATATTCTGCAAATCACACTGAAGTGCCTGGCAGAGGGTTCATCGAACCACCGTTATACTATTTATCTCCCATTACATTCCCGAATAGCGCGCGGGAAGAAAGAACACCTGAATCTCTCCGTTCGAGCTCTGATATCTCGTATTTTATTCCGATGATCATTTCTAACCTTGTAAGTGGGAGTCAACAATATATTTTTGCATTCGGAGGAGAATGTTGGCGGTTGGAGTTTCGCAAGTAGCCCACGCTGCAGCGATAAGCGCCGTTGTTGTAATGATTCCCATCCCAGATCCTGTATCATTTCCGTGACGCTGTCTCCCCTGAATCGTGACAATACGAAACGAGCTGCCCTTCTCTGGACTCTTTCGATGTCCTCCGTCAAACCCACCTGATAAGGATCCCACCACGGGCAGCTATATTCCAAAAAAGGACGGACAAGCGTAGTGTATGCAGTCTCTTTAGTAGTTCTGTTGCATCTTTTAAGGATTCTCCCAATGAAACGTAGTCTCTGGTTCGCCTTTCCCACGATATTATCTACGTGTTCTTTGCAGTTTAAGTCTGAAGTAATAGTAATTCCTAGATATTTTGTGGAGTTTACGGCCTTCACTTTTGATTGATTTATCTCGTAAAGAAAGTTTAACGGATTTCTTTTCGTACTCATGTGGACGACTTCACACTTTACATTATTTAGAGTCAATTGCCAATTCTTACACCGTATTGATATCTTATTCAGATCGTTCTGCAGTTGGTTTTGATCTTCAGATGATTTTACTGGACGGTAAATGACGGCGTCATCTGCAAACAACCTAAGAGAGCTAATTAGATTGTCCCCTAAATCGTTCACGTAAGACTATCAATACACTACCCTGTGTAACGCCCTATATCACCTCTGTTTTAGTCGATGCCTTACCATGGATTACTACGAACTGTGTCCTCTCTGACAGGGTCGGTAGGCAGCACTGCGGGCGGGAAACGTCATTGTAGCCTGTAACCTGTGATATTTTACTCACCGGACCTCACAAAGGAATACGGCTCGTATTTTCCCGTGATCAGCAACCGAAGACCCACACGTCCAACAACACCGAAGACGCTACATCAGCTTTGGTTATCGTAACCGCGGCAACGGCGCCCCTCCACCGATCCTGGAACAAAGACGCCGAGAGGAGCCGGAGGTCTGGGCCGGGTGGCGTGATTGGGGGGCAGGGTGGGGCCACGACCGACGCCGCGGCGTCTGGGGGCGGCGGGGGCGGCGGGGGCGGCGGGGGCGGCGCCGGCCGAGACGAATCGAAGCCGCCGCCGCCGCCGCCGCCCATAACGATAAGGCGGCCATCGGCGTAACTCTGCCGCCCCCGCGGCTCTTATCTGGAGGCGGCGACCGCCCCCATACGTCACCGCCGCCCACCTCCAAATGGACCCGGCGCCGGGGGCGGCGGCGGCGACGCCCTGCCGGAGGCGGCGTCGTGGGCCCGACCTCGCTACCTCTTCCGCGACGCCTCGATTCAGCGCTCAGGTTGCACGAAAGCACCGCCTAACCCGACATGGTCACGGTCTTGTATAATTACTCTAAAAGCTCATTTTTAAACGACTTCAAAAAAGGCTCTGTTGCCAGCATCATATTGCAAGTAAATTAATTCTCCACGCTATTAAAGATCTTTACGTAGACTGTCAAGCAGCAATTAGACGACAAATTAAGTTCATGGTTTAGGATAGTTTCAGGGGTAGTAATTGACTGTAAGTCATCGACTAAAACAGAAATGATATCTGGCGTTCCTCGTGTTTATAAACGATTTAGTAGACGATCTGAATAGCTCCCTTAGACTGTTCGCGGATGATGCTGTCGTTTATCGGTTAGTGAAGTGAACAGAGGATCAAAATCAACTGCAAAGCGATTTAGACAAAATTTCTACATGGTGCGAAAATTAGCAATTGACACTAAATAAAGAAAAGTGCGAAGTAATTCACATGACCACTAAAAGAAATCCGATCAACTTCAATTACACGATAAATCAATCAAAACTTAAGGTCGTAAATTCTACCAAATACCTAGGAGTTACAATTACGAACAACTCTGACTGGAGAGAACACACAGAAAATATTGTGGGGAAGGCGAACCAAAGAGGTTATTCAATTTGATAAGACTCAAGTTCTAGCAGCCACAAATGGATACTACGAAAGACTGTACAGAGAGGTTATAGAAATTGTAAAACACCCCAGTAATTTCAATTGGATGGAGGACGGCGTGAAACTAAATGAAATCTGGATTCCGGTGTTGAAGAAGAAATGTAACAGTCTTCCACCATGGGACGATATTAACGGACGGCAGCAATCGGCAACGACGAATTGCGCGCGCATGTCAAAAACATGTGACGTCACACCTCTGCCCTCGTAAACGGAGTTTGGCTTCAGTCAGTAGCGAGCCAGGGTGTGCATCGGACATTCAAAAATGACACGATCCCCCTTGAGAATGTCCTCCGCAGTCAGGGACGAAACGTTGGGTATCGACGATAAACCCACTAGAGCACGGCATAATAGCCCGGAAATTTTTAGTAATTTTGACCTTTCCGGCCGTGAATGTTTACATTTTACAGTAACATGTGGACAGTCGGTTTCCCTTTGCGTCATTCTGGAGTTGAACAGGTAAGGGAATTATGGTAGCTGTGGTGCGAAGCAGGCTAGTACCACGCGTCGTATTGTGGCATTCGTACTGTGTGTGAGCGGGCGATAAAGAGATTGTACCCCCTGCATCGTTTAGGGTCTGCTCGCAGTTTTTCAGCGTCCCGCTGTGCGTGGGACGGGCGCTATTTGCGTGGTGCGGGTAACACGCAGTGAACACGCACTTACACGCACTCTGCGCTGCAGGGCGTCGGGTGTCGAACGGGGCTGCGTCCGACGGTACGTGGCACGCCGCGGCAGCTGCTGCTGCCTGGCGGCGGGAGAGCGAAGCATGCCTCGTGGAATTTGCCCAACGGGAGAATCGCAGCCGACCACGATAACAATGTGAAGTATCCAGAATGAGACTTTCACTCTGCAGCGGAGTGTGCGCTGATATGAAACATCCTGGCATATTAAAATCGCGTGCCGGAACCCGGACTCGAACCTGCGACCTTTGCCTTTCGCGGGCAAGCGCTCTACCACTGAGCTATCCCGACATGACTCACGGTGCCGCCCCACAACTTTACTTCCGCCAGTACCTCGCCTCCTAGTTTCCAAACTTCACAGAAACTTCCCAGCTTGCAAGGTTCGCAGAAGAGCTTCTGTGAAGTTTGGAAAGTAGGAGGCGATGTACTGGCGGATGTAAAGTTGTGAGGCGGCATCGTGAGTCGTGTCGGGATAGCTGAGTCGATATACGCTTGCCCTCGAAAGGCAAATGTCCTAGGATCGAGTCCCGAATCTGGCACACAATTTTAATCTGCCAGGAAGTTTCTTTAATATGAAGTATGCCGTCAACACAGGCTGATAAGTACATTGTTAACTCCGAAGCGACGGAGTCGCATGACTTCCTATTGTTGTTGTTGTGGTGGTCTTCATTCCGGAGACTGGTTTGATGCAGCTCTCCACCTTACTCTATCCTGAGCAAGGCTCTTCATCTCCTGATAAGAACGGCAACCTACATCCATTTGAATCTGCTTACTGTATTCGTCTCTTGGTCTCCCTCTGCAAGTTGATCCTTGATGTCTACGAATATTTCCCACCAATCGATCCCTTCGTTTATTCAAGGTATGCCAGAAATTCCTTTTTCCCCCAATTCTGTTCAATGCATCTTTAACGCGATCTATCCATCTAATCTTCAGCATTCCTCTCTAGCACCAAATTTCAAACCCAACTATTTATCGTCCATGTTTCACTGCCGTACAAGGCAACACTCCGCATAAATACCTTCAGAAAAGTTTTCCTAAGCCATTTGGATCCGATATTTACAAAAACTTTTTAATTTGCTACAATATCAGGTGAAAATGAGCTTGTAATACGTAATAGTTGTAGAGGTACAGCTTTTCAAAGTTTGGCAAATTTTCGAAAATTTAGAAATTTATGCTAATTTTCCTACGCAATTGTCTTTATATCTTGAGTACTGGAACTGAAATGAACCAGTAAAGTAAATATTTCTTCAGTTTAATATTTTGAAAGTGGGGGGGGGGGGGGGACGTGTAGATACACGAATGGATACACCTGATGAGAGATAAGAAGTGAATGATGATTTATCTACTCTTATTATAAGTGAAATGATAAAAAAAACCTTAAAAGACATTGTGTGCATTACAATATCGCAATGTCGCAATGAAGTACTGCGAATGATTTATGTAGATATTTATGCAACTGAATAACACAAGTTTATTTCGCCATATACGTTTCGACTTTATTTGTAAGGCATCTTCAGTGGCAATTTTTGGTGGATGCTGGTCTACATGTGGTGCTGTTCGGTGGCTTTAAGTTGTTTTGTTTCCGTCTTTTATTCCATTGGTTTTTTCGTTTTAGTACTTCACCATTATCCCTGTGGTGAAGTGTTTAACGGAAAGCCCAATAGAATTAGACGCCTTTCAAGTAAAGGCGAAAAGCACATGGGAAGATGACAGCGCTACTAAAGCCGAGTTACTAAACATAGCTTTTAGAAACTCATTCACCAAAGAAGACGAAACCAATATTCCAGATTTCGAATTACGAACAGAGGCCGTAATGAGTAACGTAGAAGTAGATATCATCGGAGTAGTGAAGCAACTAAAATCACTTAACAAGAACAAGTGTTCTGTTCCGGACTGTATACCCATTAGATTTCTATCTGATTATGCTGAAGCGATAGCTCCTTACTTAACAGCCGTACACAACCGCTCTCTCAAACAAGGATCTGTACCAAAAGATTGGAAACTTACACAGGACATGCCTATATTCAAGAAAGGCAGTAGGAGTAAGCCACTAAACTACATGCCTAATTCATTGACGTCAATTTGCAGCAGGGTTTTGCAATATTTCCTATATTCAAATATTATGAACCATCTCGAACAGAATGATTTCTTGGCCCAAGGTCAACACGGATTTAGAAAAATATCGTTCATGCGAAACGCAACTAGCTCTTTATTCACACGAAGTGATGGGTGCTATTGACAAGGGTTCGCAAATCGATTCCGTATTTCTTGATTTCCAGAAGGCTTTTGACACCGTACCTCACAACGGCTTTTCAATCAAATTGTGTGGTTGCGGTATATCGCCCCAAATTTGCGACTGCATAGAAGATTTCCTGTCAGAGAGGACACAGTTCGTAGTAATCGATGGTAAGGCATCGACTAAAACAGAGGTGATATCGGGCGTTACACAGGGTAGTGTATTGATACTCTTACATGAACGATTTAGGGGACAATCTAATTAGCTCTTTTAGGTTGTTTGCAGATGACGCCGTCATTTACTACCTAGTAAAATCATCTGAAGATCAAAACCAACTGCAGAACGATCTAAATATGATGCCACTATGGTGTAAAAATAGGCAATTGACTCTAAATAATGATTTTGTGTCCCTGCCTCGTCGCCGCTTTTGTGTCTCGTTTCCGTGGTTGGTGTCGGTGGCCGAGTAGGAAGACCGACACAGGAATAAAGGCAGCACGCTTGTGCAGGAACGGAGGGGAGCAGCCAGTGGGACAGCAGAAACTAGAAACACTAGAGTAAATCAGAACGAGATATATATTGCACAGAATGTATAAATACTTAACTTTTACATAGCTCAGTACTGCAGAATGCTGATACATAGTTGAGCTAGAGGCCTGCCTAGTACCTGTCCGATAGCCAAGTCTTCACTGGTGCCTATCTGATTCCGAAGTGTTAACTGGTTCCTATCTCAGTCCCAAGTGAACGATGTTCAGTGGTGGCCACGAGCGGAGTTGTAGCAGAGGGCGCTCGTGGCTGACGTCGTAAGAACGCCGCGCCGTGCGTGCATGGCGGCGCGCGTCGAAAGTAGGTGGCGCGCACTTTAGACTTGTGCGATACCACAAATGATAAGTGTGAAGTTGTCCACATGAGTACGAAAAGAAATCCGTTACACTTTGGTTACAATCAAAAGTGAAGGCCGTAAACTCCACAAAATACCTAGGAATTACTATTACTTCAGACTTAAACTGGAAAGAACACGTAGCTAATGTCGTGAGAAAGGCGAACCAGAGACTGCGTTTTATTGGCAGAACCCTTAAAAGATGCAACAGAACTACAAAAGAATCTGCATACACCAGGCTTGTCCGCCTTGTTTGGACTATTGGTGCCCAGTGTGGGATTCTTATCAGATGGGTTTGACGCATGACATCGAAAGAGTCCAAAGAAGGGCAGCTCGTTTCGTATTGTAGCGAAATAGGGGAGACAGCGTTACGGAAATTATACAGGATCTGGGATGGGAATCATTACAACATCGGCGCTTATCGTTGCGGCGTGGGCTACTTACAAAACTCCAATCGCCAACATTCTCTTCCGAATGCGAAAATATATTGTTGACTCCCACTGCCAGGCACTTAAATGTGATGTAGATGTAAAGACGGGATTGTCCGCAAATTGTACGTGTTATATCTGTAGTGAGATTTCAAACGAAGGTCATGTAGTAGTGTTGGTGAAGGAAGAAAATGAGTTAAAACCCTACAAGCGTCCAATGATAACGAACGTTTAATAAAAAATGTTTGTGAAATTTGTGAACATACAGCTTTCCAGAAGCATTACAACAGCCAGACGTTAGCCCTGCAGTAGTCGCGAGCGGACTAACAATGGATCTAGAAATCGCATAAGCTGAGTACCTTCCTGTGATCAGGAGTAGTACGTTACAGCCTTGTTTCTTGCGGATAACAGCAGTGTTAGAGGCATGCTAAACAGTTGCGGACCGATAGTCCTGCGTGACTGATGACGTTTGATCCAATTAGCGTTGATGGTAAGCCATTATTCCCATATGCTGAAGATTAGGTGGCTGGATCGCGTAACTAAAGAGGAGCTACTGAACAGAATTGGGGAGAAAAGAAATTTCTGGCATACATTGACTAAAAGAGTGGATCGACTGGTAGGACACATTCTTAGACATCGAGGAATCGTGAATTTAGCGTTGGAGGGAAGCGTGTGGGGTAAAAATCGCAGAGGGAGACCAAGAGATGGATACAGTAAGCAAATTTAAATGAATGTAGGTTGCAAGTAATTATGAGGAGATGAAGAGGATTGCTCAGTATAGAGTAGGGTGGAGAGCTGCATCAAACCAGTCTCCCAATAGAAGACCACGACAACAAGTGATTTCAGAGTTATTTGCTATTACTGACTGACTTGTAAAAGGTTGGCCCAAAACACTGTAATGTATTGTTTTATTTATTTATCACGAGGTATCTTTCGCGTAAGTGCCGTCGTCAGGTGTCTTTGGTATTTAGAGTCCTGAACTGCTTCAAACCTAGTGGGTGTAGCCGAGCGGTCTGGAGCGCCACGTTGCGGATCGCGCGGCCTCCCGCGTCGGAGGTTCGAATCTCCCATCGGGCATGAATGTTTAGTTCGTAATTAGTTTGTACGTTTAGGGACTTACGACTCCGCAGTTAAGTCCCTTGAGCTTTACAAACATTTGAACATTTGAACTGGTTCAACTGACAGTTTATGAGGTGGTAGTTTATATTTCATTCACGAATTTTAGCTAGTTACCGTATCAGTTAAGGCCTCTAAAATACCAAAGAGATCTGATGACGGCAGTTAAGCCGAAAGATATCTCGCGATAAATAAAATAATACATTACAGTGTTTTGGACCAACGTTTTACAATTATGTTAATTTACGATATTGATAACACTCTGGGTCATTTATATAACAAGTTATTTTCTTGTGATTAGATTCCATTTTGTGCCAGCCCACCACAAAATTATAATGAAATAAAAGGTTTCAGCTTGGTAGGCGATGTGAGATGTTTATTGATTAAAATTCACAACATATCCATTTCGTTCCTATGATGGGACATCAGTGCCTGCAGAATTGCAAGTCATGATGACCTATGTGCACTGTTTAAAACATTTTTTCGTCATGTTATAAAACACATTTAAAAGGTCTTGAAGATACAAGTCACAAGTATAAACTTGTACCTGCAAGACCTTTTAAATGTATTTTATAACATGTCGAAAAAAATGTTTTAAGCAGAGCACATAGGTCATCATGACTTGCAATTCTGCAGGCACTGATGATGTCCCATCATAGGGACGAAATCGATATGTTGTGAATTTTAATAAAATAAACATTTCACATCGCCTAACAAGCTGAAACTTTTATTTCAAGTTATTTCCTATTAGTTACACAGTCTTTTTAGGTTCATCTTGTTAGTTTCATTTATATTTTTTCTATTCCAACCTATTGAATAGAATTTGGACTTAGTTTTTCACCAAGAGCTAGAAATAACCAGGAAGTTGGTTACTGTGACCAAATATAAGTGAGGCCTTACCTGCTGCAAATGAAAAAATAATTAACTCTATTTGGAGCTTGAGACTGTCGGTTGTAGAAAAAGTTCAAGCCGGCCGCTGTGGCCGAGCGGTCTGCAGCGCGCCAGTCACGTTCTGCATGGCCACTACGGTCGGGGGTTCGAATCCCCCCTCGGGCATGGATATTTGTGCCGTCCTTGTTACTGTACTGTATGAAATATAAAACTGTAGTGACAAAAGTGTCATTTCAGTTTGCTTACGACACAAATATATGCAATATTTTTAGCGTACTATGAAAGTTAGTATTTCAGTGGAATTGCACAGAATTTACAGGTCTGTTAAAGGTATTGACGTAAAAAGATACAAGTCAGACACAGTAAATTGCATATCCTTAACTACAGTGTCTACATTTGCTACTGAAATTATTTACTGCCCAAGCGACTACTTGACGGTACAAAACGTCGCGTGGCTAATGCAGAGTTGATCAAAGCAGCTGTTAAACATGAAGACATAAATGCGACAAGATGTACAAGAGCTGCCAGCGAGAAATTCAGTTTCAGGGAACAGTGTTACCTGTGTGGAGAAGAAATAACAGAAGAATTCACTGAAGCCCAGAAGAAAAAAATCGACAGAAAAAGGAAACATTGTCGTCATTGTCGAGAAGGAACTGTAATAAGACAGTTACCACCTAAGAGGGAGCTGCTTCCAACAGCGGAACGCCGGTGTCATGTGCGTTTCGGCTGCTGCACCAACCATCGATCTACATCTACATACATACTCCGCAATTCACCGTAAGGTGCGTGGCGGAGGGTACACTGTACCACTACTAGGCATTTCCTTTCCTATTCCACTCCCAAATTGAACGAGGCCTATATGCCTCCGAACGAACCCTAATTTCTCGTATCTTGTCTTTGTGATCTTTACGCGAAATGTAAGTAGGCGGCAGCAAGATCGTACTACACTCAGCTTCAAATTCCGGCCCTGTAAATTTGATCAGCAGAATTTCCCGAAAAGAACGTCGTCTTTCTTCCAGCGTTCCCCAATTGAGTTGCCGGAGCATTTCCGTGACACTCGCGCATTGGTCGAACCTACCGGTAACAAACCTAGTTGCTCGCCTCTGAACTGCCTCTTATGTCTTCCTTTAAACTGATCTGCTGGGGGTCCCAAACACTTGAGCAATACTCAAGACGTGGTCGTACAAGCGTTTTATACGCGGTCTCCTTTACAGGTGAAGTACATCTTCCCAAAATTCTCCCAATAAACCCAAGTCGGCTGTCCGCCTTACAACTGTCGTTACATGCTCGTTCCATTTCATATCGCTCTGCAATGTTACGCCTAGATATTTGAACGACACGACAACATCAAGAAGCTCACTACTAATGCTGTATTCGAACATTATGGGATTGTTTTTCGTATTCATGCGCATCACCTTACATTTTTCTACATGGAGAGCAAGCTGCCATTCTTCGCACCAACTAGAAATTTTGTCTAAGTCATCCTGTATGCTATTACAGTCAATTGAAGGCGACACCCTCCCAACCACCATAGCATCATCAGCAAACAGCCGCAAATTACAAGTTACTCTGTCCATCAGATCATTTGTACAGATAGAAAATAATAGCGGTCCTATCACACTCCCCTGAGGCACGCCTCACGATACAACAGTCTGTGATGAATATTCGCAGTCGAGAACAACTTTCTGCGTTCTATTAGTTGCGAAGTCTTCCAGCCAGTCACAAGTCTGTGAGCCTACTCCATAAGCTCGTATATCGGTGTTTGTTTACGTCTGGCACATTCTTATAGTGGACCGAGTACAGCGCGGATTCTCTCTCTGCCTCACTTTCGAGTCTTCGCGCTCTTAGCATTCTGCGAGCTTGGCGCCTTCTGAAGGCCTTGCGATATGACAAGATTCCGCCGCGGTTCTCGGGAGTTGCAAAAACGCTTCGGGAGCCATTCTTGCCGCTGGACCTAACGAGCCGCAGGCGTCCGCGGCCGGCGTTTGTTTTGCCACTCCCCCCCCCCCCACTTTTTCTCTTTCCTTCCTTTCTGCCTCCCCTTAACCCCCTCTCGCCCCTCCTACCCTCCCTCAGACCTCGTTAGCGATTCGAGTCTCGTCTCCCGCTGTTGCTCATCTTCGGAATTTCTGCTCGGCGGCGCTCCCAGCGTTTTCTTGTTTCCTGGTTTCCTCTCCCCCCTCCCAAACTCCTCCCACTAGAGGGCTGCACAAAATCTGCTTCCTCCATCAGTAGCGGTGCCCGTCTAACCGTCAACGAGAGCGAAGTTCTCTGCGGTCGCGATTGGAGAGAAAATCTAAGCAGCTCTCTTAGGTTGTTTGCAGAAGACGCCGCCATTTACCGTCTAGTCAGTGGCGGCTGGTGATAATGTGCTAATGTGCTGCAGCACACTGTAGATATATTACTAAAATTATGCCATTTCTCTTCGAATGCAAGCGAGAAATCGCTGTAAAATTACATCCTTTCTCTTGGAATCCGATCGAGATATCACAATAACATTATGCCAATTCCCTTCCAATGTGTATTACAATGCTAATAATAAGGATGAAAACGCATTTTGGAGCGTTCTCGCCGCGATAGCTGGAAACCAGCTCCGTGTGCTGAAGTGGGATTCAGCCGCGCAGGTACGTGCGCAGAGAGGCGGCGCAGTCGTCTGTTCGCTAGTGCGCATGCGCAGACGTGACGTCACGCCTGGCGGCTCATGTGTGCTGAGACCGACTGCAGCACCAGATCAATATTTCTCTTCGCGCTGCGTATAACGGTTGAGGAAGAATAGTGTATGACGAATATTGCGGCATACAGAGTCAAATAGCGCGCTGGCTCAGGCGTCTTGCGCGTTGTCTCGCAATTCCTGCGTGAGGCTCGTATTCAAATACCACTGAGTCTAAATTTTTAATTTCTGTAAATAATATTAATATTTTTTAAACTTTATATTTACTACCTGCAGTGAATACATGCAGTTGGCAGCGCTGTTATAGATTACCCTGAAGGTCTTACTGTCAATACAGTATTAATTGATATTTAATTAAAGGCAATCATACAAAGGTTGACTTTTTATTTTAGTATATTTCGTTTCCTGTGTATTTTTGTACTATTGTAGCACACTGATCAAATTTTGTACAAGCCACCACTGCATCTAGTAAAATCATATGCAGATCAAAACCAACTGCAGAACGATCTGAATAAGATATCACTACGGTGTAAAAATTGATAATTGACTCTAAATAATGCGAAGTGGGAAGTCGTCCACATGAGTACGAAAAGAAATCCGTTAAACTTTGTTTACAACATAAATCAATCAAATGTGAAGACCGTAAACTCCACAAAATACCTAGGAATTACTATTATTTCAGACTTAAATAGGAAAGAACAGGTACAGAATGTCGTGGGAAAGGTGATCCAGAAACAGCGTTTTATTGGCAGAACCCTTGAAGACGCAACAGAACTACAAAAGAAACTGCATACACTACGCTTGTCCGTCCATTTTTGGAGTATTGCAGCCCAGTGTGGGATCCTTATCAGGTCGGTTTGACGGAGGACATCGAAAGAGTCCATAGAAGGGCAGCTCGTTTCGTATTGTCACGATACAGGGGAGACAGCGTTACGGAAATGATACAGGATCTGGGATGGGAATCATTACAACAACGGCGCTTATCGCTGCGGCGTGGGCTACTTACGAAACTCCAATCGCCAACATTCTCCTTCTAATGCGAAAATATATTGTCGACTCCCACTTACATAGGTAGAAATGATCATCAGAATAAAATACGAGAAATCAGAGCTCGATCGGAGATGTTCTTTCTTCCCGCGCTATTTGAGAATGGAATGGGAGATGAATAGTATAAAGCTGGTTCTATGAACCCTCTGCCAAGCATTTAATTTTGTTTTGCATTCACTAGTAGATGTAGATGTATAGTCTGTTCAGAATCACTTGAGGACTAACAGTACTCCAGGACCACGTGGAGGTACTACGCAAAGTCTCCATGTACCGCGCGAAACTGCTCTTACAGTAGATTCCGGGATATACAAACTTCGGTTATCCGACCGTCCGTGTTATCCGACCCTTTCACCGCGCCGAGACGGTGTGAAAAAAAAAAATAATAAAATAAAATAAAATAAAATAAAAACTGATGCTTGGACGAGCTCAGACATTCTTAAAGAACGCTTTTGTAAAGAGTTCGTGCCACAAACTGAAAAGTTTTTGAAAGCCAATAACTTGCCCCAAAAAGCACTGTTGCTTCTTGATAATACCAACTTGTTATCCTAATCAGGATGAACTTCAGAATAAAGAAGGCCATGTTTTTGCCTCCAAATGTCTCATCCTTATGTCACCCTGTGGACCAAGAGACCTCAGAGAAACTACCGCAGAAACTTGCTTTCCTCTTTAAGTAATGCTGTGGGCGAGGGAGAAGACGTGGTAGAGACGTTGCGCCGTATTAATTTGAAACACGTAGCTTATGTCGTGGCACAATCTTGGTACAGTGTTGGAGAAAATACAATTGCAAAATCCTGGAGAATTTTTCTACAGAAGAATCAAGAAAATTCTCCACAGCACACCGAACGCGAAAATACTACTCTCTCATTGTTACGAAAATTCCGCGATGTGCTGACACCACAGAAGATGACGTAAATGATTGATTGGACAAGATGAAGACTTTGAAGATACAGTCAACATGGTAAATGAAACGAAAAAGTAGAAGAAAATGATGAAGCGGTTGTATTGGAGGTAAGTGCGCCCAAGATTTCTCACAACGAAAGATGCAAAACCTTAGAAACTACTTTGTAATATTTACAGTAGGTGGAGGAAATATCCTCTAGCGAGGTCTTACTTCTTAAGAGACCACGTGATTTGGCGAAAAACGTAATTAATTAATTTAAAAAACGGCAAACAGCAGGTAAACAAAAGACACTAACTTCTTCACAGATTTAAGTACGTTTTTGTAGTTCAGTGTATTCTTTCACCAACACAACAGTGGACAGCTGGACGTAACTAAATATCTATTCAGTCTGATTTGTATTGTATTAAATTTGTAACTCATTTCGCCTACTTTAGTTTAATTTTTGTGTAACGTAATATCACTTTTCTTTGAGTGCCGTCTAATGTATTTGAACGTTATTTCTGTTGTTGTTCACGTATTTAATACGTTTTCTTTGTTCAAATGAATTTTTCAAACGCTTTGTGTGTGTGTGTTTTATTATTATTATTTTCTGTAAACAATAAAAAATTAATTAATAAGAGTGTCTTTTTCCTTTTCGGACAAAAAATTTAGGTAGTGGTGGGTTTTGAAACACTGTCCTTCAGCGACACAGTCCAACGCATTGCCCACTACGCTACCGCCAACACTTAGAAGTTGCGTTCTTAAATTTCATATTATTTATGGCCGTTGTTAACTGATGCTAATATGGCATTTGTAGACACTAGATTATCATGTATCGTACGAAGAACGACGTGTTTTTGTTAATTCTTCAGTGTGCCATTGCTTTGAAATGAAAGCGTGTAAGTTAAAGTAAGAAAATCATCAAATTCGCAACGCAAGATGGAGTATGCCAGAGAGAGTTCTGGGCGAGGAATGTCACGTGACATCTGCGAATGGCCGTTTTTCGTTAATTCAATGGAGGGTGTCAAAACTCCGTTATTTTTGCAAATATGTCTCAAACGATACGAGATATGAAAAAAACATAAGGGAGCTAAGTTGTAGAGTATTTTCTCCTCTACAAATTAGGTTATTCAATTTTAGCGTCAGATGAACGGTTTATATGCAATGAAAATTACATTACAATCGGCCTTTTTTTGGTATTACTAAAGTATTTCTTGTCCGAAATGGACAATTATTATGTCTGTAAAATTTGGTGCCGATCGGTTGAACGCTTCGACCTAAGAAGTGGAAACACGTTACAGCCAGACAGACATCGTCAAATCGCCGTTATTTTTGCAAATATCTCTGCTACAATGCAAGATATGAAAAAAACCATAATAGAGCAAAGTTGTAGAGAATTTTCCCCTCTACCAATTAGGTTATTCAATTTTCGTGTCAGGTGAATGGTTAAGCCGTTATTTTTATTTAAATTTCGAGCTGTCAAAAAACGATCGCAAAGGCCCACTTTTAGTGTTACTACCGTAACCTAAAGTGGGCCAATACGGGAGAACATAGGTTCACCGAAATCCTACCACTACGTGACCACAGGGAGAGCGTAGATTCACCGCTATCATACCACTGCGTGACCTTATTATGACATGTGCATCGCCAGTTTCGAATCTCGATTATGTATATCGATCGAGCTACGTTTGTTCGGGTGCAAGCTCTCTGCTGCAGAGACGCCATCTTTTCTTTCGTAATTTTCATTATCCTCACCTTATAACTCACTTGTTGCTATTTCAAAGTAATGGCACTCTGAAGAGGTACCAAAAACAAGTCGTTCATCGTAAGATTCATTGTAAACTAAACTCAACAAACGCCCTATTGGCGGGTAACTCCTGAAGTTAGTGATAGAGAGGTACAGAAACAGATTAGTTAGCTGTGCATTGTAGCGGTGTGGACAAAGGCAGAAGATGTTGAACTCAAGTTCGTGGGCGGTGATTCGTTTCCTGCTACAGTCTCTCTTTTTTTTTTTTTTTTTTTTTTTTTTTTTTTTTTTTTTTTTCTTTTTTAACTTCAGTAGGAGTTTTCAGACGCTATTATTAAATATAATTTCCACTCTCCGTTATCTCGACTTATTTACATGACCTACGTTTTCAAAATGTTCAAATGTTTGTGAAGCTTATGTGACTTAACTGCGGGGTGATCAGTTCCTAAACTACTTATAAACTAACTTATACTAAAGTCAGCACAGGCATCAATGCCCGAGGGAGGATTCGAACCCCCGACAGGGAGGGGCCTCGCGCATCGGAGCTTGGCGCCTCAATGCGCTCGGCCACTCCGCCGTGGCCAGCTGCTTTTTCTCTTCAGCCCTATATACTGAACATGCCGTGAAATATGGAGCATCGAATTGAAGACATTGTCTCCTGAACTACGTGTACGTAATCTGCGGACACACTGTAATAATAGATGTTGTAAACGTCACGCTCTTACCAGTAACTTTAAAAATTTATAAATTACGTTCTAGACTTCTGTGGCAACAGTCGTTCTTTAATGATAATGAAGTGCCTTGTTTGTTTTAATGTACACGTTCTATACGCACTATTTATGGGATACGGGCGCATTTAACAGAACTCAAGAGCTTTATCTATCGGGTGATCAAAAAGTCAGTATAAATTTGAAAACTTAATAAATCACGGAATAATGTAGATAGACACGTAAAAATTGACACACATGTTTGGAATGACATGGGGTTTTAGTAGAACAGAAAAAAAAGCAACAAAGTATTGCTAGACGCGTGAAAGATCTCTTGCGCGCGTCGTTTGGTGATGATCGTGTGCTCAGCCGCCACTTTCGTCGTGCTTGGCCTCCCAGGTCCCCAGACCTCAGTCCGTGCGATTATTGGCTTTGGGGTTACCTGAAGTCTTAAGTGTATCATGATCGACCGACATCTCTAGGGTTGCTGAAACATATCATCCGACGCCAATGCCTCACCATAACTCCGGACATGCTTTACAGTGCTGTTCACAACATTATTCCTCGACTACAGCTATTGTTGAATGATGGTGAACATATTGAACACTTCCTGTAAAGAACATCATCTTTGCTTTGCCTTAATTTGTTATGCTAATTTTTGCTTTTCTGATCAGATGAATCGCCATCTGTCGGACATTTTTTTTTTTTTTTTTTTAGGTTCTAATATACCAACTATGTGTGTCATTTTTTACCTCTCTATCTACATTATTCCGTGACTTATTAAGTTTTCAAATTTATACTGACTTTTTGCTCACCCGGTATATTCCATAGTCAATGCATGAAAGTATTTGTATCAGCAAGAAATTTACAACTTTCAATATTACTGTGTTTCTGCAGTTTATGTGCAGGTAGATCAAGAGACAATGTTTACAATTCGTTGGTCCATATTTCACGGGATGTTCACTAAATAAATCAAATGCACTTTTAAGAAAAACGCTCGTTCATTTAAAAAGTCGAAATATCGCAGAATTTAATTAATAATAGTACGCCAGGTAAGTAAATCTACCGTTTTTATTCACAGCGCTACAACGGGCACGTGTCTGAGTTTTCTCTGTTTCTGTTTACCATTAATATCGGGACTTACCTGCCAATACTACCTTTGTTGACTCTAGTTTACAATTAATCGTACGGTACTAAGAACGGCGTGTTTATGGTACCTCTTCAGTGTGGCATTACTATGAAATAGCGACTCGCGAGAATACGAAAAGGAAGATGCTGTCTCTGCACGAGAGAACTCGCAGTTGCACCGAACAAAACTCGGAATGTTTGTCAAAAGAGGTCGACTTCGTCATTTCGACGTCACTTCCTTGGCTCGTTGCAGTAGCCTCAAGTCGCTCAGTCGATATACACTATCGAAGATCGAAACTGGGCACTTTACGTCACAATAACGTCACGCAGTAGAACGATGGCGGTGAACCTATGCTCTCCCGTGACGTCACTATGACGTGTACATCCCCAGTTTCGACTTTCGTTATTATTTATTTGTCGTACATCAAAACAGACACATAAGAAAAAAACAGACAATTCACTAATACAACAAACTTTAAGAATTGCAAACAAACATCACTAATATAACAAACTTCAAGAATTGCAAACATCAGGTCTATTAATGTACTCTATCGACTTAGGAGTCGTCTAGGGTCCCATTACAGGCTCTTCTGGGACACTCTTCAACAATATGGCTGATGGTCTGATTCTCACCGCAGTCACACTGGGGGGATGGTTGTTTATCCCCATTAATGCAGGGAGAACGCACATCTACGTTATGGAAACAGGAGAAAAGGCGTATATTAACGAAAATGGTATACCAAGAAAGCTGTCAAAGCCTCTTAAAAGCAGATCTCCTAGATTCAAAGGCATGATCAGCTTCACTGATGATACGAGTGACTTAACGAACATTTTGTCACTTTTTTTTAGCAAGATATAAATAAATGTTAATAACTGAATTTGGTCTTATTAACTTTACTTGTGTAACTGTAACGCTTGTTTCATAGTAAAAGTTGAGTTATTCAAAAATTTCAATTAATTTCACACCCAGTCATTCTGTAGAGGATCTCTTGCATTGTCGATAACTCGACTACAGTGTCACTGAAATCATTCGTTTCAATTTTCTCATGGAATTTACATGTTACCCAACATACCCAATTACCTCATTTGAGACAGCAATAATTATTATGGAACTAAGTCCTCTATGGTCCAGCTACCCCACTCTTCGGGGGTATCTGGGCCCATTGGTAACTTTTTTTTTCCTTTTCCCCGTCTCAAGTTTAAATATAATGCAAATTACATTCTGTTATAACATATTTGTAGGTAGAATGTTGTATTATAAGAAAATATGTTTTAGATGGTAATTTAACGTATTAATACTTCCTAAACTAGTATTAAGTTAGGAACTACGCACACCCGTTGTAAAATCATGGCCCAGAGGCCCCAACTGATATATATATATATATATATATATATATATATATATATATATATATATATATATATATATATGTGTGTGTGTGTGTGTGTGTGTGTGTGTGTGTGTGTGTGTATGTGTGGCGTCAGATACTGAAGGATCAAAAGTGACGAACAAAAGACGCCACACACATATATAACACACAATATTCCGGTCACAGACTCTGATCCTTTCTTATTTCTAGGCCCTTATACTTACGGGAATCAGTTTACAGTAACTACGAGTTTGAGTTCTAGTGGCAGGGTAAAGTTAAGAATTTGTGTCTGACGGGAGGCTTACTTGAGTAATTCCGTGCAGGTGTGATGATCGCTGTGTCCCCAGTGGTGTAGTGGTCAGCGCAACTGCTTAGAAAGTAGGGGACCCGGGTTCTAATCCCGGCTGGGTTCACATTATCAACTTTATCCATTCGCAGTAAATGTCATATTCCGTGAATATGAATAGATTCCTATTTCATTTACCTTAGTCCATTGTCACCTACTGTCTTTTTCTTCCACTTCTTTACCTACTACGGTATTCCAGTCCTCCATCACAATCAAGTCTTCGTCTCCCTTAAGCGTCTGAATATTTTTCTTTACCCCGTCTTACATTTCTTTGTCTACTCATCATCGTCAGAGCTAGTTGGGAATAAGGTAAAGCAGTCAACAATCCGAAGATTGGTTTGAACACCACAGTGCTTTACTAGGCATGGTCCTATTTGGAGGTGGTATGCCGTTGCCTTCCTCCGACGTTCGAACTGACTTACCCAGCCAGTTGTAGGGGGAATTACAGTTTAACGTGGTTTCCGAACCACAGCGCTACTCGATATTTTTCACATCAGCAACACTGCCACAGGTGAAAGAAGTGGAAAGTGTCAGGTAAAAATCCTAGGACCTGGCGGGGATCGAACCCATGCCATTTGGATTTATAGTCTGGAAATATAAACTTCATATCTGTCTTGACTACCATAATGCGATCACTTTGCTGCTCATGGTCGTTTACTCCCGTTTTCTTATTCATTACTAGCTGAAAACCCGGCGTTGCCCGGGTATTTATTTATTTGTTCCTGCCTTGAGTTAGTACTTCTCCTATGCCTTCTCTCTGTCCATTTCCTTCTTTCTGAAGACATTATTGAAGACTATATAAGAAACTAAGTTTAAATAACAATTAAATTAATGTAATTAATTTCACTCATTTTTGAGGAAATGTCGCTGATAAAGCGGAACTGAAAAATATTCCTATCAGACTTCCTATAAACTTACCGTTTATCAGGATAGTAAGTAGTGTAGATCAAATCACACGTAAAGATGCACTCGTTTCGAAGAATCCAATCACGAAATTCAACACTAGTGATTGTAATAATATCACAGATCGATCACTTGATGTAATGCCGGAAACGTCAAATCGATTTTTTTTTTTTTAAAGAGATGTATTAAAAGAAATTTCTTTTTCCCGCTTTATTTATTTATTCTTATATTTCCTTATCCGTATTCTGTGGCATCACGTTTCGCTGTATGTAACCTCCTTGCTATAGAGTCGCAAACGTCATCGCTGACGTTCAGTCCGATCTTGTATTTTATATACACCGATAACTTTCCATCCCAACATACTCCAATCTTTTACCATTATCAACCCTCAACCAACAATGCAACCAATAAAACCATTTTCAAAGAGTAATTATTGTTCCGCATTTCGCGTTATATTCTTCAAATTACTAAATATCTATCAGATCGCTATAAAACCGTGACTAAAACCTTCCTCAGGTATAAATTAGTAACTGTACAAATATTTAAGTCTCTGCGTCTTGTCGTTCGCACGTGATAAGCGTACACCGAACAGACATTCACATTTATAGATATAGATTAGACCTACACCCAACTGATTTTGTATTTATAATCCTGTATTTCCTTTCTGACCAGATATCCTATTTATCTTTCCGCCAAACTTCACTAATCCCTACCATATCTAACTTCGCCACACCATTTCTCTTTTCAAATATTCCAACTTACCTACCCAATTAAGAGATCTAACTATCCACCTTCCGGTCCGTAGAATGCCAATGACGCTTTTTTCCTGATAACTACATCCTCCACCCCCATGAACCACAGACATTGCCGAGGTGGGGTGGCTTGCGTGCCTCAACGATGCAGATAGCCGTACCGTAGGTGCAACCACAGCGGAGGGGTAACTGTGGAGAGGCCAGACAAACGTGTGGTTCCTGAAGAGGGGCAGCAGCCTTTTCAGTAGTTACAGGGGCAACAGTCTGGATGATTGACTGAGCTGGCCTTGTAACATCAGCTAATGTGGCTTTGCCGCACAGTTACTGCGAACGGCTGAAAGCAAGGGGAAACTACAGCCGTTACCCTTCCCGAGGACATGCAGCTCTACTGTATGAACATATGATGATGGCATCCTCCCGGGTAAAATATTCCGGAGGTAAAATAGTCCCCATTCGGATCTCCGGGCGGGGACTACTCAGGAGGATGTTGTCATCAGGAAAGACAATACTGGCATTCTACGGATCGGAGCGTGGAATGTTAGATCCCTTAATTGGGTAGGAAAATTAGAAAATTTAAAACGGGAAATGGATAGGTGGAAGTTAGATATAGTGGGGATTAGTGAAGTTCGGTGGCAGGATGAACAGGATTTCTGGTCAGGTGAGTACAGGATTATAAATACAAAATCAGTTGGGGGTATCACAGGAGTAGGACTGATAATGAATAAGAAAATAGGAATGCGGGTAAACTACTATGAGCAGCACAGTGATCGCATTATCATTGTCAAGATAGATACGAAGCCAACACCGACAACAGTAGTACAGGTTTATATGCCTACTAGCTCTGCCGATGATGAGGAGATTGAAGAAATGTATGAGGAGTTAAAGGAAATTATTCAGACAATTAAGGGAGAGGAAAACTTAATTGTGATGGGAGACTGGGATTCGGTAGTAGGAAAAGGAAGAGAAGGAAAAATAATAGGTGAATATGGACTGGGCAGGAGGAATGAAAGAGGAAGTCGCCTGGTAGAATTTTGCACGGAACATGATTTAATCGTAACCAACACGTGGTTTAAGAATCACAAAAGAAGGTTGTATACGTGGAAGAGACCAGGAGACACCGGAAGGTATCAGATAGATTTTATAATGGTAAGACATAGGTACCGGAACCAGGTTATAAACTGCAGGACATATCCAGGGGCAGATATAGACTCTGACCATAACTTGTTAGTCATGAATTGTAGGCTGAAGCTGAAAAAACTGCAGAAAGGTAGGAAAATAAAGAGATGGGACTTAGATAAATTGAAGGAAAGTGAAGTTCTGGAGAATTTCAGAGGGAGATTTAGGCAACAATTGACAGAAACAGGGGGAAATAAAACAGTAGAAGAGGAATGGGTAGCATTGAGAGATGAAATAGTGAAGGCAGCAGAGGACAAAATAGGTAGAAAGGCAAGATCTACAAAAAGTCCTTGGATATCACAGGAAATACTAAATTTAATTGATGAAAGGAGAAAATATAAAAATGCAGTAAATGAAACAGGCAAAATGGAGTACAGACGACTAAGAAATAAGATTGACAGGAAGTGCAAAATGGCTAAGCAGGAGTGGCTAGAAGCCAAATGCAAATCTGTAGAAGAATGTATAAGAAGGGGAAAAGTAGATACCGCCTACAGGAAAATAAAAGAAACATTTGGGGACAAGAAAAGCAATTCTACGAATATCAAGAACTCAGATGGGAAACCAGTTCTCAGCAAAGAAGGGAAAACTGAAAGATGGAAAGAATACATAGAGCAACTCTACAAAGGAAATGAACTTAGAGACGATGTTGTAGGAAGGGAAGAGGAAGTAGATCAAGATGAAATAGGAGATACTATACTGAGAGATGAATTTGACAGAGCCTTGAAAGACCTAGGTCGGAACAAGGCCCCAGGAGTAGATGACATACCCTCAGAACTACTAAAGTCTCTGGGAGAGCCAGCCATGACAAGACTATTTGAACTGGTGAGTAGGATGTATGAGACAGGCGAAATGCCCTCAGACTTTAAGAAAAATGTAATAATCCCCATTCCAAAGAAATCAGGCGCAGACAGGTGTGAAAATTACAGAACCATCAGTTTGATAAGTCATGGTTGCAAAATTTTAACACGAATTATCCACAGGAGAATGGAAAAACTGGTAGAAGCTGACCTCGGGGAAGATCAGTTTGGATTCAGGAGGAACGTAGGAACCCGGGAGGTAATACTCACTTTACGTCTTATCTTAGAAGATAGATTAAGGAAAGGCAAACCGACATTTTTAGCTTTTGTAGATTTGGAGAAAGCATTTGACAATGTTGACTAGAATACACTATTTCAAAATCTGAAGTCGGCAGGGGTAAAATACAGGGAAAGGAGAGTTATTTACAACTTGTACAAAAGCCAGACCGCAGTTATTAGACTCGAAGGGCATGAAAGGGAAGCATCAGTTGGGAAGGGAGTAAGACAGGGCTGTAGCCTTTCTCCGATGCTATTCAATTTGTACATCGAGCAGGCGATGAAGGAAAGCAAGGAAAAATTTGGAATAGGGATTAAAGTTCAGGGGGAAGAAATAAAAACATTGCGTTTTGCTGACGACATTGTAATTCTGTCAGAGACAGCAAAGGACCTGGAAGAGCAGTTGAATGGAATGGACAGCGTGTTGAAGAGAGCGTATAAAATGAACATTAACAAGAGCAAAACAAAAATAATGGAATGCGGTCTTAGAAAGTCAGGCGATGCTGAAGGAATTAGATTAGGTAACGAAACAATGAAGGTGGTAGATGAGTTTTGTTACTTGGGTAGTAAAATAACATGCGATGGTCGCAGTACAGAGGATATAAAATGCAGAATGGCAATGGGAAGAAAAGCATTTTTGAAAAAGAGAAATTTGTTAACATCGAATATTAATTTAAGTGTAGGGAAGTCTTTTCTGAAGGCGTTTGTGTGGAGTGTTGCCTTGTACGGGAGTGAAACATGGACGATAAGCAATGCGGACAGGAAAAGAATAGAGGCTTTTGAAATGTGGTGCTACAGAAGAATGCTGAAGATCAGGTGGGTAGATCGCATAACTAATGAAGAGGTACTGGACAGAATTGGTGAGAAAAGGAATTTTTGGCATACCCTGACTAAAAGAAGGGATCGCTTGGTAGGACACATTCTTAGACATCGGGGAATTGTAAATTTAGCATTGGAGGGAAGTGTGTGGGGTAAAAATCGCAGAGGGAGACCAAGAGACGCGTATAGTAAGCAGATTCAAGTGGATGTGGGTTGCCGTTCTTATGAGGAGATGAAAAGGCTTGCTCAGGATAGGGTATTATGGAGAGCTGCATCAAACCAGTCTCCGGACTGAAGACCATAACAACAACAAAACTACATCCTCTTGAGTAGTCCCCACCCGGTTGTTCGAATGGGAGACTCTTTTACCTCCGAAATGTTTTACCCAGGAAGACGCCATCATCATCTTTATAAAGCATAGTGTCCGTGTATTTGTAGGTTTCTGTGTTTGTGTGTAAGTATTGCTTATACATCAACAATTTTGTTCCAATCTTTATGAAATTAACTTTAGCTTCAAACCATGAGGACGGTCGCCATAAGTGTAAGGATCGCGTACGACATAGAATTCACGAATTGTGAAGTCATAAACAATAAAAGCGCGAAACATTCTGTATCAAACAACAATGTTGCACATTTCCTCCTTAATCACTGCACCTCTTTTAACCAATATTCCTTACCGTGAGGCAACAGTTGCTGTAAGGGTTCAGAAGATATAATAACATAAACAATAGCAGTTGCAAGAAACTGCCACATAATGCGATGAGACTTTATTGTTACACTATGTGAAAATTGTGACTTGCAACAAACTTTAAACATAATTTCAAACGTTTATTATACTTTTTGTCGCTTACAACCACAGGTAAATGAAGAAAAGAAAAAAGTTTCTCGGTTACTAATTTCCCGTTGCTGATGGAGCAAAAAAAAAAAAAAAAAAAAAAAAAAAAAAAAAAAAAAAAAAAAAAAAAAAAAAAAAAAAAGGTCAAATGCTTGTATAGTCTATGGGATTTAACTACGGGATCATCAGTCCCTAAACTTACAAACTACTTATGAACTAACTAAGACTAAGGACGGCACAAATATCCATGCCCGAGGAGGGATTCGAACCCCCGACCGTAGTGGCCGTGCAGACCGTGACTGAAGCGCCTCAGTCCCCTCGGCCACAGCGGCCGGCGGAATAAGACTATGACATTCGGAATGACGTTACAATTTTTAATTTCTGCACTACAAATTGTACTATATCACCTACATCTATTTGCTCTTAAATTTCTATATAACTGCCTTCTAGTTTATTTTCCTTGTACAACCCATATTCGTTACATCTTTCCTCCACTAGCAACAAAACATTCATACCTGGTCAGCTATATAGTGCTTCCATGATGTACCCGATGCAGTAAATGACACTATCATGCTTCTCACCTTTCCAGAAAATAACTAATAATGCAAAGGACGAATACTAATGTAAACAAACTAATGTAACTGTCCAAATGATTCAGTAGCACTCTGTACTTTATAATTTCTAGGACGAGCTACTATAATATGTAACATTATGTATACAATCAACTATATACACTACGGTTGTCCGTCCTTTTTTAGAGTATAGCTGCCCAGTGTGGGATCCCTACCAGGTGGGTTTGACGGAGGACATTGAAAGAGTCCAAAGAAGGGCAGCTCGTTTTGTATTGCCACGATACAGGGGAGACAGCGTTACGGAAATGATACAGGATCTGGGATGGAAATCATTGCAACAACGGCGCTTATCGCTGCGGCGTGGGCTACTTACGAAACTCCAATCGCCAAGATTCTCTTCCGAATGCGAAAATATATTGTTGACTCCCACTTACTTCTAGGTAGAAATGATCATCAGAATAAAATACGAGAAACTAGAGCTTTAACGGAGAGTTTCAGATGTTCTTTCTTCCCGCGCGCTATTCGAGAATGAAATGGGAGTTATTGTTGTTGTTGTGGTCTTCAGTCCTCAGACTGGTTTAATGCAGCTCTCCACGTTACTCTGTCCTGTGCAAGTCTTTTCATCTGAGAATACGTTCGGCAACCTACATTCTTTTGAATCTGCTTACTGTATTCGTCCCTCGATCTCCCTCTACGATTTTTACCCCACACGCTCCCTTCTAATACTAAGTTGACAGTTCCTAGATGTCTCAGAATGTGTCCAACTAATCTGTCCCTTCTCTTTGTCAGGATATGCCAGAAACTCATTTTCTCCCCTATTCGGGTTAAGCACCTCCTCATTAGTTACGTGATCTACCCATCTAATCCTCATAATTCGTCTGTAGCACCACGTTTCAAAAGCTTCTATCATCTTTTTATCTGAACTCCTTATCGTCCACGTTTCACTCCCATAAAATGCTACACTCCAGACAAATGCTTTCAGAAAGGACTTCCTAAAATTTAAATTAACACTGGATGTTAACAAGTTTCGCTTCTTTAGAAGCGCTTTTCTCCCCTAGCCATTCTGCATTTTATATCTTCTTTACTTCGGTCATTAGAAGTTATCTTGCTACCCAAAGAACAAATTCATCGACTACTTTTATTGTCTCATTACCTAATTAATTCCTTCAGCATCGCCTGAATTTCTGACATTCCATTCCATTACCCTCGTTTTACTCTTGTTAATATTTATCTTATATCTTCCTTTCAAGACACTGTCCATCCCATTCAATTGCTCTTCCAGATCTTTCCGGTCTCTGACAGAATTACTACATCATCGGCAAACCGCAATGTGTTTTTTTTTTTTTTTTTTTTTTCTCCCTGCACTTTAATGCCCTCTCCAAATTTTTCCTTCCATTCATTCACTGCCTTCTCAATGTACAGATTGAACAACATTGGGGAAAGGCTACAACCCTGTCTTACTCCCTTCCCAAACTCTACGTCCCTTTCTTGCCCTTCGACTCTAATAACCGCTGTCTGGTTTTTGTATAGGTTGAATATAACTCTTCGCTTCCTATATTTTACCCCTGACAGCATTAGAATTTGGAAGAGTGAATTCCAGTCGACATTGTCAAAGGCTTTCTCCAAATCGACAAACCCTAAAAACGTAGGTTTCCCTTTCCTTAGCCTATCTTCTAAGATAAGTCGTAATGTGAGTATTGCCTCCCGTGTTCCTACATTCCTCCTAAATCCAAACTGATCCTTCCCGAGCTCGGAATGGGAGATAAGTAGTATAAAGATGGTTCGTGAACTATCTACCAGGTACTTAAATGTGATTTGCAGAGTATACCATGTTGATGTAAGTGTAGTTGTATAAACGACTTTGTGGTATAATGTTGATCAATTAAAGATAATGGAAAGAATAAGGTATGTAGGTGATCAGCTATACTACGTATTAAAGGTTTAATATACAAGCCTCTTAGTCTTCTGCTATCTTCCTGTCTTATTTATTAGCCGTTTGTTATCCATTTCACCTGCTGTATTTGTTGCACTTTTAGTTTCTTCTTCTTTCAGCAATTAAATTCAATATCCTTTGATGAGTTTAATAAGAACCAAAAAAGCCTACTGCGAACGAAATATGCACAAATGATAATTTGCTACGACTTTTTCTGTGATATTATTTCAACACAGTGAGACGTTATAACAGGTAACTATTCATTTAATCGTAAAAAACCATTTCTGTCGCGTTAATATTGTCGCCATACAAGGGTGTGGCAATAAAATGTAAATTCAGCCAGCCTTCTGTTAGGGGTTGCAGCGACCACCACGTAGTTCCGCCGCCCGCCCACAGATGGCAGGGCGGTGGTGTTGCGGGCATGGAAGCCGTCTCTTCGCCACTTGGCGAGTTCAGCCTCTGATTTTCCGTCGCTGTAAAAAAATCTATCTTGACGACCCCCTGTTACCGAAATTGCCGCTTTCTCAGTTAGCGATCTCCAAGAAAACCTATTCTCTTGCTGGGGTGGTTAGTTCGTTTTGGCGTCTGTATCGGTAAATAATTGTAGATCGTTTTCGTGAGTTAATTTTATCTACTCAGTCTTTTTTGGGGCCTGGAATGTTACCAGCCGCCAGAAAGCGATAGAGAACATACTGTTCTTCATTTTCAGTTAGCCAGTCTACACATTAGCAGATTCTCAAAAGTGGGATAGAATGTTCCTAATGCAAGAGAACTGACCAACAGAATTACAGGCCAATATCGTTGACATCAGTTTCGTGTAGAATTTTGGAACATATTCTCACTTCGAATATAGTAACTTTCCTTGAAACAGAAAAGCTTCTTTCTGTGGATCAGCACGGGTTTCGGAAACATCGTTCATGTGAAACACAGCTTGCCCTTTTCTCACATGCGAGCCATGGATGAGAGGCAACATGTGGATTGTGTTTTTCTCGACTTCAAAAAGGCGTTCGACGCGGTGCCACACTGCAGACTGCTAACGAGGATACGAGCTTATGGAATAGGTTCACAGATTTGTGACTGGCTGGAAGACTTCCTAAGTAATAGAACGCAGTACGTTGTTCTCGACAGCGAGTGTTCATCAGAGACGAGTGTATCGTCAGGCGTGCCCCAGGGGAGTGTGATAGGACCGCTATTATTTTCTATCTATATAAATGATCTGATGCACAGAGTAAGTTGTAATTTGCGGCTGTTTGCTGATGATGCTGTGGTGTATTGCAGCGTGTCGTCTTTAATTGACTTTAATAGCATACAGGATGACTTAGACAAAATTTCTAGTTGGTGCGAAGAATGGCAGCTAGCTCTCAATGTAGAAAAATGTAAGGTGATCCGCATGAGTAGAAAAAGCAGTCCCATAATATTCGAATACAGCATTAGTAGTGAGCTTCTTGATGCTGTCGCGTCGTTCAAATATCTAGGCGTAACATTGCAGAGCGATATGAAATGGAACGAGCATGTAAGGACAGTTGTGAGTAAGGCGGACAGCCGACTTCGGTTTATTGGGAGAATTTTGGGAAGATGTACTTCACCTGAAAAGGAGACCGCGTATAAAACGCTTGTACGACCACGTCTTGAGTACTGTTCAAGTGTTTGGGACCCACACCAGACCAGTTTAAAGGAAGACATAGAGGCGGTTCAGAGACGAGCGGCTAGGATTGTTACCGGTAGGTTCGACCAATGCGCGAGTGTCACGGAAATGCTCCGGCAACTCAATTGGGGATCGTTGGAGGAAAGACGACGTTCTTTTCGTGAATTTCTGTTGAGGAAATTTAGAGGGCCGGAATTTGAAGCTGAGTGTAGCACGATCTTGCTGCCGCCTACTTACATTTCGCGTAGTGATCACAAAGACAAAATAAGAGAAATTAGGGTTCGTACGGAGGCATATAGGCATTCTTTTTTTCCTCGTTCTTTTTGGGACTGGAATAGGAAAGGAAATGCCTAGTAGTGGTACATTGTACCCTCCGTGGATTGCGGAGTATGTATGTAGATGTAGATGTCTATTAAATTCAAAGCGCTTGTGAACTACGATGAAATGAATGTCTCTAGTTGTTAATAGAACCATATATTCCTGCAGAAATGTACACTCTCTTTTAAGTAAATAGTTGCTACCCAAACAGTACTCTAACAAGGTACGTTCGCCAAGCGAAGTGACCAAAAAATACCTTTATTGTAGTGGTTGTGAAGCAGTCAAAATGCTCAGTGCTATAGTAGCCCTTTTTTTATTGTACAAAAGTAGTGACATCTCTGTATATTAAAACCGTACACAGTCGCAAATAATTCTTCTTACAGTACACAACAGAATTCTTTTATTATTATTATTATTCATATAAATATTTCGTAAAATTTTGACTAGTAGAATTTATTAAACCGCAAACCCGAAAAGATTACGAGTGCTGTACTGTCCCTAATCTAATCTCCCGTAACTTGCTATTAACACTATCTTCCTGAAACAAGGTACAGTTTCATCCTCATACTTAATAAGTGGAGTGCGGTAATACTAACCCTGTAACTCAAGTCTGAGAGGCATTTAATCTATAACGTTTTTTATACACTCGGAAAACTAATTTCGTTTCTCTTTTTTATTTGTGGCATTTTGCTCTGATTATTGGCAACAGTGTACCGCTCTTATCTTTCGACCAATTTTTGTTTATGGGAGCAAAAGCTGGATGGATACAGGTTGTCTTATTAATGATGTTGAGGTTACAGATATGAAATAGGAAGGATGAGTGTAGGTACTAATAGATGAGAACAATGGCAGGAGGGTGTCCATAATGAGGAAATCGAAGAAACACTGGGAATGAACACCATAGATGAAGCAGTTAGATCGAACAGACTGAGATGGTGGGGTCATGTTACACGCATGGGAGAAGCAAGGTTACCTAAGAGACTCATGAGCTCGGCAGCAGAGGGTAAGAGGAGTCGAGGTAGACCACGAAGAAAATACTTAGATTCGGTGAAGAATGATTATGATCTAACAGGCTTAACATCAGTTGAGGCATCAGTGTTAGCATTGAATAGGGGATCATGGAGGAATTTTATCAGAGGTACTATGCTCCAGACTGAAGGCGGAAAGGCATAATCAGTCTCTGATGATTATTATTATTATTTCTGAATTCAATGAAATAGTCATAAAAACTTTTTTCATGTCATTGGCCAGGTTTAGGTGCTTTTTTCATTCTTTTTCTTCTTTTCTTTTTTTTTCTGCGAACTATTAGAGAATGGATCTAGAGAAAAATATCATAAAAATGGTTCGATGAACCCTCTGCCATGCATTTCAATGTGACTTGCAGAGTATCTATGTATATGTAATACGGACTTAAATCTAAAATTTCTGTTTTGTAGCATTAACCTTGTGAGGGCTGAAGGTTGTGGACAGTTGTACAATTCTTCGAAAGTGTGGCTGTTTGGTAGCTTTAGTCTTGTGTTTGTGGTATGTTACGCCCAGTTGTGCAAGCCTTACTAGCCGGCCGCGGTGGCCGAGGGGACTGAGGCGCTTCAGTCACGGTCTGCACGGCCACTACGGTCGGGGGTTCGAATCCCCCCTCGGGCATGGATATTTGTGCCGTCCTAGTTCGTAAGTAGTTTGTAAGTTTAGGGACTGATGACCCCGTAGTTAAGTCCCATAAGCTTTACAAACATTTGAACATTTTTTAAGCCTTGCTAATTGACTCTGTGGCAGGAGCACATCCTGTGGTATTCATCTGGTATATGCGAGAGTAGCGGAAACTAGCTTTCCTAAACTCAACTGTATTCTACCAGTGGTTACTCGCCTTCGGTATTGGACATATTAGGTAGTAATTGATTAAAACACTTTTACTTTCTAATCATCGCCAGTTCCTCTTTGCGAACACCTTCTGTCACTCTGGAGAGAGAATTCATGTGTACGAGTCATTGTAAGGATAACCAAGTAGTTAGCATGTGTTCAACGAACACACCTCAGAAAGTAAATTTTTGCACCGTGTACATACTCTGGCGATTGGTGGAGGAGAGGATACGGAACATTAATTTCTTGTAATATTTTCTGTGTTGTACAACAGTCCACGTTTTCATTTTCATTACTGTTTTTTATTTATTTATTTTATGGTTTTCATTGGACCACTTAAGTCATTATTGCAAAGGTTATTACTCTTTGTTATTATGCTTTAACGAAATTTAGTTCAAAAATAATTAAACATGACAATTTAATAATACAGTGCTTATTTATTTATTACTTTTTTTATTTATTATTTTTATGGCCAACATAAATATTATGAATTACGTTCTTTTTTTTTTTTTTTTGGCCCATTACTTTTTCATTCTTTCAGATCGTGCTCTTCTCTCCTCATCCGAAATCACCCTTCCCAGTCTCTGTTTGTTAATTTTTATTGGTAGTGTGACGTGTTTGTCCTGAAGTATCTTGAGTGTGTCTGTCTTGTTTTTCAAATCTTCCATCGTTATCTGTAGTTTCATCATGTCTTCTTTGATTTCTGTGATCCATCTTATGTTGCTCTTGCTGTTCCATAACTTTTCAATTATCTTCCTGCTGATTCTATTTTCTGATGTGCTCATCAGATGTCCTAGGAAAGAGATCCGTTTCTTTTTCATTGTACTTGTCACTGGTTCTACTTCTTTATAAACAGTTTCATTTTAAGCTATTCTCCAAATCCCGTCTATGTGGTATTTCTTATTTATACAAGTTCTTACTATCCTCCTTTCTATTTTGAGTAGCTTGTCTATTGCTACAGTGTTGGTTGTTTTAAATATAGTTTCGCTAGCATATGTTATTTGTGGCTGTGTGTTACTATGAAAGAATAAAAATTTGCTCTTAAGTCAACACTGCGCGTTTTATGTTTGTGTATTCTGTGTAATACTTTCTAGGGTCTATTTTAAATTTTATTTGGCCTAATGAAAGAGACCGTTATAGGCGCCTGAAATGCACTATTAACGACCTAAAATTCCGAGGCTAGATGCATGAAATCAGTAGCTATTTGCCCCTGTTACGTCCTACAGCTGTGAAACAGTTGTGTACGCCGGGTTGCCTTTCGAAAGGATAATAGGCGTCCGATTTTCGATTTTCTCCGATTTTTCAGCTGTTCCTTTGGGTTTTCTCTGTTCTGTTTTTTCTAAAGCACACCTGTAATAAAGCCAACAATTAAACAGGAATATTCGAATCATCCAAGCACTTCCGAGTTTTATCGAGACCAATGCACAGCTATTAATTTTTACTAGTATCGTCCAGTTGTGTTTGCAATGGTCACTGGGGGTTTTTACGTATCATGTCGGCGGCCTCGCATGATTATCTTCGCAACATCAACATCACGATAGAAAATCTTTGCCCATTTGTTCGAACCACATAGAATGACTCGATTAGTGTATCGTACAGACCATGAAGTAAAGAAATAATGCTGTTTTAAATCCCGATTTGAATTCCCTTTATTCCTTTTCTCCCATGTCTTCACAATTTTGTCCAGAACCATGTTAAATGAAAGGGGAAAAGTCCATCTCCTTGGCGAATCCCAGCACGGATGTGAAATGATTCTGACGTTCCTCCCATCAATGTAACCTTGTTTAGCAATCAATCCTGAATTTCTGTAAAATATGGATTAGTGTTTGCCTATCAGTTGAATCATAAGCCTTTATAAGTCCAGAAAACTAACTCAGTATTTATGAACTTTCTTCAGGTTCCATATTTGTTCTATGCAAGATCGACCTTTACGAAATCCTGACTATACTGTCCTATTAAAAAGTCTGCCTGTTCTTCTACCCGACGTGTCAGGGTTTTTGAAAGGCCCTTGTATGCTACTGGCAGGAGAGAAATTCCCCTGTAATTGTTGTGGTCAGTTTTGTCACCTTATTTATGAAGAGACCGAATTAATGCACACGTCTACTCTATAGGTAGTTGATCGCTTTCCCAACTGTCTAATATGTAAAGCAGTCTCCGTATATTTGTACGAGTTGAATACAAATCTACAGTTTTGATCCAATCTTTATGAAATTGTGTACACGTAAGCTTCAATCCATGAGGACGGTCGCCGTAAGTGTAAGAATCACATACGATATATAGTTCACAAGATATGACGTTATAAACAACGAGATGCGCGAAAAACTGCTGCATTTTGCGACAATGCTGTTCATTATCTCCTAAACCATTGGACCGATTTCAACCAAATACGGTACACACATTCCTAACTGTGAGGTAACAATTACTGCATTGTTAAGAATCACATACGGCACATGGTTCAAAAGATAATACGTCATAACCAATAGAAATCGCAAAAAATGCCATATAATGCGGCGAGACTTTAGAAGTACATTGTATGAGAATGAGACTACTTAGCGACTTTCAACAGACTTTAAACATAATTTCAAACCTTTATTAAACTTTTTCTCGCTGACAACGATACAAAAATGATGAAAGCAAAAAGGTTTCTCGCTTACTACTTTTCTGCTGTTTATGGAGTAATACTACGCATTCGGTTTGACGTTAAAATTTATAATTTGAACACTAAAATCTGTAGCTGCAGGAAATTTGACAGACAGTATACACACATATAGTTGAATGTACTTTCTAAATTGATCCACAGTATGACTCGTAGTTCATGAGATATGAGAGCATAAACGGTAACGTTCCGCTGTTCATGGACTAAACCTATGGCATTCGGTATGACGTTACAATTTATAATTTCTACACTACAAATTGCAGCTGCAGGAAATTTTACAGACATTATATACGCATATAGTTGGGTTTATCTTGTAAATTGTATCACAGTACGACACATAGTTCATGAGATATGAGCACGTAAACAGTAACGTTCAGCCGCGGTGGCCGAGGGGACTGAGGCGCTTCAGTCACGGTCAGCACGGCCACTACGGTCGGGAGTTTGAATTCCCCCTCGGGCATGGATATTTGTGCCGTCCTAGTTCGTAAGTAGTTCATAAGTAGTTTGTAAGTTTAGGGACTGATGACCCCGTAGTTAAGTCCCATAAGCTTTACAAACATTTGAACATTTTTTAGTAACGTTCATGGAAAACTGCCCGATCACCGCCAAGTTCTATTCTATTACTCCTTTAGTACTAATTGTATTCCCAAGAGATTTTACAGGCATACCGCTTTTATACAAATGAATATATACCTGAAAATATGGCAGGAGTAAATAAATAAATACCCGGGCAACTCCGAGTTTTCAGCTAGTTTCTTATATAAGGGGGTTGAAACTTGAATAGTGGCAACACTGAGCAATGGGATCTAGTACTGTCGCTGACAGCACACACCTACCTTACGTCCGAGCAAATGGACTCGCCCGTCCCACGAGACCGGCGTGCGCACAACCGAGGGAAACACAGACACTTGTGAGCGAGCGGTCTAACGTAAAGCTGTCACTATGTTTTAGGAACAGGAACAACGGAGTTGGATCACGATTGAATGTGCCAGAGGTCGTTCAGCACGACAGTGTCATGAGAAAGTGGCCGGCGAACTGTAGTAGTCATACATCGGGCCAGTCGTCCTAGCGTCTCTGAAGAAGTGCATAACGTTCCCGCGATAGTGAACATTGATCGACGCCGGACGATTTGAGAGCTCTCCCACGAAACCGAATTGGCGTATACGACTGTGCTTCGCATCCTGAAGGAACACCTGGGCATACAAAAGATTGCATCAGGATGGGTTCCATATGAACTGACGGAAATGCAGAGATGGAGCGCTACGACGCTGTTTAGACGCACTTGGAGAGCTATGGGCGCGAAGGAGAGGCTTTCTTACCCCGTATCGTAACAATGGATGAGACATGGGCCACATCGTAAGAGAGAAAAGTATAATAATAATAATAATAATTACGTGTGGCTCATTGGTCTGGTGCAAGTCTTTCAACTGGACGCAACTTCGGCGACTTGCGTGTCCCTAGCCTACCCCAAATATCCAAACAGGGAATGGGGACCTACAGCTTAACGTGGAATCCGAACCACGTGTCGTTTGTGGCGACTCCTCACATCGTTGAGAGGAGAATGAACTGAAACGCCAATCCAACGAATGGCGTCATTACAGTTCGCCGCGAAGTTCGAACAACTTAGACTGGAGAGAACACACAGAAAATATTGTGGGGAAGGCGAACCAAACATTACGTTTCATTGGCAGAACGCTTCGAAGATGCACCAGCTCCACCAAAGAGACTGCCTACATCACACTTGTGCGTCCTCTCCTGGAGTACTGTTGCCCCTTGTGGGACCCTCACCAGGTGGGACTGACGGAAGACATTGAGAAGGTTCAGAGAAGGGCAGATCGTTTTGTTTTATCACATTACGGGGGGAAAGCGTCACGTAAATGTTGCACGAATTGGGGTGGAAATCATTAAAAGAAAGACGTTATTCATTGCGGCGTGATCTTGTTTGCGAAGTTTCAATCACCGAGTTTTACTTCTGAATGTGAAAATATTTTGCTAGCACCCATCTACTTAGGGAGACATGACCATCCCAATAAAACAACAGAAATTAGATCGAAAACGGAACGATTTACATGTTCTTTCTTCCCGCGCGCTATTAGAGGATGGAACGGTAGAGAAAAGTTATGAAAGTTGTTAATGAACCCTCTGCCAAGCACTTAATTGTGATTTGCAGAGTATCTGTGTAGATGTAGATGTAGATGTAGATGAAGCTGCGTCAGAGCCCCAGTGTGGTGACGTTATGGTGATTCTCGTGTACGACTGTGGTGGTGTTATCCTAACTCATTACGTTTCTCCACGCAGACCGTCAATGCACAGTAGTACTGTTCGTTTTTGGAGCATCACCTGCGACCTGCTTTGCGAAAGAAGCGGCGACACTTTCTGTGGAATCCACCATCATTTTGAACGACAATACTCGGGCGCATATACCGCAAGTTGCGGCTGCTCTTCGGTCGATGCGACTGGGAAGTACTGTACCAGCCACCATAGTATTATACCGTTCACCATACTCCCGGGACAAAAGGCCTTGTGACTTTGATTTGATTCTAAGGATGAAGGAACTACGTCGTGGCATTCGCTTCAGAGCTGTTCCGCAGCGCGGCGTTTCGGCGCTGACCGGAGCATCTTCAGGAGCGTCTGCCGCGCTTCCCACGCCTTGTCGCGACCCGACAGACCCCGGGGTTCGACCCCACCGCCCCCAGCCGTCGCTTATCTGGCAGCGAACGGTCGATGTTCGTTACCGCCGCATCGCCCGTGCGTCTTCGTATTATCCTGTGGCCTCTGAAACCAGATAAAACAGCGTCTGGCCAGCTCATCGGAAGAGCTCCGACATGCAAAACTGGAGCAAAAGAAAAAGACTGCACTCACCAGATTTCACAATTCGACGTCTGCTGGCAAGCTTTTTTTCGCCACTGTGCGATAAACACTTTTTGTCTGTATGCTAGTTCTGCACGTTAACGATTTGCAAAAGGACCAAAAAAAAAAAAAAAAAAAAAAAAAAATCTGTCCCTACTTTTCAGCTTACGCCGACCGCGGTGGCCGAGGGGACTGAGGCGCTCCAGTCACGGTCTGCACGGCCACTACGATCGGAGATTCGAATCCCCTCTCGGGCATGGATATTTGTGCCGTACTTAGTCTTAGCTAGTTGATAAGTAGTTTGTAAGCTTAGGGACTGATGACCCCGTAGTTAAGTCCCATAGGTTCTACAAACATTTGAACATTTTTCAGCTTACAACGCTGTTTGGAATCAAGTCGTATTATAACCACAGGCAGTAGACGTAATAAGAAACGGTCATGTTGTGAGGTTTCTGTTTTTATGTATTATGCAAAATTCTACATAAGATGCCCTTTGTAAACATTGTTCTTCATTTGACATTTCACTGAGACAGTCGATATTTATTACACATGCATGTAACAAGTACGTAGTAACATCTGTGAGCAGCTATGCTGCCTGTAATCTACATCTACAACATCTACAACCACACTCCGCAATCCACCTGACGGTGTGTGGCGGAGGATACTTTGAGTACCACTATCAATTTTCCCTCCTATTCCAGTCACGAATTGTTCGCGGAAAGGAGGATTGTCGGCATGCCTCTGTGTGAGCTCTAATATCTCTGATTTTATTCTCACGGTCTCTTCGCGAGATATACGTAGGAGGGAGCAATATACTGCTAGACTCCTCGGTAAAGGTATGTTGTCGAAACTTCGACAAAAGCCCGTACCGAGCGACAGAGCGTCTCTCCTGCAGAGTCTTCCACTGGAGTTTATCTATCAGCTCCGTAACGTTTTCACGATTACCAAATGATCCTGTAACGAAGCGCGCTGCTCTCCGTTGGATCTTCTCCACGAGTTTGTGACACTTGCGGGGAGTGACACTTGCGGGGAAAGGGAATGTGTAGACACTTGCGGGCAGACCCGGACGCTGCAGGTAGTGAACAGGGTGTTCCAGAAGTAATGATACACCACCACTACTCCACGCCCTCCAGCCGGACTTCTTGAGGAGGGGAGTGATACGGATATCTGATTGTAAACCACTGCCTATTACCTTAGACCTTTTTGACTGTACTGAACAGGAGTTCCGCGTATTCCGTAATTTATATTTATACAGTTAACAGGCAATGTAATTTATAACCAACTATTGGCTGCCAATTTCGCTTCATTTTTCCTGGAAGTCTTGCAACTTGTTTCTTCCTGTTGTTTTATGCCAAGTTCGGAGTAAAAATGGTTCTATACGACGGTGACAGAAAATAGAATTTATCTTTAGCATTTTTCGGTGTGTGACATTCCCTTACAAATTTCGTATTTTATACATTTCTTAGATGTATTTGTAAATCGAATGCAGCCAAATCGTTTTGGGGTCTACGAATAAACGCTTCAAGTATGTAAAATACTCATTGACTCATTATTAACGGTTTTAAATTGAATGTTTAAGGTTGCGTCTCCTATTACAAAGCATAGCAGCTATTTTTAAAGAGATGGAAGTTGCGTGGGATGCCTAATATATTTATTGATTGCGCAGGTGTCTTGATATGCTTAGTGTTCTGAATAATATGCTTTTAGGAAGTACGACTGTGGAAAGTCATCGTCTTGTAGTAGCAGAGAACGTCTTAATAAGTCTCCAAACATTATCACTATTAAAATACCTTTTTGTTTTCAGGAGGAACACTCAACGGATTAATATGTAGTTAGAACAAGTTACTATATTGCTCTTCAGCTGGCAAAGGGTTGTGCAATTTCACTGAGTTTGGTGTTATGTCGATAGTATTGAAACTTGACAACAGCAGTGCTAGACTTGTTGGTGTGCCTGTACCCAGCAAAAGCCATTAGACGCCCCAAGGGCCCCGCAAGTGTCACTCCCCGCAAGTGTTCCAACCCCCTTCTCCACTTCCTCTATCAACCCCACCTGGTACGGATCCCACACTGGTGAGCAGTATTCACGCTGTGGGCGAACAAGTGTTCTGTAACCTACTTCCTTTGTTTTCGGACTGCATTTCCTTAGGATTTTTCCAATGAATCTAAGTCTGGCATCTGCTTTACCCCACGATTGATTTTATATGGTCGTTCCACTTTGAATCCCTCCTAGTGACTACTCCCAGATAATTTATGGAATTAACTGGTATCTCTGGCGCTGCGACGCCAGTGGTAACACCGGCAGTAGTGGTAGGAGAGGAGGGAGAGTTGTTGAGCTGGGATCTCCTGGAGGTAATGTTACTGCTTGCGCAAATTCTTATTTGTAAATTTTTTTGTAAAGTGGATGGTAGGGAAGATGGTAGGAAGTCATGCATAGTACAGTTTTATAGTATGTTTTGTGAAATAGGAAGGCCGTTTATAAAGAAATTTTGTAACTCATGTCTGTAAGTTATGTCCAACAATGAATCAATACAGAAATTTTAACCTTATGCCATTTGTTCTGCCTTTATTTTATTGAGATTTATTCCCATAGTTAGAAGTTTCCTCCCTGAATCTCAGAGGCAATACTAGTTATTGTAGGGTTTTGGCGTGAAATCACTGCCATCAGGGCGTCTGTGGAGGAGAATTTGGGTAGGTACTACAAAGACCGTAGCATCTATATCTATTCAGACAGCAGGACAGCCCTGAGATCACTGGCAGCTCCTGCAACAAGGTCTAAAATTGTTGCAGAATGTCACAGGGTTCTGGTGGAGCTAGGGGAAAGCAATAGAGTAAACCTATTGTGGGTCCCTGGCCACTCGGGGATCAACGAACATGCCGACAGATTAGCCAGGATGGGGGCAGAGACTCCATTTATTGGACCGGAACCTGTCCTGACAATCACCGAGGCAATGATCGAATTGGAGCTACGTAACTGACTCAGAAGACAGCACGTAGAACATTGGACCAAAGTCTGTCAACAAAAACATGGCAAGGTAATGATGCCAAAGCCATGTTTTAAAAGAAGCTCTGCAATCCTGGGCCTGAACAGGAGAGAGATTAGACTCATGGTTGGATTGCTGACAGGCCATGGGAATTTCAAAACACACCTACATACAATGGAAATAACAGAAGGGGACCCTAAATGTAGGATCTGTGATGAAGGTGATGAAACTGCATCACATCTAATCTTCGAATGCATTGCATTGGAGAGTAAAAGGCACAGAACATTTGGGACAACCAGACCCGAAGAAATTCTGTCTAATAAAGAACTGGTAAAGGGACTCCTTGCACTGTTCAAGGGCATTGGTTGCCTTTACTAGATATACAGGGATTTTTTTTGTGTGTGTGTAAGCCTTACCTCTATACTGTGAGTGTGAAGTCAGGTGTTACAACCGTGAACATTCTAATTTACATGATGCAAAAGTATGAAGACAATGAGTAAGCGTACTACTTGTTTATTCACATATATGGTTTAGTTGTGTCTTACAGACAGCGACCTTTTAATGTGCGAAAAATATGAAAACCAAGCGACCAAGATCCAAGAGGCTTAAAGAGGATCCAGCGATAGGCTTCGGTGGAAGAGGAAGGGGTTAGAGGAGAAGCAGGTGGGAAGGGGAGGGGAGGGGAGCGGTAGTTGGTAGCTTTCAGTTTATTATACGACTCCACCGCCGCGTTCCCCCCTCCCAAAACAGCTCATATTGTCACAATGCAAATTATCCAGCGTTGCTTCAAAATTTTTACTTTTATCATTTTTTAAGTATGAGTTGATTTCAGCTATGCAACTATCGTCATGTTCTCTGAGCATATAAATTAGTTATACATTGGTTTATTGTCATGTAAGTCACAGTTATCGAATATATAATTTTAAACAAATCCTTTCTGAAAGCGTTTGTCTGGAGTGTAGCATTGTATGGGTGTGAAACGTGGACGATAAGGAGTTCAGACAAAAAGATGATGGAAGCTTTCGAAATGTGGTGCTACAGACGAATGGTGAAAATTAGATGGGTAGATCACGTAACTAATGAGGAGGTGCTTAACCGAATCGAGGAGAAAATGAGTTTCTGGCTTATCCTGACTAAGAGAAGGGATAGACTGGTGGTACACATTTTGAGACATCATGGAATTGTAAACTTAGCATTAGAAGGAAGTGTGTGGAGTAAAAGTCGTGGAGGGAGACCGAGGGAGGAATACAGTAAGCAGATTCTTAAGAGGAGATGAAGAGGCTTGCTCAGGACAGGGTAGCGTCGAGAGCTGCATCAGACCAGTCTGCAGACTGAAGACCACAGCAACAACAATTTTAAATGCACGTTTTATGGCCCTAACTTCAAGTCAATATCGATTTTATCGCGGTTTACTTAATTAGCGTATTAGTTCATTCGTAATTATTTCAACAGTTCCTTTTCATCGCCGCAACGGAGTGGCCAAGTGCATTGAGACGCTATGCTCCGATGCGCGAGGCCGTTCTCCGTCATGGGTTCGAATCCCCCCTCGGGCATGGATGTGTGTGCTGTCTTTAGTATAAGGTAGTTCATAAGTAGTTCGTACGTGTAGGGACTGATTACCCCGCATTTGTCCCACAAGGTTAACAAACGTTTGAAACCTTTTCATATACTGGTCTGTAATTGCCATAAAGCGGTGGTTCCCAATTTTTTTTTAATTTTTTTTAATGCTGTCCACAATATTCCTGCAAAAATTTTGCGACCTACTACAGCGTCTGTATAGGAAATAATAGGAATCTTAAATGGAATCTAAGGGTTTAACGTCCCGTCGACAGCGTGGTCATTAGAGAAATCAAATGTTCAAATGTTTGTAAATCTATCGGACCAAACTGCGTGGTCATCAGTCCATAGCTTACAAACTACTTAAACCTAGGTAAACTAACCTAAGGACACCACACACACCCATGCCCCAGGGAGGACTCGAACCGCACCTTCCGCAGCGAGACGCTTTAGACCGCTCGGCTACTCCACCGCGGCCTCATTAGAGACGGAGCTCAGGCTCGGGTATTTGGGGAAGGATCGGGGAAGGAAATCGGCCGTGCCCTCTGAAAGGAACCATCCCGGCATTTGCCTGGAGTGATTTAGGGAAATCACGGAAAACCTAAATCTGGATGGCCGGAGATGGATTTGAACCACCATCCTTCGGAATACGAGTCCAGTGCGTTACCACTGCGCCACCTCGCTCGGTAGGAAATAATAGTAATACATAATTATATTCATACTAAAACTGAAGTTATGATAACAATTACAAATGCTTTGCTCAGCAAGTAATTTAACAATGATAATGGGAACAGAATTAAAGAAAAGAAACCCTATTTTTGGGGAGTAACAAATTCATTTAATAAAAAGTAAATAGTGAATTCAATGCAATTTGTGACATTCTTTAGTCTTGTTCTTGATATTAATGACACTTTCTATATCTGGAATGAAGTTGCTTAGACAGTATTTACACAAGAATTAACGGGAGACAGTAGGACATTGGCTTATTTTGTACTAAGAGTATTCTGTAAATGGTAAACAAAGCTTACAAGGCTTTCTCCTTGGTGTGGCACCGTAGGTATTGATATTTTTCTGATGTTCTGTGGTCCCGTGTCCGTAAAAAGTATGCACAGAATGACGCTTTATTTATTTCCCAGTGAAGGAAAATGTTATAAGATGGACAGGATCGCACATAAAATAAATTATATGGGGGCGGAAAAAAATAAGAGTTTCCTAACTTTAGCGATGGGTAAGCAGACATAAATATCTGAAATAGCATCATTTTCATTGAGATACAGGAAATATCTCTTTTGCTTTATTCATCAACTGTCAATTGTGGATGTTACCAGAACATCATAAAATACGGCTGTTAACATTTGGCAGACATAGACATTGTTTCACGACACCTTCATTTAATCACAAATTTATTAGGTCTGTAGACACATTACCGAATATTATTTTTAAACCACTTACCGTACTGAGTATTGCGCTAGTAATGTCGTACGTTAAATTGGTGCCATACTTTAACCGTTAAGTCGCTGCATTTCTGTTTTGTGTCGCTATCTAAATGCAAGTTCCGCGCACACATTAAGACTTATCTTAGAAGACAGTTTAAAGAATAGCAAAGTTACCGTTTTCACTGTTCTAGTTTTCGAGTAAGCTTTTGACAATCTCATCTGGAGTACAAATTTTGAAATCCTGTACTTATCAGGGGTAAAAGGTCAGAAAACAAAAAGTTATGTTCAGGTTGTACAAAACCAAACTATAGTTATAATAGCTGAAGAGTACGAAAGAAAGTATTGATGCGAAGAGAGCAATACAGGGTCGTATACTTTCCCTAATATTCTTCCATCTCTTTATTGAGTGAGCTGTGAAGGAAAGAAATTACCGTAGCAAAAAGATCAATAAGCTTATGACGGGTAAACACTGCATGTATCATCGAAACATTTTATTATATTTATCTCTCGATTTTAAGTAAGAACGTTACCTAAATCCAAATTTTATATATCGTTCACAGATTGTTTGAAAATGGCCTAACGCCGAAAAAACTGTTGCATTAATAATAAAATAATTAGCAGCATTAAAAATCAAAACTTATAATGTCGTTTTACGATATATATTTTGCTGCAGGTTCAGTATTGAAGAATAAAAGAATAGATTAAATGTATACCCGGCTAACGGCTGGGACAGAGGTTAGCAAATAAATAAGACCAACGAGCGGGAACTATACAGGTGGCTGACAATTTGACGCGGTAGAGAAACAGTGTCTAAGGCCGGAACCCGTGTGTGTGTCACAAGGGCATAAATAGCGGGGAATAATGAGCTCGTCAGGACGGCGTCTAGTGCTCCTGATGCTATCGTCGGTGGCCGACGAAAAGATCTCGGGCTGTAAAAGTGACACACACACACACACACACACACACACACACAGAAAGACGAAGAGAGAAAGCTCGAGCTAGGGGCCGGGCAGTCAGGTGGATAGAGACAGAGTGTGGAGGAGAGCGAGTGCGAGTTGAGTGGCAGAGTTGAGCAGCGCAGGCAGCCGGGCCCATAAAAGTTTTACGAGCGCGCGGGCGCTTTTACTGCCGGACACGGCAGATAACAAAACAAGCCGCGCGCTCTAAACCTGTCGCCGGGGCATCAGACGGTCGCGTGCCACTCTCCGTGATTTTTATGCCCTCCTTACGCGCACCTCTCCGTGTTTTTTTCTCCCTCCCCTGCCTCTCCACTTTTTTCCCCTCCTCCGTCTCTTTCTCTCTCTTTCTTTCTCGCACCGGTGCTTCGGGGCGTCCAGATGCCGTCTGCCGAGACGGCTGCGAGGTAAATAAACACTCTTCGGAGCGGTTACGGCCGCTCAGAGCGTCGTAAACGGCACTGCTTAGCGTTCACACTAACACACACACACACTCACACGTATACCGACCGCTTAAAAAGCCGTCAATCGCAGCAGTAAAAGCCACCGCACCGCCACACACCTGTTAGCTCTCTCCGCTGTCCCGGGACGATGGTTCCCCCACGCCTCTGCTATACAAGTGCCACTTGGCCCTCCGTAGGACCATTACGTAACTGCGCGACGATTACCTGCCTCGTTTCTGCTTTACGTTTTATTTCCGTGTTGCCTGTCCTGTCTCGCCCTTGCTGGCGTTTCAGGTTAGCTCTACCACTGCGACCGACTACTATTTTATCGCACAAGCTCGCCCCTCGCATATTCCCCTCCCCTACGATATTTCATAATTAAAAAAAAAATATATTATACTAATATCGCGCATAATTAATTCCCTCTGCCGGTTCGTTCCTGCTGGAGCGGCCTTGAAATAACTTGATAACCAACAACAATGGAGAAAGCGGTACTGCCACGAACGAATATTTTCGTTTTTGAAGGTGAAAAAATCGACTTGTGTTCGCTGCAATTGGTTTTATTTTTTATAGTTAAAAGGCATTTTACGCCACTGGAGACCGATCAACAGTTTATACAAAACACTTCATTCAGCCAAGATCGCTAAAAATTTATTTTCGTCCCTTAACCGGTTTCGGTGAGCTCAGTCACCATCTTCAGAAAGTCCAGTACAATCACTTAGCATCATATGTAAAAATAGAATCATAACCTTCTAACACAAGTAAACATATTGTTAAAGTTTTTCATCACAGGATGGTTCGTCATAATGAATAAAATGTGGTCTTGGCTGTTATTTTTATAAAACTCTCTAATTTCAACCAAACTAGTTCGCTTTTAGCTTTAATCAATTTTGCTACCCTAGTGTTACTATTGATGTTTACTTTAGCATAGTTATGGGTAATGTGCAATTCTAAGCATTTCTTATTGAATAAAAAATGTAACTTGTTCTTTGCAATGTTCTTATGTAGTTTTAAAAGAGCGTTATATTCTCAAATTGCCTGGCTAGGCACAATGTTACAGTTGAAAGGCATTTTACGCCACTGGAGACCGATCAACAGTTTATATAAAACACTTCATTCAGCCAACATCGCTAAAATTTATTTACGCTCCTTAACTGGTTTCGGTGAGCTCAGTCACCATCTTCAGAAAGTCCAGTACAATCACTTAGCATCACATGTAAAAATAGAACCATAACCTTCTAACACACGTAAACATGAAGATATTGAGAAGGTTCAGAGAAGGGCAGCTCGGTTTTGTTTTATCACGTTACCGGTGGGAGTTGGGGTAGAAATCAATAAAAGAAAGACGTTATTCATTGCGGCGTGATCTGTTTGCGAAGTTTACTTCTGAATGTGAAAATATTTTGCTACCACCCACCTACTTAGGGAGACATGACCATCCCAAAAAAATAAGAGAAATCAGATCGAAAACGGAACGATTTAGGTGTTCTTTCTTCCCGCGCGCTATTAGAGAAGGGAACGGTAGAGAAAAGTTATGAAAGTGGTTAACGAACCCTCTGCCAGGCACTTAAATGTGATTTGCAGATTATCTATGTAGATGTAAATGTTTTGGCAGCTAAGTGGATGAGCTTCAAACAAAATGTTCAAATGTTTGTAAAGCTTATGGGATTTAATTGCGGGGTCATTAGTCCCTAAACTTACAAACTACTTACAAACTACTTACAAAGTAACTTATGACAGCACAAACATCCGTGGCCGAGGGAGGATTCAAACTCCCGATGGGGATACCTTCAAAACATTAACGGTATTACTACTTCTATTACGCCCCACATGACATCTGCCGACATCGAATCAAAAACGAGGTCGTCGTTCGTGTACAGATTTTTTTTCCTTTGCTTTCCCGGCACTGTATGTGGTACTGTATCTGGTCTTTCGTGGCTGCTTCAACAGTCCTACCTTGCCTGCTACTGAATCAAAGGCAAAGTGAATTCTGTAAAAATCAATGTGGTTGACGCGCGTTCCATTAACAAGTTACCTTTCCTTGGTTTCCAAATTAAAATAGCCTACTTGAAATATCTCCTATAGCCGTCGCGGATTGGCCGAGCGCATTGAGGCGCTATGCTCTGATGCACTAGACCGTCCCGCGTCGGAGGTTCTAATGCTCCCTCGAGCATGGATCTTTGTGCTGTCTTTAGTATAACTTAGTTTGTAAATAGTTTGTAAGTTTAGGGGCCGATGTACTCGCAGTTAAGTCCCATAAACTTAACAAACATTCTGATCATAACTACTACACATATTTGAGATTATGTGAAACGTCTTCCCTCAGACACTTCCTCTGTTCTCTGTCAGAGGCGGATCGAGAGTTCGGTTCTCGAAGGAGTTACAGGTCACCGTTTGTGTTTTCGTTCCTTGTCATCAATCCTACCCGAATATAGGCTGCTGTCTCCCACATCTTTTCAAACAGTTATATATATATGACATTAACTGCGAATGGGTAATGTTGAAAATGTGTACCCAGCCGGGATTCGAACCCGGCTCTCCTGCTCTCTAGGCAGTTGCGCTGACCCCTACACAATTTAATTTTTTTTTCGGGTCTCCAGCCTCCCCTACAACCCGTTCTTCCGGTCGCCAAAATAGCCTTCATCGGCTAGCTTCAGTAGCTATGATATAATACTTGTATTCCTAAAAGGAAAAAGCTAATTTCTTCTTTAGAGAAAATAAAATTTCTTCTTGTAAAAGAGTTAAATTGTCGTGAGGACTCCTTCTTCTAGAGTCTGTGAAAGAAAACGTTTTTCTGAAACTAAATTGAAACTTCTTCTTCGAAGTTTTTGTTTTTAATGTTCTTCTGCGAAAGCCAAATTAAATATAAACAGGGCCTAAAATAAATAAATAAAAATTGGTCCTTCTCCTTCCTCGTGAACTTCTATGGATGCACATGAGCTGGAAATAAAGGGGCCTTGATGAAGGCCGATAAATCAATCACATCATTCTATACAGGCGTTCCTTTTTCAGCACGATGTATGCCCTCGGAGTTCGTCTTCTCGAAATTTATTTTGTATTTTACCGTTGATAATCGAATTCGAAATGTTCATCCTCTCATCTAATCAATATTTATTGCAAAACTGGGGCTTCTCTTAACTCCGATTACGCAACCGACCGAAAATTTCAGCGCTTAATACTTCATTAAGAACGTGTTGTTACAATCAGCGTTTCAGATGATTGTTCTTCTCAGAAAACATGCATAATGCTTTTTGTAATTTTTTCTTCGAGTTAGTGTATGGTGCTGGGTCGTGATGTAGAGCCAGTAATCTTCCTTGCTCTTTTTATCGTACGTCTTGATGTAATGCACGGTGTGTCCTATTATCCAATTGACGGCATTTCGTTTGGTCATGGGGTAAGGATTTGCCTGTGGATTCAAAAAATCTGATGGTTTGTAGACATTAGGCGTCGTCCTATTGATCGTCACTAGTTTCTGTGTGACCAACTGCCAAATGTCCTTGACACTGTCACATACCAGCCTGTGTTCTTCTGTATCAGTAAGATGGCATGATGTGTACACAAGGGATAGTTGACGAGATGTATGGCATGAAGTTTGTCGTTAGTTGTTATTTTCCGGTTTACAGCTTTGTACATTTGGCTTTTACTTTAGAAGGAAGGTTGGGGTCGTGAATATTTTTCCAGATTATTGGCCAGTCGTAAATAGGATATTTTTGTTCGATGGCATTATTTTCCTTGTTTTTCACGAGTTCTTTGTAAACTTCCTTCACAATCATCATCTTCTGTCCTGTTAATTTCGAAGATATATAGCTATATTTGACTAAAAAGTGTCTAAGATCATAAAAGCCATTGGGAATGTGATGTACATCAATTGGCGGTTGTATGCTGACAGGAACTATTTCATTTAGTAGATGGGCTGTGAGGCTGTTGGGCGACGTTTTCCATAACTTGTACGTCTTGCACACATACAGAGATCTTAACTTATAGTTGACATCTGTGAGGTTCAGCCCACCTTTCTGTGTAGGAAGTGTGAGTGTGCTGAACTTCACTTTAAAAATATTGCCTTGGCTGACAAAGTTCCCCCACTGGGGACACAGCGATCATCTCACCTGCACGGCATTACTCAAGTACGCCTCCTGTCAGATACAAATTTACAACTTCATCCTTCCCACTAGAACTCAAACTCGTAGTCACTTAGTACTGATTCCCGTAAGAGTAAGGGCCTAGGAGTGCCTCCGCACTGAAGAAAGGATCATTGCCCGTCATCAGCAAATTGTATATAAGTTATATATATATGTGTGGCGTCTGTTCTTTGGGACAAGTCCGAAAGAACAAACACCACATATATAAAAGTTAAATATTTGTTACAACGAAGAGTATAAATTGTCGTTTATGCTCAAACTAGCGACACATTTGTTAAAATGTCCAAACATATGTGGCAAGTAACAATACAAAAATGGTTGTTGTTCCCGTATCTGTTAAAAAGAAGATTGGAGTTTAAAAACATTGCTTCCAGTCGGTCGCTAACCCACTACCTTCAACCGCGCAACGCGATGGCGCTAAACACAGGGCTATTCTCATTTTCAATCGTTTTTCTCTCCCCCCCTCCCTTCTCTCTCTCTCTCCGTCCGAGTAGTTCTGCTCCTTGCGGTCGCTGATCGTGTTTGTTCGTTATTGTTCAATATGTTCTTGGCTCTGTTCTTTTATTACAGATGGCGTTCAGTCCGACTACTAGGAGTAGTGCCTTCATTATTTTTCATGATCGCATCTTCTGAAAGCTTTTACAGTTAATGAATCTTTAATTTATAGTTATACGATTTATCAAATATGTCTTGTTCCTGATGAATCTTCAGGGCGCCATAAATAATTATGAACGGCGGATGTTGCCACAACGGAAGATTTGCCGTTGCACAAGGCGAGGTGCGCAGTAGCTTCAGTACCATTCGTGCGTAACCGCCAGATCTCGGATAGCCAGGAGCTGGCGTCTCTACCAGCTCCAACGCCAGTGTTAGAAGCGTTGTTTCCCCTCGCCCCTCCCTGCCGCGGGAGCGCCCATATGCTGCCTCCAGGGGGTTCGCAAGGCCGGCCGCGGTGGCCGAGGGGACTGAGGCGCTCCAGTCACGGTCTGCACGGCCACTACGGTCGGGGGTTCGAATCCCCCCTCGGGCATGGATATTTGTGCCGTCCTAGTTCGTAAGTAGTTTCGTAAGTTTAGGGACTGATGACCCTGTAGTTGAGTCCCATAAGCTGTACAAACATTTGAACATTTGGGTTCGCAAGAGAATCTGAACCTCAGCCGCGCATGCGCATTGCAACGCTACGGTTACTGCCGCCTACATTAAGCTGCCGCTCTACGACTCGTATACGTGCTGTCTCAAAATGTTCAAATGTTTGTTAAGCTTATGGGACTTAACTACGGGGTCACCAGCCCCTAAACTTAGAAACTACTTATCAACTATCTTATACTAAGGACGGCACAAATATCCATGCGCGAGGGGGGATTCGAACCCCCCACCGTAGTGGCCGTGCAGACCGTGACTGAAGCGCCTCAGTCCCCGCGGCCACCGCGGCCGGCCGTGCTGTCTCCGCGACGTAAAACGTTTCTCATGCAATAAAAATACTTTGAATGTACGTATATTATGATCAGATACAAGAACGAAACGAAGAATTATAGTTAAAAAACAGTTTTCATTTTGTTTATTTACTTTTTTTTTCACGGCGGTCTTTTCTGGGTTTTCACTGAACCAGTGATCACATACGACGCGCGGCCACTGGTCGTAGAGAAGCAGTAATGAATACGACAGGGAGCGGGCAGTGCGGGCGCCGGTGACGGACGGGTCTCAAACCCCGTCCCCCGGCTCGTGCGCGCTGCCGCCCCCGCCGCCCCCACCGCGGCTAATGAGGCAGCTCGCCGCCCCCGGAGGCCCACTAGCGGCCGCGCCGCCGTCCCAGGGCCAATCTGCGCGGCCGCCGTTACTCAGGGCTGCCAACCCTTCAATAATGGAGGCCCATTAGGAGCACGTGTACGCCACCGCCACCACGAGGCGTTTCCCCATCGACTCCCCAGCGCGCCGATGCCTGCGTACGACGCCCGTCTCTCCCCCAACTGCCTGGAAGCGAACCCGAGACTCCACTCGTACGGAAGCGGGCCTTTCTTGGCTGCTCGGTATTGGTACAATTTCTTTTCTGTTCCTCTATATTGGCAACAAGAGAGTTTAGTACAGGGTAGACAATGAAAGGAGAAAATATAAAAATGCAGTAAATGAAACAGGCAAAATGGAGTATAGAAGACTAAGAAATGAGATTGACAGGAAGTGCGAAATGGCTAAGCTGGAGTGGCTAGAATCCAAATGCAAATCTGTAGAAGAATGTATAAATAGGGGAAAAATAGATACAGCCTACAGGAAAATAAAAGAAACATTTGGAGATAAGAAAAACAGCTCTATGAATATCAAGGACTCCGATGGAAAACCAGTTCTCAGCAAAGAAGGGAAAGCTGAAAGGTGGAAAGAGTACATACAGCAGCTCTACAAAGGAAATGAACTTAGAGACGATGTAGGAAGGGAAGAGGAAGTAGATCAAGATAAAATAGGAGATACTATACTGAGAGATGAATTTGACCGAGCCCTGAAAGACATAGGTCGGAACAAGACCCCAGGAGTAGATGACATACCCTCAGAGCTACTAAAGTCTCTGGGAGAGCCAGCCATGACAAAACTATTTGAACTGGTGTGTAGGATGTATGAGACAGGCGAAATACCCTCAGACTTTAAGAAAAATGTAATAATCCCCATTCCAAAGAAACCAGGCGCAGACAGGTGTGAAAATTACAGAACCATCAGTTTGATAAGTCATGGCAGCAAAATTTTATCACGAATTATCTACAGGAGAATGGAAAAGCTGGTAGAAGCAGACCTCAGGGAAGATCAGTTTGGATTCAGGAGGAACGTAGGAACCCGGGAGGCAATACTCACTTTACGTCTTATCTTAGAAGATAGATTAAGGAAAGGCAAACCTACATTTTTAGCTTTTGTAGATTTGAAGAAAGCATTTAACAATGTTGACTGGAATACACTCTTTCAAATTCTGAAGTCAGCAGGGGTAAAATACAGGGAAAGGAGAGTTACTTACAACTTGTACTAAGACCAGACCGCAGTTATTAGACTCGAAGGGCATGAAAGGGAAGCATCAGTTGGGAAGGGAGTAAGACAGGGTTGTAGCCTTTCTCCGATGTTATTCTATTTGTACATCGAGCAGGCGGTGAAGGAAAGCAAGGAAAAATTTGGAATAGGGATTAAAGTTCAGGGGGAAGAAATCAAAACATTGCGTTTTGCTGATGGCATTGTAATTCTGTCAGAGACAGCAAAGGACCTGGAAGAGCAGTTGAAGGGAATGGACAGTATGTTGAAGAGAGCGTATAAAATGAACATTAACAATAGTAAAACAAAAATAATGGAATGCGGTCTTAGAAAATCAGGCGATGCTGAAGGAATTAGATTAGGTAACGAAACAATGAAGGTGGTAGATGAGTTTTGGTACTTGGGTAGTAAAATAACATGCGATGGTCGCAGTACAGAGGATATAAAATGCAGAATGGCAATGGGAAGAAAAGCATTTTTGAAAAAGAGAAATTTGCTAACATCGAATATTAAGTGAAGTGTAAGGAAGTCTTTTCTGAAGGCATTTGTGTGGAGTGTTGCCTTGTATGGGAGTGAAACATGGACGATAAGCAGTGTAGACAGGAAGAGGATAGAGGCTTTTGAAATGTGGTGCTACAGAAGAATGCTGAAGATTAGGTGGGTAGATCACATAACTAATGAAGAGGTACTGAACAGAATTGGTGAGAAAAGGAATTTTTGGCATACCCTGACTAAAAGAAGGGATCGCTTGGTAGGACACATTCTTAGACATCGAGGAATCGTAAATTTAGCATTGGAGGGAAGTGTGTGGGGTAAAAATCGCAGAGAGAGAGACGCGTATAGTAAGCAGATTCAAGTGGATGTGGGTTGTCGTTCTTATGAGGAGATGAAAAGGCGTGCTCAGGATAGAGTAGGGTGGAGAGCTGCATCAAACCAGTCTCCGGACTGAAGATCATAACAACAACAGACAATGAAACAACCATCACCAAATTAATGATTGTATTATTTAATTAAAACACGAACTCGTTCCGAGCTCGTGCTTATCATCAGGTGCTCATACACTGCTCAAGACAATTAGCGGATCAGGTGATACATCAAACACAATATACATATCATCATCATCATCATCATTCATTGCATTCTTGGACCTTTAACACCTACAACAGAATAAAATAGGGTACAACCACAGTTATAAAGTAATACATACCCGACATTATAAAAAAAATTGAAGAGCTCTTTTGCTTGTTTTAGTTTGACGAAGAATGTCGGAAATCCGTAGAGATCAGATCAGCGAAGAGGTTGAAATGGTTAGAGCAACCTTCAGAAGATGCAAGATCAGCTGATTATGAGGCGAGGCGCAACACAGACCAGCTCATAAGGAGGAAGAAAGGGAAACACACACAAAAAAAAAGTCATCAGGCTCCTTTTTCCAGGCCTCAATATTTGCTGGAGGTGTCTGTCGGCAACATACATTGGGTTTTAACAAGTGAAACTGGTGAAGTAATACCACAACTAGAGCAAGCAAACCTATTTTAATAAAAAAAAAAAAAAAAAAAAAAAAAAAAAAAAAAAAAAAAAAAAAAAAAAACACTGACAGTTTATTGAACCATGACAGTCCAAGAATATTGACAACTCAAATACAGGTCCAAACTGATAGAGAGGAAATCCCTGAACCATCAGAGGAAGAAACAACAAGTGCAACACTAAGGGCCCTCAAGATCAACAAGGCTCCAGGTGGTAGTGGTATCACAGCTGAGATGCTCCGACTGGGGGCCGAAGCATTGATTGAGGAATTGAAACGGTTGATTCCTAAGATCTGGACAGAGGAAAAAAATTCCTGGAGAATAGAAGACCGCCATTATATCTCCCATCTTCAAGGAGGGAGATGTCACACACGTGTCCAACTACCGCGGAATCTCACTCCTTGAGATTGGGTACAAAATATTTACACTGCTGCTCCTAAATCTGTTGAAACCTTTGACTGAAGAAAAAACAGGCCCTATCCAATGTGGCTTCATCTCTGGACAGTCGACCCCAGATCAAATATTTCGAGTTTAGTCGGGAACTACACCACATCTTGATTGATTTCAGACAAGCGTACGACAACATTGACCTCTCGATGCTATGGAAAACGCTAGAAGAGCTCGACATTCCACCAAAAGACATCCTACTCCCAATCAACTTGCCCAGTGAGGTTCAGCAACCTACTATCATCACCATTTGGTATTCAGACTGGATTGGGACAAGGAGATCCATTGGCGCCAATTTTATTCAAATTGGCGTTGGAAAAGGTGAGCTGCGATACTGTTCGAAACAGTGTCATAGATATGGTGGAAACAGAAGCAATCTGGGCATTTTTTGACGGTGTTGTGATCCTTGGCGACACCCAGGAGAAAGCTACTGCTGACACCTCACGATTTCTCCGCAACGCGAAACAAATAGGGCTGGTAGTGAACGAGAGAGAAACAAAATATCTCCTTGTCACACGACATCAAGCTCTTCTCCCTCCCATTATTGTCGACGGGCGTGCATATACCTATGCTAAAGTATTTTATTCAGATATTGGTTACAGTTGTAATTTGTGTGTGATACAGTGCGATACTTTACTGTCTCAGCTCTGTAGTTGAGGTTGACAAGGCGTTTACTTAGAGTGAGGCACCATGTGGCTACCATAACAGTGAACAAATCATTCTCGTTGCCGTCTAATTTGGTGCGTGATCACCTCGGACGACCTGTACAGTTGCACGCCTGCGTGGCATGGACAGTATGAGGTTAACAGTCAGCTCTTGAGGGATATTTGGCCATTCTCCCGTGAGTGTAATACCCAGAATATGCAGCTCTGCAACCGTTCTGGGAGGTGCTGGTCTGGCTGCAATGCATTTGCCAAGTGCATCTATAGTATACAGTCCGACTCCAGCGTTCTACACAGGAGCAAATACAGGACTTTTTTATTTTATTATTTTTTATTTTATTTTTATTTTTATTTATTTATTTTTTTTATTTATTTTTTTTTCTTTGGGGAGGGGGGTTGCAAATTGGAAATGTTTGTAAAACTGGAGAACAGAAATTTGTTGTCATCGAATGTGAATACCAGTGTTAGGAAGTCTTTTATGAAGGCATTTGTGTTGAGTGTGACATTGTACGGCAGTGAAACGTGGACGATATACAGTTCACACAATAAGAAGATAGAAGATTTAAAATTCGGCGCTACAGGAGAATACTGAAGTTTAGGTGGGTAGACCTCGTAACTAGTGAGGGGGTACTGAACAAAACTGAAGAGAGATTTCTGGCATATCTTGACTAAAAGAAGGGATGCATTACTAGGACTCATTCTCAAATATCGAGAAATCGTCAATTTAGTATCGTAGGGAAGCGTTGGGGTAGACCACGAGACGAATAGAGTGAGTGTATTTGAAGAAATGTGTGTTGCCATTCACAGAGATGAAGAGGCTTGTGCAATATAGAGAAGCGTGGAGAGCTGCATCAAACCAGTCTACGAACTGATGACCACAACAACAACACTTCATCAAATGCATTTTTAAAACCATCTGCTGTTTATTAAAAACCTTATATATCAACCAGTTTCCGTCAATAGACCACCTTCATGGATAAAAATGTGTTAAAACTGAATGGTAAAATGCATCAAATAAAGTACATATATTTGAGACAAACAGCAGTTAGTATAACTAAAAATGTTAAAAATACAGTGGTCATCTCAGATGAAACCTATCAGTCAACACAACATAAATGGTAAGAACTGACTCCTGTTTGTCTCAGCTAGATGTATTTTATTTGATGCATTTTACTATTCAGTTCTAACACATTTTTATCAAACGAAAGTGGTTGATATATAAGGTTTTTAATAAACAGCCGATGGTTTTAAAAATGCATTTTATGACAGCTGTTGACACTCGCCTCGCCAATGCATTCAACAACAACACTGACTGCGTGGATACGTTTACAGTCCAATGTTGTGATTATGAAAAATTAATTATGATACATAATTAAGTGATATACTTGAAAACATAGCCGGCCGCGTTGGCCGAGGAGACTAAGGCGCTCCAGTCACGGTCTGCACGGCCACTACGGTCGAGGGTTCGAATCCCCCCTCGGGCATGGATATTTGTGCCGTCCTAGTTCGTAAGTAGTTCATAAGTAGTTTGTAAGTTTAGGGACTGATGACCCCGTAGTTCAGTCCCATAGACTATACAATCATCTGAACATTTTTCTGAAAACATAGAATTCCAAGCAGAATTCGATCTGTGCTACTCATCTTATACTCAGAAGTAATATTAAGTAATTAATAAAGGTTTTGGTACTAGAAAATTTCCATTTTATCCAGTGTAAGTCCAAACCCCCAGCGTGCGCCATTGGTTCTACTATTACATTTAGATAAATAGTACGACATAAGTCTGCAGAAAAATGTTCGTAGTTTATTTTCACCTGACGAAATTCGAAAAACGAAATGGTCCTATGAATGGACTGACGTCGACGCCTTTGGCACCTGACGAAGACAAGCTAAGTTCTCGTCTGTGAGCTTCTTCACAGGATGGAGACTGTGAGTGTTACCAGCTGCTCGTGAATGGGAGGATGGGGGGTAGTTTTTCGTGATCACGAGTCCGACAGTGTGCCGCGCAAGGGTTGCCACCCCTGTTTTACGGTCAGCGTTTTACCATCGCTGTCGCCACGGACCTAATCCTCTCGTTCGTTCTTGAGCTGCATTGGCCATGGGGCTGACTGGTTCGTCCTCTTGATCCGTATTCCCACTTTCCTCTGCATCTCTCTTACTCTGTCTGTACACGTGAACGAATCACAATTCCAATTCCACATTCATTTTAAGATGTTTCTGTTCTGTTTCGCTCGCTTCAATTTTAAATGTCCTTTCGTCAATTCTGTCTGTTGCTTGTTTTCTTGTCGGTTTTTCTACCTCTCCGTCTTTCTTTCCATATCTCTCTATTTCTCAAGCGAATAAAACCATGTGATCATTGGCAATTGTCTCTAATCTCAAAATAATGAGAAGTGTGAAGTCGTCCACATGAATACGAAAAGAAACCCGTTAAACTTTGTTTACAAGATAAATCAATCAAAAGTGAAGGCCGGATACTGCACAAAATACCTAGGAATTACTAGTACTTCAGACTTAAACTGGAAAGAACACGTAGATAATGTTGGGAAATGCGAACCAGAGACTGCGTTTTATTGGCAGAACCCTTAAAATATGCAACAGAACTACAAAACAAACTGCATACACTACGATTGTCCGTCCATTTTTGGAGTATTGCTGCCCAGTGTGGGATCCTTATCAGGTGGGTTTAACGGAGGACATGGAAAGAGTCGAAAGAAGGGCAGCTCGTTTCGTATTGGTACGATACAGGGGAGACAGCGTTACGGAAATGATACAGGATCTGGAATGGGAATCATTACAAACAACGGCGCTTATCGCTGCGGCGTGGGCTACTTACGAAACTCCAATCGCCAACATTCTCCTCCGAATGCGTAAATATATTGTTGACTCCCACTTACAATGGTAGAAAAGATCATCAGAATAAAATACGAGAAATCAGAGCTCGAACGGAGAGATTCAGGTGTTCTTTCTTCCCGCGCGCTATTCGACAATGGAATGGGAGATAAATAGTATAAAGCTGGTTCGATGAACCCTCTGCCAGGCACTTAAATGTGATTTGCAGAGTATCCCATGTAGATGTAGATGTAGATTAGTACATCTAGTTGTAAATAGTAGTGAAATTTTGAACAGTATCATCTCTCGTGCGTACGAGGTGTGAAAGCAATTTAGATAGAGAGAGAGAAAGAGAGGGGGAAGGGGTGAGAGGATTCAATCGGGGCCTACCTCAACTGCTATTGTCGCTGCCGCTGGAATAGTAAGCGCGAGGTTTACGACTGTGGCTCTGACGTCAGCGATCGTAAAACGTAGACCGTAAAACGGAGACGTTAACCCCTGCCACTCCGGTAGCCGTCAGCTGACACTCGAGTACGTTAAAGGACGACCGCTGCTCCATTCACAACACGAGGGCCGATCGACACAGACCGGCACTCGAAGAGAGTGGGGCGGAGGTGAACGTTTCTGTGTGCCCAACGCTGGCAGTGTGTTATCGCCCGGTGCCAGGTGCCTTCGACCGCAATCTAACATTGACAATAGCCGAACTCTGTAGGAGCAGTAGTACAGCTGAAGCGATGCTACCGCTTCTAACGACCATTAGTGAGTACCAGAAGAATGCCATGAAACAAACTGACAAGTAGCTACATGCGGGGTGTTATAAAAAAGGTACGGCCAAACTTTCAGGAAACAATCCTCACACACAAACAAAAAAAATATGTTATCTGGACATGTGCCCGGAAACGCTTAATTTCCATGTTAGAGCTCATTTTATTAACTTCTCCTCAAATCGCATTAATCATGGAATGGAAACGCACAGCAACAGGACGTACCAGCGTGACTTCAAACACTTTGTTACAGGAAGTGTTCAAAATGTCCTCCGTTAGCGAGGATACATGCATCCACCCTCCGTCGCATGGAATCCCTGATGCGCTGATGCAGCCCTGGAGAATGGCGTATTGTATCACAGCCGTCCACAATACGAGCGCGAAGAGTCTCTACATTTGGTACCGGGGTTGCGTAGACGAGAGCTTTCAAAAGCCACCATAAATGAAAGTCAAGAGGGTTGAGGTCAGGAGAGCGTGGAGGCCATGGAATTGGCCCGCCTCTACCAATCCATCGGTCACCGAATCTGTTGTCGAGAAGCGTACGAACACGCCGACTGAAATGTGCAGGAGCTCCACATTTCGTGTCGTACTTGTAAAGGCACATGTTCTAGCAGTACAGGTAAAGTATCCCGTATGAAATCATGATAACGTGCTCCAGTGAGCGTAGGTGGAAGAACATGAGGCTCAATCAAGGCATCACCAACAGTTACTGCTCAAACGTTCACAGATAATCTGTGTTGGTCACGTGATTGCACAACTGCGTGCGGATTGTCGTCAGCCCACACATGTTGATTGTGAAAATTTACAATTTGATCACGTTGCAATGAAGCCTCATCCGTAAATAGAACATTTGCACTGAAATACTAAAATGAGCTCTAACATGGAAATTAAGCGTTTCCGGGCACATCTCATATAACATATTTTCTTTCTTTTTGTGTGAGGAATGTTTCCTGAAAGTTTGGCAGTACGTTTTTGTGACACCCTGTACAATACTGTTGCTTTCATATTTACTTATATCACTACTTACACATCTACATACATCCTCCGCAATCCACTCAAAGGTGGATAGCGGAGCGTACTCAGTATCACTACTGGTTAAATTGCCTTCCTGATCCACTCGCATATAGAATAACGAAAAAACGAATACTAGTATGCATCCGCACGACTACGAGCCGTAATCTCTCTGCTCTTATCTTTGTGGTCTTCACGCGAAATGTAGGTTGGCGTCAGTAGAATAGTTAGGCAGTCCGCCTCAGATTCCGGCCATCAAAATTTTTTCAACACTTTTTATCGAAAACAACGTCGCCTTCTCTCCAGAGACTCCCAGTTGACTTACTGTGTGATGATAATATTATCAATATTTTCTCGCAATAGCGAACTTCTTTTAGCGTCACTGTATAAGGTATAGATGTTCCACTAAATGGTAAATACCTTATATAGTGACGCTAAAAGAAATTCGCTATTGCGAGAAAATATTTATAATATTATCATCACTGTAATTCGTCTTCTGATGGCCGGTACCATGGATCATCACAATAAATGAGAAATCACATCGAAAGCATTTCTGTCAATTACGCTCACTGGAGCACGTTATCATGATTTCATACGGGATACTCTACCTGTGCTGCTAGAACATGTGCCTTTACAAGTACGACACAACATGTGGCTCATGCACGATGGAGCTCCTGCACATTTCAGTCGACGTGTTCGTACGCTTCTCAACAACAGATTCGGTGACCGATGGATTGGTAGAGGCGGACCAATTCCATGGCCTCCACGCTCTCCTGACCTCAACCCTCTTGACTTTCATTTATGGGGGCATTTGAAAGCTCTTGTCTACGCAACCCCGGTACCACATGTAGAGACTCTTCGTGCCCGTATTGTGGACAGCTGTGATACAATACGCCATTCTCCAGGGCTGCATCAGGGATTCCATGCGATGGAGGGTGGATGCATGTATCCTCGCTAACGGAGGACATTTTGAACATTTCCTGTAACAAAGTGTTTGAAGTCACGCTGGTACGTTCTGTTGCTGTGTGTTTCCATTCCATAATTAATGTGATTTGAAGATAAGTAGTAAAATGAGCTCTCACATGGAAATTAAGCGTTTCCGGATACGTGTCCACAAAACATATGTTCTTTCTTTGTGTGTGACGAATGTTTCCTGAAAGTTTGGCCGTACCTTTTTGTAAAGGATGGATTATAGCACATTTTAATACACCTTGAACCTGGTTGCACTACATATGCAATCGAATTCGGTTAACTTTTCAAAGCAGCTGACTACATTATATATTTCGTATGCGAGCTACAAACAATATGTAATAAATTCACATATTATAAAATAATAATGTCTAGAAATTTTACAATAAAATATTATAATATGTAGAATTAAATTCGTGAAACACATGTACAAGATAGTAGCTCAACTTCATATCTCATTCTTCCAGAAGTCTACACATGCCATTGCTGTACTGCTGCAGGTCATCAGGTCTTGGGCTGTGCATGCTCTTGGGTGATTTACTTGCGGACATTTCAGCAGGTGGTCCATGGTCTGTATGCTCCCGCACGAACACAAAACACTTTCACTGATTTCCCACTTCTGTAAATTCGTATTGACCCCGGTCTGTTTAAGGTTTTCCATCTGTGCCAGTCAAGTTCTGCTCCTGGTGCCACAGACAACTAAAGCTGAAGAGAAGTTAATGATTACTATAGGGCGTGTTTTCTACAATGTATTATTACAATACGAAAAATTCAAACAACTAGGTAACATCATATAGAGGTTCAAGCTTCTGTGTTTGCTTTAACGAAAGTTCGTTTGTAATTGGATCAATCTCCCTAGAGCAAAACACTCTCTCCTTTTTATCATCCACAGGTGTTTCACTGCTGTTGCAGCATCTTAGTGGGACTTCATTTATTTCTCCTTACTAGTTGACCCTGCAGTGCGTCGCGATTGCTAATATGTATTCTCTTGCTTTGAACGACATATGTGCAAAATTTTATCGCAATCAGACGAATGATATTGATATCCCATTGAAAAAAGCTCTTTCAGTTTCTCGCGAATTGTCATATTTTCCGGGTAAGTTTCCCAAATTTTTAGTTCATAAGGACGTTCAACTTTCGTTGAACGTCAAATGATCAAAATTTTGTCGCAATCGAATGAACGTTTCTCAACTTATAGCGTTGAGTACATTTAGAAACACATTGAAAAAGGAACTTCATTTGAATTTTGCGACTTTCCTTCTTAACTGTCTCTATATTTTTTATTGAAAACGTTTCAAAGACCATAATGAACAAAACAAAAAATGAACTACCCGTCATGCGAAAAGTCAGTTATAGTTCTGAATTCAATCAAAACACATTGAAAAACGCACTTTCATTTTTTCTCAGATTTCTATCCGTTAGATTTTACAAAAACTTTATTTCATACAAACATTGTCCTGTCAAGCCGTACCAAAGTAATGCTCTTACAGCCATGTGGCAATTTATTTTTATTCATAGAAAAAAAATCGCTTTCGGTTTTTCCTGAATTTTCCTACTTTTTATTTGATGCAAACCTTCCTCTTGCTTTCAACATGAAATGTACAAAATTTTGTCGCAGTTCGACCAACGGTATTGGTAGCTTACTGTAAAAATCTGTTTCAGTTTTTCCCGATTTTCCTCTTTTTACGGACAACTTTTCTATATTTTATCACCCTGGACTTAAACGAATATTTCAAGACTAAAATTAGCCAACTCCGTTCAACTGTTCACGTGTTTTGGCGAGACTAACGAACAGCAATTCATATATATGACAGTCACATACAAAAGACACACACGTACAACACTTTCAGCTGTCAGCCATGGCCTGCTTCAGAAAATAGAACACTCACGCAATCACACAGGCATACAACACTGTCATACGACCATCACCTCCAGCTGCGAAAAGTTATTAAAAAAAAAAAATGTTGTAGGTATGCACCTCTAGAGTTTTGAGACCTATTCTCATCATCACAAGACGAAGCAAATACTCCAAAATTCGTATCAGATTCGAAGTGCGGCAGCCGGAGGTGATGGTTGTATGACGCTGTTGTGTGCCTGTGTGATAGCGTTAGTGTTCTATTTTCTGAAGAAGGCCATGGCTGACAGCTGAAAGTGTTGTATGTGTGTGTCGCAGCTCGTCGCCACGTCTTTGTGGTAAGTTGTAAACTGTCCTCACTATATTATTAATTCCAACCTGGACTTTCCATTGTTATCGTCTGGAATTCCCGTACCTCGCGTAATGGCCGCGTGGTCTAAGGCGACGTGGTATGGACTGGGTCAACCATCTGACACGAATTTTGGAGTATTTGCTTCGTCTTGTGATGATGAGACATAGGTTTCGAAACTGTAGTGATGATACCTTCAACAGTTTTTTTTTTTTAATTTGAACAACTGTTCGCAATTCCATTACTGAAGTTACGTAGATTTGTTTACATTTATTTATTGTTGTACTGCTTTCAATCTTTTCTGTGTGAGGATGAAGAAAATCGCACGGCAAAAGCGCGTTTTGTTCACGTAATAAATGATTGTGCGGAAAGTACTAGATACATTTGCTTTTAGAGCTATATGAGGACCTTGAAGTGACTCCCGTCAATAAAACGTCGAGTGTCCTGTGGCCGCCATGACCCGCCCAACAGGCGCGCGGTTGAGAAAGGACGCCGTTCGGCCTGGTATGGGGTTCGGCGCAGTTCTTTTACGATCGCTGACGTCACGGCAGTAAAAACGCGGTTACTACGCCCGGCACACGGCGTCAACTGCCGAGGTTGTTACCCTGCACCTCGAGTAGTAGGGAACAGTCTAAATAGAAACGCTTCCTCTTTCTTTCCCACATACATACACACACAAATAGGGCGATCACAAGTATTCTGAAACACCCGTACGGATCAAGCGGAGCAGATTACACCGAGAAATATTCTACACATATTGTAAAACAAGCCGCGGCGGAGAGGCCGAGGGCATTGAGGCGCTATGCTGCCATGCGCGAGACCGTTCCCCGTCGGAGGTTCCAATCGTCCGTCGGGCAAGGATGTTTGTGCTGTCTTTAGTATAAGGTAGTTCATAAGTAGTATGTAAGTTTAGGGACTGATGACCCCACAGTTACGTACCGTAAGCTTGGCAAACATTTGAACATTTTAATTTGAAAAACAAAGTCGTCTCGCCACGTCTGCCTGTCTTCGATCTCCATGGGATCTACATGGGATACTCTGCAAATCACATTTAAGTGCCTGGCAGAGTTTTCATCTAACCACCGTTATACTATTTATCTCCCATTCCATTCTCGAATAGCGCGCGAGAGGAAAGAACACCTCAATCTCTCCGTTCGAGCTCTGATTTCTCGTATTTTATTCTGATGATCATTTCTACCTATGTAAGTGGGAGTCAACAATATATTTTTGCATTCAGAGGAGAATGTTGGCGATTGTAGTTTCCTAAGTAGCCCACACCGCAGCAATAACCGCCGCTGTTGTAATGATTCCCATCCCAGATCCTGTATCATTTCCGTAACGCTGTCTCCCCTGTATCGAGACAACACGAAACGAGCTGCCCTTCTTTGGACTCTTTCGATGTCCTCTGTCAAACCCACCTGATAAGGATTGCACACTGGGCTGCAATACTCCAAAAAAGGACGGACAACCGTAGTGTATGAAGTTTCTTTTGTTGTCCCGTTGCATCTTTTAATCAGCCAATAAAACGCAGTCTTTGGTTCGCCTTTCCCACATTATCTACGTGTTGTTTCCAATTTAAGTAATTCCTAGGTTATTTGTTTTGTATCCCATCCTCGTCGCCACTTTTGTGTCCCAGCCTCGTCGCCGCTTTTGTGTCTCGTTTCCGTCGTAGGTGTCGGTGGCCGAGTACGAAGACCGACACAGGAGTAAAGGTAGCACGCTTGTGCAGGTACGGAGGGGAGCAGCCAGTGGGACAGCAGAAACTAGAAACACTAGAGTAAATTAGAACCTGATATATATTGCACAGAATTTATACAATACTTAACATTTACATAGTTCAGTACTGCAGAATGCTGATACATAGTTGAGCTAGAGTGTCCTGCCTAGTGCCTATCCGATAGCCAAGTCTTCACTGGTGCCTATCTGATTCCGAAGGCCCTAACTGGTTCCTATCTCAGTCCCAAGTCAACGATGTCGTTCAGTGGTGGCCACGAGCGGAGTTGCAGCAGAGGGCGCTCGTGGCTGTCGCCGTAAGAACGCCGCGCCGTGCGTGCATGGCGGCGCGCGGCGAAAGTACGTGGCGCGCACTTTGGACTTGTGCGACACCGCACTTTGTGGCGTTTACGGCCTTCACTTTTGACTGATTTAATTTGTAAACAAAGTTTAACGGATTTCTTTTCGTACTCATGTGGACGACTTCACACTTCTCATTATTTAGAGTCAGTTGCCAATTTTTACACCACAGTGATATCTTGTTTATATCGTTCTGCAGTTGGTTTTGATCTTCAGATGATTTTACTAGACGGTGTAATGACGGCGTCATCTGCTAACAACCTAGGAGAGCTACTTAGAGTTTCCCCAAAATCGTTTTTGTAAGTAAGGAACAGCAGAGGACCAACAACACTACCCTGTGGAACGCCCGATATGACCTCTCCTTTAGTCGATGCCTTAGCGTCGATTACTACAACCTGTGTCCTCTCTGACAGGAAATCACCTATCCAGTCGCAGAGTTGGGGCGATATACCATAACCACGCAATAAACTCAAAAACTACTGATTTTTCTTACGGTTTTCAACAATGGACGGTCTAATAATTCATTAAGATGCGTGGCAGTGGCTAAATGTGTCGGTAAAAAAGATAGCAACTTTATGTATTAAAAAAATCTACGAAAACTAAAGTCAGTCGGCCAAACTACACGGCCCATTTCCTTCATTTCTGTTTTAAACGGAAGATATCTACAGATTTGTCATAAGGTATCAGAATTTACATAACTCTCGTGTTCCTTTTTCTATACTCAAACGCGATTTCCTTCAGTATATTTTTTATGGAGATGTCCTTGCTGTAAACTAAAGTCAGTCGGCCAGGACGTTGTATCCGACCGATTTCCTTCATGTTTGTTTTAAACGAAAGGTATTCATTCGAAGATTTGTCACCAAGTATCAGAATTAACATAAGTCTCTCCCTTCTTTATTTTTATTCATTGACTATTTTAATCGGCAAGTTTTACGATATTTGTGGTTCTAATTAAGGTACGCAGTTCTTTTTGACCTAACAACACTTATCGTCTCTAACCCTTTCATTTGCGCTTTTAAACTCCCTTAGTGATTGATTCTGAAGAAAGCTATGCGTGAATATGCAACTTTACTTCCATTTTCCCTACTTTTTTGTCATTCCACTAACGGTGCGTAGTATCCGCACGGGACCTCTGGTAAGAACTGTTAGGAAAATCTGTACATTCTGTGTCTTGCGAACTATACTGTAATCGTGGAAATGTGTTTACAACAGTCCAACATATCTGCTGTTGCAGAACACTGCTTAGTCACAGTCACCCTATGGAATATAACGAAACTTTAGTTTTGGAATGCACTTACAGCTACTAGGATTGTATTATCGCGGTAGCGACTGAAATAAAACTAGCGGATAAACTTACCAACAGGGATGGAGGTTTCTGCTAAATTTTTGCATGGAATCCTGCTCTGACAATTGTAATAAATAAAGAAATAAATGGACAAAATTGATGCCATCTCGCCCATTGAAAACGGGTGTTTACTACCGATATTTCCGACAGCTTTCATCGTTGGTCGTGTGATGGAGCTGTTTGTTCGATTGCTCTGTGTGTTTTGCCAATGCTGTTGCCATTGAAAACCGACTTTGCTCATTGCTTCCTCGTTGCAGTATTTCCTTGAGAATGGCAGGGTGGTCTATTGTCGGAATATCGGCGAACGACGATTTCTGAACCAGGTTGCATATCGGTAAGCTTTTTCAATATCGTCACCCAGTATATTGAAAAAAGTCCCTGTCACCGATTTATAAAGTGCTATATCTGGCTCCTATACTGCTCTGAAGGATGGATACTAAATACACCCACGACCAAGAAGTTAGAGGCCTTTGAAATGGTGAATTTATCGTAGAATGCTGAAAATACCGTGGACTGTAATAATAACCGACATCGAAGTACTGGTAAGAATGAACAAACGGCGAGTTTAAAAGAAGAAAAACTACATGCTTAGGACATACATTAGGAAACAACAAATAAAAGTCAGTATTGCTAGCTGGAATTCCGCCGAGCGGACCGTTTCTCGCTCGTAGAAATTCTAACCCTGCCTAGCGATACTGACTCCTCGTCAAACGCGACTGGTAGCGAGCAAAACTTCCCTCTGGGGAGGGAGGGAGAGTTTTAGTTTTAGCGAATCAAAATTTACCAAGTAAATAAGTATTGTTTTATTCACCCGTAACCATTTTCCACGGAAAAATAACATGGATTTTCTTGAATTACAGCACCACCTACCACGAATCGAAACAAATGTTACATCTCTGTAGAGCTGTCAAATAAATGTCAAAATCCGTAACTTGGTAATGATCTTGCCAGACTGCACAATATTATAAGTTACGTGACATTAGAAAAAATAATAATAAAATATATCACGTCACAATCATACAGAAATGTACAGCATAACAGAATGTGGCATAACACCTGAAGATAACTTTTAAGACGAAATAAGCTTATAGTGTAACTAATACGAATTAAGAATATACAGTGTTGAAACTATATAATTCGTATTATGTAACAAATGTATTAGACAAAATGTAAGTAGTTTTTTTATGTAGAATCTGATTCTGCAATAAAAAAAATGGGGGTTCCCATTTGAAATTTTAAAGTTGCCTTCCACGCCACCCCCATAGGGCTGGGGTGGCGGGATAATTGTAGCATCAGCAGATGTCCCGCTCGAAAATCATCAACTTTGGATCCTACATCTACATGGATACTATGCAAGTCACATTGAAGTGCGTGGCAGAGGGTTCATTGAATCGTTTTTATGATAAATGTCTACGGTTCCATTCTCTAATAGCTCGCGGGAAATAATCTTTCAGTTTTCGAACTGATCTTTCTTATTTTATTTTCACGATAATATCTCTCTATATCGGTGGGTGCTAACAAAATATGTTTGCGTCCGGAAGAGAAAGTTGTTGAAAGAAATTTCGCAAATAGATCTCGTCGCGACAAATAACGCCTTACTTTGAATGATTTCCACCCCAACTCGTGCACCATTTCCGTGACTCCCTCTCTTTCTCTCCCGTATATCGCGATAATACAAAACGGGCTGCCCTTTTCTGAACTTTCTCTAAATCGTCTCTTACCGACTTGGTGGGGATCCCACAATGCGCAACAATACTCTAAAATAGGACGCACAAGTTCAAATGTTTGTAAAGCTTATGGGACTTAACTACGGGGTCATCAGTCCCTAAACTTACAAACTACTTATCAACTAGCTTATCCTAAGGACGGCACAAATATCCATGTCCGATGGGGGATTCGAACCCCCCGACCGTAGTGGCCGTGCAGACCGTGACTGAAGCGCCTCAGTCCCCTCGGTCACCGCAGCCGGCGACGCACAAGTAGACAGTCTCTTTAATAGAGCTGTTGCATCTTTTAAGTGTTACGCCAACGAAACATAGTCTTTGGTTCGCTTTTCCTACAATATTTTCTGTGTATTCTTTCCAATTTAAATTGTTCGTAATTGGTACTCGTAGGTATTTAGTTGAATTTAATGAATTTTGACTGATATATCGTGTAAATGAAGTTTTTACGGCCTTCTTGTAGTGGTCATATGGATGACTTCACACTTCTCATTATTAAGGGTGAATCGCCAGTTTCTGCACAATGTTGATATCAAAAATCATTTTGTAGTTGCTTTTGATCTTCTGGTGATTTTACTAATTGATAAGTGACAGCATCATCCGCGAACAACGTAAGAGTTCAAATGTTTGTACACCTTATGGGTTATGGGACTTAACTACGGGGTCATCAGTCCCTAAACTTACAAACTACTTATCAACTAGCTTATCCTAAAGACGGCTCAAATATCCATGCCCGAGGGGGGACTCGAACCCCCGACCGTAGTGACGTCGTGCAGACCGTGACTGGCGCGCCGCAGTCCCCTTGGCCACAGCGGCCGGCCAACGTAAGAGAGCTACTCAAATTGTCTCCTAATCGTTTACAAAAATAAGGAACAGTAAGGCCCCTATAACACTTTTTGGGGGAAAGCTAGATGTCACTTCAATTATACTCCATAACTTTCCGTCAGTTACAACGTACTGTGTCCTGTCTGACAGGAAATCGCGAATCCAGTCGCACAATTGTGACGGTATTCCGTTCAAATGTTTGTAAATCTATCGGACCAAACTGCGTGGTCATCAGTCCGTAGCTTACAAATTACTTAAACCTAGGTAAACTAACCTAAGGACAACACACACACCCATACCCCAGGGAGGACTCGAACCTCCACGGCGAGCAACCGCGGCCGGTATTCCGTAACCACGCAGTTTGATTAGAAGACGCTTGTCAGCTACAGTCTCGAAACGTCTTCCGGAAATATAGACAAACGGAATCTATTTGACACCCCTTGTCTATACGACTTATCAAGTCATGTTAGTTTAGAATGATAGTTTCTGCATCGTTGTTTTTCTTTGCGTGAAGCTTATTTTTGGAAGTTATTCTGTTTGTCAACTAAAAATTTACACCCTGTATAATAATGCCTCAGCCTGACGAGCTATCTCCCAAAGCGGGAGTCCCTAACTCGTCGACCACCGTCCGTTTCTCCCTTCCCTCACTTTGCAGACGTTCATTTGACGTCGGTGCACCGACCTGAATGAAAGACTTGACGCACGAGTGCATTCATAACCTTCTTTTTAAAAAATCATTATTATTAAGACGGTAGAGAGAGTTACGGCAGCGAGCTCTGCGAGATACGACCGGTCTGGCCCGCCATTGTGAGACGGACGAGGACTGGCAGGTGGTCTACGGTGGGATCGTCGACGTCTCCCGGGGCGGACAATGGCGGCCTGCAGCTGTCTGCAGCTGCGGCACCTGGCACGCGCCAGCTGCCACGGCGTCTCGCAGGTGGACCCAGAGGGCCTGCACCTCAGCCGGTTGGCTGCACGGGATCACAACCCCGCCCTGGGCTGCCATTCACGGACAAAACCCCGCCCTGTTTCCGCAACCGCCATCCCAAAGGCCCGGCCAACTGGATTCGTATTAAGACGTCTCGCCCCGTCCCCCTACTCACCCTTCAGCGAAACCCTCGAAGGAATTATTACAATGGCGCCCCGAGGGTCGAGTCTTCTCCCCTGTGCCGTCATAAATAAATTCGGCACCGAGCGTTCTGTGTGTATCTATTTCAGATACGTTAATACGGCTGAAATACGCGTTACTAAAAGCGTCGTAAAGTTGCGAACGCACCTGGGGTACAAGGCGTTCCCACAGAGTTATTCACGAACTTGGGAGAGTCGAACCGCTGCTTAACTGTTCCGGCTTTGCTCGGATGTAGAGTGGAACTTCCTAAAGGCTCATAGTGCCAATTCTATTAATATGAGTTGTCGCCGTATAGAAGGGTGCATCTCGCACGTAGGAAGAAGACAGATATAACTCTTTCGTAACCGAATTCATTAACCCATTACTGATCATTGTCCCGGTTTTGGGTTGCATATTTTTATTTGCTTCTAGATAGGCAATGTAACTTTTATCTTTGTGGTACCTTAAGGATGAATTTGACTTCTATAATGCCTGGAAATGCGAAATAATTATTGGCCCACTTTAGGTTACGGTAGTAACACTAAAAGTGGGCCTTTGCGATCGTCTTTTGACAGCGCGAAATTTAAATGAAAATAACGGGTTAACTATTCCTCTGACACGAAAATTGAATAACCTAATTTGTAGAGGAGAAAATTCTCCACAACTTTGCTCTCTTATGTTTTTTCATATCTCGTATCGTTTCAGAGATATTTGTAAAAATACCGGCGATTTTGGGATGTCTAACTGTCTGTCCGTCCATAATGTGTTCCCACTTTTTGAGACGAACCGTTCAACCGATCAGCACCAAATTTTACAGACATAATTGTAGGCCGACAGAGACCAGAACCTCACTTGCTCAAATTTTTCGGAACAAAAATACGGTAGTAATACCAAAAAAATGCCGTTTGTAATATAATTGTAATTGCAAACGAACCGTTCATCTGATACGAAAATTGAATAACCTAATTGGTAGAGGGGAAAATTCTCTACAACTTCGCTCTATTGTGTTTTTTTTTTCATATCTTGCATCATTTCAGAGGCATTTGGAAAAATAACGGCGATTTGACGTTGCCTGTCTGGCTATAACGTGTTCCCACTTTTTAGGTCGAACCGTTTAACGGATCGGCACCAAATATTACAGACATAATTATTGGTCACCAGAGACCAGAATCTCGCTTTTTCAAATATTTCGGACAGAAATACGTTATTAATACAAAAAAGCCGTTTCTAATGTAATTGTAATTGCTAATAAACCTTTCATCTGACGCGAAACCTGAATAACCGAATTTTTAGAGGAGAAAATTCTCTACAACTTTGTCCCCCTATGTTTTCTTGATATCTCCTATCGTTTGAGAGATATTTGCAAAAATAACTGAGTTTTGACACCCTCCATTGAATTAACGAAAACCAGCCGTTCGCAGATGTCACGTGACATTCCTCGCCGAGAACTCTGTGGCATACGCCATCTTACGTAGCGTATTTGATGATTTTGGCCCACTTTAGGTTACGGTAGTAACACTAAAAGTGGGCCTTTGCGATTCTCTTTTGACTTTTATTATTTAGATTATTATTTTGGTCCAAAATGTTGGCAAAAACTTATAAAACTACAAATCAAAAGTGGGCCGTAAAACACGTCTGTGCGATTTTTTCTTTAATTAGTTAGATTTACGAAAGGATTTAATTTGCCTGTTTTCTGTATTTTCTCTCAGCTACACTGTTCTTCTAACAATGAACTGTTATTTAGTGATTTGTTATCTGTAGGGCCCACACTGTTAGTGATGTCGTACATCGACATTTTAACAATAAGAATTATATAATTTCAACACTGTATATTCACTGTTCGTTATAGTTACACTATAAGCTTATTTCGACTTAAAAGTCATCTTCAGGTGTTACCAGATGGCAGAACTGACGTCTTTGCAAATTTTATACCTGTGTCCTAAAATACGACAAACATTTTATGATTACATGGATTGCAAAGTTGTGATTGCACAGTTTACAAAAGGGTCATTTTTAAAGAAAGAAGTATACCACAATTCTGCTGTGTGGAAACTAAATTGTTCTCGGTGCTCCAAATTTTACATTGGCCAAACTGGTAGGAGTTTCAATGTGCTATAACGAGAACATATCCATACTCTCAGCCTAAAAAAAGGTACTTTCGCTGTTCATTTGGGCGAAACGGAAAAACAGACATAACGTATAACTTCGAAATGATGGAAATAATAATTAATTGACAGCTACGTAGTTCTTTATTGACCACTAGCTTATATGCCCGTGCTTCGCAACGGCTATTAAAGAGAAACCTGTGTTTTTAGGGTTCCAGACCTAGGTCAGCAAAAACTGAATCCTTGTTGGATCGCTCTGTCAATAAACTCAGTTTTTCTAGCCAAGATGTCAAATTTAAGTAGAAGTCATTGTCGAAAACGCTGAATGTTCATAAAGTTTTTCGTACAAAATGTGAAATTAATTTAAGCCAATACTCCATAACGATGTAAATTTAATGTTAGTTTGTGTTCATAAAGTTAAGACTGCGATGTGAAATTTTCTGTCTGGCGTAAATTTCTAAAAACACTTCTATTGTTGAGATGAAAAATAGTAATAGTAATATTAATAATAGCGCCATGTATTGGTTCTATGGTGTAGTGCTAAACTATAAGTGCATGCTGAAGTATTAGTATGTTGCAGTGTTGCACTGGGGACAATGTAGTTATTCTGTATGTAGTGCTCCCTATCATCGAAAACTCGACGAATGCTGAAAGTCTGGTAATTAAATCAACACAGCAGTTCATGTTTGTATAAATAAGACATCATGGTGGTGTCAATGTGCGAAAAAGTAAGTCTGGGTAATCGTTGAAGGAATGCCGTCAGCTGATCGTCTGTATAGAATTTTCCATTAAGTATAGTATTTCCAGTGAATTGTCTCCGGCAGTGATTACTTCCTAAAGCACGAAAGTGAAGTCGACGTTCTGTAATAGAACTACATATTCAGAACACTAAGTACGATTTTCTCTGCCAAAGAAGACGTCTGTATCTATCTTAATGTAGTCCGCGCCAAAAATAAGTAATTTCAAATTTTAATCTCAATATTGTACGGAACAATTTTGAAATCAGAGAGGTTTCTGATGAGTTTGTTGCTTGCGTGTGTATATTATCTCTAGTGGCAGGCACAGAGCAGAAATATCTTTGGAGTGAGCATTCAAATGCGCAGAACAGTTTTCGTGTCCTGAACATTAAGGATTAAGGTGGAAATGTCACGTAATATTGGGAAAATATATTAATCGCTGACCTTATCTTGGTCATTTTTTGTTCGGTTAAGACTGATGACTGTGTGTAAATGGCTCTTTTAGCGACTCTTCCTTGTTGCTTCTGTGACACATTTGTTTAGATATTATTTCATGTTATGTGGTTGCTCTGCGAAAATGAGGGGGGGGGGCCTTCTTTGCAGCCAATCGTAAGAGCAAATAAATTTGTGGAAAGAGTGGATTAGTCTCAATATGACGTGGTAATTCCAACTTAATGTTGAGAAGATGCACAGAACGCAATGCTCATTCCATAAATATTTCTTCCATGCACAGTTTAATGGGCATACCCGTCGAAAGATGCACTTCTTTTCTTTCCATGACATTGCAAAGCATATGGGATACACTTAGGAATAAAAAAAATTGTGCCCTACCTGGATTAAATTTTACTTGCAGCGGCAGCGATGTAGTTTGCTATCGTTGGCAACTAACTATTAGGAGGATGATTAATGTACTGACCAGGGCAGCAAAAATTATATACTTTGTAGTATTTCAGAATACAAAAGTCAAAGTTGCAAAGAAGTAAACACAGGCTCGAAACTGGAGATGATATAACTTAATCATTTTAAAAAGAAACTGGATACTGGTTTCAGTATTTTCTATAGCGAAAATTTGATTTTATTCGAATATGTGGCACTTTCCCAGTGCTTGGTTTCAGATAACCTGAAACTATAGCTCAAACTGTTGCGAGTTTATAAGTAAGCTTTAACATTCTTATACTCCGTTCTCACAAATTTTTCGCTGTTTATTTCCGAGTATGTTTCCATTTCCAAGTGTGTGGAAATTTCTGTAATCCGCCCCAGGCAATTCGTGGGTGACTAAACCTGACTGCCGGCCGCGGTGGCCGAGGTGACTGAGGCGCTCCAGTCACGGTCAGCACGGCCACTACGGTCGGGGGTTCGAATCCCCCCTCGGGCATGGATATTTGTGCCGTCCTAGTTCGTAAGTAGTTTGTAAGTTTAGGGTCTGATGACCCCGTAGTTAAGTCCCATAGACTTTACAAACATTTGAACATTTCTAAACCTGACTCGAGGTTTTCACTTGCTTGTCGGAACAAGAGATTAAAAACAGTTTCAAAGATAGCGATACCTCGATTTTATAGTGCCGTTCTTCAGAAAACTTCAAATAGTATAGAGAAACTTTGTTGTTCTCTTTATCTTTTTAATATTCCATTGGTTGTGAATATTTTATGGCTCTCTTTTTTTGCTGTTTCACTGGATGTGACGAAAACCAACCTAAGGGACGATGAAAGATCACGGAAGGCAGTATTCGCCACACGCCTTACATTAGAAAATAGGTTAAAGGAAATGAAAAACTGCTTTCATAGCTAAAGTAGATTTCTGTAAACCTTTTACAATGTTGACTGGGATACTGTCCAAAATTTTGAAGGTATCATGGGTGAAATATACGGAACGAAGAGTTGCATATAACTTCTGCAGAAACAAGACAGTAGTTATGTGGAAGAGACGCAGTTGTTAGGAACGGAGTAAGACAGTATTGTAGACTTTCTCTAATGTCATTCAATACTCGTACACTGAGCAAGCTGTGAGGGAAAGCAAGGAAAAATTTGGAAAAGTAATTATAGGTCAGAGAGAAGAAATACAAAATTTCCGGTTCACCGATGTCGTAATTCTGTCAGAGACGGCAAAGAACCTGGAAGAGCAATTGAACGGAATGGACAGTACCTTGAAAAGAGGGTGTAATTGAACATTAATAAGAGTAATGTAAGGTTAACGGAGTGTAGTAAAAGAAAATCAGGCGATGCTGAAGGAATTTGATTAGGTAACGAAACAGTATAGGTGGAGTTTTGTTACTTGGGCAGTAAAGTATCATATGACGGTAGTAGTTAAAATGTTACAGGATACATGGACCAATAATTAATGTTGTACCTTTTGTTTTTGTTATTTCAGGTAAGGAAGCCAGATTGTACGCCGACACGCCTTGTGGTAAGTCAAGCTGTCGTTTCCGTGCCAGTAATGTGCAAATTTAGAGGTTGTAAATCTGTAATTGTCTTCACTGTTGGTAGCAGGCTGCTTATATGCTCACTGATGCTGTACCTTACAAACATCTTCTAATCAAATTGCTTACTGTTGTGCTATTGGATTCGTTATTACCTGTCAGAAAGGACACAGTACGTTGTACTTGACGGAAAGTCATCGATTAAAACAGAAGTGGCCTTTTCCAGGGAAGTGTTACATGGCCCCTGCTGTTCCTTGTATTTGTACACGGTTTACGAGACAATGTGAGCAACTCTCTTAGTCTGTTGGCGAATGATGCACTCATTTATCGGTTAGTAAAAAAATGTTCAAATGTTTGTATAGCTTATGGGACTTAACTACGGGGTCATCAGTTCCTAACTAACTAAGACTAAAGACGGCACAAATATCCATGCCCGAGGGGGGATTCGAACCCCCGACCGTAGTGGCTGTGCAGACTGTGACTGGAGCGCCTCAGTCCCCTCGGCCACCGCGGCCGGCTATCGGTTTGTAAAGTCACCAAATATCGAAAGCAACTCGAAAATTATTTAGATATCTGCATGATCCAAAAATTAGGAAATTGACCCTAAAGAATGAAGAGTGTGAAGAAAAAAACATGTAACAGAAACTGCTTTTCACTTCAAATATGGATTCACTGTTGCTACATGAGGCGAACGGACTTTGGAGTAACAATTACGAACAACTTAAACTGAAAGAATAAACATTGTTGGGTCCCCAGCAAGTGGCCTGACGAACGATTTAGTGAAACTTCAGAGAAGTGCAGCTCGTTTCGTATTTTCCCGATATAAGGGAGAGCTTGTCACGAAATTGATTCACGAGTTGATGTGGAAATCATTAAAAGAAAGGCGATATTCGTTGCGGCGAGATTCATTTGCGAAATTTGTGTCATCAACTTTCTGTTCCAAATGCGAGCATGGTTTTTTCTTTAGCACGACCTACATAGAGAAACATGATTATCGTAATACAGTAAGAGAAATCAGATTGAATATACAAAGATTTCTGTGCACGGCCACTACGGTCGGGGGTTCGAATCCCCCCTCGGGCATGGATATTTGTGCCGTCCTTAGTCTTAGTTAGTTCATAAGTAGTTTGTAAGTTTAGGGACTGATGACCCCGTAGTTAAGTCCCATAGACTTTACAAACATTTGAACATTTTTGTACAAAGATTTCGGTGTTTCTCTTTTCTGTTAGAGAATGGAACTTAAGAGAAGTATCATAGAATTGGTGTGATGCACCCACTACCTTGCACTTCAATGTCATTTGCAGGTTATTTATGTAGATGTAGACATATTTGTCAGCGCGTCGGTCATTGCTGCGCAGCCTGTGTTGCTAATACGGGGAATCTAATTTTTAGAAATTAATGGACAAAATTTCTTAATGTGTTTTAATAAAATGTATAACATTTCAACAAATTTTCTGTGTTATATAGCACTTTGATATTCTCCGAACTTCCCATACGCCCTTTACATACGTTTGCTTTGAGAGCTATATGGAGAGTGACTCCTTTAAAAAACTTGGTGTTTTTGTGCGTGCCATGACCCGCTCAACAGGCGCACGGGTGAGAAGGTCGCCGTAGGACGCTATGCGCGGGGGGTTTGGGGCGGTGCTTTTACGACCGCTGACGTCACAGCAGTAAAAACCGCGTTTACTGTGCCTGGCACGGCACGCTGCGACAAGGGCCGTGCATTTTGTCCTCCACCTAGAACCGAGGAACAGTCTGTAAAACGTTTCTTGTTTCTTTAATAACAGCCGACATTTGTCGTAGGAGAGTGATCTTAAATGGTTAGAATGAAATACTTCTTAAAGAAGAGTAGCCTAGATCACATTTAAAGCAAAATTACTTTATTTCACTACTAGTTTCGGCAATACTTGTTGCCATCATCAAGTGACAGGCCTACATAAAAAAACTGCGAACTAGGACGGTACAAATATCCATGCCCGAGGGGGGATTCGAACCCCCGACCGTAGTGGCCGTGCTGACCGTGACTGGAGCGCCTCAGTCCCCTCGGCCACCGCGGCCGGCGTATATATATATATATATATATATATATATATATATATATATATATATATATATATATATATATATATATACGCATATGTGTTTAACCAACTATAATTCTGAAGACTGTTTTGGAGAGACCTTACAGGAATTTTTATTAAATTGTCTGTTTGACAAATGACAACGCAAGAATTTAATTTAACGTTTATCGAACTGACAATAAAAAGAATACAAAACATCAAAAAGAACAATCTTTATAGAGAACATTGTTTGGAAAACAATGTCCAGGTTTCGTGGTACACTAGGAAACTTACCTCATAGTCACTGACTATAATGTCTCTGTGGATAGAAAATAAAGCAAGCCCGTTAAGCTTACTTTGAGATATACTGTTGCAATTGTTGAAGAATATTTTGTAAGGCTGCAACTGTTTTCTTGTGAGACGCAAAGCGTTCTTTAAGTGAGACGGCTAAATTGCCCTTCATTTCGGACGTGGTGTAACTGTCCACATACGCGCCGGTGGCTGGTTGTGATCCCGTCTCGGGCCGAATCAACCCGAAGTGGTACGTACTTCACACCGCAGTTTGCACCAATGGGAACACAGTATATGATCACACGACCTCGAAAATTAGACATGGCGACAGTATGTGCCAGGTACTAAGACGTATTAGCCCGTACTTAAGTTTTTCAGTAATTTTTTGTAGTATTATTACTAATAACCATCTTAAAGCGAGTAAAATGGAACATAATATATCACCAGTGTCCGAAGGAAATGTTAGGAAACGGTTGATAGAACCTGAAAAGTGGAAAATCAATCAATATTGAAAAGAAACAAAGGTAAGACTAGCTTGCAAACTACAATGTTCGATTGTAAGGTGTGTTGTACGAAATTATCACTTGCTGAAAAGAAGTTCGATGTCAGAAATAACGTAAGGATGTTTACGGAAAACTTAGGCGACAGTTTCAACAGACATTTTGCTTAGTCAGTGCCGTAACATTTCATTTTGTATATAAAATTAAAAAGATTATTATGATTATTGTAGTTCTTCATTTTTCCATTATGTAATAGAGATGAGAATTTAATATTTTCCACTTTATGTCCATATTCCTATAATTTCCCAGGTCATTCACCTGTAAAAGATTCTCGTCAGCAGTAAGCGAATCTCTGTGTATGAGAAACGAACATCTGAAAGCGTGTTCACATCAAAAGCGGACACCTACAAGTTTTGGTTTCAAAGACGGACATTTGTATTTCCAAACACAATGTGAAGGTGCTTGAATAATCAAATCGATATTAGCCAGTTCCAGGTATAAATCCGGGAGTATTAAAGTTGATAATGCTCAAATCAGCTTATAAATATATTATCTCTACGTTCCGAAATAAAATAATTACGTTTATCTCAGTTTCTGGCAAACGATAGATGTTCGTCTTTGAGAATAGGCTACTCATGTATCACGCTCCCTACTAACCTGACTTGGTTTTTCCCGACGACAAAAGGCGCTTTTCGTGGTCGAACAGTCACTAGCCCTGCTGGAGATGCATCAGCGATTTTTCAGTTGTCAAAGCGGGCTACTACAGAATCGTTCTCAGCGACTGTGGAATCGTAACGTCGTCGTCGTGAAAAACGTTTACAGCTGCAGGACGATCACACAGAGAATTGACACAAGCTCTACAGTTTATTTTGTAGTGTTATAGCTAGACTGCACGTCGTACATACTCAGGAGGAGCCACTTTACTTACGCTGTAAAGTATTGCCTTGTTGCGCACCGCTCACATTCCGACGGGGTGCGATGAGATATATTTTGTCCCCGCAGTAAAAATACTTCACCGCGTGCCAATACGTAGCAGTGCTCTACGTGACACGATGCGCGTACGTCTTTTTTCGCGCCTTCAGCTTCGGATGAATGTCACAACTCACAAATCAACGGGTCGCAAGTCAGATCGTTAACAGCGATTGCGATCAGGAGCCTTAAGAGCAGTTTCCTCTGCGACGCGATTCATAAATCTGATACTAAACGCTGGTCTGGATACTTAGTTTCTGTCTACAGGAATAGAAGGTGACCAGTTGGAAGCGGAGAAAGTGCGTAACGCCTAATACGAGAACGCACGCAGTCCTGACTGCGTGGTTTCAAATACCGAGTTAGAAAGCTGATACCAAAGCAAAGAGAGTCTCGTAACATACATCGACGTAGCCAATGTCTAATATAAGGGGGGCTCAAAAAGTCAGTATAAATTTGAAAACTTAATAAATCACGAAATAATGTAGATAGAGCGGAGAAAAATTGACACACATGCTTGGAATGACACGGGGTTTTATTAGAAGCACACTACCGTTATCGGGCCTTTTTTCTTCGAGCAACTGCGGGATTCTGGTTTTGTAACTGCTACCGTGACGGGTGAGAGGTACGCCGATATGTTACAGAAGCACATCATCCCCAGCCTGGCTGATAAACACCTGCTGGAACGTACGATTTTTATGCAGGATGGCGCTCCAATCCATATTGCTAGACGCGTGGAAGATCTCTTGCGCGCGTCGTTTGGTGATGATCGTGTGCTCAGCCGCCACTTTCGTCATGCTTGGCCTCCCAGGTCCCCAGACCTCAGTCCGTGCGATTACTGGCTTTGGAGTTACCTGAAGTCACAAGTGTATCGTGATCGACCGACATCTCTAGGGATGCTGAAAGACAACATCCGACGCCAATGCCTCACCATAACTCCGGACATGCTTTACAGTGCTGTTCACAACATTATTCCTCGACTACAGCTATTGTTGACGAATGATGGTGAATATATTGAGCATTTCGTGTAAAGAACAGCATCGTTGCTTTGTCTCAATTTGTTACGCAAATTATTGCTTTTCTGATCAGATGAAGCGCCATCTGTCGGACACTTTTTGAACTTTTTCTTTTGTTCTAATAATACCCCATGTTATTCCAAGCACGTGTGTCAATTTTTACCTCTCTATCTACATTATCCCGTGATTTATTAAGTTTTGAAATTTATACTGACTTTATGATCACCCGATACATGAGGAGTCACTAATTACTGGCAACAACAATAACTGCGAAAGAATGATAGGAGCTGAAAAGTTTGTGGAACAAAACTTACATGGGACAAATGGGCCTCAATATGTTTCTTTTGCTATGTGAGATTGCTTCAGACTAAGAAGGTCGACTTAGTTTTTGTAACGGAATGCTATATTTTGGTATTTATTTTCTGACAGCGGCTATCGAGACGAGTCCAATGATGTTTAACAGTAAGGTGTTTGGAGGACAACGAAGGTAAAAAAAGTGGCATGAACGTCCATTGACACAGGCGGAGATTGGTAACAGTGAATAGAGTGGTATTCCGTATCACTTCGGCACTTATCGGAGCACATGCCCTGACAGTTCTCTCTCATGTATCGTGCAAAGCTAATATATAGTGTGTCCGTATGTTCGTGTGTTTGTGTGTACGCATTGCATGCAGATCTACAGTTTTGATCCAATCTTTTTCAAAAGCTCGCTCTGCAGGCATGTGTGTTGAAACAGAACGGCTTAGTCATTTTGTTTTGTTGACAACAGAGGCTCGAAAGTGGATGCTGTTTTTGTAACAATTTTTCCTGCGGTTTAAATCCGTTTAATGCAAGCAATATTTTTATATTAATGAATATGAGTTGATTGGTCTTAAACCTTGTGGATTTAGTGATGTTTTAATAACGGTTTAATGACTATTGTGTAAGATTGCGTGCATCTAAAATATTGTGTAAGATTGCGTGCATCTAAAATATCGTCTGCGGTTAAGATGACGAATTGTGCAGTTTATAAAGAAGACAGGGTGACAGAAATGGTAAGTCTGTCAAAGCCGACGCTAGGGAGTTCAACTTTCCTGAAGTTACTTTACGTCACTCTGTAAAAAAAAACAAAAAAAAAACAACATGTTTATGAAGTAAGATCTGTTCAGTGTACAGGTGTAAATTACAGGGATGCAACGGAGAAATGTTATATCTGTGTCTGTTTTGATAAGTGGATAAGCATCGATAAAAGTCTTATTTTCTAAATGAAAAGTTCGTTTCGTCATCTTACCCTACCTGTAGGGCAAATCGACGAATGATTATATCACTAACAAAAACAGGTCTAGCTAAAAAATCGTCAGTCTTACGAAACGTTTAACGGCTGTGTTACAAAGGAAATAGGGTGCATTAAGCAATCGTTATTCCATAAATGAAGTATCTGATTCGACGTAACGGCCAGAAAAAAAAATTAATATACCTTAATGACGCTATCTTACTCGACTTTCCCCTACCACATGTATTTATGTAAGTTATAAAAATTTCAACTTCGCCGTTGAATTTATTTCAGTGCCTTGAAATGGCTGAGACGTTTCAATATCTCGAATTCCCAAATTCATGGCCGTTAATGTTAACCAGTAGTGTCTTGTTCTTTCCGATATGTATGGAAAGAACAGACACAGTATCAGTAATTATACAGTTTGTCAGTACGTGATGCCAGAAAGCACGTAAAAAGACAGACACAAGTTCACACTCTCAGGAGTCGTAGCACCAAAAGACGAAGCCACAATGGCCAAAATGACACCTGGCTGACATACTTCAAAACATCATCATCATCATCATTAGAGACTGATACGCCTTTCAGAGTTCAGTCTGGAGATAGTACCTCTAAAAAAATTCCTCCACGATCCCCTATCCAATGCTAACATTGATGCCTCCTCTGATGTTATGCCTTTTACTTCAAAATCATTCTGCACCGAATCTAAGCACTTTCTTCTTGGTCTACCTCGACTCCTCTTACCCTCCGCTGCCGAGCTCATGAGTCTCTTAGGTAACCTTGCTTCTCCCATGCGTGTAACATGACCCCACCATCTCAGTCTGTTCGCTCTGACTGCTTCATCTATGGTGTTCATTCCTAGTTTTTATTTGATTTCCTCATTATGGACATCCTCCTGCCATTGTTCCCATCTATTAGTACCTGCAATCATTCTTGCTACTTTCATATCTGTAACCTCTAGCTTATGAATAAGGTAACCTGTATCCACCCAACTTTCACTCCCATACAACAAAGTTGCTCGAAAGATAGAGCGGTGCACTGCTAGCTTAGTCTTGGTACTTACTTACTTCTTGGAAAAGAGAGTAGATCTTAGCTGAGCAATCACTGCAATAGCTTTCCTGCACCTCGATTCCAGTTCTTTTCACTATGTTGCCATCCTGTGAGAAAATACGAGGTGTGTCCAGAAAGTAAGTTCCGTTTGTTTATATAAAACGAACGGGTACAGGCACAGAAAAGATATTGATTGTACAAAAATCTACAACTGTTAAACTACTTTTCTACATAGCTTCCGAAATTTTGTAGGCAATTGTCATAGCATGGCATGTGTACCTTTTCCATAGAATGTTGCCGCCTGTGTATTCAACCATGTGGTAACATGTTCTTTCAGCTCGTCATTGTCGTTGCAGTGTAGTCCACCATGGACAGATTTTAGGTGTAAGAAGAGGATTACTGTCAAAAGATTTTTGTTTCACGATAATGCCTGTCCTCACACACCGAATGTGACCAAACAATTCTTACGGAAATTTTAATGGGATCTGTTTGATCATCCTCCATACAATTCGGACCACTCTCCTAGCGACTTGCATCTCTTCTTATGCCTAAAATCTGTCCTTGCTGGTCAACACTTCAACGATGATAAAGAGCTGTTACCATATGGCTGAATACACAGGCGGCAACCTTCTGTGAAGGATGCATGCAAAAACTTGTGGCAAGCTATGACAAGTGCCTACAAAGTTTTGGCAGTTGTGTGGAAAAGTAGTTTAAGAGTTGTAGAATTTTGTGCAATAAAAATTTCTTCTGTATCTGTGTACAATTTCGTTTTATTACCAAACGGAACTTACTTTCTTGTCGCGCCTCGTACATCCCAGGTACTTGAAAAACTGTCTACCTGTTCTAACATTGTTCCTCCTATTTGGCACTTAATATGTTTAAATCTCTTTAAAAACAAACACAAAAAGAGTTTCCTTTTTGTGGAAGGCTACTTCGGAAGTTTGCTCGTGCTGGCGAACATGCTGCCTAATAGCGAGAAGCGGGAAACAAGGCACTGGGGGAAGGACAGACAGACAGAGTTTACGAGCATTTTTTTACTGCGCGGGGTGCGAGCCGCGACCTTCCGCAAGCACGGCTGGGCAGAGCGAACAGCTGCGCCTGATGACGTCACTACCTGTCTTAAGGCTCCTATAAACCCGAGCTGAACTGTCCATTTTTTCCACAAGCTGTAGCAGTCGCCACGTTCCGGACGAGCTCACGCGTTACCTCGCGTTTCATTCAACTCGCTTACACTCACAAACTACTGTTTGAACGTGGAATTTTCATAAATGTCTTCGTTAAGAACTACACTACATTTTCTTTTTAGTTTTATGTATGTCAATAATTTATAAACAGCATATACTGATAGTTTACGAGCATGCACTTTCTGGCGAGGTTACGCAATTTTCGACATGCCAGGAACTTTTTTTCTGTTGAAGTTAGGTGAACACATTAACGGAATGAAATGTTCAAAATACATCAAATTTTCATCATCTCCAAACAGCAACTCTGATCCTTACTATCTGTCAGAAACGTATAACTTGAGATAATGTCAGTTAAATATGACGCACTGGGATCCGCCCGCCCGTCTAGTAGTAACACGTCTTCCGTATTAGAGCTCCTAACAATGCACATGTCTTTACTGCATAACATCCATACTGTAAGATACTGGTACTGACTTCTTATAACCCATTAAATTTAATAGTTGCACACTACAAAAGTGCTGCGTCTCTATGTAATATGCAATTTCAGTTTTTCAATTATATGAAAAGGATATTCTAAATATTTCAATACAGAGTGCTTTATTATGTGAGGAAATGAGAACAAATCAGTTCGTTAGCTAGTGAAGAGATCCTTACTATCTGTCATTTTCAAGAATTCTCACATAAAATCCTTATTAGATCCAGTAACTTCCGTTCTGTTACTGCTAGGCTTTAAACTGAAGGAAATGAAACTATTAAGTTTTGGAAACTGAGTAGTAGCACTGAAACACAATAGAGAAGAAGCAAAGAAATAAACATTTGTAAGTGATGAAGGAATATCTGCAAATCGAATAATAAATCACCAACTTTACTCTTTTTCATTCTACAACTATGCATTTCCTTGAATAACGCGACAGTTTATCAAGTTTTGCGTAGTAACCACGTGTAAAAATACTCCCCTCTTCGCATGTTATCATTTGTCAAAATATCATTTTGATACCTCTAACCATGTATGAGATACGCAATTATTCATTCTGGCCTTATCGCTATTGAAAATGAGTGCGCTAAATAAAATAACGTTTAGCTGTATGAATGAAAGGTAAAGATTTCCTCCTAAGTGGAAAATAAAATTCAATCCATTCGGAAAGTTTTCTCCGCAGCAACATATGGTGCAACAAGCACCAGAAGGAATATCATAGCAGCCTCTATTTTTTACTGCAAACTTTCCCTAATGTAGCGCAGTATCTTATTTCGAGGCCAATATCTTATTAACTTTGACTATTAACGAAATGCCGAGCATTTCGTCACAATGCTGACATATAAAAATTTAAGTATCGGAAAAATTAAAAATTTCTAGCAATTAGTTTTTGCAAAATCGTTTGTGAACGACGGCAGGGCATGCGCCTCTACGCTGTTAGTGCAGCGCGATTCCAACCATGTTGGGGAAAACATGGCGGACGATTCAGGCTGGGTACTTAGGAGCTCTACTGCAGCTGATGACGTCACCGGCTGCCCTCGTCTGTATGTCAGAGCTTGCTGCTTAACGGGCCATCAGGAGACGCCAGGAATGTCCACTGCCGTCAGCGGTCAGACAGAGGTCAGCTCCAGATGACGCGTTTCCAGATAAACGCCAGCCGTGTCCTGAGATTGCGGCATATACCGGCTCTGGAATGCGAGGCGGCGGATCGTGGCCAAAAAAATGAGGCGTAGCAACAGTGTGGAAGGCGTGATACAGTATCCGCACCACTTTAGGATGCGTTAGCAGCTAGAGCCATATCACCAGCCTAGCTGAACTTCCTTGAAATGGTGTCAGGCAGGTCAGAGATGTAGAGATTACTATATATGTAAACATCTTTGGCAAAGCTGTTGTTAATTACGAAAAATATAAAAGTTTTCTTTGATTTAACGTTTTAGCGTAAAAAGCTGCATAATACCTGACAGCTAAAAACCGTATACAACAACAAAATACGTGAATATTTCCATATAGTTTATGCAACAGTTACGCCAGATGTTAGCATATAACGTCCAAACATCGTAGACGCGCTTGAGAATGACAAACTATCGAAACAGCTGTAGCACTATCGAATAAAATATAAGCAGCAATCCGGTACTTTAATGCAAAGTCTTACTACGACATATATGATGCTGCAGGCCCAACAATTAGGGAAAAAAGATTACAAAGCATTGGTGCTAACACTGATCCTTACTCTATTGAGGACCGTGGATAAAAATAGGAAGGAAACTATAACAACTTCTTCCAAAATAAATTTTTTCTGTCTCAAAAAGCAATAATATAATGTTGTCCTTGTTCTTTTTGTGGTCTTCAGTCCGCAGACTGGTTTGATGCAGCTCTCCACGCTACCCTGTCCTGTGCAAGCCTCTTCATCTGAGAATACGTTCGGCAACCTACATCCTTTTGAATCTGCTTACTATATTCGTCCCTCGGTCTCCCTCTACAATTTTTACCCCACACGCTTCCTTCTAATGCTAAGTTGACAATTCCTTGATGTCTCAGAATGTGTCCTACCAATCTATCCCTTCTCTTAGTCAGGGTATGCCAGAAACTCCTTTTCTCCCCGATTCGGTTAAGCACCTCCTCATTAGTTACGTGATCTACCCATCTAATTTTCATCATTCGTCTGTAGCACCACATTTCGAAAGCTTCTATCATCTTTTTATCTGAAGTCCTTATCGTCCACGTTTCACTCCCATACAATGCTACATTCCAGACAAATGCTTTCAGAATGGACTTCCTAACATTTAAATTAATATTGGGTGTCAGCAAATTTCGCTTCTTCACAAACGCTTTTCTTCCCATAGCCACTCTGCATTTTATATCTTCTTTACTTCGGCCATCCGAAGTTATCTTGCTACCCAAATAACAAAATTCATTTACTACTTTTATTGTCTCATTACCTAATGTAATTCCTTCAGCATCACCTGATTTTCTGACATTGCATTCCATTACCTTCATTTTACTCTTGTTAATGTTGATCTTATATTTTCCTTTCAAGACACTGTCCATCCCATTCAATTGCTCTTCCAGATCTTTTGCGGTCTCCGGGAGAATTACTATGTCATTGGGAAACCGCAATTTTTTTATTTCTTCTACCTGCACTTTAGTGCCCTCTCCAAATTTCTCCTTCCATTCCTTCACTGCCTGCTCAATGTACAGATTGAACAACATTGGGGAAAGGCTACAACCCTGTCTTACTCCCTTCCCAACCTCTGCTTCCCTTTCTTGCCCTTCGACTCTAATAACCGCTGTCTGGTTTTTGTATATGTTGAATATAACTCTTCGCTCCCTATATTTTACCCCTGCTACCTTCAGAATGTGGAAGAGTGTATTCCAGTCGACATTGTCAAAAGCTTTCTCCAAATCTACAAAAGCTAAAAACGTAGGTTTGCCTTTTGTTAGCCTATCATCTAAGATAAGGTGTAATGTGAGTATTGCCTCCGGTGTTCCTACATTTCTCCTAAATCCAAACTGATCTTCCCCCGAGTCTGATTCCACAAGTTTTTCTACTCGTCTGTAAATAATTCGTGTTAATATTTTGCAACCATGACTAATTATTATTCATAGAATATATGAATGACATCAACTGCGATTGGGCAAAGCTGAAAATGTGTACCCAGCCGGGATTCGAACCCGGGTCTCCTGCTTTCTAGGCAGTTGCGCTGACCCCTACACCACTGGGGACACAGTGATCACCGCACCTGCAAGGACTACCCATGCACGCCTCCCGTCAGATACAAATTCCCAGCTTCGCATGGGTAGTCCTTGCAGGTGCGGTGATCACTGTGTCCCCAGTGGTGTAGGGGTCAACGCAACTGCCTAGAAAGCAGGAGACCCGGGTTCGAATCCCGGCTGGGTACACATTTTCAGCTTTGCCCAATCGCAGTTGATGTCATTCATATATTCTATGAATAATAAATAATAACAACTGCAGGATCAGAAGTGACGTCTGGTCTTTCGGAACAGACGCCACATGTATATACATGACTAATTAGACTGATAGTTCTGTAATTTTCACACTTGTCCGCACTTGCTTTCTTTGGAATTGGAATTAAAATATTCTTTTTGAAGTAAGAGGTAATAACAATAAAATTTGTAATTCACAATAAAATATTCTAGGTGGTTTCATAGCAAAACCATTGAGCTGTCATGATAGTTTTCAGAGGAACTTGATTTGTAAGAAGGGATATTAAAACCATATTTCTTTGAAAATTCAGTTGTTTCATTTGACAGTATCTGTTGCAAACATATCTGTTTGTCGTCACACAAATCACATAGCCGTCAATGTTGCCATTACTAACGTCAGAGTAACTTTCAGCACACACCTTCATCGTCAACCTCTTCAAATTCAACTACGTTCTCATCAGGTGAAATATTCAGTTACAATATACGAAGCATCTCACTGAGTAGGCTATCAATTAGAATTTCAGCAAGTATACATAAGCATATTTGTGCTATGGTCACAAGCTCTAAATCGCTCCTTTACTCTTGATGGTCGTCTATTTTCCATGCTGACATGCTGTAAAGAATAAAAGAAAAAGCAAACTATAGATTTACCGTTATTGAAGGTCGTTACGTCCCAGTGGTTTTAGTCAGTAACCACCAACATTTTCGTAAAAAGAAAAGAAAAGACTGAACTTTACGTTATAGTTATCAATAAAAACATCTGCCAAATATCATATAATTGTGTATAAGAAAAATGCAATACTTGATATTCCAGTTATCAGCTGTATATATGTCACAACCTAATTTTATTGTGAAGTCTAGGTCGAAAGCAATTGTACTCGGTGCAGCGCTACACAAGTAAGACTTTTACCCGACAACAACCGCTTCGATACTGCAACAAGTTACTGGCGCTGATGCTAGATGTAACCATCAATCAATTTGTGGTGCTGGTTTCAAGAAGGAACAACTGGACCGGAAAAGCAGGTAAAGTAGAAACGTGGTTTCAGACTGAAAGTACTGGACCGGAAAGGGTTAAGGCAGTCCATTATACAGTTTTCTCTGTTTGCTTATGTCATTACCCCGCATCGCCTGGAAGTAAAATGCTGTCGCCGCGGCGGAGTGGCCGAGCGCATTGAGGCGCTATGCTCCGATGCGCGAGGCCGTTCCCCGTCGGGAGATCGATTCCCACCCCCCACCCCCCGTCGGGCATTGATGTTTCTGCCATTTTTAGTATAAGGTATTTTATAAGTAGTTTGTAAATTTAGGGACTGATGACCCCGCATTTAAGTCCTATAAGCTTTGCAAACATTTGAACCTTTAACATGCTGTCGGATAGATACTATCAGGTGATGACAGGGTAATGACATAAGCAAACAGAGGAAACTGCATAATGGACTGCCTCAAGGATCAGTGTTAGCACCGATGTTCTTTAATATTTACATTTCTGACCTGCGTGACACCATTTCAAGATAATTCAGCTATTCTGATGATATGGCTCTAACTATCCAAATCAAGCAGTTTGAAAAAACTGAAAACATCCTTACAGACTGGTTTGATGCAGCTCTCCACGCTACCCTGTCCTGTGCAAGTCTCTTCATCAGAGAATAAGATCAGCAACCTACATCCTATTGAATCTGCTTACTGTATTCGTCCCTCGGTCTCCCTCTACGATTTTTACCCCACACACTTCCTTCTAATGCTAAATTGACGATACCTTGATGTCTCAGAATGTGTCCCACCAACCTATCCCTTCTCTTAATCAGCATATGCCAGAAATTCCTTTCTCCCCAAATCGGTTAAGAACCTCCTCATTAGTTACGAGATCTACCCATCTAATCTTCATCATTCTTCTGTTGCACCACATTTCAAAAGCTTCTATTAGATTTTTGTCTGAACTCCTTATCGTCCACGTTTCGCTCCCATGCAGTGCTACAATCCAGACAAATGCTTTCAGAAAGGACTTCCTAACATTTAAATTAATATTGGATGTTAACAAGTATCGCTTTTTTAGAAAAGCTATTCTTCCCATAGCCATACTGCATATTATATATTCTTTACTTCGGCCATCAGAAGTTATTTTGCTACCCAAATAATAAAACTCATCTACTACTTTTATTGTCTCATTATCTAATCTAATTCCTTCGGCATCGCCTGATTTTATGACGCTACATTTCATTATCCTTGTTTTACTCTTGCTGATGTTCATCTTATACCCGTTTTTGGAGACACTGTCCATTACGTTTAACTGCTCTTCCAGGGCTTTTGCTGTCTCTGACAGAATTACTATGTCATCGGCAAACCGCAAAGTTTTTATTTCTTCTCCCTGCACTTTAATGCCCTCTCCAAATTTCTTCTTCCATTCTTTCACTGTCTGTTCAATGTACAGATTGAACAACATTGTGGAAAGGCTACAACCCTGTCTTACTCCCTTCCCAACGTCTGCGTCCTTATCATGCCCTTCTACTCCAATAACCGCTGTTTGGTTTTTGTATAAGTCGAATATAACTCTTCGCTCCCTATATTTTACTCCTGTTACCTTCAGAATTTCAAAGAGTTTATTCCAGTCGACATTGTCAAAAGCTTTCTCCCTGACCTAAACAAAATACATGAGTATTTCACCAATAGGAGGCTAATACCAAATCCTACCAAGACTGAGGTCAGCTGTTTTCATTCGAAGAACAGAATGGCGGGATATGAGCTGAAGCTCCATATGAATAACAGTCAGCTGCTATATCAGCCACATCCAAATTACCTGGGGGTTACTCCAGATAGGACCTTATCCTTCAAAAGACACTTGGAAAATGCATCCAATAAAATAAGCTCACTGAACAAGTTCATTCAGAGGCTCTGCAGCAGTGGTGGCCGGGGGGTGGGGAGTGAGGGGTGGATGGATGGGGCGAACCCCGCCCTGGGCTTCTTGTCTTTGGGGTCTCCAAATACCTCGAAAGCAATTTTTTTCTTTTTTTTGTGAGGGGGGGAGGGGAGGGAAGCGTCCTTGGTTTCTCGTTCTGGGGCCTCCAGATTTCGGGGGCTATTTTGCTTAGATCCTTAGATTGTCCCGTTCCTCTCGTCCTGGAGGAGAGGGGGGGTCCAAATCTCCAAAGTTACTTTATCGTAGTAATACATGTATTTCCGGGTTGATGGGGGACCTAATTTTTTTTCACGCCGCCCCAGGCCTCCGACAGCCTTATTCAGCACTAACTGCTAGCTTCAGCAGACAGACGAAGAACTTCTCCACTCGCCTTAGTATACTCTGTAGCCGAGTATTGGGAGTATGGTTAGCCAACAAGTATGTAAAGAAGGTGGACACCAGCTCAACTCTACTGTGCGTGGTTATGGTATATCGCCCAAAATTTGCGATTTCCAGGTGATTTCCTGTCAGAGAGGACACAGTTCATAGTAATTGATGGTAAGGCATCGACTAAAACAGCGGAGATCTGCTGTCCCTTATTTACATAAACGATTTAAGGGGAAATCTAAGTAGCTGTCTTAGGTTGTTTGCAGATGACGCCGTCATTTACCGTCTAGTAAAATCATCTGAAGATCAAAACCAACTGCAGAACGATCTGAATGAGATACCACTTTGGTGTAAAAATTTGCAGTTGACTCTAAATAATGAGAAGTGTGAAGTCGTCCACATGAGTACGAAAAGAAATCCGTTAAACTTTGTTTAAAGATAAATCAATCAAAAGTGAAGGCCGTAAACTCCACAAAATACCTGGCAATTACTATTACTTCAGACTTAAAATGGAGAATGTCGTGGAAAAGGCGAACAAAAAACTGCGTTTTATTGGTAGAACCCTTAAAAGATGCAACAGAACTACTAAAGAAACTGCATACATTACGCTTGTCCGTCCACTTTTGAAGTATTGCTGCCCAGTGTGGGATCCTTATCAGGTGGGTTTGACGGAGGACATCGAAAGAGTCCAAAGAAGGGCAGCTCGATTCCTATTGTCACGATACAGGGGAGGCAGCGTTGCGGAAATGGGAATCATTATAACAACGGCGCTTATCGCTGCGGCGTGCGCTACTTACGAAACTCCAATCGCCAACATTCTCTTCCTAATGCGAAAATATATTGTTGACTCCCACTTACATGGGTAGAAACGATCAACAGAATAAAATACGAGAAATCAGAGCTCGAACGGAGAGATTCAGGTGTTCTTTCTTCCCGCGCGCTATTCGAGAATGGAATGGGTGATAAATAGTATAAAGGTGGTTCGGTGAACCCTCTGCCAGGCACTTAAATGTGATTTGCAGAGTATCCCATGTAGAAGTAGATGTAGAACCTTAACTGGATGCATTAAGACTACCCCACTATATTGGCTTCCAACACTTAGCCATGTAGCTCCACCCTCCCTGCGAAGACAAGAAGCTGTGATGATGGTATATGCAAAAGTGATGAATAACCCCCTACTTCCTTTCCATGAAGACATCCCAACTTAACACGACTCCGCTCTAGAAATCCGCCTCTAAGACTGGCCCAGCAACAGTCATCTGCCAACTTCAGCATGGATACCACGAGTAAATGGCAGGAGAGTTGGACTCATAGTGCCTCCCCTGACAACCGTGAACTGATCTGTCCATCAGAGAAACCTAAGGGCTCTGAACTGCCACGACAGCTACGGGCCGGCCGCGGTGCCCGAGCGTTCTGCGGCGCGCTAGTCATTTCTGCACGGCCACTAGGGTCGGGGGTTCGAATCCCCCCTCGGGCATGGATATTTGTGCCGTCCTTAGTGTTAGCTAGTTCATAAGTAAAGTTTAGGGACTGATGACCACGTAGTTAAGTCCCTTAAGCTCTGCAAACATTTGAACATTTTTGACAGCTACGGAAAATCCTAAACGGAATCAGAACAGGACATGGACTACGTGGACACTAACTACATAAGTGGGGACAGCTTCCCAGGCCTGGCTGTGACTGTCGGGCACCAAATAAAAACAATGCAGCACATCGCCCAGGACTGTGAGTTAAGAGCCTACCAGGGTAGTCGGGCTGACTTCTTCAACGAAACACCGCCCTGCCTCGAATGGAACGCCAATCTGGACGTCACAATTTGAAGACTCGTGTAACGCTAAATATCTGCTGTGATGTTAGTATTTACTGTGTTTATATTTTACCTGAAAATGTATTTCACTTATGTATTTTATAGTGAATGTTAACATATAAGTTCATAATGCAATGAATGTAAACCATGTGTGCAGCGCCATACGTATTGTACACAAATCGACAGTTTTGTTCCAGTCTGTATGAAATTTTGCACACGTAAGCTTCAATCTATGATGACGGTCGCCTTAACTGATAGTATCACGTACAACAAATAGTTCACGAGATATGTTGTCATAAACAATGAGATGCACTAAAAGCTGCTGCATTACGCGTTGATGTTGCACATGTCCTTCTAAACCACTGGACCGATTTCAACCAAGTTGGTGCACATATTCCTTAGCGTGAGGTACGAATTTTGTAGTGGTAAGAACCACATACGACACATGTTTCAGGAGATATAACGACATAAACAATATGAGTTGCAAGAAACTGCCACATAATGCGACGAGACTTTATTCGCACACTGTATGGGAATGACACTACTTAGCGATTTGCAACCAACTTTAAACATAATTTCGAAACTTTTGTTGAACTTTTCTGTCTTACAACAATAGCAAAATTGTGAAAGGAAAAAAAGTTCCTCATTTACTACTTTTGCGCCGTTCATTGAGTAAAACTAGGGCATTCGGTATGACGTTACAAGTTATAATTTCTACACTAGAAATTGTAGCTGCAGGAAAGTTTACAGGTAGTATACACACATATAGCTGAATGTACCTTCGAAATTGTATCACAGTATGACAGGTGGTTTATGATATGAGCACGTAAACTGTAACGTTCATGGAAAACCACCTCATCACGCACCAACTTTTAATCTATTAATTCTTTGCTACTGACTTTATTCGCAACAGATTTTACAGACATACAGCAGTTAAACAAATGAATATATACCTGGAAAATTATACAGTTGTCAACAAATAAGTCAATAAATATGAGATCGTACGAATTTTATATGTCATTTGTATTTTGACTACTATGTTTTATTGTCTGGATATTGCACTTACAATTTTGTACGTTATACAAGACAGTCTTACTTCATATATATTCTCCTACAAATATGATTTTAGAAAAAAAGAGGTGGACAGAGAGAGAAGGAATAGGAGAAATACAAACTCAAGGCAGTAATAAATAAGTAAATAACCGGGCAACGCCGGGTGTAGGTGACGGCGGTGAACTGGTTACACATTGCGCTGAGGTTGTCTGTCTTCCTGGAGTCTTAATTTGTCTACCTTTGTCACTTCGTTCAGCATTTGATTTTTTATTTATTTATTTATTTTTTATTTTATTTTATTTTTTTTTATTTTTATTTTTTTATTTTTTTTGTCAGAACTTTGTGAAATGGTGGACGCCCTCAGGTTGGAAGCCTGCGTTTCGTGTTCCGTGGCATCGTGGAAATCTGAAATACAATAAAAAAATAATTAAAAATGCAAACTGGTAACAGTTACCTTTTATGTAATTTTTTATTTCATTAAGAAGCATTAGAAGAAATGCTGTAAATTTTATAGCCCTCGCACTAAAGTTACCGCTCTAGTTGTCACAATGTAAAAATGTCCGAACGACACGCTTCGGGCCTACATTAGCCCATTCTCAAGTTCTTGAATTCTAAAACATATCTGCCCTAAGGCAACGTCAAGCGTAAAATGTTTGCGGCTTATGCGCCATGTCAAGAGATAAACATTCCTCACCCTATTTAGTGCGATAGTTCATACGGTTGTGAGATGGCATCCAAACAAACGTTATAGCCCTGTTGGTGATGCAGATTAGTGATATTGAGATTACGACACACAAAGTTTAAATAAATTAGATTGTAAAAATTGGGTAAAAAATAAATGGTACTTATCTGTGATGATGAACATTGGTGCGTGTGTGTGCTTGATATCTTCATGTTTACAGCGCGATCTGTAGTACTACCAACAGAGACGTCCACTTCAAAAAAGATGTTTGTCATTTCATTCATGACCGGTTCCGACAAAACTGGGTTCCCGTGATGCGATCTGTAAATCAAAAAAGACCGAATTATGAAACGCTACAGCCAATAAAAATAATTAATCACACATTTCTATATAACTCCATACAAACTACATAGGCCTACTTTCATGACTACATCTAAAAGCAGTCAACAATCCGAAGATTGGTTAGAACACCACAGTGCTTTACTAGGCATGGTCCTGTTTGGAGGTGGTATGCCGTTGCCTTCCTCCGACTTTCGAACTGACTTACCCAGCCAGTTATAGGGGGGCCTACATTTTAAAGTGAGTTCCGAACCACGGTGCTACTCGGTATTTTTCACATTAGCAACACTGCCAGAGGTGAAAGAAGTGGAAAGTGACAGATAAAAATCCTAGGGCCTGTCGGGGATCGAACCCAGGACCTTTGGATTTGTAGTCTGACACGCTACCACTGTACAACCGAGGCGCTAATGTATAAAAATTAATGTTTGTTTGTCTTTTTGCCTATGTTTTGTCCAAAACATTTGCAAAAGAGAGGTTCTGGTCGTCGGCGGGCAACAATTACGACTGTAAAATTTGTTCTGATAGGTTTTACGGCGCTACGTAAACAACGGGAACACGTTATACACACACAGCGTGTCGAATCGACGTTAGTTTTGCAAATATTTCTGATACGGTGCGAGATGGAAAAATCGCAAAAGAGCAACATTTTAGAGAATTTTCTCCTCTACAAATTCATTTATTAAATTTTGTGTCAGATGAACAGTTAAGCCGCTATTTTCGTTTAAATTTTGAGCAGTCATAAGACGATCGCAAAGAGTTACCCCTGTCCAACGTCAGACTCGTGAGGGTTGTTGAAATCATTAGAAACACACAGAAATACCCTCTCTCAGTTTACCTCATAACTTCCAATTTTCAGGTAGATTTACCAAAAAAATTAAAAAATTTCTTTCATACATACTTTGTTCTGAGAATTACGAACATAGATTTTTTTTTAAGTCCGTAAAATCGATCAAACCGTTCGCAGGTGATGCACTTGCATCACACATTGCTTTTTATTAATATACCACCAAACTCGGCCATGCTTCGCAGTAGCTGATGTGTATGGGACATGTACCCTAATCTCTTCTCTTCTTCTCCCTGTGTCTGTCCCTTCCTCCCCATCTCCCTCTGCCCCCATCTTTTTCACGCCACTCCCTCTTATCCCACATCACTTCCATCTCCTCCCCCCCCCCCTCCTCTCTACGTCTACATCATCCTCCCTTTTTAAATCCATGTCATTCCCACATTCTCTATTTCCTCCTCCCCTCTCTCTGATGATCTTATTTATTATTATTGAAACCGGGACCTTGATCGGCAATAGAATTCAAAATGGATGGGTAAATCAGTTGGAAACGGGTTATTAGACACATCTTTCGAGCTGCTCTTATCTGTGAGGATAGTAGCTTTAATGGCCGTGCGTTTAATGGTTTTATTTTACGAACAGGAATGATTACAAATTTAGGCAAAAACAACTTTCCTGTTTATGGTAAAAATGACTGAGAAAAGAAAACAAAGCCGCTCATTTTTACAGCACAGCTCAGCATGTATTTCTCGAAGTGAGCAGAATACAAATGCTTTTAATAACATGTTTATATATTGTTTAATTGAAAACAAAATAATTGTATCATGATCGTTCTTTAATGATAAAAATTCCATATCAAACAAAACAATTAATTGAAATAGAATAAGTGGAATGGAAATACAGCGTTTCGAAAGTCTTTGTGTTGCGTTCATTGTAACGCTTGTTGATGAAAGATATTTTATGTCTTTCCGTCCGGAGAGAAAACGAACAGTGCAGATGGTCTACCAACTGTCGAACACACCACATACAACTGCCCATGGGTGGGAAAAACACGGAGATTAAAAAATTGTTCCACATACGTTCAACGACTGTCCTTCTGCTTTATTAATTGTCATTGCGAATGCAAAGCGAACGGGAAACTGGAGACGCTTAAATTGAAACAGCAAGTCGGTTGGAGTCAGTGGTATTCTGGGAATCAAAAAATAACGCCATCTCCCTTTATTCTAACCTCCTTGGCGAATTTGTTCGCTCCGTTACAGCGTATTTCGTCGCTAAGAGAGTAGCAAATGAATAACCTGATTGTTGGAGACTCTAGAAAATGATCCGAGATGGAAGCTTACTTATACTTTTTTTTCAAATTCTGATATTTGCCGGTAGATTAAAAAATCTTACAAACTTTGTCCTGAGAAATACGAACAGAATAAAGAATCTTGTTGTGGTCTTCAGTCAGGAGACTGGTTTGAAGCAGCTCTTCACAATACCCCATTATGAGCAAGCCTCTTCAACTCCACATAAGAACGGCAACTTACATCTGTCTGAATCTGCTTACTGTTCTTCCTCTGCGGTTTTTAACCCACACACTTCCCTCCAACGATAAATTCACGATTCCTTGATATCTAAGAATGTGAACTACCAATCGATCCCTTCTTTTAGTCAAGGTATGCCAGAAATTCCTTTTCTCCCCAACTGTGTTCAGTACCACCTCATTAGTTACGCGATCCACCCATCAGCATTCTTCTGTAGCACCATATTTCAAAATCCTCAATCCTCTTCCTGTCCGCACTGTTTATCGTCCATGTCTCACTCCCATACAAGGCAACACTCCATACAAATGCCCTCAGAAAGGACTTCCTTAGGCTTATATCAATATTCGATGTTAACAAATTTCTCTATTTCTGCATTTTATATCCTTTGTACTGCGACAATCATTTCTCTATTTCTGCATTTTATATCCTTTGTACTGCGACAATCATTTGTTATTTTACTGCCCAAGTAACAAAACTCGTCTACCTCCTTTATTGCTTCGTTTCCCAATCTAATTCCTTCAGCATCGCCTGATTTTCTTACACAGCACTCCATTACCCTAGTTTTGCTCTTGTTAAAGTTCATCTTATATGCACCTTTCAGCACACTGTCCATTCCGTTCAACTGCTCTTCCAGGTCCTTTGCTGTATCTGACAGAATTACTATGTCATCGGCAAAACGCAATGTTTTTATTTCTTCGCCCTGAACTTCAATTCCTTTTCCAAATTTCTCCTTGTTTTAGAATAAAGAGTAGGTCAGTCATATAGGTGAAGCCATTCTAAGTGACGTGCTTTCATACTTGTGGCAAATCATTTTTATTAATATAAGAAGAATCGATGGTCAGACATTTGATTCATGCAGTAATGTTCTAATTTCCCTTTACAATTACGTATCTGATGCATCAAAGTATTTCGGAGATCTAATATATAAAGCAGAGTGTCCGTATGTTTGTACGTGTTGCATACAAATCTACAGTTTTGTTCCAATCTTTATGAAATTTTGTACACGTTAGCTTCAATCCATGAGAACGGTCTCCGTAAGTGTAAGAATCACATACGATACATAGTGCACGAGATATGACGTCATAAACAGTGAGATGCGCGTTAAACTGCTGCATATTGCGACAATGCTGCTCATTTTCTTCTAAACCATAGGACCGATTTCAACCAAATTTGGTACACGCATTCCTTACCGTGAGATAACAATTGTTGCAGGGTTAAGAATCACATACGGCACATGGCTCAAAAGATATGGCGTCATAACCAATAGAAATCGCCAAAAATGCCATGTAATGCGGCGAGACTTTATAAGTATGCTCTATGAGAATGATACTTCTTAGCGACTTGCAACGAACTTTAAACATAATTTCAAACATTTATTAAACCTTTTCTCTCTGACAATCATAGCAAAATGATGAAAGGAAAAAAGTTTCTCGCTTACTTCGTATACGGGATGATGTTACAATTTATAATCTGTACACTAAAAATTATAGCCGTAGGAAATTTTACAGACAGTATACATGCGTATATTTGAGTGTACCTCCTAAATTGCATCATAGTACAACACGTAGTTCAGGTCATGAGACATGAGCACATAAACAGTAACGTTCATGGGAAACCGCCCCATCACACACCAAGTAAAAAAAAAAGTTCAAATGTTTGTTAAGCTTATGGGGCTTAACTATGAGGTCATCAGTCCCTAAACTTACAAACTACTTATGAACTAGCTTATCCTAAGGACGGCACAAATATCCATGCCCGAGGGGGGATTCGAACCACCGACCGTAGTGGCCGTGCAGACCGTGACTGACGCGCCGCAGTCCCCTCGGCCACCGCGGCCGGCCCAAGTTTTAATCTATTACTTCTTTACTACTGATTGTATTCCCAAGAAATTTTACAGACATACAGCCCTTATACAAATGAATATGTACCTGAAAAGTGACAGGAATAAATAAATAAATACCCGGGCAATGCCGGGTTTTCAGCTAGTATGAAATATTGGTTCAAATGTTTGTATAGTCTATGGGACTTAACTACGGGGTCATCAGTCCCTAAACTTACAAACTACTTATGAACTACTTACGAACTACTTACGAACTAGGACGGCACAAATATCCATGCCCGAGGGGGGATTCGAACCCACGACCGTAGTGGCCGCGCAGACTGTGACTGAAGCGCCTCAGTCCCCTCGGCCACCGCGGCCGGCTGAAATATTGGTAAGAGGTAGTAGTCGGATAGTGTCATTTTATGACCAGTTTTGCCATACGTACTCCCTTTAACGTGAATGTTAAGCCAGAGAGACGTCCAAGTGTGCTTGTAAACAGCAGGTGTTGTAGCGGCGTTGTCGAACAGAACCTACAGTCGTCCCCGCGGCATCAGCGCGTGTCGCGCCATTGTTCGGCCGTTTGTCGGCCGTCCGTGTCGCCAGATACGATCGGCCGATAGCGCCAGTTTGCCCACGTGACCGCGGCGCGCTTACGCCGCCATTAGCGTCACTTTTAAGAGCACCGCGCCGCCCTAACTCGGCTTTTAACGCTTCCGCGCGCGCAGGAATCCCAAACGAGCACCTAGTTCGCGCGTCTCTCCACAGCTGGCGCTGGCGGCAGTGTTTTGGTTGCCGCAGCAGGGGGGGAAGCGGAATCGCGCGCGCGGCGCAGACGGGCGGCGGTGGTGGGGGTAGCCCTCGGCGCGTGGCGCGCTGCGGCCGGTCGGGGAACTACTAGCGGCCGACGGATTCTGCTGCCATTGGCTGCGCGGGAACCGACGCCCCTCTGACGCGAATGATGGATGGCGACTCCATCACGAAAACGAAGCAACAGTTCCTCCGGCTTATCAGGACGGGGGTCTACTTGTTGGTTCGAACCAGTGGCGTAGATAATTCGTGCTTATGGAGAGCAGTAGGGGGTGACGATGTTCAGTTCTATTCCTTCAAACCGTCTTGATTGCATTTTTTTTTATTAGTTAATGACGCGTTTCGCCCTTTAGCAGGGCATCTTCAGATTATCTGCTTGACAGAATTTAGACAAAATTACAAGGCGGAATTACAAACGGTTATAATGGAACATGGGCTTATTTTGTGTTAAGAAGACAGTATAAATGGTAAACAAAGTTTACAATGCACTCTCCGTGGTGTGACACCGTAAATTGTTATTGCGGTGTTTCTATTTTTCTGGAATGTTTTTTTGGCTCTCCTTGTCGCCCTATAATTGTTCGGGTAACAACGATTTACAGTTGGAACATACTCGGTAAAGATGTGAGAAACATAAAACCGATTTTAATGTTACCTCTCTGGTGATACAAGATAAGCCGATGTGAGCGCAATTGTAAACATGGGCTTATCTTGTGGCATCAGAGATCATCGCTTCTATTAAGGTAATCTTAAAAATCGGTTTTATGTTTCTCACATCTTTACCGAGTATGTTCCAACTGTAATTCGTTGTTACCCGAACATTTGTAGGGCCACAAGGAAAACCAAAAAACATTCCAGGAACAACTTACGGTGTCACACCACGGAGAGCACATTGTAAGCTTTGTTTACCATGTATACTGTCTTCTTAACACATGTACCACTATAACCGTTTGTAAATCCGTCTTGTAATTTTGTGTAAATTCTGTCACGCAGATAATCTGAAGATGCCCTGCTAAACGGCGAAACGCGTCATTAACTAATAAAAAATTTGCAATCAAGACGGTTTGCAGGAATATTTATTCTAACTGATTGCTGTTGTACACCATGGATTGGAAATCATTTTGTTCAGTTCTGGTCAAGTACTTTACAAAATGTTCCATTTTCGTAAAGCAAGATGCCGTTTTTTGTGATTATATTTATTAATTTTTTATCCAGACGTGTTTCACGCTATTTTCCTTCCACGCAACATCAGTCCCTTGGTTTATCTATAATTACATTTCAACGACCAGTGACGTAGCCAGGATATTGTCAAAAGAAGGGGGGGGGGGCTCCGAATGGTTAAAAGAGAAATTTTTTATATTTTATGCACATAGTTTGCGTTTGTAAGACCTTCTTATAAATACTGAAATGCCGGCCGCGGTGGCCGAGGGGACTGAGGCACTCCAGTCACGGTCTGCACGGCCACTACGGTCGGGGGTTCGAATCCCTCCTCGGGCATGGATATTTGTGCCGTGCTTAGTATTAGCTAGTTTGAAGGTTTGGGACTGATGACCCCGTAGTTAAGTCCCATATGCTATAAAAACATTTTTTTGAAATACTGAAATATTTTGTATACAAAATTGAGGAAAACATTTCTTAAAAATTGTTTCAATATACGCCAGCAGAACTTTCAGTTGTTATTCCAAACGGAGTCAGATTACCAGAATGAGAAGTGTTTCTCTGTGTTTGAACACTGGCGACGACACGGTTGCACGTCACCAAGCTCGCTGCCTGTCAGCCACGACTGTAGCTTGTTTGGTGTTTCGCAAAGTCTGCATTAATTTTTGCATCAGTATAAATACCTTGCATACTGATTTAGTAAGCGTAAGTCTATCATTTTACTTCCAAGATTATTGGTTCTTTTACTCTTGTTGACAGTGCAACGTATCCATCCTCTAGATAAAATATTACTCTTAAACGCAACTTAAAAAAGTATTAAACATACTGAGTGAGGTGCCTTATGATGTACTGAAATATTGCCACTCCAAATAACGACTCCACTGCTGTAAATAGATAAATAACCTATTAAAGCAGTACACGTATTTTAACTTACCATCACGCTAGTGGACAAATGAAAGTCGGTTTTTCTCTTTTTATTCGTGTTATGAACTTATTCATAATTGGAAACGTGTCTTAACAACACAAAAGAAATAAACGGCAGTAGCAGCATTCCACTGTATTCCTTAACAAAGCAGTAATGGAGCAAGGCCAACAATGGACAACGGCTTAAAGAGGACTGGACAATAAAAAGTTCAAATATTTGTATAGCTTATGGGACTTAACTACGGGGTCATCAGTCCCTAAACTTACAAACTACTTATGAAGTAGCTTATACTAAAGACGACACAAACATCTATGCCCGAGGAACGATTCGAACGCCCGTCGGGGAACGGACTCGCGCATCGTAGCATAGCGCCTCAATGCGCTCGGCCGCTCCGCCGAGGCGACTGGGCAATTGCCGATGCTGTTATCGATGTATCGATAATTAAAATCTATAGATCGCTTTGTCGACTGTCGATAGTGCGTATCCCTTTTTCGGCGTATGACTGATAACAATATCATTCAGTTTCACTACACGGTAGCTAGGTCGTGTCTTATTTCATTTAGTCCCTTCGGAGGTTCGAGTCCACCGTCGAGCATGGGTGTGTGTGTTGTCCTTAGCATAAGTTTGAGTAGTTTTTTATCGTTTAGAAAATAGGGGAGGGGGTGTCCGGACCCCCAAGACACCCCCCTCACCCCCCTGGGTATTTATATATTTTAAACAATGGTCATTTCCGCTACAATGCCAACTTCTTATTTTTCCTGACTCGTGTATTTTCCATGGAATTTCATTAATTATTGTCACGCCACGAGGTAGTATTCAGTTCGTATGTACCGCAATGTATTGCTGTTATGAAATTTACTGATAGTTCAGTAAATGTCATAATAGCAATAAATTACATACGAACTGTAGTCAGCCTCGTGGCGTGACAATAATTAATGAAATTCCATGGAAAATACACGAGTTAGTAATATTTGTGTACTGTTCAAGCAATTCAATAAAATGTGTTAACCTGGAGAATAATGCGTTTGGTAGTTGTTGGCTTTTCTGAAAACGCTCTTAACTGAAGACCTTTGTGCAAGAAGTGCATAACTCAGCTTCTTTTTTATTTGCGTAAATCACTTTTTTTAAATGTTGTTTGAAGGTAAAGAAACTTGCTTATCTTTCAGTGGTAGATAGGGTTATCTCATACACATATCCCGCATCTAAATTCCTTAGAATCTCATCTCTCATAGTACTTCGGTGAAAGAAAGTGATAAATATCGCTAATATTCGTATTTTGCCACGTTCGTCGCTTCATAAACTTCCACAAGAAGGCAACATGTTTCACGCAAACTCACCATAGATCCTGTACATAACAAGGTGCTTAAGGATGCCAAACTAAACGACACAATGAAACTTTTGATTTCAGATTGATCGTTAGAATGACGTATAGTGCAATGAACCTCATGATTGTGTTACAAAAGTGGTCCATTTAACTTTAAATTGATAGAGCATATACTTTAATATCGCTTCTTAGATGTCATTATTATTTACATATGGATGATAATAGTCTACGCAAGAAACCGTGTTAATGTTACATCCGAAGGAGTAGGCTATAAATTAATAATCTGTACTAATTATAAGCGTGTATTTAGACTGAAATAAATATTTGCGTGGAACATTTAGATCTGTTCACTGACAGTACCATAACAGCAATCTTAAATATGCTATATAGCGACGGTGCGAAGAAAAAATAATTATAAGTACATTTACAAATTTGTTGATTACTTATAAAGCAATGTAATTAATTCGTTGATATATGTAGACTGAAGTCGAAAAACAGGGCTTTTAGTAGGTATATACTACAAATCCTCTTTGTCGTTGGTTACAGGCCAACTAGATCCTACATCTGACCTGCTTAGTAATCCTTAGAGTTCCTCTAATACTCCCTCATAATTTTTCTTTCTTTTCTCACTACTGTTGCCCTATACCTTGCATGTCATCTTGAAACCCTTTGGTACAGGAAAATCTGTCCCACTTGTTAATATTGTTTTTGTGTTTTTTTTTTTTTTCTGGCTTCAGTTATTTAAATATTTTCTTGCACTTTCTTAGCTTATAACGTGTGTCAGCTACTACTTGTATCCGCATTTTACCCCCTCATCCCTAGGGTTAGATTCTATGAATGAAGCGTTTATACTGGCGGTGTTCATTGTTGTTCTGGCACACGGCCGCAGTAAACTACTGAATTTGTAAACCTGATGATATTATCCCATGTATCACAATAAACAGGTTCTGTATATTCGCTGTAACAAGACAGCAAAATTAGAAACTTCGATAATATGCCTACACCCACATACTTATTCTGAAAATCATATTAAAGTGCGTATCAATGACTTGAATTTTTGTTTTAATGCGATAATCATGCATCCTTAAGAGCGAAAAAAAAAAAAAAAAAAAAAAAAAAAAAAAAAAAAAAAAAAAACTTATCTCTTTTCATTCTCCAATCCGACGAGTGGAGCGGGCTGTTTGAGATCCGGCCCATAAAGAGTCGCGGTTCTATTCAGCCAATATCAGACAAGCTGATAGTGGGGCAAAGGGGGATCCCAATTGGGAATAAGTGGGAGGGGCTTACCAGCTCCGGCATACGCCTTACAACCAAGGAAAACCTCCCGAAAACCTTGGTCGGAGCCGGGGGATTGGGACCAATTTCCGAAATGCAATATAATCGCATTCGGAAGAAATGTTACTGCGAGAAATTTCGCAAATATTCGTCCCCGTAGCGAATAATGCCTTTCTTTTAATGATTCGCACTCCAAATCGTGCATCATTTTGTGACACTCTCTCTCCCCTCTTATCGCGATAGTACAAAACGAGCTGCCCTTCTCTGAACTTACCCTAAATAGTCCGTCAGTCCCACCCGGTGAGAATCCCACAATGCGCTGCAATACTCCAAAATAGGACACGTAAGTGTAGTGTAGGCAGTTTCTTTAGTAAAAGAAATATTGCATCTACGTACTAGCAATTAAATGTAGCCTTTGGTTCGCCTTACCCACGAGTTTGTCAATGGGTTCTTTCCATGTAAGTTGTTCGTAATTGTACATCCTACATATCTGGCTGCAGGTACGTCAGATAGATTTGACTGTTTTATCGTGGGTCCCTGGTTAGTTAGTGCGTAGGCGTTTATGGTATATCGGGACTCAATTTTATTTTTTTTAATCCTAGAAACAAAAATGTTGCAAGGATTGCTTTGATTTAATCTTTATTTATGAAACATAGTGTCTGTATGTTTGTTTGTGTGTGCGTATTGTATACAATTCTACAGTTTTGCTACAATGTTTATGAAATTTTGCACACGTAAGTTTCAATCCATGAGGACGGTCGCCGTAAGTGTTAGGATCAGGTACAACACATTGATTAGATTAGATTAGTTTTTCGTTCCGTAGATCCATGTTGAGGAGATCATAGTGGATGTAGAACATGTCAAGAAACAAAATTTACAAGGTGAATAATAGATAATACCAATAATATAAATACAGATACATAGATGTTTAAGTCTTTTTTTACTCGAAAATATAATGATACTAATATAGTATGAATAGCGATACATCATTTGGTACAATTTAGAAATTCACTAATGGAGTAGAAGGAGTTGGCCACTAGGTTCCTCTTATACTGATCTTTATTTGTAGCTAAATTTTTTATACTTGATGCTAAATTATTGAAAACGTGTGATTCTGAGTAGTGGACCCCTTTTTGAACTAAATTAAGTGCTTTTAAATCCTTGTGTAGATCATTTTTATTCCTAGTATTGTATGTATGAACTGAGTTGTTTATTGGGAAAAGGGATCTATTATTTATGACAAATTTCATTAAGGAATAAATATACTGAGAGGCAGTAGTTAATATACCCACTTCTTTGAAGAGGCTTCTACAGGACGTCCGTGAATTTACTCCACAAATAATGCGTATTACACGCTTTTGGACTCTGAAGACTTTTGACTGAGTTACCCCAAAATATTATATTGTTCACGAGATTTGACGTCATAAACAATGAGATGTGCAAAAACAGCTGCATCAATCGACAGTGTTGCACATTTCCTGCCGAACTACTGGACAGATTTCATCCAAATTTGGTGCATATATTCTTTACCGTGAGGTAACAATGTTGTCGGGGTAAGAACCACATACGACACATGGTTCAGGAGATGCAACGTCATAAACAATATAGCTGCAAGAAACTGCCACAAAATGCGACGAGACTTTATTCACACACTGTATGACAATGACAGTACTTAGCGACTTGCAACCAACTTTAAAATTTCAAACCTTTATTGGAGTTAATACGTTGCTTGTAGTGGCCATTTGAGCAACAGATGCATACTATGTATTTCACTGTACTGTTTTTAAAGAAAACGCCTTTTGCTACTGCAACTGAAGGGTTTTATTTTTATAATTCACCCATACGCGTTTCTCCTTTGTCACAAGGCGTCCTGAAATATTTACATGTTTCTGTTTACATATAAAGGTTACAAATTCAAATGTTTGTATAGTCTATGGGACTTAACTACGGGGTCATCAGTCCCTAAACTTACAAACTACTTATGAACTACTTACGAACTAGGACGGAACAAATATCCATGCCCGAGGGGGGAATTCGAACCCCCGACCGTAGTGGCCGTGCAGACCGTGACTGGAGCGCCTTAGTCCCCTCGGCCACCGCGGCCGGCTATAAAAGGTTAGGTTTCTTACAAACGTACAATACATTTCGTTTCTGATTTAAAACAGTTCGTTGTTTGCTATAAAAAGGTGTACTTACAGCACTTGCTACTCAATGTCAGTGTCTTTCCGGAAACCAGGTCGAAAGGTCCCACTGTTTTCTGGAAAACTTCGCATCTTCTGGTTCCACTGTCTCTGCTGCCATACTGTGTCCACTGTAGTTCGTTTTGTAGTGTTGCCAGACTTCTCATCTAATTTCAAATTCAACTACTTCACTGAAAGTGTGTTGAAGGTATCTTTTTGTGTGTGTGTGAAATTTTATTTTTTATTTTTGTATCTTTGTGTGTGTGTGGGGGGGGGGGGGGGGGAAGCGTTGGGTTTATGATTATGTGTTGGGATTTGTGTCTATCAAATGATCAATCTGTCAGGACAGTGATTGATTGGTCAGGTTAATTTGGTCATTTAGTAGCAACATTTTCTCAGCTTTGGTTTTATATATGTGATAATTTTCTTGTAATGTTAGGAAATGTTTTTCATTTTTTATTCTAATTATCTTCATGTCTTTTTCCTTTGTGGTGCGTTTATTGAACTACTTTTATCCAAACTGTGTCACTCCATTGAGTGTTGAGTTTTACAGTCGTTTCTGGGGTGGTAGTTTTATGTCGTCGGCTACAGCAGTTCTTAACGCTCGTCTTTCGTTGTCAGTTACCTTGGAACTTCGCCCACCGTTCCTCTTCACCTCTGATGTTTCACCTTGTTTTGTGAACGCTTCCATTTCCGAGGAATCCGTCGCTAGTAGCTTAGATTAGAGATCAGATTAATACTTGTTCCATAGATCATAAATACGACATTTCGCAATGAAGTTCAACGTGTCAGTTTAATAAATCGTATCTCTACATGGCACTTAAAATTAAAAAGGATTATTTAATTTTCTAAATTAATTTTTTTGCGAAATTAATCAGTAATGTCAGTGGGAAAGAAATTTAAACAGATTGAGTGCCAATAGGAGGAACAACGTTAGAACAGGTAGACAGTTGCAAATACCTGGGATGTATTTTGTCACAGGATGGCAACATACCGAAAGAACTGGAATCGAGGTGCAGCAAAGCTAATGCATTGAGTGCTCAGCTAACATCTACTCTCTTCTGCAATAAGGAAGTAAGTCCCAATACTAAGCTGGCAGTGCACCGCTCTATCTTTCGACCAACTTTGTTGTATGGGAGTGAAAGTTGGGTGGATACAGGTTAACTTATTCACATGGTAGAGGTTACAGATATGAAAGTAGCAAGAATGATTGCAGGTACAAATAGATGGAAACAATGGCAGGAGGGTGTCCATAATGAGGAAATGAAAGAAAAACTGGGAATGAACTCCATAGATGAAGCAGTTAGAGCGAACAGACTGAGATGGTGGGGTCATGTTACAAGCATGGGAGAAGCAAGGTTATCTAAGAGACTCATGAGCTCGGCAGCGGAGGGTAAGAGGAGTCGAGGTAGACCAAGAAGAAAGTGCTTAGATTCGGTGCAGAATGATTTTGAAGTAAAAGGCATAACATTAGACGAGGCATCAATGTTAGCATTGAATAGGGGGTCATGGAGGAATTTTATTACAGGTACTATGCTCCAGGCTGAACGCGGAAAGGCATAATCAGTCTCTAACGATGATGATGATGATGTTTTGAAGTATGTCAGCCAGGTGTCATTTTGGCCATTGTGGCTTCGTCTTTTGGTGCTACGACTCCTGAGAGTGTGAACTTGTGTCTGTGATGACGAATTAATCAGTTTTCATCTAATAATTCATCTAAAGTGTGGAAGAATTAATCATCATCATCAACTCAGCCGTTCCCCACGTCATGTGGGGTCGGCTTACTTTGCTGGATCTTCCTCTTCCACAAACGTCTCTCCAGTGCTTCTTCTCCGAGCCATCCTTCTCTCCCATAGGCCCCTGCTACCTTGTCTTTCAGTCTCCTTGATCCTTCCATTTCCAGGTCTTCAGCTCTTCTCCTCACAAAGTACTGACCTATTCTCTGCACATGTCCATATCATCTTAACCTACTTTCTTGGATCTTTTTCCCTATGGTTCCCACTTTGTTCGCCAGATGTACTCATTCCTCAGTCTACCCTTTCGTGTCACCCCACTCATCCACCTTAACATTCTCATTTCTGCCATTTCCATCTTTTTCTCTTGGTCGTTTGTAATTGGCCAAGTTCCTGCACTATACAGCATTGCAGGCCTCACCACAGACTTTCAAAGCTTTCCTTTCATTCTACAGCTAACCTTCTTATCACACAGTACTCGGCTCAGTTTCCTCCAGTTCATCCACCCACTGTTTATCCTGTGCCGTATTTCTGCCTCCAATCCTCCATCACGAAGCATGTAAGAGCCTAGGTATTTAACTTTCTTGACCACCGCCGCTTGTTCACCTTGCAGGTTAATATACAGATCTTTGGTATCCTATGTACACATATATTCTGTTCTACAATTCTCTACATCTACATGGGATACTCTGCAAATCACATTTAAGTGCGTGGCAGAGGGTTCATCGAACCACCGTTAAACTATTCATCTCCCATTCCATTCTCGAATAGCACGTCGGAAGAAAGAACACATGAATCTCTCCGTACGAGCTCTGATTTCTCGTATTTTATGCTGACGGTCATCACCGGTCACCAACCAGAGTTCGGCGTTGATTCATACTGTCATCCGCTCTGGTCAGTGTTTATCACATAACAAGTGTTGAAGTTTGGCATTATATATCTCGTCTCCATGCGTAAGTTCTCTACTGCTTCTACCGTTTCTTTCAAAGTTGCAACATCATTCGTGCTGACGAATTTGGTGACTTTTTGTTGTTGTTGTTATCTTATGGAATGTATACGTTGGAAGCTTTTTACCAAGGTACCACTAGCAACAAACAATTTTTTGTGAAAAATACGCGAATACGACTGTCGTTCTCCATTGTTGTAATGTTTTCGTTGTACTTGTTTATAACGGCTTCATGCTTCCTTATATCTCTTCCACGTTTCGACGTTGATTAATGGAATTTTTTTCTCGAGTTACCTTTTTCTATTTATTACCTCCAAATTTGAAAATAGTCCTTTAATAATTTTATAATTAAAAATTTAATATTGCAAGAAATTTAATAAATTAAATTAAGATTCTAGTGGGAATCAAACCCGAGTCGCAGAAATAGCAGTCTGTTCGCTTACCTACTATGCCTCAGCACCACATTTAAGAGTATTGCTCATAATACATACAATATCCGCGAACGTCTTTCAGGAGTATTTCCTATTTTCCGATTTCCTATTAAGGCAAGTTTTATTAGAAACTACAGAAGTTCATAAATTGCTCCTACTCACGTTAAGTCAAGCCAGTTCAATGAGACTCATGTCCCGCCCTCCCTTTCCTTAGAGAAAAAATTAGCCTGCCTTGTCCTCTGTATCAAATAAAGTTGTATACCAACTGCTGAAAATGTTGCACAGATTTATCAATTGCGAGTAAAACGTAAATCTTTAGATTGTAAAAACCAAAGTGATATTACTGTACGTTTACTCTGACTCTAAAGTTAACTGGGGCTTAATTCTCACTCTTACTTTACTGTACAATGTAGGAACATACACTGGAACATATGCTGGATAGCTTTGCTTGCCTGGAATTTTCACAAAGGCCTGCCCACACACTCTGGTCTCGGGCCGCCACCAACTACCTGCTTAAACAGGTCATGGGAGGATTCAGTGCCGTCCTTTTCCACACCATGGCAGGCTCGGGAGGATTCAGTCCTATTTTTCTGACCGCGGGAGGAATGGATCCTGCGCCCTGATAAGCATCCCACACAGGGCAGCAGTACTCCAAAAATGGACGGACAAGCGTAGTGTATGCAGTTTCTTTTGTAGTTCTGTTGCATGTTTTAAGGGTTCTGCCAATGAAACGCAGTCTCTGGTTCGCCTTTCCCACGACATTATCTACGTGTTCTTTCCAGTTTAAGTCTGAAGTAATCGTAACTCCTAGGTATTTTGTGGAGTTTACGGCCTTCACTTTTGATTGATTTATCTAGTCAACAAAGTTTTAACGGATTTCTTTTCGTACTCATGTGAACGACTTCACACGTCTCATTATTTGGAGTCATTCCCCTTTCCTGTAGAGCTTTTCTCTACTGTTCAAACTTGCCTTGAAGTGTCTCTTGGGTGGGTTCACAGATCACAACATCCATGGCAAACATCATGCTCCAAGGTGCCTCTTTTTTCACACCTTTGACCAGTACATCTATGACAAGGTCAGAGAGGTACGGGCTGAGAGCAGATCCCTGGTGTAGTCCTACCCTCACTGGAAATGCCTCTGTTGCACCTGCACTGCTCCTGACTTTTGTCGCTGCACCTTCATACATGTCTTCTTCCACCCTGATGTATTTTTCTGGCAGGCATTTACTTCTCAGACATTTCCATACCTCTTGGCCTCCGCACTCTATCATATGCTTTCTCAAGATCGATAAAGGCCATATGCAGTTCGGCTTGTACTTCTATGTGCCTCTCCGTCATTTGCCTTAGTGGAAATATTACGTCGCTTGTTCCTCTTCCCGACATAAATGCAATCTGTTCTTGACATACTTCAATTTCTAGACGCAACCTGTTCTCCCTTCTCAGATCTTCATTGTGTGGGACATCAGTTTTATCCGCCTATAATTGCCACAGTTTTGGATGTCCCCTTTCCCCTTATATATGGGAACCAGTATACTACTTCTCCATGCATGCGGTATTCTTTCTCCTTTCCAGATCATCTGCATTATATCCCAGAGAATATCAGTTCCCTATTCTCCCAGACGTAAGTGTAGAACGATTTACCATTCAGAAATTATTTTCATTTCTTTTTAAATACTAGTTGACTACCTGTCAGACTTTTGATGCTTCTCGGTAAGTGATCGAAAACGTTTGTGGCAGCATAATTCATTCCTTTCTGTGCCAAAGTTAGAGTTAACCTTGTATACTGAATATCACGCTTTCTCCTAGTGTTGTAGCTATGCACACTACTATTACTTCACAACTTCAGTTCTACCAGTACCTCGCCTACTACTTTCGCAGGAGAGCTTCTGTGAAGTTTGGACAGTAGGTGGCGAGGTACTGGCGGAAGGAAAGTTGTGAGGCGGTATCGTGAGGCGTGTCGGGATAGCTCAGTGGTAGAGCGCTTGCCCGCGAAAGGCAAAGGTCCCAGGTTCGAGTCCCAGTTCCGACACACAATTTTAATCTGGCAGGAAGTTACGTATCAGCGCACACTCCGCTGCAGAGTGAAAGTTTCATTCTGCTTGAATTATAGTTACTTGCTTATATGTCCAATATTACCACCAAAATACTAAATTACCATTGATATCTGGCAGCAGCTAAACCTCTGTAATCATACAAAGTAATAAGTAGCAGGGACATGCAACTGAGTAGCAGTGGGTAGTTCACACGGCCTGGTTAGTCTCTGCAGACAGCATTTCTGAGAATGGAAATTGTGTCTGGTTATTTCGTACAAGACCTGTGGAAGTTGGCATATGTTTATTAACTTTCAGTATCTCAAAGTAATACACCCCCCCTCCTATCTGGATATGGTGTAGGACTTCATGTAGCTGTGGCCTTCTTTCAGCAAGTGGTCTGCAAATGATAAATTTTTTTTCCTAAGTTTCCAATTTCTGTGGTGTTCTTTCAGTCTGGTACATATTGCTTTGCCTGACTGACCAATGTAAAATTTGCCACAGTTGCAAGTAATCTGTATATTCCACTCTTTTCGAAGGCTGGGATGTTGTATTTACCTTTGGGAAGCAAGTGATCAATGGTATCGTGTACATGAAAGGACGTTCTGAAATTTCTGGATTTAAGTATTCTGACCACATGCAGAGATACTTTTCCTAAATCCTAAATATGGGATTGTGCGCCATTTAATAGCTCTTGAGGTGTTAAGAAGCTGGTAAAGAACAGAATTGATTTTTTTCTGTTTCTTGTGTATTATGAAGTCCATCCAAGATAGGAGGGTGGCCATTGCTTATTGTTATTTGTTTGATAGCATTTAATTCAGTGTGGAAGTTTTCTTAAGGGGACTGATGATAAGCGATTGATCATAGAGTGAAATGCTGCTTGTTTCTGAAGGTATTGCAATGCCTCTGGTAGAAGATTTCCTGTAAATCTTGAATGTGTGAGAATGATTTCTGATATCTATCGTTAGGTATATGTCGTTTACTGAGTTACTCCAAACTCCATTGTGAACTTCATATATTTGTGTGCAGAATTTAATTGTTTATCTGGTAGTACCTGTCCACAGGCACAGCACATCGTCAACATACCTAAACTAGTATTTAACCTTGGAGGAAAGTAGGTTGCTTTCCAATAACTGTTTCTCACACTTGTTTAGGAATGTTTAAGCTAGGATTGGACTAAGGGGCGAACCAATAACTAGACCACGCAACTGATTGTATATTTTGTCATTGAAATGAAAATAGTTTTGTGATAGGCAAGTCTGTGTGACTAACTTTGTTATTTGTGGTTACTGGCTTAACTTCTGATTTATCTAGTAACTGTGTAAGAATGTTTAGGTACTCATCTAAAGGTGTATTCAAAAAAAAAAAAAAAAAAAAAAAAAATGTTCAAATGTTTGTTAAGCTTATGGGACTTAACTACGGGGTCATCAGTCCGTAAACTTACAAACTACCTATCAACTACCTTATACTAAGGACGGCACAAATATCCATGCCCGAGGGGGGGATTCGAACCCCCGATCGTAGTGGCCGTGAAGACCGTGACTGAAGCGCCTCATCCCCTCGGCCACCGCGGCCGGCTAAAGGTGTATTGGTGAATACGTTGCTGACATCTAAAGAATTTCAATTGACACTAGGGGAAACAGGAAAGTATTTTAATTTCTTAAACCAGTCTACTGAGTTGAGAATACCATTGCTTGGTTTTAATCTACTCTTGATAAGATCATTTAGTCCTTTAGCTAATTTGTAACATGAGGCGAAATGGAAAATTTTCTTTATGAAGTTTAGGAAGGCCATAGAATTTGGGAGATATTGGATGGATGCTGGTGGGGAGGAAGGTTCAAAAACTAATATATTGTTTAATTACACTTTTCACTTTATCATTATAAATTTGTGTGGGGTCTTTCTTCAGCTCTTAAAGTTGTTCGAATTTCGGAACTATTCTTCTTTCTTTACATATTCACCTCTGTTCATTAGGACTAGACTGTTGCTTTTATCTTATCTGTCTGATAAGAGAGTTATAGCTTTATAAAGCGATGAACATGGCAACACACATGATCATCACTAAACACTATCTTCTTTAGGAAATATCAGTGTCCAAAGTATCCGTGAAGTAAATTCAAATCGTATGGGCCTATCAGACTGGCAGCTACCCCGTACCGGTAAAACGGAGATGTTTCTTGAAAACTTTATGGTGTCTAGTGTAGTTGTACAGAACAAGCACTCATCGATTTCTTGAGACTCCTTCCGTAGTTGTCCCGTAGAGGTTTTACAGTTTCGTCACTTACTGAAGCCCAACAAGAACGTTTTTTGGTCCAACAAACCGGCTAGTGACTTCAACTGTAGACCCCACCATCTAATGTTATTTTCATGAATCTGATTAAGAATTCAGCAAGCCACAGAACACACTCAACTTTCCCCAGCACCGATCAAACCTTGACTGAAGTGGTCTGATCCAATGTCGACAACACTTGTGCAACAATTTCCCTCTAAACTGTGTGTCAAATCGCCTTAAATCGTACCAAAATCTCTCGAAATAGTACAAACACAGATGCTCTGAGAGGGGACTTGTGGGATGGGCCTCCTATTACGTTTTCCATCGTTCCTTTTTTGTTTCTACATGATCTAGCAGATCCTTAATATGAACACGAAGCACAGATTAGCAATATTTGCAAAATGCTCTTCATTGTTGACCAGCTAGGTCAGGGATCAACCAGTCTGTGAAAACAGCTAGGGCTGGGGAGGAGTCTCTTAGTAAACTACAATAATCCCTTGAAAACATACTTGAAACATACAAAGAGAGGTGTAATTAGTATTTATTTTTACCGATAAATGATTTTGTTAAAGTTATGATTGACATGGGCGTATTGTTACGTTCATTCCGAATGTCCATCGCCGAAAAAACTAATTTTTAATATTCTGCTCTACACGTTTTGCATGACATTGTAAGAGTAAGCCGTAGCACATGTCTACAGGGAAAAGTTGGATTATGGACGTAAAATTCAACAAACTGAAAACAAATGTACTTAGAATGATGCCCGCCGCGGTGGCCGAGGGGACTGCGGAGCGCCAGTCACGCTCTGCACGACCACTACGGTCGGGGGTGCGAATCCCCCCTCGGGCATGGATATTTGTGCCGTCCTTAGTGTTAGCTAGTTCATAAGTAGTTTGTAACTTTAGGGACTGATGGCCCCGTAGTTAAGTCCCATAAGCTATACAAACATTTGATTTTGAACTTAGAATGATATTTTCACTATGGAGCGGAGGGTGCGCTTGTATGAACCTTTCTGGCAGATTAAAACCATGTGTCGAACCGGGATTCGATCCTGTACCTTCTCATTTCGCCGGCAAAGGTCTCCGGTTCGAATTCTGATCGGGCACAAAGTTTGAATCTGCCCGGAAGTTTTATAAACGTACCTTTCAGCAAGAGGCCTGTGAATCACTGCAAACACATTTTATCTCTTGATGCCATACTTACGTGAAAACACAAACACACACACACACACACACACACCTTATTCAACCGTCAGTTCGCAACCTCTAGACCACGTGACTTAATCATAATCGGGCTAGTCCCCAATTCAACGGAATATATTTTCGCAAGTTTACGATCGAAATTTCGCAAGTAGTTAAGGCTCCGTAATTTTCAATATAAATTGAGTAATCCTGAGACGGTTTTTCGTCTCGGACATGTCCAAGAGAAAGGAGAAGCAATGAATTAAAATTTGTGATGCGGCCGGGAATCGAACGTGGACCTCCATGCTTACTAGGCAGGAGGTCCGGGTTCGATTCCCGGCCGCATCTCAAATTTTAATTCATTGCTTCTCCTTTATCTGTAGACTCCGTAATTTACTACGAAATATGTCCTCGCTGACTGGAAATCACGAATCGACTCACACATCTAAAACGATGAACGTAATGAACATACTGCGACCAGTACAGTGAAAGAAAGAAGTGTCAGCTTTAGGATGCGTCTTCTCTGGGTTTCGGGGCCGTTCATTCACGCGACGCGGTCCTCTCACAGTGTGAATGGAGTGTCGGGCCCTGGCGTACTCCGCAGTCAGCTGACGACGCTGGAGGTAGAGTGGAGGGGTAAACACCAGCGTTTTACAATCTCCGTTTTACGATCTACGTTTTACGATCTACGTTTTACGATCGCTGACGTCACGGCCGTAAACCTCTTGTTTACTATTCCGGCGGCACCGACCACTGCAGTTGAGGTAGGTCCTGGGTGATGCGTCTCGCTCGCTCCCTGTATGCATCTCTCTCACACACGTAGGAGAAAGCCAGAGACAGAAGATACGTTTGTCCGTTTCCAAAATGTTATTATAAGTATCAATTAATACAAATAAAGAATCCCAGAGGCGGATTTACGTCTCAAATATGTCAAACACATTATTGATAGATCTGAAGCATTGAATTAAAATTTGTGGTGCGGCCGGGAATCGAACCCGGACCTCCATGCTATCAATAATGTCTTTGACATATTTGAGACGTAAATCCGTCTCAGGGATTGTTTATTTGTACTAAATTGATATTTATATCACCATAATAGGATTGTTCCACCATGTCCATTGCTGAGGTGCTATTCCGCTGCATGGAGAGCCTTGGCAGTAGTGGCAATTATCTACGGAACAAGGAAGCTGAATGAAAGTTTGTGTTGTGGAGGGAAATCGTATTTAGACTATTCCGAGGCGCCTTAATCGTTAGTGGTGTGGTAGTCTAACGGTTAAGACGTCTGCCTAGTAAGCATGGAGGTCCGGGTTCGATTCCCGGCCGCACCACAAATTTTAATTCAATGCTTCAGATCTATCAATAACGTTATTATAACTTATGCACGACTGCTGATCTATGCAAAAAAAAGAAAAAAAAGGCCTTAACTGTGGGGTCATCAGTCTCTAAACTTGCAAACTACTTACGAACTTCTTTCCATTATGTGTTGGAACCTGCGACTGTATCTTGAAATAGGTTTCAGAAATTACTGCAACCAGTCGCCTTTTTTCTTCTTTATTAAACCATGACCGGTTTCAAGCTGCCTAGCAGTTGATCATCAGATGGTATATTACATTTAGTGGAAATTACATTTATATCTGTGGCAGGGCAGTAAACGAGAAAAAGTAAACACTACATGTGGTGTGGTACACTGATTAATTAAATATATGTTTGTCTTCAGTACGTTACTTACAGTTAAGAGTTTCATATTAAGTATACCCATGTGTGTTCCCCTTTTGGAAAGCATTTCAAATATCATAACACTGCCCTTCCATCAGCACACCACAGCAACTCCCACGACTTTCAAGTAGTAAAATTAAAGAATCCTTCTGTGGTAATGTGTGTGCAGTGTCATTTAATTTTACTACTTGAAAGTCGTGGGAGTTGCTGTGGTGTGCTGATGGAAGGGCAGTGTTATGATATTTGAAATGCTATCCAAAAGCGGAACACACATGGCTATACTTAATATGAAACTCCTAACTGTAAGTAACATACTGAAGACGAACTTATCTTGTAATTAATCAGTGTGTTTACTATTTTCTCGTTTTCTGCCCTGCCACAGATACAAATTTAATTTCCACTAAATGTAATACACCATCTGATGATGAGCTGCTAGGCAGCTTGAAACCGGTCATGGTTTAATAAATCTTCATTGATAAGAAAAAAGGCGACTGATTCCAGTAATTTCTGAAATCTACTTACGAACTACCTTATACTGAAGTCGACAAAAACATCCATGCTCGAGGCGGGATTCGAACTCCCGACCGTAGTGGCCGTGCAGATTGTGACTGTCGCGCCGCAGACCGTTCGGCCACTGCGGCCGGCCTGTAAGCAAAGGACTGAATTTATTTGGCATTGCAAATAAATGAAAAATTCAAATGTTTCTAAACCCATTGGACCAAACTTCAATGGTTATCAGTCCCGAGACTTACACACTATTTAAACTAAACTTACACTGAGGACAAAACAGATATCCAAGCCCGAGGGAGGACACGAACTTCCGACGAGAGCGACCGTTCAGTCCGTAGCATGATGCCTTAGACCACGCGGTCTTCAGTACGCAGGCTGTGCAAATCCGATCGCCGGTGGCCGAAGGGACTGAGGTGCTCCAGTCACGGTCTGCACGCCCACTACGGTCGGGGGTTCGAATCCCCCCTCGGGCATGGATATTTGTGCCGTCCTTAGTGTTAGCTAGTTCATAAGTAGTTTGTAAGTTTAGGAACTGATGACCCCGTAGTTAAGTCCCATAAACTATGCAAATATTTGAACATTTTAATTTTGCAAATCCGATCTTGAGGAAGATCAGTTTGGATTTAGGAGAAATGTTGGAACACGGGAGGCAATACTCACATTACGACTTATCTTAGAAGATAGGCTAAGGAAAGGCAAACCAACGTTTTTAGCGTTTGTCGATTTGGAGAAAGCCTTTGATAATGTCGACTGGAATACACTTTTTCAAATTCTGAAGGTAGGAGTGGTAAAATATAGGGAGCGAAGAGTTATATTCAACTTATACAGAAACCAAACAGCGGTTATTAGAGTCGAAGGGCAAGAAAGAAACGCAGACGTTGGAAAGGGAGTAAGACAGGGTTGTAGCGTTTCCCCAATGTTGTTCAATCTGTACATTGAGCAAGCAGTGAAGGAATGCAAGGAGAAATTTGGAGAGAAAATAAAAGTTCAGAGAGAAGAAATAAAAAATTTGCGGTTTGTCGATGACATGGTAATCCTGTCAGAGACCGCAAAGGATCTGGAAGAGCAATTGAATGGAATGGACATTGTCTTAAACGTATCCATTATCATTTTAAATAAAAAGGTGATATAACTTAATTGTTACTTTTCTTTGTCCATTATCATTTTTAATAAAAAGGTGACATAACTTAATTGTTACTTTTCTTTGTGCAGTAAAAAAATTATATCACCTTTTTATTTAAAATGATAATGGATACGTTTAAGACAATGTCCATTCTGTAACTATAAAATATATGTAAGACATACCCTGGGGCACATATAGACTCTGACCATAACTTGTTAGTCATGAACTGTAGGCTGAAACTAAAAAAAACTGCAGAAAGGTAGGAAAATAAGGAGATGGGACTTAGATAAATTGAAGGAAAGTGAAGTTCTGGAGTATTTCAGAGGGAGATTTAGGCAACAATTGACAGAAACAGGGGGAAATAAAACAGTAGAAGAGGAATGGGTAGCATTGAGAGATGAAATAGTGAAGGTAGCAGAGGACAAAATAGAAAGGCAAGACCTACAAAAAATCCTTGGATATCACAGGAAATACTAAATTTAATTGATGAAAGGAGAAATAAAAATGCAGTAAATGAAACAGGCAAAATGGAGTACAGACGACTAAAAAATGAGATTGACAGGAAGTGCAAAATGGCTAAGCAGGAGTGGCTAGAAGCCAAATGCAAATCTGTAGAAGAATGTATAACAAGGGGAAAAGTAGATACCGCCTACAGGAAAATAAAAGAGACATTCGGGGACAAGAAAAGCAACTCTACGAATATCAAGAAATCAGATGGGAAACCAGTTATCAGCAAAGAAGGGAAAGCTGAAAGGTGGAAAGAGTACATAGAGCAGCTCTACAAAGGAAATGAACTTCGACACAATATTGTAGGAATGGAAGAGGATGTAGATGAAGATGAAATAGGAGATGCTATACTGAGAGATGAATTTGACAGAGCCTTGAAAGACCTAGGTCGGAACAAGGCCCCAGGAGTAGATGACATTCCCTCAGAGCTACTGAAGTCTCTGGGAGAGCCAGCCATGATTGTCTATTTGAACTGGTGTGTAGGATGTATGAGACAGGCGAAATACCCTCAGACTTTAAGAAAAATGTAATAATCCCCATTCCAAAGAAATCAGGCACAGACAGGTGTGAAAATTACAGAACTATCAGTTTGATAAGTCATGGTTGCAAAATTTTAACACGAATTATCTACAGGAGAATGGAAAAGCTGGTAGAAGGTGACCTCGGGGAAGATCAGTTTGGATTCAGGAGGAACATAGGAACACGTGAGGCAATACTTTACGTCTTATCTTAGAAGATAGATTAATGAAAGGCAAACCTACATTTTTAGCTTTTGTAGATTTGGAGAAAGCATTTGACAATGTTGACTGGAATACACTCTTTCAAATTCTGAAGTCAGCAGGGGTAAAATATAGAGAAAGGAGAGTTATTTACAACTTGTACACAAGCAAGACTGCAGTTATTAGATTCGAAGGGAATGAAAGGGAAGCGTCAGTTGGGAAAGGAGTAAGACAGGGTTATAGCGTTTCTCCGATGTTATTCAATTTGTACATCGAGCAGGCGTGAAGGAAAGCAAGGAAAAATTTGGAATAGGGATTAAATTTCAGGGGGAAGAAATAAAGACATTGCGTTTTGCTGATGACATTGTAATTCTATCAGAGACAGCAAAGGACCTGGAAGAGCAGTTGAATGGAATGGACAGTGTGTTGAAGAGAGCGTATAAAATCAACATTAACAAGAGCAAAACAAAAATAATGGAATGCGGTCTTAGAAAATCAGGCGATGCTGAAGGAATTAGATTAGGTAGCGAAACAATAAAGATGGTAGATGAGTTTTGTTACTTGGGTAGTAAAATGACATGCGATGGTCGCAGTACAGAGGATATAAAATGCAGAATGGCAATGGGAAGAAAAGCATTTTTGAAAAAGAGAAATTTGCTAACATCGAATATTAAGTGAAGTGTAAGGAAGTCTTTTCTGAAGGCATTTGTGTGGAGTGTTGCCTTGCATGGGAGTGAAACATGGACGATAAGCAGTGCGGACAGGAAGAGAATAGAGGCTTTTGAAATGTGTTACAGAAGAATGCTGAAGATTAGGTGGGCAGATCTCATAACTAATGAAGAAGTACTGAACAGAATTGGTGAGAAAAGGAATTTTTGGCATACCCTGACTAAAAGAAGGGATCGCTTGGTAGGACACATTCTTAGACATCGGGGAATCGTAAATTTAGCATTGGAGGGAAGTGTGTGGGGTAAAAGTCGCAGAGGGAGACCAAGAGACGCGTATAGTAAGCAGATTCAAGTGGATGTGGGTTGCCGTTCTTATGAGGAGATGAAAAGGATTGCTCAGGATAGAGTAGGGTGGAAAGCTGCATCAAACCAGTCTCCGGACTGAAGACCATAACAACAACATAAAATATATTAAAAAATAAATAAATAAAATGAAATAAAATAAAAAAAACACTTTTCACTTTTTCAGTATGTAAGATATTTTCCTTCTGGCGACCCACTTGAAATAATAAACGAGACCCACTAATGGATCTATGGATCCTTACCCAGAGTTTTGAAACCACATCATTAAATGCGTCATATATGTAGTATTTTAGTTTAGTAGTAATCCGGCGCTTTTGATAATAAAATTAGTCCTTGACGATTTATTTATTTAATCGTATGGTAATTTTATACAATTATACATGACGAGGTAAAAACAAACTTTAAAATCCTTTTTTCTCAATCATTCAGTTAACCAGGGTGTGAGAGCGAACAAATCGTCAGGAATCCCAGGGAACGAATTGAGAGGACAGCGTTGGACCAGATATTCTTCCGTTCTTCCCCACTCTTTCTTAAAGTAATTGCAGACTCTATGCCCAGTCCTCAACCTGTTGATGTAACACTTTAAGTTCTTCAGTAGGTCAAAACCGATTGGCTTCTTTGTGGCATCAAGATGGTGGGCACTTGTTCCCAATATTTTTGTGGACCTCTCATGCCTCCAGCTATCCTTTAGGTCAAATCGATCAGCAATGCGTTGCTCCGCAGTGATTCTTACTGGTATTGTTGATTGCATTCGCTGCTGTGATGGATGCCAGAATTCTTGGTGCAATGGTAGAGAGGGTGATGTAAAGATTTCCTTAGCTTGCCGTAGCAGAGCTACCTTCCTCCTTAAAGAGTTGGAGGGATGTGACTCAGCATAGGTAACCAGTGACATGGAGCTGATTTGATAGTAACAGTAATGAAGCGCATTCATCATTCAACTTCGTGTCTAGCTTCTTCACATGTGGGCTCTCCAACCAGACGGGTGCACACTGCACAGTACTCAGCAGACTGATGGCAGATAGGCGTAAACAGTCAGCAGAGGCTTATCAATATGTTATTTCTTTCGGTGACTTTGTCTAAAAGTTTAGTAATGAGCTCTTTGTAGCTCAGAGCTGCATCTAAAGTGATTCCAAGATATTTTGGAAAATAATTGTACCACAGCTTTTGTCCATTGAATAGCACTCTTGGATTGTAGTTTGTAGCACGATTCGCCAGCTGGAAACAAGAGACTTCAGTTTTTGTAAAGCTGAGGATCAGTCTCGTGGTCTTAAGGTTGACATATTCTTGAGATCCAAGAATTTGTTCGTCGTCTTCGAAGTTATTACTCTCTGCTACCATGACGATGTCATCAACATGCCTGAATTTAGTTGATGTGGTGATAGATCATGAATATACAAATTGAAGAGCAATGGGGCTAGAACAGATCCCTGTGGTTGACCGTTATTTAGTTTTTGTTCGTGTCTTTTAGTGTTACCGAGGAACACTTCGAATTGTCTTTCACTAAGTATACCAGATATCTTACTTTTTACGATATCTCATAGGAAAAAAAACCATTAGATGCGATATCTGGTGAATGTAGAGGCGTGTCAATATATTTGCCCTTCGACTAGTTACTTTTCTATGGATAGTTTGCTTAAATAATCGTGGACGGCAGTGGTGTAATATGGTGGAGGGCCATCATGTTGACAGTACATTTCTTGAAAGTTTACAACACACAAGTGCTGCTTTTTTGTTTGTCACTATACGGGACCGAACTACGGTGCTCATCAGTCCTTAGACTTGAAAACTACTTACACTAACAAGGCACGACCGTGGGGTCGGGGATTTGTCGGAAATTTTGTGTGGTGAAAGAGGACCCTTAACACCTCACGCGGTTGAAGTATTAGAACGCACTACTCGGAAAATACAGAGAAAAATCTATCAGGAGTTTCTTAGGTGCCTTATGAGTATAAAATGTTAGTCCATTGCCGCCGCCTGGCGTAGGTGGTTAGGGCTCGGACTCTTACGCCAGAGGTCTCGGGTACAATTCCTCCTCCGGCACTTTTCTTCTGTCTCATTTTCTTTTGTTATTCCACTAATTATTCAGAAAGTTTCCCAAACCTACATTATCTTTAACAAATTAGTTACGATATTGAATAACAATTATTTTCTTGTTGTCCAACTACACAATTCATGGTGATGGGTTTTCCATTTTTAATTGTAACGTATATGAGGAGAAACATTGGGTTTTTAATCAGAATAACAAAGTCTATTGGGAAACATTTAACTTTTATGTTGTTGTCGTTCAGTCAGGAGACTGGTTTGATGCAGCTCTCCACAATACCCTATCATGAGCAAGCCTCTTCAACTCCACATACGAACGGCAACCTACATCTCTCTCAATTTTATACATATTATAATTATAAACAAGAACAGCAGTGGTAATAACCGAAAACACAAACAAAGCAATAATTTTTGCGACATCTTGAGCAACATATAGCAGTGTGAATTCATTCCTCTTCAGTTACGAATGTTGTTTCACCCAAAAGTTCCAATGTATTATTATTTGTATTATAAAGTTCTCCGGCCAATAACATAGCATCGCGAGATATTTTTTTCCGTACATGTCGATGCAATGAAATTATTTTCCTTTTCATAATACACCACTGCGTCCTACAATCGTAATTTTGATCGATCACTATCAGTGGATGCTTCAGGAATTTCTTCTCCCATTTCAGATGAGCCAGGAACTTCTACAGTCGACATGTTTAACCTCGGATCGGAATAACACGTTGAAATTTGAAACAGACACGTCTGTTCACGACGAAATCGAAAAACAAACTGCCGTTTACTTCTCACGGCTCGCGCACAGTCCTATGCGCAGATGACCATTATAATCCCAAGGGGACGCTTACAAAGCCCCTTTAAACCTCGAAACCCCATTAAAGAAATAGAACAATAAGGACGAATATATTTATGTGATTGAAAAACTCTACGTTCTTGAGCTGAAATAATGTAATAAAAATAATGTAGGTTTGAGAAACTTTCTGAATAATTAGTGGAATAACAAAAGAAAATGAAACAGAAGAAAAGTGCCGGAGGAGGAATCGAACCCGAGACCTCTGACGTAAGAGTCCGACCCCTAACTATCTAGGGCAGACGGCGACTCGGCAATGGACTAACATTTTATACTCATGAGGCACCTAAGAAACTCCGGATCTATTCTTCTCGGGATTTTGCGAGCAGTGCGTCCTAATATTTTAACCACGTGAGGTGTTAGGGGGCCGGGCGCGGTGGCCGAGGGGATGCACGGCCACTACGGTCGGGGATTCGAATCCCCCCTTGGGCATGGATATTTGTGCCGTCCTTAGTCTTAGCTAGTTCATAAGTAGTTTGTAAGCTTAGGGACTGATGACCCCGTAGTTAAGTCCCATAAGTTCTACAAACATTTGAACGTTTTTTGAACGGTGTTAGGGCTCCTCTTTCACCACACAAAACTTCCGATAAATCCCCGACCCCACGGCCGTGCCGTCTCCTTGTAAGTTAAATTAACCTCAGAACAACACATACGTCCATGTCCCAGAGAGGACTCGAACCTCCGACGCGGGAGGCCCTGCGATCCTTAACGTGCGGCTAAGTGCTGGTACCACGGAATTCTGAAGCTTACCCATACAATAGCTTCAGACAACTATGTCCCAAGTACCCCAAATGATGATATTGCCTCTCAAATAGACACAGACCAGGTTAATTTAGTTGTTGCTCAAACAAAGGATGTTGGCTATCAGTATACCAGTAAGTACGGTTATGTCTGTTAATTTGTCCGCATAACTTAAAATTGGCCTCGTCAGACCACAGAGTATTAGTGAACCTCCTTTATTGTTTCGTCGCCTAATCTAATTCCTTCAGCATAACCTGATTTTCTTAGACTGCACTCCATTACCCTAGTTTTGCTCTTGTTAATGTTCATCTTATATGCACCTTTCAGCACAATGTCCATTCCGTTCAGCTGCTCTTCCAGATCCTTTGCTGTCTCTGACAGAATTACTATGTCGTCGGCAAAACACAATGTTTTTAATTCTTCACCATGAACTTCAGTTCCTTCTCCAAATTTCTCCTTGCTTTCCTTTATAGCTTGCTCATTGTACAAATTTAATAACACTGGAGAAAGGCTACAACCCTGTCTTACTCCCTTCCCAACCACTGCATCCCTTTCATGCCCTTCAACTCTGAAAACCGCTATCTGGTTTTTGTTCAAGTTGTAAATAACCTTACGCTCCCTATATTTTACTCCTGCTTGCTTCAGAACTTGAAAGAGTTTATTCCAATCAATATTGTCGAAAGCCTTCTCCAAATTTACAGAAGCTAGATGTGTAGGTTTACCTGTTCTTAATCTTGGAGACACCAAAGGACATGGAAGAGCAGTTGAACGGAATGGACAGTGTGCCGAAAGGTGCATGTAAGATGAACATTAACAAGAGCAAAACTAGGGTAATGGAGTGCAGTGTAAGAAAATCAGGTGATGCTGAAGGAATTACATTAGGTAACGAAGCAATAAAGGAGGTAGATGAATTTTGTTATTTGGACAGTAAAATTGCAAACGAAGGTCGCAGTATAGAGGATATAAAATGCAGAATGGCAATGGGTAGAAAAGCGTTCTTGATATTTGTTAACATCGAATATTGTTTTACGCCTAAGGAAGTCCTTCCTGAAGGCGTTTGTATGGAGTGTTGCCTTTTATGGGAGTGAAACATGGACGATAAACAGTGCAGACAGGAAGAGGATAGAGGCTTTTGAAATGTGGTGCTACAGAAGAATGCTGAAGATTAGGTGGGTGGATCGCGTAACTAATGAGGAGGTACTGAACAGAATTGGGGAGAAAAGGAATTTATGGCACACCTCCACTAAAGAAGAGATCGATTGCTAGGACACATTCTTAGACATCAAGGAATCGTGACTGTAGCGTTGGAGGGAAGTGTTTGGGGTAAAAACCGCAGATTCAGACAGATGTTGGTAGCCGTTCTTATGTGGAGATGAAGAGGCTTGCTCAGGATAGGGTATTGTGGAGAGCTGCATCAAACCAGTCTCCGGACTGAAGACCACAACAACAACAACAACAACATTAATGCCGTCACGAGTGAAACTGACTTTATCAGTGAAGAGTATAAGCGAGATTACCTGGCGATTTTAAAGGATTAAACGACAAAACTCCTGTCGTCTATCTTCGTCTCTTGCTTGAAAGTGTCGAGTGATCTATAAATTATTCGTAAGGAACGTTTCATGCGTAACGTCCCCGTTACTGTTGTTTGTGGAGCACCGAAACATGCAGTATTCCTCCGTGTTCTTGCCGAAGGACTGACTGACGACTGAATAATGTCTTCTACGTCATCCACAGTCTGTTCATTTACACGTTCAGATGCAATATGACTGCTGTGCACTGTACGAGTCACGTAGTATATGAATACACGAGTAAACACTGCTGAATCTGGTAGTCTGCGGTTAGGAAATAGTATCCCATGTTCTCTACAAGCAGCACCAGCGGTTTAGCTACGAAACCCACACAGAAATACCACATCAGCATATGCAGCACGTGCAATTATAGGCGTCGTGTTTCACTCTACAGTACATTAGAATTGGCAAAGAAATCTCAGTGGAAACTTTGATGTAAACTAAAGCCTGACATCACCCCTTGAATGTCACCACTCCTTCACCAAAGAAAACGAAGCAAATATTCCAGAATTCTTACCAAACACAGCTGCCAGCTTGCGTAATTTCGAAGTAATATTTATTTATTTATTAGTTTATTTAGCCTGATCAGATTAGGGCCATCAGGCCCTCTCTAACATCGGACCAGGGTTTTACGCATACAGTATTTCTTTACGTGTGAGTTACCTATAACATAACAATGATTTTTACGGATAAACAATTAATAACATAATTTATACAGGTTGATTACATGTAAAAGGATGTAAATAAAAGGTATTGACATAACTCTAATGGGATTAATACTAGTAGTACCACTGAGACACCTTCTGCCGCTGTTGGTGTAATAATAGAAGTAACAACATTGATATTAGCACATACAATGTGCATTTTTGAATATATTGAGTCTGGTTTAGGCATGACGAATTCTGACAGAAGGAATTTAAGAAAGCTGTACCTGGCGAGAGCAATGGCAGTCGGAGAATATCTGGGAGGAGGAATGGATGTGACGTACCTGGACCGTAGGGTAATAAAGACTGGCGTAATTATTGCTTTAGTAGATAATCCATTAACTGTCGTTTGAAGCTGGCAGTGTTATTCAGTTCTCTGATATACTGAGGTAGATTGTTCCAGAGCCTGGTTCCTGCTATTGAAAAGGATTTTGAGAAACCGGCTCAGTGATGGATAGGGATAGAAAGGGTTTTGCTCTGACAGGAACGAGTAGTTCTGTAATGTTGATCAGATAAGAGTGTTAAGGTCGACGAAAGATATGAGGGACAGTGTACGTTGATAAGAGAGTAGAGGAAACAGAGCGTATGAAAATCTCTGCGCTTGTCAGCACGGAGCGAGGATAGTTGCTTATAAGATGGTGAAATGTGATCAAAGAGACGGATGTTAGGCCGGTATTACACTATCAAATTATTTGTCAAAGAATTGGACAAAGAAAAATTGGACGTAGTGTAATGGGAACATCGTCCAATATTTCATCCAATATAAGGCCTCGGCCTAGATTTGATCAAAGAAATCGCTCGTCTTCTGTTTCCTGCAGTGAGAAATGTGACCGCTTGGAGCGCTAGTAGTATACAGCTTCCTTGCCACTACAGCTGTTTTATTTGGAGGTTAAATATCTGACATTACTTGGACATAACGTTCGTATTTGTAAACATGGCTAGTAGTGGAATGTTTGTGTAGTGTTTTCTAGCAACAACAAAATTAAAAAAAAATCAGATGGGGCGTTATATAACAGGTGACAAGGCCAATTCACACTGTCCGTCACGTCAATTCGCGTATCCCAATACCCTGCGGCAAATGTGAGGTTGAGTTACAATCCGTGATGTAAAAAAGTCATATACTATCGGAATTGAAGAAGTAATACCCCTAAACCTTAATACTGCTGAAGCAGATTTTAGAATGTATGATTTTGGTAACGTAGTGTGCTAAGTTCTGGGAAATGAAACAACTTTCAAAACATCGACATATGTTTGCAAGCGAATCTATGTACATACAAATACGTCAGACAATTTTTGTAAGGAAATAAATAGAGCCATTTTCAGCAATGTTTCCCCCTTTCATTGTTATAACGTCATAAACAATTTAGATTATCCTCTTTGTCAGTGCTCACATTTTCCATTTAAAACGTTATTTAATGAAACTTGCTTTATCAACGTAACAATGTTATTCGTATACACTGTTTGAGTCAGCCTTTTTGTTACTCTATTGCAAACTGTGAAGGATGAAGAGCGACAAAATAACTAGCAGTGAACGGCCTGGCTATTCTGCCGACGGCATAAAAAGGAAAATCCTCCCGGTCCCGTAACAAATTTTATTTATCTCGCTCTGACACCCACGGTTTCATCCAAGTGCTTTTCCTTTTTTCCCCTCCTCCTCTTCTAAATGCAGACACAACGCAACTGTAGTATAAACAATAGCTGAGCATTACACCGCCATTTTGAAGCAAATTTGACAAAATATTGGATGATAGTATAATACCCCCTTTTGCGTTTCATCCAATTTCTTTGTCAAAAAATATGACCAATATTTCATCCAATTTTTTCGTCCAATTCTTTGTCCAATAATTTGATAGTGTAATACCGGCCTTACATACATATCGAACGCGGGCGTTCATGATTAGTTCCAGACGTCGTGAGCTTTCCCAAGAGAGTCCTTGCAAGATAACATCACTGTAATCAATAATTGGAATTACAAGCGTTTGTATAAGTTTCTTTTTAAGATCGGGAGGAAAAAACTTGTTATATCTCTGTAGGGCATGAAGAGATGCTGATGCCTTCCTACACACGGCGGCTGTGTGCTCAGCCCAATTTAGTTTGTCGTCTATTATCACTCCCAGACTTTTTGCCGAGGGCGAAAAATAGATAGGTGTGTCTTTTAGTATTAATGATGGTTGAGATTCGCGGTATTTGTGGTTAATGAGTACGCACCCCTGGTGTATTACAGCAACTTACATCACATAACAAAAGTAAGTCTCTCGGTCTCGAATGCATACCAATTTGTTTCGTTTCAGAGTATGCTGATGCAATAGCCCCTTACCCATGTATCATATGAGGCATTCTATGAGTGACGGGCGGGACATTCAGTCGCAGAGAAGTCAAAATAAAATGTTTGTTTTTATTTTAATCTGTGGTTCCTCTCTGAAATCCAAACATTCATTATTTGGTTCAGAAAAGGGGGGGGGGGAGTTTAGGGTTAAACGTCCCGTCGACAGCGTGGTTATTAGAGACCGAGCTCACTCTCGGATTTTCGGGGAAGTATGGGAGAGGAAATCGACCGTGCCCTTTTGAAAGGAACCATCCCGGCATTTGCCTGGAGTGATGTAGGGAAATCACAGAAAACCTAAATCTGGGTGGCCGGAGGTGGATTTGAACCACCGTCCTTCCGAATGCGAGTCCAGTGTCTTACCACTGCGCCACCTCGCTCGGTCTATTTGGTACAGAAGATTAATGGGAAATTTTGCTAGTCAAATCAAATGTTCAAATGTTTGTATAGTCTATGGGACTTAACTACGGGGTCATTAGTCCCTAAACTTACAAACTACTTATGAATTACTTAAGACTAAGGACGGCACAAATATCCATGCCCGAGGGGGATTCGAACCCCCGACCGTAGGGGCCGTGCAGACCGTGACTGGAGCGCCTCAGTCTCCTCGGCCACCGCGGCCGGCATGTTGCTAGTCCATCATGATTTTTTTTTTGTCTGCAATATGAAAAAATAATGGTGTGACGGACGTGACAAAAGATTAGCCTCAAGTGTTTGCAGCTTGCAAAATGTTGCAATACTTCTGAGATTTATGTATGTATGTGAAAGTATAAGTAATATGTACACGAACTTAAAACTCCAAAATTTACCATATGCTATGTACAATATAGGCCCATTAATAAATTTAAGTTTCTGAAACAATAAATGTTACGTGACGGACGAGACAGGTAATCACTACGTTTACATATAACACATCTTCCGGAAGACGAAAACCGATTTTCGTAAACCGTTTTTCGCTGTCGTGTTTACATGGCATAGCCTGAATCGGATTTCCTAGCCCACTTAAAATGGCGGCTGGAAAACAGCTGATTCAGTTCCTGATATAATGAGCACAATCGCTATTTTTCTTTATTTAAAGACACAGAGTCATGATCTCTCTAATAGTTATACTTTTATTTCACAATAGAAAATATCACTCTGTCTATATGTGCCGAAAATTCTTAACAATAAAACACAATATGACAAGCCAAGAACGCTTCAAAAACGGTTGCGTTTACATGGGAACGAACATCGATTGTCGAACTGGAAAACCGCTTTAGAAGTTGATTTCCAGAATCGATTTTGGATTGTTTACATGACCAACCAAAAGCGGAATTGGGAAATCGGTTTACGAAATTCGGTTTTGGGAGACCATGTAAACGGGGTGACTGTGACGGACGGGACTCGTCCAATGACCTGACTTCCAGAATTGTATTTTACACCTTTTGAGGGAGATAACATTAAAAAAATGGTAGTATTAACACAAATAGTGCTTAATTAAAATAAAGGTGTCTTAAAAACAAGCAAAACAATGAACTGTTAGTCAACTATGGGGGGGGGAATCACTGCTAATTTGATAACCTATTTTACTACTACCACCCATGATTGTAACATCTCTAAGTGGATGGTGATAAATTAGAGGAAAAAAAGGAAGCCGGCCGTGGTGGCCGAGGGGACTGAGGCGCTCCAGTCACGGTCTGCACGGCCACTACGGTCGAGGGTTCGAATCCCCCCTCGGGCGTGGGTATTTGTGCCGCCCTAGTTCGTAAGTACAAATGTTCAAATGTTTGTAGAGTCTATGGGACTTAACTACGGGGTCATCAGTCCCTAAACTTACAAACTACTTATGAATTACTTAAGACTAAGGACGGCACAAATATCCATGCCCGAGGGGGGATTCGAACCCCCGACCGTAGTGGCCGTGCAGACCGTGACTGGAGCGCCTCAGTCCCCTCGGCCACCGCGGCCGGCGTTAGTAAGTAGTTCAGAAGTAGTTTGTAAGTTTAGGGACTGATGACCCCGTAGTTAAGTCCCATAAGCTTTACAAACATTTGAACATTTTGAAAAAAAGGAAATTGCAAGATGTTTCTATCCTGTACAGGTAACTTCAGTACCTTAAGATTTTTGTGGAAGTACTCATAACCATGATTATCAGATTTTCAATTTTCACTCATAGGCTCACTCACTGTGGAATGCCTGATATACAACCGCTCTCTCACCGAACGTTGCGTACCCAAAGACGGAAAAGTTGCACAGGTTACGCCAATATTCAGGAAAGGCAATAGGAGTGATCCACAAAATTACAGGCCTATATCGTTGACGTCGGTTTGCAGCACGCTTTTAGGACATATACTTTCCTCAAATTTTATTAACTGCCTCGAAGGGAACGACCTATTGACCCATAGTCAACAGTGATTCAGAAAGTGTCATTCTTGTGAAACGCAGCTAGCTAGAGCTCTTTACTCACATGATGTGATGAGTGCCATCGACAAGGGATGTCAAATAGATTCCGTATTTATAGATTTCCGCAACGCTTTTGACATTGTACCTCACAAGCGTCTTTTAATGAAACTGCGTACTTATGGAATATCGCCACAATTGTGCGACTGGATTCGAGATTTCCTGTCAGAAAGGACACAGTACGTTGTTATTGACGGACAGACATCGAGTAGAAGTGACATCTGGCGCTACGCAGGGAAGCGTTCTAGGTCCCCTACTCTTCCTTGTGTTTATAAACGATTTAGGAGACAATATGAATAGCTTCCTTACACTGTTCACGGATGATGCTGTCATTTATCGGTTAGTAAAGTCCCCAGAAGATCAAAAGCAACTGCAAATTGGTTTAGGTAAGATATCTCCATGGTGCAAAAATTAGTAATTGACCCTTAATAATGACAAGTGTGAGGACATCCATATTACCACTAAAAGAAATCCGTTTCAATTCATTTACATGATAAATCAGTCAAATCTACAGGCCTCCAATTCAATAAATACCCAAGAAGAACTATTATGAACAACTTAAATTGGAAAGAACACACAGAAAATATTCTAGGGAAGGCGAACTGAAGACTACGTTACGTTAGCAGAATACTTAGAAGATGCAACAGTTCTACTAAAGAAACTGCCTACACTACAATTGTGCGTCCTATTTTAGAATATTGCTGCGCATTGTGGAATTCACACCAGGTGGGACTGACGGACGATTTAGAGAAATTCCAGAGAAGTGCAGCTCGTTTCCTATTATCGAGATGTAGGGGAGAGAGTGTCACAGAAATGATGCACGAGTTGGGGTGGAAATCATTAAAAGAAAGGCGTTATTCGTTGCGGTGAGAACTGTATGAGATGTTTCTATCACCAACTTTCTCTTCCAAATACGAGCACATTTTGTTAGAACCCACCTACATAGGAAAACATGGATCATCACAATAAATGAGAAATCACATCGAAAGCTGTTCTGTCAATTACGCTCACTGGAGCACGTTATCATGATTTCATACGGGATACTCTACCTGTGCTGCTAGAACATGTGCCTTTACAAGTACGACACAACATGTGGCTCATGCACGATGGAACTCCTGCACATTTCAGTCGACGTGTTCGTACGCTTCTCAACAACAGATTCGGTGACCGATGGATTGGTAGAGGCGGACCAATTCCATGGCCTCCACGCTCTCCTGACCTCAACCCTCTTGACTTTCATTTATGGGGGCATTTCAAAGCTCTTGGCTACGCAACCCCGGTACCAAATGTAGAGACTCTTCGTGCTCGTATTGTGGACGGCTGTGATACAATACGCCATTCTCCAGGGCTGCATCAGCGCATCAGGGATTCCATGCGACGGAGGGTGGATGCATGTATCCTCGCTAACGGAGGACATTTTGAACATTTTGTGTAACAAAGTGTTTGAAGTCATGCTGGTACGTTCTGCTGCTGTGTGTTTCCATTCCATGATTAATGTGATTTGAAGAGAAGTAATAAAATGAGCTCTAACATGGAAATTAAGCGTTTCCGAACACGTGTCCACATAACATATTTTCTTTCTTTGTGTGTGAGGAATGTTTTCTGAAAGTTTGGCCGTACCTTTTTGTAACCCCCTGTAGATATAGATTGGCAAAAGAAATAGATACAATAAAAATATCGGAACTCGAAATTGTGATAATTGAAGACTTTAAAGAAATTCGCGTGTATTTATAGGGAAGATATGTCGGCAAATACAAACGATCATGTACCGTATAGTAACATCAAATAATGCAGCAGTTCGACGGTTGTAAACATTACACTTAGGATGCAGTAGTAAACGAGAAATACTATTCGTAGTGGGAATTACTTTCCGAAATGCGTCGCCCAGAAATTAAGGAAAAATCAAGACTGGCAATCTATATCTATAAATGTGAATGTCTGTTCGGTGTACGTTTATCACGTCTGAACCACAAGACATAAAGAACTAAAAAGTTGTACACTTACTAATGTCTACCCGGGAAAGGCTTTAAGCACGGTTTTATGGTGATCGGATAGCTATTTATCTATATATATATATTAATGTGAATGTTTGTTCGGTGTACGCTTATCACGTCGGAACGACAGGACGCAGATACTTAAAGTTGGGACACAAAAGTACCAGCATCAATTACATCAGTACGTAGCATCAACTGGTTAGTGTTCATGACGAACGTGGTTTTGCAGTGAGTGCAATGTTTACAAATGCGGAGTGGGCAGATGCCCATTTGATGTATGGATCGGCACGATTCGGTGACCGATGGATTGGTAGAGGCGGACCAATTCCGTGGCCTCCACGCTCTCCTGACCTCAACCCTCTTGACTTTCAATTATGGGGGCATTTGAAAGCTCTCGTCTACGCAATCTCGCTACCAAATGTACAGACTCTTCGTGCTCGTATTGTGGACGGCTGTGATACAATACGCCATTCTCCAGGGCTGCATCAGCGCATCAGGGATTCCATGCGACGGAGGGTGGATGCATGTATCATCGCTAACGGAGGACATTTTGAACATTTCCTGTAACAAAGTGTTTGAAGTCATGCTGGTACGTTCTGTTGCTGTGTGTTTCCATTCCATGATTAATGTGATTTGAAGAGAAGTAATAAAATGAGCTCTAACATGGAAATTAAGCGTTATATATACATATAAATAAATATATATTTATATATATATTCTAGAGCGCAATTTTTTACTTATTTTGTTATCAACTAGTTTCGACCGAACTTTGGGTCATCTTCAGGATGTTGTTCCGAGATGGATAAACAACAACTTCCGCTCCAGGCTGTTTTTATTTAAAAAAATTAGTTTTAAAGTATTTAAAACTGTAAAATGTAGTGAGCTGGATAGACCAATGTAGTAGCGAGGCTCCTAATTCAACATACAGAACGTATTGTTTACACACATACATATATGATTCGCTCGTATGATTTACAACCAAAATTTTTACGAGTGGAACAGGAAATTAAATGACCAATCGCGGTTCAATACATCGTTATCATGCAATATACAGTGGTGTGTTTACGATATATATGGAAGCTATTATTGAAACTTATTGTATGCCAAATTGTCTTCAAATAAATAAGCAGTAAAGGTTTTTCTGTGACGAATTAGGTTCACCCGTTAGGAAATTGTGGAACCCCATAGGCTATATTTCGACAATATATATGTGAAAATCGCTACGATGAACATGGGAGATTAGAAACTATTTTAATCGTCATATAGTGTCCTGGATAAGATGGAAAATGTTCCTGCTAAACGGACATCACAAAATCATGGTGTAGTCTAAATCATATTATGAAGTCGGAAAAGGCCTTTTTTTCACTCTTCTGCCCTTGAAAACCAATTCCAGGCAACCACATTGTTCACACCAGTTATTAACAATGCTCTTTAAAGAATCACACGCTGTTATTACTTTGTGGTCATGCATTATTTTGTCGTATATTTGAAATTCATTGCCTTATAAAACATTCAAGATTGTTTTGCCGCAATAATTCAAAACCATTTGGAATGACAACATATACGTTAATTAAATATTCGATGACTATAAAACTAGTATCGCAATAGACAATTTATAATTTAAGTTCAAGAGCCTATTTACGATCTTCGTAATTTTTCCGGCTACACCCAAAGAGGTATGAATTACATCAATCTGTGTGCTGTGTATTTCATTTGCGCGACTGTAATTACAGTGCAAGACCCGGATTTAAACTACAGAGAAATGATCACTGTGAAACAGAGTAATATATTATGCACAAATCAGTGAATTAAATACAGTCAATTCGTAATCGCAGTATACCTCTTTTAACGGTAGAAATAATCAGGAATTGTTAATTTTCTTTCAATTTGTCATCTGAACAGTATACGAGAAAATCAACGCTACCGAATAAACTTTCTGTGCTGGCAAGAGACTTATATATAGTTAATTACACCAAACACGACTTGTTTTCATACGAAGACAAGTTTTCATCTGTTATTTGCAGTCCAGGTTTCGTGAATAACGACTACATAATATTACTTACTGAATGGGTGATGAAATTGAAGCTCAAGATTTATGTGTGAACATCGCAGGTTTGAAATAAATGTGTGCTGCTTCTGAGAAAGAAAAAACTGTGGGTAAAAGAGCAAATATATCCACATGACAATAACTGATAAAAAAATCTCATAAAGTGCTTGTATTCAGGTGAAAATAATTCGGGAGCCTAATATCAAAGACCCACACTTGTGGGGTGTTTTCCGTCTGCTTTTGTTTATCTCAAAAAATAAATTCAATTGCGAAGATTTGTTTCCAGTGTGTTACTTCGTTTTGTGCCAGCTACGTTCCCATACGTAATTTCAATCATCTTGTAGGACACCTTAATCCCAAGAACATTCCGCCACAAGGGACGAGAATGCAGATGTAAATAGCAGCAAATGTATTTTGACGTGAACAGCAGTCCGATGATGAACGTTATGGTTCGGAACCGATGAGGGAGTTACGTTTTAAATAAATGGCGTTATTAATAATGGCTCTATTCTTCTTTGAAAGGATAAACCTGTATAATAAACTTTAGTCATAATAACGTGGCAAAAAATCAATAGTTAAGGTGTTAAAATGGCTTATAAAGCAGCCTTTGATATTAAATACTGAATCTGTACACTTTTGAAATTAAATCAAAGTTTATCCACATACTTCTTGGACTAGTTTTTACTGTTTTTTAAATAGCTAACAATGTTAGCCTTATGTTGGTTAGTTTTCAAACTGACCGTATTGGCAGTTAAAATAAAATAGCCACGATGATTAGCCACGTGGTCTAAGGCGTAATGCTACGGACTTGCTGACCATTTCCGCCGGAGGTTCGAGTCCTCTATGAGTTCTAGGGACTGATGACCATAGCAGTTTGAGCCAATATATTTACAATCATCTGATCATTTTTTTAATAAAACGAGCATAGAAGACACAAAATGTATAAGGGCTTGAAGAACGGTAGTTTCTGTAGTTTATTGAATGAGTCAACAAAGTAAAGTTGAACTATTGCGAATTTTAGCACTGGTTTCTCTTGAACAAAAAACGAAAAGTACTTAATATATTTCATACATGCATACCTGTCTCGTATGGACGATCATTTTCGTTTTTTATTTATTTATTTATTTAAAACAGCCGCGGTGGAGTAGCCGAGCGGTCTAAAGCGCCTCGCTGCGAAGCGCGCAGTTGCTCGCCGTGGAGTTCAAGTCCTCCCTGGGGCATGCGTGTGTGTGTGTTTGTCCGTAGGTTAGTTTACCTAGGTTTAAGTAGTTTGTAAGCTACTGACTGATGACCACGCAGCTTGCTCCGATAGATTTATAGTTATAGACATTTGAACAATTTTTTTAAAGAAATCAATTCGAAAGTGAATAAAAACACAGTAATGAACAACCGCTAACTCACACACAGCGTGAAGGGAACAAAATGAGGTTTGTGTCGTGTACCGAATCCTCTGTTATGATTGGCTACTTATGGTGTTAGCCAATTTTGATGGAACTCACTCTTGGACTTTGCCGGTTTTGGAAGAGTAGCCACACATCTAACGGAACTCTTAAACCATATTTGTTCGTTTATGGCACTGACTAGCATGAGATTCAGCACAAAAGATACAAGAAAATATCGTTGTCACAAAAAGAAAAACATACTTTGATACTAGGCTGCTCAGTGAACGGTATGTAACAAAAACCGATTAAATGACTGAAGTTGATGGCAAGTAGATTTAAAATGTTATCATAATCGTCATCCTTGCTCTATGTATCTATGTATCTCCAAAATGAAATGAGGAAGTGGAATAGGAGGATGCAAGTGAGAATGATACACAAAGAACCCTGCACCACGCACCGTGACGTGGCTTGCGCAGTATGGATGTAGAGGTTGATGTAGAATATCAAAGAGCAAAGAAAAATCTTGGTGCACAGAAGCAAAACTAGAATTCGGAAAGAGATCCGTTTCAGTATGAATATCTATGTGATGTATGACGAACTTGGAGCAGACAAAATGCTACGAGCACAAACTACAAAGCAACCGGTAAAGGCCTATTTCGCTTCTTCATTTGTGAAGCGTCAGTGGCCTGTAATACATGTTTGTTTTTTGTATAATATTATTATCGTATGTTTCACATTATGACAGTTCACAATCTTTGCTTTGTTACAATTTCAAAATTTTGACATATTGGCTTAGAAACAACTTCTGCAGCACAATCTTTTGCGAAGTTAATTTAATTTTTTCGGTATTACTTACGGTTTCTTTTGTGTTCCTCCATGTATGTCTTCATGAAGTTGTTTTTGTGTGGATGCATATTTAGGTTCTTCATTAACACATTTATATCATCATTTCACTGTGTAGTCATTTCGTGACGGTTTGTTTACCATGCGTAGCGTTGCTAACTCGTTGTCTTTTCTTTTGTGTTCCTTGTACCTCTGAGTGTATCAGCTGTCTTTTGTTTGTGTTGTTTTCTGTGTAGATGTGTGTGTGTGTGTGTGTGTGTGTGTGTGTGTGTGTGTGTGTGTGTCGATGGGTTTGTTTTTTGTTTGACGCTATTTTCATACTTCCAGCTTTTCATAAAGTGTTCTGCAAAGATGGAATGTCTGTTTTCATACTTCCAGCCACAAACACAAAACACACACATCTAGACCCATACATCAACACAAAAAACAACACAAACGAAAAAACAGCCGATGTACTCAGAGATACACAGATCACAAATAAAAGACAGATAAAAAGCGAGTTATCAACACTACGCATGGTAAACAAACCGTCACAAAATGAGTACACTGTGAAGTGATGTTATAAATTTGTTCACCAAGAATCGAAATATTCATCCACCTGGAAAACACACAAACAACTGCATGAAGATACACACGGAGTAACACAAAAAACCGGAAGTAATACCGAAGAATTTAAATTAACTTTGCGAAAATTTGGGCAACAAAAGTTGTTTCTAAGCTTGTAGGTTAAAATTTCGGAAATTGTAACATAGCAAAGATTGTGAAGTATCATAATGTGAAACATAGCAAAATTATATATATAAAGCCTTACACTGAGTTGCAATAGACGGCAATACATCTCCACTAATTCATTTACTGTCCCCAGTATTTGTTTGCATAGAACCAGTCTGAATATAAAAATTAGTATAAACAATGTTGACAACATAATCGAGAGGAACGGTGATGTATTCGTACTCATTAATTGGTAAAACGGTGAAAATGGCACTAATTCATTTATTTAAACGAAGTGCGGTTTCGGCCAACTTGCTGGCCATCTTAAGATACATGTGCCTCTCCACAGAGAGACGTGTGGTTACCGAACTTTGTTGTTTCACTGTTTTACTAATTAATAAACAAGTATCAAACTACGACGCTAAGAACGAAAACAGCCTATTCTACACATACCTTTTCTGTAAAACAAGAAGCATGGCAGCCAAAAATTTTGAGCTCCGCTCTTTCAAATTAAACATTCCGTCAGATAATAAAAATAGTTTTAATTAAGAACACACATTCAAATCATTTCTCAATCCCGCCAACTTCCCAAGTTATTTTTTTCTGGATATGCAAAATCTGAATGCAGTTGGATAAAAGTATAAAAAAATTATTGTAGACACACATCGTTTCTTGCTTAAATATTTTAGTAGCTGATCTGTTATAACCGTCTACTAACTTCACGGAAAATTTCGTACCACGCCGTCACTGTAAGCTTACTCATCCCGAAAGCAAGCGGTATTCGACAGGATGCGTCAGTTTTTTAATGTGATCTTTTTCTTTTTAATATTTTAGAATCCAGCTACTTCAGATATTTGTTAAGCTGAATGTTTTATCAAGTGTGTATGCAAACTATCACAGTAAATCTCGTTGTCTAAGTATGCTATCCAGTTTTCAGTACGATTTATTTGTTGGTAATTTGAGCTGCAAGATCGTTGCTATATATGGTATGGCATGTGACATGTGAACATCGTGCAGCTTTGGTTAAAAGCGGCGGAAAGTTTTCAACGACAGAAAAATAATAATTGTAAAGAGTTATGCACATGCACAAGTGGGACTAAATAAAATAAACGCCGATTTGGCGTTTGTTCACATACAGTGTGGTTAAAATTGATGCTTTGAATATTCCGCGGTATGTTGATAGCGTATACTAGTATCAATATATTAAGCTGCAATCATAAAGAGCAGAAATAGTTGCTACATTTATCAGATTTGTTCTCAAATTTAACGTAATGTAGGCCTTACTCTTTTAGCTTCTGAAGAACCTTATGACTGTACTAACTGAAATTGGAAAAAGAAAGCACTTCAACGTTAAAGCACCCTACCCTATCCTGAAGATGCTACACATGTGCCAACAGCAACAGCTATGACGTTACTGAGCGATTAAGAGGTGACTGCTGCTTTCAAGATATTGACGGATCAGAAGAAATTTGTGTAATGTTGTAGAAGATACCGCAACATGAGACGTTTCTAGTTTAAAAACTTGAAAGAACTATTGAATTTTCGTTTTGAATCTTATAATTACATTTCTATTCTTTTCGAACTATGATGTACCGTCTGTACGAAACTATTATACGACATATTTTCTTCACTTGCTTACGGAAAAAGAAGGAAAGTCTGTAAGTTGCAAACAGTCAGCATCTGTGACTATTTTCAGGTCATAAAAAGACAAATAAGTAAATAGATAAGTAAATTAGAAACAAAAAATTGTTTGTAAAATCCGGATTACGTGTACTCCTTTGCATCAATGGGTACTTGGTGTTCTATGTACTGGGTTGCTATGTACTGGTAGAAATCGAAATCATCTGATCGTGTGAGGCGTATGAATTCTAATTGTGGGCCTGACAATCAAATAAAGCATAATTACGTCACTTACTAATTTTATAAATCCAGGGTTGTTTCTACGTCTTTAGTTTTCTGCGAGATGACATTCCCATTTAATACTACGATATATTTTTGCATTAATCTGGGCTTATTGCGTCATATACGTCATATAACGACATTGTAAGAAACTTTTCTGCAACAGCGACGCTGCTATATGAAAATTATTTTTTAATTACGACAGGCCTGTTTCAGCACAATTGCCTTCTTCAGGTTTCTGTGAAGATAATATAGATAACATAGGAATAATGTTGCAATTTGAACGTGATAATATAAACCAACAACATAAGTACAATAGGTTTACATACATTGATCTTTACTTCCTTGCAACGTCGGTCTTAATGCTGTTAATAGTGAACACAGTTAGTATCGCTCTTATACACCAGTCAAATTCCGAATTTAATTTTTTTTTTAATTTGTCGTATTTTGATAGCTTAGCCAGCGATATTACATGGTTACAATCGTTTCTATTTCATTGGTATTAATTATATCTCTGTATAGGTTTTCTTAAATTACAAATTGAAATTGTCTTATACACGTATATATACATTTTTATTATAATGTATATTTTGTAGAACTGGTTATGTCGAACGTCCTTATGATTTGCAAGGATCTTAACGATTTAATGTAATTATTAGCGTAATTGTTTGTTTACAGCTATTACTATTAACTTGGAATAGTATAATCTGTGCTACGTTTATACATTTCGCTTATCTGTCTATCTCTTTAACAGGATAGCAGAGATCGTACTGACGTAATTAACAAATAATTTTCATATAGCAGCATCTTTGATACAGCAAAGTTTCTTACTACGATATCTGTTTGAACAACATTTAATTGTTCCGTTAGTCAATCTGATTTAGCTTTCATCGTCTACAGTCAAATTCGTAAAGTATAATAAGTTCTATAGTCGATAACACAGTACAGTACTTGTATGTCAAGTTTCGACAAAACTTTATTTTTCCTCCCGCTTCCACTAAACACGGTATCGAACTTTTAAACACATAGGCAATATCGTTTTCCTACTTCATACATATTTCTTTCATATGGAGTTCCCTGTGATCTGTAGAGTGAAAGAAAATTTCTCCCTGTCTATTATTATGAGTCAACACAAGCCTGGAAAGGGAAAATAAATTCGGCACTTGACCCAGAACATTTGATATCTACATTCCAAAAGCAGCGCAAGAGGAATTCTACCAGCTTCAGCCATTTCAGTACAATGTACAAATATATACACAATTAGTGCTGAAACCAATAGCTCGTAACCAGCCGGGGTACTTTTAATTTGGAGATATAAGAGCGTCAAATATCCCGTTATTTGTTGTCTCATACTCTTAAGACAAGAAAAAACTCTGTAAAACTTTTACAGAAGATTTGAGTTAAAAATACCACATGTACGATTCTGCACAAGATTGTTTGAATAAACACATGGTCGTCATTATCTTCTATAGCGTACTTGTTCGTCACGAGGGAACAATTACGAGAATAGTGAGAGAGGATCGTAATGGCGTAACTGAAAGCAGTTCTGCCACCAATAAAATAATAATAATAATAATACCAGAAAAATCACACAGTAATTAAATAACTATAGCGACTTGTGCCTGTTTAATGAAATGAAATTTACAGTAATTAAAGACATTTGGTCAAAAGAAATCATCCTCAGTAATTGAAAACAAACACTAATCGGTCCTCTCCACAAAACCAAATAAAAAACTGGAGCTTCTCCTTGTTACCAGTAACATACAAAATGTTATCGAAGGCACTTCTAAATAGAATAGATAAACAAGTGATTTAGGAAAGGTACATCACGTGCAGAGCTTATTCTTAATTTAAAAAGCATTGTGAGAATAAGATCCTTACAAAATTAGAACACAGTAGTTTTGTAGACTTCTAGAAAGGATAAAGACTCAGCAGACAGTCACCATTTCAGATATTTTACGAATAAGGGAGAGAGAAAAATACCAGAAAACATGTTGAACAAACGCTAACGGATACAACATTACGGATTAAGTTTCAAGGTGAAATTTCTGAACCATTCAAAATCAAAACAGGAGTTCGACAAGGAGGCTGTCACAGATTCTCTTCAACTTGGTTTTTATAAAATAGCTAAAACATCGCAAAAGATATTAGAAAAGAGAGGCATAAAAGGAATAAACATGAGACAAGGAAAGAACCAATGTAATGTGAAATGTTTAGTTTTTGCGGATGATATAGCGTTGATAACAAATAAAGAAATAGTAAAGAAGTTAGAAATTGTAAACAAATAACACAAAACTACTACACGATCAGTGTCCATCCAAGCGAATCTTAGACATTATAATTCAGTTATCAGGACACAAGCAACATATGGATCAAATTACTTAACACATTGACTAAGAAAGGCGAACTAAGAGAAGTAGAATTAAGAGAGAGGAAAATACTAAGAAAAATTCTGGGTCCTGTGAAAAATAATGAAAATATGTGGATTAAAAGGTGAAATGACTATTTATAAAAAGAATACAGGAAAAAAAATCACAGATTCAATAAGGAAAGGACGGCTTTAATTTTATGGACAGTTCTAAAAAATTGAAGAAACACGGATTATAAATAAAAATTTTAATTTCGTTAATAAAGTGAAAAAAAACTGTAGAATAAATAGAAGCAGTGAAGAAAGATGTAAACAAAATAGGTCTAATAGAAGAAATAATACGGAACATGGTTCGCTTCGGGAGTACTGATAGGAAATGCAACCTAAGAAACAGATAAGCCAAAACGTCGACCAAAGAGAGTGTTGACAGTTGAGAAAAAACGAGCAGTTTTTAGAGAAAATCAAGAAATACTAAGAAGGAAAAGAAGAGAGCGAAACACCATTAGCCTAAAGCTGTATCCGGTCCATTGCTGGGCAAAGTCATGGATAAAAAAAATTAGCAGGTCTTGGAAAAAACAGGTTTGGAGAATGCTGGAAATGAATTTCCGCGCTAGTCAGTTACTACGTTAGAAAATAACTATTTATGGAGGAATTTGTCCACTTTACTTTCTAGCACCAGTATCGTAAAGAGAATTAGAAACGTAATTTCGACTGTGTAAACACTTACCAGTTTTCATTCAAATAGTGAAAATAATTCAATTGCACACTAAACACTTGTTTGTCAACTTGAACAAATTTTCACTCGCTATAAATACACATCATCATCATCTTCGTGTAGACTGTTGTTGAGAATAATCATCTTTTGATGCTGCTGTTCTGTTGTTGAGAAACTGACAGCGCTTTTAGCCGTTCACGCCCATGTAGAATTTTTTGCCAAGAATTGATTTGCAATTGTTTGCTGCTTTATAAGTACTTTTCCCAATACAATGCGATATTAGTGATGCAAGATTCTACATTGCAACGCGAGAGTAATCCTCAGTGTCACTTGATTTTCTTCCACTTGACAATCACGAAAGAATTTCTTTCAGACATATTTCAGGGTTATGAAGCGGTACATCGCAGTAGTGCTTTATGCTAGGTCATGTTAAGTTCTTATATAGGGGTAGATGGGGAGTTTTATAAAGAGGAATTCTACAGAAAAATACTAATGCTGAGAAGAATACAGTATTTTGAAAATTATGATGGAGCAATAAGAGTTACGAGAACATAAGAAGTATATCATAAACAAAACGAAGATTATTTATTTACAAATGGTGCAACAACACACTCACCAAGTACGTCTCCGAATATCTGAGGAAACGGAAGTCAGTAACTGCGTGGATTCAAGAGGCAATGGCACGCCTGAATATGAATAACATAAAACACGAATAAGTGTCAGAAACAGAATTTTCATTTAGGGAGACAGCTTTAAAAATCAATTCCATAGATGAGGGAAAAGAAAACGCACAAAGTGGCCTGAAAACAAAAAAAAAATAGCGAAACAATGAAGATACACTGGAAAAAAGGGAAAAATAGTAATAAAGGATTAAGAATTAAAAGTGAAACGCTACATGCAGAAGTCCTTGACTCAAATACGAAAGAACAGCTGATTAAAAACGAGGGAACCGTGTCCAACTACCGCTTATTTATAATTAAGTCCAGAGCATTTACGTAAATTATAATCTCAGTGCAGTTACCAAAATCTTCGTAACCATTCTTCAGCAAAGATACGTTCCTTCCGTCATTGCTGTTAGTCCAAACGTGGAAGGCGTGGCACATCCCATACGAGAAGGAACTAAGTACTTTATTACTCAAGCAAAAAGTGAATTCCAACATTTCACCCGCTCTCCTTCTTTTCTAGAATCGCACGTCGCAGAATTCTGGCATTAAAAATTTATATGCAAACATCTTTTTAATATTATGATCGTCCTCACTAGAATTACAGTATAATTATCTTATTTAACTAGTGGAACGATTTGTTGATTAACGTTGTGTTGTTTAGTATTTCGGATCCTTGAAGGAGACGAACAAATTTTCTGATCATGTTGTTGAATTTTAGACAGAAGTACTGCGTTTGTAACGGCAAGTAATACACTGAGATTTACTCTATATAAATTATGCTCGACAGTCAACGTATCGTAATTGAAGCTTGTAGACAAGAAATACAATCGTAAGTTACATTACTTAGAGTAAACTATAGATAAGAAAAATAAACACGTACCATGTGCTTTGTCAGTTGGCATTGGTTACAGGAAGTCGAAGTTCAGGGTGCTTTGTGTAAAAGTGGCCAAAGTCTCGAATCATAAATTACCGTTACAGGTTTTTCTACTTCATCGACTCTTAATTTTAATTCATCGAACTCATTTCGGTTCTTCTCCGTGATTTTTATTTATTTTTTTAAATTTTATTTTATTATTTTTTAAGTTTATTTTATGGCGTTCAGAGCTGTATTTATGAATCGATCTCCGATTCTGTGTGTTATTTCGTTAATACGTAGTTCAAAATTTGTCACCTCGTAATTACAATAATCTGTATGTGTAGTCGTAAATGATGTAAGCAGAACGTCAACTAAGGTGAATTTTCTAACGCTCAACGGTGCTCACACCAGAAGACAGCATGCCTGGACAGATCAAATTAGTACTCATCCGAAAATTAAAAAGTATCTATTACCAGACGTCTCTTACGTGTACACTGTTTTCAGCAGTTAAGCATGGTTTGGACACCACAATGCTGAAATGGTGGTACACTTGAAGATCGTACTGACGCATATCAAAATTTTCACCCTCATGCAAACGCCGAAACTCCTTCTGTTGTGTAAATTTTACGTTACTTCTCGCGCGTTTGCTGCCAAAAATATTGTAGAGGACCCGTGCGAAACTTCGCACATTCAGTGGAATGACAAAAAAAGTTGGGAAAAAATTTAAGCAAAGTTGAATTTTCACGCATAGCTTTCTTCAGAATCAATCAATGCAAGTGTTTAAAAGCGCAAATGAAAGAACTTGATCCACTGAGTGTTGTTAAGTCAAAAATAAATGCATATCTTAATTAGAACCGAAGATATTGTACATCAAACCGATTAAAATATTCAATGCAAGGACAGAAGGGTACCGCGTTTGAATAAAAATAAAGGATGCAGAGACTTGAGTTAATTCTGATACTTGATGACAAATCTGCGAATGAATACCTTTCGTTTAAAGCAAAAATGAAGGAAATCGGTGGGATAGAACGGCCTGACCGACTGACTTTAGTTTACAGCAAGGACATCTCCATAAGAAATACACAGAAGGAAATCGCGTTTGAGTACAGAAAACGGTAGGCTAGTTACGCAAATTCTGGTGCTGATGACAAATCTGTGTATGAATACCTTTTGTTTAAAGTAAAAATGAAGGAAATCGGTCAGATAGTTTGGTCTATCCGACTGAATTAGTGTTCGTAGATTATTTTTATATATAAAATTGGTCTCTGAAGATTGTGCTTAGAACCGAAACCACCCACAGTGAAATCAGTATTTTAATTATGGAACCTGTGTCTCTTTGCACTGATTTTGTCATCGTTTTAATTTCGAAATCGGCCACAATTGCAAATCTCTATCGTTATTACTTGCGGGATCAATTAAAACTGCTTTGTGCAAAATTATATATAGGGTATTATATAATGAAAGGGTAAAAGAATTGAAGTCGATTTTCTCGAGAATTTTTTACACTTATATCGAACGGCTGTAGTTTAATCTTATTTAAATTCTTAATGTGCCATAAACATAAAAAGGATACAAAAATACGGCATTCATCTGCCTCCTTGTCAGACGTTCCCAGTATATCACCAATACATCGATGAACAGGAATATGGAAATACTTCAACTGGAGGGTGAAACGTCGGTCGGTAGCGGTATATTTTATAATGTCTGACGATGGGCTTAAAACCGAAACTTCTTACAATTGCTATGTCACTATGGTAGATATCACCGTCCGGAGTGCAAACAGGGACCCTCAGTCGACGGGCATTAAAACTGCCGTCGGACTGTGTAGAAGAGCAGTTAATGAAAATTAAAATATACAATTTTGTGTTTGTTCTGCAGTCTTGCTTATTTTTGTTAATCGATTTTCGGCTTCTTAGGTCCTCATCATCAGTAAATGTCTAAGAAACATAAAATCGATTAACAAAAAAACAAGCCTGTAGAAAAAATACAAAATTGTGTGTTTTAATTTTCGTAATGAATTTGTTCTACCAATAACCGACGGAAGAATCAGTTAACATGAAAAGCAGTTAAGATCGCGATACTCGAGCCGCAAAATTTTATCACAGGTGTGGTAGTGCTCGGGAACCGAACCGACGTCTCAGAGCCTATCTCTCTACCACGTAGATACCAGGCTTACACCACCAAACAGCGAGTAAAAGGAATCATCGCCACTAGAAGTTCAAACGCCGACAAGTAGCGATATGTTTCTTGGTGTCTAACTATGGGTTTAGGACCGAAACTACCATGTCATTCCGTATTATATCTGTTCTTTTAAACGCCGCGATTCGTTTTTCAGCTGACTTTCAACAACACTTATTTTTTTATTTCCTCCTCCTTCATCCGCACACTTACACACTTCCCATGCTCTCCCGAATTCCGCCCTATGCGTTTGTGGACGGATATACCCGCTGTATCACGAATACATCACCCCACGTTGGTAGGAAAACGTTTCTACAACACTAGAGGCATAGTCATGACATACTACCCACACTCCTTGTAAGCATTATGAAAAGAGTTCAAAATTTAGAGTGTGAAAGGGAAAAATTGGATAAAAGGAAAAAAAGCTATGGAATGATCATATACAAAGAATGAATGCAGGACAAACCAAATAGGTGAAAGGGTGAAAAATAATATATATATATAATCGAAATGAAATGGTATAAAAGAATAAATAAAATATAAAATGAAACGATTCAAATAATAGATAAAATACGAAAGCGAATGGTGTACACGAAAATGGAATAGATTCGAAATAAATTGGTGGAACGAATGAATAAAATACGAACTCAAATAAAAACAAGTAATTTCCAGCTTTGTGGACGATATGAAGTTTTTAATTTAAAAAAATAAAGTTACTAATCGATTTAGTTCCCATGATGGAAGATCATCAGTGCAAAATACAAGTCATGATGATACTCATGTACTCCGCATAAAACATTTAACAGACAGGTCCATAAAATAACTAAAAAGGTCTTCTTAGTACATGTTACTAGATTAAAAACAGCGCCGAAAATTTTAAACTTGTAACATCTATTAGAGAGACCTTTTTATTTATTTTGTGGACCTGACCGTTAAATGTTTTATGCGAAATACATTCTACACTGATGATGATCCATCTCGAGAACGAATACGATATGTAATTTAAATAAATAAATACTTCATGTCGCCTAGCAGGCAGTAAATTTCTTGTTTTTATTACAATTATTGAGGTGGGCAGATTCCATCTCCATTATGGAGTGAAAATACACGAACTGAAATGGGGTAAAAGAAGACAAAATACAGCATAAAGAAATTCCAGAGTTCAAAATTTGCAACCTCAAGGAAAGAACATAAAAAAATAAATAAATAAATAAAAATTGGATGAAAGCAAAAAAGAAATTGAACGAACACGTACAAAGCATGTATCCAGACTAAACTGAAGATATCCTGGCAAACCAAGAAATAAATGGCAATTGCAACAGAACTGGTCGCAATTTATGTAATAAAGGTAAGTACAGGAGAGGAGAAAGAAATTGGAACGAACATAGCATATTGTTAATAAACATTCACAACAGGTATGCAACTAGAAACGCGAGAAATCACAAGGGGTATACGGACTTCCTAGAGACAATAGATCTCTGAAATTGACTCACAGAAGTTCATGACAGGAGTAGAAGCAATACCTGTCCTTTAGTGAAACACCCCATTAGAAGGGGAAATGATAGCAGGTAGGGATATATTTTTCTGCTCTCAGACGATGGTCTTAAGACCGAAACTACTGACGGGGAATTGTGTGGTACTAACTGATGACAGGAATAAATTTAAAAAATTAAATAAATTAAAAGGTACTGAAATTCACCACACATTTCAGAGCCCACACCTACTCAGTAGGGCCTAAATTACCAGAACAGCGGGTATCATAATGTATTGTGGTGCCTGACTGTCAGGTTTTGGATCGAAACTGTTTACACCGAACGATGCGTTAATAAACGTTCACAGCAAGTGTGGACCCAGGGACCCAGACTTGCAAAACATCACGAACGCTGTCTGCGGAAAATAAAGAGGCGGTGGATCGCAACGATGGACCAGCAGAAATTCGTCATAGGGGTAGATGCGACACAGAGCGGTCCCACATATGAGAGCCTACCTGTCCACATTTGCCCCACACGTACATATTGGGGCGTAACTCAACAAAAACCGAAGGGGTAGCACTAATGAAACGTCTCTTTACATTGTGAAACACCTGTGAGCAGTGATATATTTTCTGATATCTGACGATGGGTTCAGGACCGAAACTACTTACAAGGAAGTAGTGCGTTAGTAAAAATTCACAGCAGGTATCAAACCAGGGACCGTCAGTTCTGAGGCACCACGAATAGCTGTCGCGTAACTGCATACACGGCCGATAGACCCTATGAATTTCCTCACCACGAACGGGCGCACAAATCAGAATCTGCCTGTTAACAGTTGTTCCACAAGTACACAGCAGTGCTTAAACAGCGAGGGGCTGCTCAGTAGAGGGTGAAAACAATATGAAACGCCGGAGAGCAGCGATTTGTCTTTTGGTGTCTGATGGATTGCGGGATCGAAACTATTTACATGGAATGAAGTATGTTAATGAACATTCAAAGCAGATATCCAACCAGGGACCCTCAGTTCCGAGACAACACGACTAGCTTTCGTCTAACTGTATAAACTAGTGTTAAACCCTCTGAATTCATCGCCACGAATGGGTCCTCAAATGAGAACGTATCTGTCAATACTTGTCCCACACGTATACAGTAGGGTCTGCATCAGCAATAAGCGAGGGACAGGGGTAGTGAAACATCCAATGAGAGGTGGTTGGCGATATGTTTTCTATTGTCTGACGATGGTTCGAAACTGTTTACGAGGAATGAAGTACATTAATAATCATTCACAGTTAGTATTGAACCAGGGACCCTCAGTTCTGAGACAGCACAAATAGCTGTCGCTTACTGTATATACAGCTGATAGACTCATTGAAATTCGTCACCACAAATGGGCCTACATTTCAGAGCCTACCTGTCAACACTTGTCCCACACGTACACAGTAGGGTCTGCATTACCAAAAAGCGGAGGACAGGGACAGTGAAACATGCGATGAGTAGCAGTTAGCGAAGTGTTTTCTGTTGCCTCGCGATGATTTTTGGGATCGAAATTATTTACATGGAATGATTACGTTAATGAACATTCAAACATTCACAGCAAGTATCGAATCAGGGACCCTGCATCAAGAGATACCACGAAGGCGGTAGGCTAGGATGGCGGCACTCGACCAATGGTAATGCATCACGAAGAGCAGTCGTCACATGTCAAAGCCTGTCTGTTGACACTTGTCACCAGAAGCAATAAGCATTCACAGCAGCAACTCTGGCTCAAGAGACACCATGAAGGCTGCAGGCCTATACAGACTCGATGGCGGTGCTCGACCCGGGGAAATTCGTCACAAGGAATGGTCTCAACGAGTCAGTGCCTACCTGTCAACACTTGTCACCAAAAACAATAAACATTCACAGTGGGGACTTTGCCTCAAGAGATCCCACGAAGGCTATAGGCCTATACAGGCCCGATACCGGCACACGACCCAGGGAAATTCGTCACAAGGAACGGTCCCAACATGTCATTGCCTAACTGTCTACACTTATCACCAGAATCAGTAAACATTCACAGTGGGGACTTCGTCTCAAGAGATACCATGAAGGCTGTAGGCCTATACAGACCCGATGGTGTCACACGACCCAACGAAATTTGTCACACGATATGATTCTGATTCCAACGAGTCAATGCCTACCTGTCAACACTTGTCACCAGAGGTAATAAACATTCACAGTGGGGACTCTGCCTCAAGAGACACCACGAAAGCTGTAGGCGGCACACGACCCAGGGGAATTCGTCGCAAGGAACAGCCCCAACATGTCAGTACCTGTCAACACTGTCAGCCTAATAACCATTACATCAGGGACTTCGCCTCAAGAGACACCACGAAAGCTGCAGGCCTATACAGACTCGATGGTGGCACACGACTCAGGGGAATTCGTCACTAGGAATGGTCCCAACATGTCAGTGCCTACCTGTCAACACTTGTCACCAAGCCTAATAACCATTACATCAGGGACTTCACCTGAAGAGACACCACGAAAGCTGTAGGCCTATACAGACTCGATTGCGACACTCCACGAACAGAAATTCGTCACGAGGAACAGTCCCAACGTGTCATTGCCTACCTGTCAACACTCGTCACACTTGTAACCACAGGCAATGAACATTCACAGTGGGGGCTCTGCCTCGAAAGCTGTAGGCGGCATACGACCCAGGGGAATTCGTCACGAGGAACGGTCTCGACGAGTCAAAGCCTACCTGTCAACACTTGTCACCAGACGCAATAACCATTCGCAGCAGGGACATTACCTCAATAGATACCGTGAATGCTGCAGGCCTATACAGACTCGATGGCGGCGCTTGACCCAGGGAAATTCGTCACACGATACGGTCCCGACACGTGAATGCCTACCTGTCAACACTTGTCAGTAGAAACAGTGAACATCCACAGCAGGGACTCTTCCTCAAGAGACACGACGCATGCTGCAGGTCTACACAGACCTGATGGCGCCGCTTGACCCAGGGGAATTCGTCGCAAGGAACGGTCCCGCCATGTCAACGCTTGTCACCAGACACAGTAACCATTCACAGCAGGGACTCTGCCTCTAGAGACACCACGAAGGCAGTAGGCCTATACAGACTCGATGGCGGTGTTTGACCGAGGGAAATTCGTCACAAGGAACGGTCCCGACGTGTCAATGCCTACCTGTCAACACTTGTCACCAGACGCAGAGGACGACACACACACACACACAGAGAGAGAGAGAGAGACACAAACACACCCCCAGACGAGGGTGGCGGATCCGCCGCCAGGTAGCGGCGATGCGGACACTCGGATCGTCCGGAGCACGCGAAGCGGACGCCGAGCGCGGCGCGCGGGGGGCGGTGGAGGGGATGGAGTGGCGCCTGGCGCTGCCGGGGGGTGGGGGGGAGGGGCGGCGGCTACCGGCGTGGCGGCGCGTGGTGGGGGGGCGGCGGGTAGGCCGCGAGCGGCGCCCGGCCGGCCAGTCTTGTGCGTGCGCGCGTGCCAGGCGAACGCCAGCAGCGACCGGCCAGTCAGCACAGCAGCCCAGCCACCGCGCGACCACGCCACAGGGCGGCCGACGAAACACCGGCGGTTCTCCAGCGACGGTGCCACCGCGGAAACGCCCGACACTTGTCTCTGGACGCGGAGCCGTAGTGGTTTCTGACGTCGACACGCCAGGGCAATAACAATAAAGGCTCTGCCATTATCGTTATTACCGCCACGCATAAACTCTGTTACCTCCACTTATTTTCTTCTCCTCGTCTCATGTGTTGACCGCATTATCATTCAAAATACATCGTTATTACCTCGCAATTATCACGTCGTTACGGGGACTATTATGAGGTGTGTTTGTGTCTAATAGTCACAGTTATTGCGGTCATTTGTTTTTTTTTAAATATAATTGCAGTCTTAGTAATAATAAAAAACACTGTCTGATCTGTGATTGCGAGGCTGCCTGGCGAGGTTGTCATCCATCTCCGACGACGCTCGGCGGTTCTTTTTTTTTTTTTCCGGCGCATCACTGGTGTGATGGAAACTGGTTGAAGGCTGTGTGAAATCCAACCTGTCACCGTGTCAGCGTTATCGAACTGGAGTGACATTTGCCGTGACAAAGTGTGTTTGTTTTGAATTTTGTTCCTCTCTCGGCTTGGAGAAAAGTACTGCTCGGTTACGTGTAGTCGTATGTACTGAAGATTTGGTTTGGCAGATGTTGCCGATCGCAAACTGTTTCGCCGAGGACTCCAGAGGCAGTGACGGCATGAGTCGGCAAGAAGGCAGTTGCGGACTGCTGTGACAGTTGGTGTAGTATTGTGGAGCGGAGAGGTCGGATTAGTGTGGGAGATTCCACGAGGTGGTGAGGTACTCCGGTTTGGAACTGTGTGTGTGTGGGGAGAGCGAGCAGCCACACCCCCTTTTGAGGCAGAGAGGATCAGAGGCGGCGAGACCGGAGTTGTATGACCGGCGAACGGCGAGAGTGAAGCTACCGGAGGGTGCTCCAGCTCTGAAGAGGAGCTGAAGAGGAGGAGGAGGGGAGGTCAGTGACCCGGGGTCCGCGAAAAGCCGGAAAAATTTTCTCCCTGTACCAAGGCAGGCCGCCGAGGAGCGACTTCGTCTCGCTCCCCGCAGTCGCCGAGCCCGACCGATCCGCGACGGACTTCGCCACGATGAACTCGTACTTCGAGCAGTCGGGCTTCTACGGGGCGCACCACCACCAGGCGGCGTCGGGGGCGGCCGGCGGCGGCGGGCCGGGCCACCACCACGACCAGACGGCGGCGGCGGCGGCCGCGGCGGCCTACCGCTCCTTCCCGCTCGGCCTGGGCATGTCGCCGTACACGTCGTCGCAGCACCACCACCACCACCATCACGGGCTGCACCAGGCGGCGCGCCCGCCGCAGGACTCGCCGTACGACGCCAGCATCGCCGCCGCCACGTGCAAGCTGTACGGTGCGGGCGGCGGCGCGGGGACGGCGCCGGGGGCGGCGGGGGCGGGCGACCCGCAGGCCGTGGCCAACTACAGCGCCGGCAAGCCCGACTGCTCCAAGTCGGAGGCGACGACGCCGGTGAGCGGCGCCGGGCAGAACGGCTACGCGGCCGTCGTCGCCGCCGCCAAGGACGTGTGGCAGAGCGGGGGCGGCGGCGGCGGCGGCGCCGGGGGCGGCGGCGGCGGCGGGGGCGGCGCCGGGGGCGGCGGCGGCGGGCTCGTGGTGGGCGCGCCCGTGCGGCCCGCCGCCTGCACCCCCGACTCGCGCGTCGCCGGGGGCGGCGCCGCCGCGGGCTACGCGGGACTCGTCGGCGGCGACCCGGCCGCCTCCCCGGGGGCGGCGTCCGGCGGCAGGGCGTCGGCGCCCGGGGGCGGGACGCTCGGCTCCTGGAACCAGTGCTCCATCAACAGCTCCGTGGCGCAGCCGGCCGTCGTGCACCAGCAGCCCACCAACCACACCTTCTACCCGTGGATGGCCATAGCAGGTGAGTCGCCGCGGCGCTGCCAACGTCTCTCTCAAGTGTCTTGTGCCCGGAACGCCCCCCTATACTCACTATTCCACTTCACCCGTCTCAAAATCGAGTAAAATCACGATTGTAAGACATAACAACAATAAAAACCACTGGATGCTACCGTCAGTTCTCTCTTATCTATATGACAACGAGATTAATAGCTATGTTAGTATTAACTGGGCTTTTCAGGGACACGTACTATTCTAACCAGTGCCTAATTTCTAAAAAGCTGCGTGTCAGAGCGTACAACTACACTCATTTAACTCCACTGTTCCCCTAAACCCGTCACAAAATCGAGTAAAATCACGTTTGTAAAACGTAACAACAATAAAAACCACTGGATGCTATCATCAGTTCTCTCTTATCTATACGATAACTCTTGTCTGTAATGGCAACGATGTCTACGAGATGATAGTATTAACTGACCTATACACACACGTAATATTCCTACCAATGTCTTGTGCCCGGAACGCCCCCTCTACTCACTCTTCCACTTCACCCGTCACAAAACTGAGAAAAAAGCATGATTGTAAAACATAACAATAATGAAAACCACTAGATGCTACAGTCAGTTCTCTCTTATCTATATGACCACGAGATTAATAGCGATAATAGTATTAACTGGCCTCTTCAGGGACACGTACTGTTCTAAGGAGTGCCTGACTCCTAAAAATCTGTGTGTCAGAACGCACAACTTCACGCATAAAACTCCACTGTTCCCCTACACCCGTCACAAATCTGAGGAAAATCATGACTTTAAACCATCACAATAATAAAAACCACTGGATGCTACCGGAAGTCCACTCTTGTCTGTAATGGCAGCGATGCCGACGAGATGAAAGACCTGGCCTTTTCAGGAACACGTCCTTTTCTAACCTAAAAATTTCTTTGTCAGAATGCAAGACTTCACTCATAAAACGCCGCTGTTCCCCTTCATCCGTACAAAAGTGAGAAAAAAAACTGGATTGTAAAACAACAACAATAAAAACCACTGGATGCTACAGTAAATTTTCTCTTATCTGCAATGACAACGATGTCGACGAGATTAATGACGATAATATTATTAACTGACCTATTCATAGACACGTAATATTCCTACCAATACTTATTTTCCAAAAAATTGCGTATCTGAACGCAGGACTTCACTCATAAAACGCCTCTGTTTCCTTTACAAAAAATCGAGAAAAGACATGATATTAAAACATCACATCAATAAAAACCACTGTGTGCTACTCGAGCACGATGTCGATGGCATGAATAACGGTATTAACTGGCCCATTCATGGACACGTACTAATCTAACCAGTGCCAAATTTCCAAAAAATTATTTCTCAGAACGCACGACTTTACTCATAAAACGCCTCTTTCCATTCAAAAATTGAAGAAAGTCATCAATAAAAACCACTAGATGCGACCTCTCCTGTCTGAAATGACGACGACGTTGAAGGGATGAAAGTGTTAACTGACCTATTCATAGACACGTAGTATTCCAACCTTTAGATAATTTCTAAAATTTTGTGTCTCAGAACGCAGGACTTCACTCATAAAACTCCGCTACTCCTTTTCACCCGTCACAAAATTGAGAAAAAAGTAATGACTAAAACATCACAGTAATAAAAACCACTGGATGCTACCGTCAGTGCTTTCTTGTCTGTGATGACAACGATGTCGACGGTAATAGTATTAACTGGCTTTTTCAGGAACAAGTGCTGTTCTAACCAGTGCCTAATTTCATTTTATGTGTCAGAACGCACGACTTCACTCATAAAACGCCTCCTTTTCTCTTTCAAAATCGAGAAATGTCACATTAGAACTCCACGTCAATAAAAACCACTACGTGCTACTTCTCCTGTCTGTAATGACCACGACGTCGACGGAATGAATGACGATAATAGAATTAAGAGGCGTATTGGGGGTAACACACAATTCCAATACGTGCCTCCGTTCTAAAATTTTGTGTGTCAGAACGCACGACTTCACTCATAAAACGCCTTGTACGCCTTACGTCGTCAGCTACAAACATCACAAAATTGGGAAAAGTCATCATTTTAAAACACCACAAAAATAAGAACCACTAGCCGCAACCGCCATTCCTGTCCTGTCTCCAATGACAACGATGTCGACGGGATGGATGGTGACAATGTCATTAACTGGCCTATTCATGAACGCGTACTATTCCAACTAACGCCTAATTTCTGAAATGTTATTTGCCGGAACGCCTCCATTCAACCACAAATGCCTCTGCCTTGCTCCCTACCGCGCCTGTAAAAAAAATCACAAAAGTGCGAAAAATTATAATTCTAAAACAACAATAAAAACTACTGGGTGCTGCCACCTGTTCTCTCCCGTCTTTAATGGCCGTGATGTCGACGAGACGTAAAATCCTTATGTTCCATCATGATGAAATATTGCACACTTAACCTTAAATCCAAGAAGGTCACTGGGGGTGTTAAGCATCACGTACAACACATAGTTCGGTCGATATGGCGTCATAAACAATGAAATTCGCGAAAAACTGCTGCTTATACAGTTTTTGTAATAGGCTTTTACGACACTAAGTTCGTTATAGGATGTGAAATAGATATAAGAAAGTATTAGATATGATCCTAACTAGAAAAAAAATGAAAGACGGAAAGAAAAGTACAATTATACGTCACGGTTAGTAATATGTGCACCAACGTTTGTTGAGATACTTCCGGTGGGTTAAGAGGAGATGTGCAATATTGTCGTTCGTCTGTCGTCTCAACGAAGCTGCTGAGTGTCCCATTATCACATAATAAGGCATTTAGCGTTGAATGACCATCAAGATACTAGCCGCAATATTGTGCTTCACGTACTATTCCAACGAATGCCTAATTTCTTAAATTGTTTGTGTTGAATCGCACCAATTGATCCATGCAACGCTCCCGTCCCTATCCCTCCTAAGCTATAAAAGTCACAAAAAATCGAAAACAATTCATTAAAAAATCACAACAATAAAAACCTGCAAGTGTTCCCAAGTTTCCTGTCAACGTAGATGCTCGGGTACTGTCCCCAATATCACTTAATAAAGCATTTAGTGATCAATGACGATGGAGATGTTAATTGGCTCGTTGGAGGCCCACGTACTAGTCCAACCCGTGCCTAATATGTACCGGAGCGCTCGACGTCAGCCATATAAACGCCCTCACCCCTACCCCTCATAAAATATGAAGCCACGTAATTGTACAAAATCACAACAATAAAAACCGCTAAGTCTCTTCGTGTGTCCTGTAAACGTAACTGGTCGGGAAGTGTCCTCAGTTTCACCTACTAGAGCATTTAGCGATGAATGTCAGTGAAGATAGTAACCGGCCCATTGGGAGTCCGTAACGTTTTTCCAAGCACTGTCTATTATCTAAAATTATAAGTTCCGTAACGCATCCATTCGTCCACCTAACGCCACTGTCCTACCCCATCTCAGCTACAACCACTAGAAAACTGTAAACATTAGGATTTTTAAACGTAATTTCTTATAATCAAAACAGTAAAAGCTAAAAGGTGCTGCCACCTGTCTTGTCAACGAAACTGCGTGGAAAAAGTGTCACCAGTATCACCCGATAGAGCATGTAATGATAAATGACGATGAATGCATTAATTAGCTTATTGGGTGTCACGTGCAACTACCACCATTGCCAAATTTCTAAAATTTGTCTCGTCATAACGCATCCATTCAGTCTTACAACGGCTTTGTCCCATTTCCGCTCCTCATAAAAATGACAAAACTAGAAAAAAATCCGAAAACTTAGTTTCTAATAATTACAACAATAAAAACCACAAGGTGCTAACGTCTGTCTATTCAACGTAACTGTTCGTAGAATGTCCGCAGTAACAATGAAGAATTCAGCAATGAATGTCGATCAAATTATTATGTCACCAATTGTAGATCACATACTGTTCCATCCAGTGCCTAATTTCTTAATTGTTTTCGTGTTGGAAGGCACTCCTTTTACCCATACAACGCCTCTGTCTCCCTTCCACAGCCACAGAAATCACAAAATTTGGGAAAAATTAGGGTTTCAAAACATCGCAATAATAAAATCCACTAGCTGCTACCGCCTTTACTCTCAACGTATCCGCTCGGAGACACTGTCCAATATCACCTTCTAAGGCATTTAGGGATGTTAACTACCCTATTGCGTGTCACGTAGGCCAACTATTCCAATCTATGGCTAATTTACAAAACTCTTACGTGCCGATAAGCATTCCTGTAGCCATATAAAATCACTGCCCCCCTTCTCCTGCTCAGCTATAAAAGTTACAAAATTGAAAAAAAAATCTGTTTTTAAAATATAATTTCTTATGATCACAATAATAAAAACCACGAGGAGTTACCGCCTGTCACATTCAAATAATAGCATTATAATTGCTCAGTGAAGTTCCATCTATCGACAGGGGTAGTCTGTAAAACAGATTCCATTTAAACTTGTGCCCAATGTTAATTAATGAAGGATTAAGCGATGACTGAGGATGAAGTCTGTACTCTCAACGTAACTGCCCGAAGAGTGTCCACTATACCACTTAATAAAGCATCTAGCAACGAATGACAACGAAGACATTAAATTACCTGTTGAGGTATCACCAGTGCTTCATTTTCCAAGATGTTATATGTCGGAACTCATGCCTTCAATTACACAATGGTTTTGCTCACCGTTCCTCCGCTATTAAAATCACGAAAGAGGAAGAAAATTACAATTTTTAAAACATAATATCTTTTAATCACAACAATAAGAACCACAAGGTTCTGACGTCTCTCCTCTCATTTGCTCGGGGATTAAACCAACTTCAGCTCCTTAGTCCTACGGAAAAATACGAGTATCCAGGGACTCTATGAACAATCTACGTGTATGTTGAAGCGCTAAAAATATAATTAAATAATACAAAAAAGATAGGCTTTACAAACTAGTACCAGGACCGCGAAGCAATTAACATTGCAAGATCTGGAGTCTGTCGCTCGATTTTTCCATTTTTGCTCGGTGCTTTCAATTTAGTGCACAACTTTCTGTACGATCCCGGAGGAATAGCTAAACAAGTTCAAATGTTTCAAATGTTTGTATAGTCTACGGGACTTAACTACGGGGTCATCAGTCCCTAAACTTACAAACTACTTAGGAACCAACTAAGACTACGGACGGCACAAATATCCATGCCCGAGGGTCGCTAAACAAGTCTGCAGGAGTTTTGGCCGAAATCTGCAGCTTGGTTATAAGAGTCCCTATGATGTGTCTCAAATCTCGCGAGAGTGGCAGTCACAAAACCGAAATCCTTCAAAAATTGACCACGCCAAGTACGCAAACATTGTGTTAAGTTAATAGTTTCGCTCCTCTAAGCACAAAAGTACCCAGCGCAGTGTAAGAAGCGTCTTACAGTGGACTGATATTAGCCGATGTATTATTTCGCGTGACACGTAATCAGAGTACCTTAGTAGTCACATAAACATTACTCGGAGTCAATATGCTGTGTGTCATCAAAGTCGGCGACTTTTCCCACCGATGTGCCTTTTGCGTCGTCGCACGACTTCGTCTTTGAATTGTTGCCTAACTAGCTCCACCGTTGGTAATGCCCAGAGTTCAGTCCAACAGTGGAAGTAATTAGTGTGTGCCTTATTCGAGAAAACCGCTGACAGACGGAAGAATGCGTGCTCTCTCTCTCTCTCTCTCTCTCACTCTCTCTCTTTCTAGTTTGGAACGTGCTACGCATGTTTACCTAAGGGGTCACGCGAGAACTGATATACCAGGGAGACGTTTAAAGCCAATCGGCGTATGCGTCTGGGATGCTACGCGCGTGTTTTTCTAATGCATCCTGACAGCGAACCCATCAGCAGAAAGTAACATAAATAAGCTCTCATCGTTGACGATACACGAAATTGGTCACTACGTCTCCTCAAACGCCACTAGGTATTTCGTCGTGCCCCTGTGATAACTGTTCTTGCATGAGAATTACTACATTAAGAACGGACAACGAACGGCGCTGTTAATTCGGTTCTAGTCATTATCAGAGTAGTGGTTCTGCTGTTAGTATCGAGCAAAACAACTCATCCACTTTTACCAGACAGAAAAAAAACACCTACGGGAACGCAAGAGTCATTTTGTTAGCCACTAACGTCCATTTCACGGAATTTCCCTTATTATTTCCTCGATATAAATTTAACTTTCTTCTCTTCACCACGGGAAAACTACGATAAACGAAGTTTATGAGGATGTCCAGTAAGCTGATACAAACACAAGGTTGTTGCGGAAATAAATTCAATCAGGAAATTCATTTCTTTCCCAATGTATAACAGGTGTAAGCGCGGTAAAGTGCTTGCAGAAAAGCAACCCGAGGTTTGTTTAGCGTACGAAAGCACAACTTACAAGATAAGCCGAGAGTCTGTTTATGCCAACTGTTCAAGAGTCCGTGAGTTTACACACAATAGAAACAAGTGACGGAACATTCTGCTCTGATTTGTCTGCCGAAGCCCTTCACTTTCCATTTTAGCGTCCTAAAAAAATTAATTTTTGTTCTAAATGAAAAAAAAAAGAAAAGAAAAACAACAACGAGATCTTCGTAAAAACTCGCCGTCATGGAACTTTCCGTGGTGTGAAAGCAATTAGAAACATACTTCCGCAAATACTGCTACGTAACTTCCAACAAATGTTTAAAGTTTAAGTTTCACTCTTAAACAGAATTAGCCTAAGGTGATGTAGAAGAAACATCAACTGTTGTACGAAGTGGTCTTCAGCGTAACATTTCAAAAATACATTCTTTCGTATTTTTCGCACAACATTCAGAAAATGGCAATCTGAAGTTAATTTAGAAGTAACGTCGCTTATTTATGTAGTTTTAGCTTCAAAACTGTCCACTCAGACAATAGTCAACAGAGCTCGCTGAAACGATATCGAAGGAAAGAGGTAACGTTGTCGAGCTATGTTTCTACGAAATAATTGCGACGTACGTATAAGGATTCAGCAAACTCCCTTAGATTCGAACAGCACACTCTGGGGAAGAATGCTAAACAGTAGGCCCGTATAAACGTCAATACGCTAGTACTCTAGCTTTCTAAAGCTTCAGGTATACAAACATTTGTACTCTGCTTATTAGGTAGTGTTTTAGTTAGACATTCTGCATTCAAATTATCTGTGTTTGACAGGTATCGTGTAAGGTATGATTTATTCTCCCATGTATTGACGATGTATTACAGTCTGTGTTCTAAGTGTGGAGGTTATGATGTATCCTACGTATAAGTATCACTGTAGTTGCTAATCGGAAATACCGAACTCACAAATGTCTCTGTAATTGTAGCAACTGCCACACCTCTGCATAAGGAGTGGTTATCGCATGCAACATACATTTATAGATTTCACAGTATGTCGCAACTTGTTTGCTTAGTCCTCTATATTTATTTCCATGGGCAGAGTAAGTCGTCTAAAGCAAGTGTTCGAAAGATTTCATAATTTATCTTCTAGGCATAATGACAGTATTAGATGTGCGGTACCGCACCAAAAAAAAAAAAAAAAAAAAAAAAAAAAGTAAGACAATCTGCTGAAATAGCCTTGTCATTAGAAAGTGCTCAGTTTAGGTCCGCACTAAAAATGTTTGTCTAGTGGTCCCGGAACCTTACTATTCCCTAATACGTCCCTCTTAATAAGCAAGTGGACAGGGAGTAGGAAAGGCGATGAAAATGGTAAAAAAACAAACTCAAGCAAACTACCGCAATTTGATATCAAAAGACGGGAAATTAATTCTCCAGTTACTCCCATTCACACTGAAGCTTGGGAAAGGGCTTATTATTTCCTTCCGTACTTCAAAAAATTAATCCTACTCTCTTATAATAGAGACGTATTACTTTTTTAATCAGTCATCAGTGTACTACTAAAAACACCATTCCCAACATTTTAGCTACTTCCAGAATTAACTTTATTGTGTCGTTACGATATTTTAGCTTTCATCTCGTTGGCATAGCGTTGGAGGTTCTTCCAGAAAGAATAAGTATCAAGATTCCATAATGAATCTTGTCCCCAAACTAACACATTATTACAATAATAATAAAAATTTCCTCTTGGTGGTTACGATATAAAATATTTCTTTAAAAAATACAGCGTATAGATTTCGTTCATTGAATGAACACCCCAGGGTTCAATTCCAGGGGACTCATATAAACCGCATAATTTTTTTTTTAACATTTTAAAAACATACGGAAACCCGTGAAATGTGCGTTACGTATTTCAAATGGGCTAGCTGCTGAAGAAATGCGTAGGTGAGTGTAAGTAGCTAGCCCAGTTGAAAAATATAATGCATATATTTTCAATATTTTAAATGTAAAAAACGAATGCGGTGTACATAAATCCTCTGGACTTGAAACTTCACTGAGGATGTTTATTTATTGAACGAAATCGATATGCCATATTTTTCTTTATCATAAACTCCAAGAGGAAGTTTACTTTCATTATTGCAAGAAGAAGTAGCAAGTATGAAGTTCGGGGCTTTTACTTTCGTGATTAATTATCGAAAAAATATAATTTTCTATATAGTCGACTAATTTTGTAATCCCTACATTTAATTCAGCTTTCCGTCTCCAGTTCCAAATAAGTTGACAGCTGAAATAAACAATTATTGTTGTATTGCTCAAGAATTTAAAATATGTGTTTACGCTTTACGAAATTTTAGTCCGCGTACAATATGAGAAGCTTATTTCTAGAAGGAGTACACAGAAAGAAACTTTCGTGAACGTATTTGTTGGGCAACAGGAAAACGTAAGTGAGGAATTCGGTCATTTGTTGTACTGCGTATTATTATGAAGTAAATTACAATGAACGAAATAATTATGTATACGAAAATTATGCTCGTTGTCACCGATTTATTTATACGCTTTAGCATTAAAGACATGTGTATATGTTCTTTCACAGGAATTCTGGGAACAATATCAGTTGCAGTATCAAGAATTTGTTCGTAGCGTCGCTGGAAAAGTATATTACTTTTCACATACAGCGTTAGTGGGGAAAATGAAGGTTTTGGAGCAATGTATAACGTATGTTTATGAGCTATCTAATGACACATGCGGTACAATTGTATTAATATTGCATGTTGCATGCAGTGTTAAGTGCTATTGATTTTTGAACGCAGTGGACTGCTGTTTCATCAAAATTTTGTGTCCACTGCTTCTAAAGTTTGGTGCCACTATTCGAGGCACATGACATGTAAGCACGTCATAGACTCAACATCCTCTGGAGAAGAATTCTCAAAGTTGGTACTACCATCATGCGTAATCTGAAACACTCGGAATGCGAATACGGTGCGTTAGTGAGGGAAGTAGAATTACTACAGTATAGTTTGTCAGTTTGGGGTAAGAAGAATTGAGTTGAATGTAAAGTAAGTGGTAGAAATTGGCCAACAGTACTGTATATGGGAAGAGTTAAATGAAAGAAATTTGTAGTTCGTAATCCGTGGACAAACCATTTTTTGACACAAATTCGAGAAAAAAAATAAAAATAAATAAATAAATAAAAATAAAAACAAGTGAATTTTGCTGCTTCGGACCCAAAAAGGTCATCTTCATCAGTTGGATCTCATCCAAATCCATCTCAATATCATCATCATCGTCATCGTCATCATCATCATACTGAAGACTAAGCGTTAATGCCGTGACCACTTTGGTCGCGCGTCTACTTTTCTGGTATCGCTATGTCTCAATTGAACTTTTTACTGGTCTTCGTTCGGTCATTTTGACCCAGTATTTCCGCGTCATAGAAAATTTCTACTCCCATTTTTACCTAATTTCACGGCTTGTTTTACATAATTTTCATTTGTTCAAATCAACTTCTCCGTCTCCCGTAAATGCTATTTGCGTTGTTCGCTTACTGACTGGTTTTCGGTGACCAGGCAAGTTTTGAGTTCACCTGCACGAAGTTAACGGGATTATGTTCAAATTTATTTGAGTTTCATGTACTAGCTCAAATAAATTTGACTAATATGGATGCAAAGTATTGGGTTCACAGTACGTGTTGACATTTGAATTCAAACACGTTAAGTGAAAAAGATTCTTTACAGTGTTTGTCAAATTTATTTCCGTTTCGCTAAAAACCCAAATAAATTAGACTGACACAGATGCAATGCGTGACAAAGTTTGTGTTCAGACACGTAAAGTGAGCGAGATTACTTTGCATCCGTGACAATTTTATTTCGGTTTCTTGTAAATATTTAAATGTAAATATGTCGTATGCAAAGTATTTTATTCACTTTACGTATCGGCGTTTGACTTCAAACTAGTCGAGTGAACGAGATTGCTTTTGTATCCGTGTTTGTCAATTTATTTCGGTTTTTACGTGAAGTCCTATTTCTCTCCTATTTTTAATTTCTTCTAACTGTCCAGCAGACACTCCCGTGACTAATCAATTTAACCTCAACAAATTCCTCATATTCGCTCCTTATATTAATATCCGAGACTGTGAAAAAAATATTTTACCCTCTCACTTGTTTTTCATCGAGGACTAAGTTCGTTCACAGTGAATATTTTCTACAAAACGACACTATTTGATATTTAGTAGAAAATGTTATCATTGTATTCAGTTCATAATTTTCTTGTTTATACAATCGTCGCCTTAAAAAATCTGGGCAGGATAATCATCATATAGCGCTTATAGCTTTACTGAATTGTTTAGTAGCATTTATCCTCTTACCTTATCATAACAACGATAGTGGTCTGATGTAAGTCTTTCTCCCGGAGGCAACTTTTGCGATTTGCCTGTCATCAGCGTATCCCAGTGTATCATCCGAGGACACGGGGAACTATAGTTTCTGGCTATTTCTAACACCATTCAGAAGTGAATGCAGATGTCCAAATTACCGCATTAGTGTGTTGCCACATGGAGTACATGTGTTCCCGAAATAAGCGAGACTTCAGTAGTGCAACGTAATGACACGGGCGATAACTGGTGTAATCTAAACTTGGACAGACGTCTGACGTTACACTGTTCGAAACCACGTCGTTATTCGCGTTATACAGTGGTTCTTCTTGTGAAACTTTTATTGCTGTACAGTATGAAGAGAGGCGAAAGCCGACACGCATCAGATGAATAAAACCGACAAACATTGCGGTCGACAAACTTCGAGTACGTACGAAATGGGAGCAACACTTCAGAGAGCATTTACGCAACTCGTTTCCATTCCACGAAAATTCCGACACAAAATTTGAAAAAGTCTACCGGGAAATAGGAAAATGTAGGAAAAACCGAAAGCGATTTTTTTCTGTGAATAAAAATCAATTGCCACATGGTTCTAAGGGCATCACGTAAGTATGGATTGACAGGACAAGTTTATATGAAATAAATTTTTTGGAAAATCTATCGGAAAATTGGAAAAATTGAAAGTGCGTTCTTCAATGTATTTTTTATTGAATTCACCACTATAACTGACTATTCGCAAGACGTAGACGGTTAATTCTTTTTTTGTTTTGTTTATTATTGTCTTCAGTTTTAACCAAAAAAGAAAAAAGAATAAAAATGTAGGTACAGTTAAAAAGGAAAGTCGGAAAATTCGAACCAAGTTTCTTTTGCTATGTTTTTCTAAATGTACTCCACACTATAAGTTGACAACCGTTCATCCGATTGCGATAAAATTTTGATCATTTGACGTTCAGTGAAAGATGAACGTTCTTATGAACTAAAAATATGGGAAAGATACCCGGAAAATTTGAAAATTCACGAGAAACGTAAAGAGTTTTTTTTTTCTTTTTTTTTAATGGAATATCAATATCATTCGTCTGATTGCGATACAATTTTGCATATTTGACTTTCAAAGCAAGAGTCACGTTCTTAGAAAAGTTTCTCGGAAAATGGGAAAATTCAGAAAATATAGAAAGAGATTTTTCTATGAAATATCAATATCATTCATCTGATTGCGACAAAATTTTGCACATTCGATGTTCAAAGCGAGAGGAAGGTTTGAGTGTAGTAAAAGTTCGGAATAGTTAGCCAGGAAATAGGAAAATTTGTGGAAAACTAAAAGAGCTCTTTTCCGCGGGATATCAATATGATTTGTACGATTGCCATAAATTTTTGCACATTTGACGTTCGAAGCAAAAGTACATACACATTAGCTATTGCGAAACATTGCCGGATCGACTAGTCGTGAGATAAATAAAAGGTGGAGGGGACCCATTCAGTGAGTTGCCTCGAGCGACGCTAAGAAATAGTCCATGGGAGCGCTGTTACGGCGACAGGTCGTGCCCCAGAACCTGAGGTAGCGGGAGGACACGGGTTCCTCGTTTGCAGAACCTCCTCCCGCCCCCTCCCCCTCCCTGGCGGCAACAGACAAACGGCGCGTGTCTGGAGACACGCACAGGCGCGCGTGCGTGGCGGCCGGGACGCACCTGTCGTGCCGCCGCCAGATAAAAGCGGCCGCACACATCACTTCGCCACGCGCCGTGTCCGCGCCCCGGCAGCATTTAACCCTCCCTTCCCTCCCCCTACCCTCACCTCTCGCCCCTCTACCCTCCCGAGGTATGTTCTGCACTATTGCGGACGCATCTACTTGCTGTATCCACAATACCTCAGATCGCGCTGGTCGTGACAGTAGACAGCACTAGAGGTATCGTTCTCACATACGTACCTCTCCCCCAGGCCCCATTCTTACGTGTCGTCTTAATAATCGTATTCTTACTCTTTTTCTTCTTCGTTCCCTTATTATACCACACGCTTAGTGCTCTGTTATGGTTCCCATTTATTTCTCACTCTCTCAGCTCTCTCTCTCTTTTTCAACTTTCCGCTGGATCCATTCAATCTACATGATCATTCAAATTTTCTGTTTTTTACTCTCATCCAATTTCTGTCTTTCACACTCCAAATTTTCGATTCCTTTTAAAATGTTTTATTTCGTAATTTGACTATTCTCCTAAACCAATTCATTTCGCATTTTATCTATTCTTTTAATTACCTCATTTCATATTTCGTCTCTTATTAAATAACACTTTATTTTTATTTCCTCCTCTTTCCTCTCCATCTCTTCTACTCCTCTTTCCCTCTCAAAGTCTGTTCTGCACTATTGTGGAAGCGCCGGCCGCGGTGGCCGAGGTGACTGAGGCGCTCCAGTCACGGTCAGCACGGCCACTACGGTCGGGGGTTCGAATCCCCCCTCGGGCATGGATATTTGTGCCGTCCTAGTTCGTAAGTAGTTCATAAGTAGTTTGTAAGTTTAGGGACAGATGACCCCATAGTTAAGTCCCATACGCTTAACAAACATTTGAACATTTTATTGTGGAAGCATTTACTATGCTATATCCACAATACCTCAGATCGCGCTGGTCCCGAAAATAGACAACACTAGAGGTATCGTTCTCATATACTTACCTCTCCCCTAGTCTCTATTCTCACGTGTCATCTTAATAATTGTATTATTATTTTCTTCTTCGTTCCCTTATTAGACCAGACGCTTCGCGGTCTGTTATAGTTCCGTTTTAATTCTCGCTCTCTCAGCTCTCTCTCTCTCTCTCTTTTTCAACTTCCCACTGGATCCATTCTATCTACGTGATCATTCCAATTTTTCTTTTTCGTACTCTCATCCAATTTCTGTCTTTCACAGTCCAAATTTTCAATTCCTTTCAGAATGTTTTATTTAGTATTTTAACTATTCTCCTACACCACTTCATTTCGCATTTTATCTATTCTTTAAATTACCTCATTTCATATTTCGTCTCTTATTAAATAACACTTTATTTTTATTTCCTCCTCTTTCCACTCCGTTCCTTTCACTCTCCCTCTCACAGTCTGTTCTGCACTATTGCGGTCGCATCTACTTGCTATATCCAAAATACCTCAGATCGCGCTAGTCGCGACAGTAGACAACACTAGAGGTATCGTTTTCACATACGTACCTCTCCCCCAGTCCCTATTCTTACGCTTCGTCTGAAATTTCCCTTATTACACCAGACTCTTCGCAGTCTGTTATGGTTCCCATTTATTTCTTGATCTCTCAGCTCTCTCTCTCTCTCTCTCTCTCTCTCTCTCTCTCTCTCTCTCTCTCTCTCTCTCAACTTTCCGCTGGATCCATTCTACCTACGTGATCATTCCAAATTTGGCCCACTTTAGGTTACGGTAGTAACACTAAAAGTGGGCCTTTCGGATCGTCTTTTGACAGTTCGAAATTTAAATGAAAATAACGGCTTAACCATTCATCTGACACGAAAATTAAATAGCCTAATTAGTAGAGGGGAAAATTTTCTACAACTTTGCTCTATTATGTTTTGTTTTTCATATCTTGCATCGTTGCAGAGATATTTGCAAAAATAACGGCGATTTGACGATGTCTGTCTGGCTGTAACGTGTTCCCACTTTTTAGGTCGAACCGTTCAACCGATCGGCACCAAATTTTACAGACACAGTTGTTGACTACCAGAGACTAGAACCTCGCATGTTTTACGGTGAGGAATGTTTATCTGGTGACATGGCGCATATGCCGCAAAGATTTTACGATTTGCGTTACCTTAGGGCAGATATGTTTTAGAATTCAAGAACTTAAGAATGGGCTAATGTAGGCCGAAAATATGACGTTCGGACATTTTTAAATTGTTACAACTGGAGCGGAAACTTTAGTGCGACATTTCGATAACCGTTAAGTGGGTGAAGTAAGAGAATTTTATGGGTGCTACTAAGACTATTTTGATGCTAGGAATGTGGAAAATTTGGATTTGGAACCATAATTAGAATTTTAAAAATGTGTTTCGTGATGTTTTGAATTCTGTCATCAGTGGTGAAATTGGGGAGGGGGCAAGTTGTATCAAAATACTTGATTAAGAAAGCATTTTTAATGCTAAATCTATGGAAATTTATAGTTATCACTGGAAACAACCAATACAGACCATCCAGTCTACGCGTGCGAAGCAGCGAGAATTAAGCTAGTTGGAAAAATAAAGAAAAAAATTGTACTTTATATTTCTGCAAGAAGCAATAAACGCAAGACGTCGCCCAGAGTTACACAATCCATCACTGAATTTAGTAATTACCAAATAAATTGTCACCCCGCCTGGGCAATAGTTATGGTTACATTAAATATTTCCCGAAAAAAATTTATTATAATATACTGCATGCTTCGTTTTGGTTTTATCATTGTAAGCGGCAGTATCATTTTCGTCCCAAATCGAAAAGAAACGTGCGGTGTATGTTAAAACACAACGAAGAACCACTGATCAAATTTTTAATTAATCTTAACGTGAAGCAAATCAAAGGATTCCCATCAATTGCGCCCGTGATCGCATCACTTAACGAAGTTGATGCTCGGTCCAGCGCACGTAATTGCCACGTGAATTAAACGCGTTTTAATCAGCGCGGGAGGGAGTAGCTCTGTCCATGAAGCACTTCTTACGTTCTTTAATGAAAACCTAATCATCTCTTTCGGTGGTCTTCTTCCAAAACTCATTTCTTTGTTCGGCGGCTTTCTTCGTCATCTCGTTACGCTACCTGAAGAACGACAAACTTCTTGTGTGTGTGTCCCTATAAAAGTCGAACTGTACGCATCAAAAATATATGTAGCAGGTATTAGTGTAAGCTTTAGGACTGCTGCCGAGAAGAAATTTATTGTTACACGCAGCAGAATTACACTTAATTTTAAGCGGTGTTATCTTCTTATCCGACACTAACTGCGCATATGTCAAACACACTGCGACGAATCTTAATCAATGAAACGATCGGTGTTGGACTAATTAACGCAATAACTTGATTTAAAAACTGACAAAACATTTACACTTCAATTTCTCTACAAGGTGGCTTCATTGTTCTCCTTCTGCAGAAATGAACCTTTTTCTATTCGTTTCTGACTTCTTTATTAACGGAACTATAACGACATTTTCATTTATTCACCTGATACTCAATAATACTTTACTTTTACTCACTAATCCGACATTCGTGACTCTAAGTACAAAGGCATTTATACCCCTGTTGTTATTATCAGGGCCAAAAAGCGTACGTTAAAAGACGGGAATACTTTTGTGCCGTATCAGCTACCGGGGTCTAATTTGTGATTAGCCACGCAAAAAGGCAATAACTCGTATACCGACAGAATTGGTATGCTTGAGTATGGACAAATGAGGACTAAAACAGGAAAAGAAAAAAAAAAAAAAAAAAAGGAATGAAGTGATAATTTTTTTTCAACTGTTACCTCCGAAAATTTAGCGACTGTTTGTACGGAAGTAATTCAAGGGTACTCGAAAATTACAAATGATAACTGCGTTGCCTTGACTAACATGCCGGGTGAAGTGCTGCTTTCAAACGAAAGAAAAAAACTATTCTCTCTCTCTTTCTCTCTCTCTCTCTCTCTCTCTCTCTCTCTCTTTCTTTCACATACACACACATTCCACTAGTTTTCTCCCTCTTTCTGCTTCTGTACGTTTTGGTTTGTCCCTATATTTCCTTGTGTCTCCTCGACTCAGTCTTCTTTCCCTTAACTTCCTTTTTATTTTCTTCATGTTAGAAACAGAGGATTCCTAGGAACAATAAACCATTTCATTTGCCAGTTTTAAACTTTTGTTTGTCGCAATCTTCTTCGTCAGTTCTCTTCATGTCATTTGAGAGTCTTAAATATTGCACGAATATTGACGTAATTATACTATTACTTAAAGTCTTTCAGCTTTATGAATAAGTGAGTGTGGACGTATCGAAGTTTTAGTCGCGATATATTCTCTGGCAGTGAAGGAAAAAAAAAATTCTTCGAAAATTTTAATAAAAGAAGAGAAACGTCGAATCTCTAAGGCATCTGTCGAGCTTCGTTAAAATCCAGCACATCTTCCATATTCATTTTTTCTATCAACCCGAAATACCGGACTCGGAAGGTAAATCTGCAAAACAATCATCCATGCTAGGTAACACATTCAGTGACATATTTATGTGGAACAGGACTGAGTTCCAAACCCACCAGCGTATCCTGATATTTTCTTCGTTGCTGCTTCAGCCATGCTACTGTCTTCCTTAACGCTTGAGGAAGTCGGTGGAAAAAATATATATTTTTTAATAATTGAGGATAGGTTCTGTCCGTAAGAATATGGACGCCAACAGGATTTTTAGAGAAGCAATACTTGTTCAACCGAACAATATCACCTTAAAATTTTCAACTTTATTTTAGTTAAAATGTAGCAGTCTGCGTACTTACTGTTCTCATTTGAGGACACCTCCCTTTTGGTCTATGAAACTATTTTTTTTTTTTTTCCTTTAGATAAGTTATGATGAATTCTGTACAAAATGGTCTTCGGTTACCAAATAATGTATCAGAAATTTTGTTCATTGTCGGATTGATAATTTGTGCATGAGAGGGTTACGTCCGTCAGATTTACAAACGACTGAATACAGTAATCGGATTTAAAAGCATACAGATCGCTGTTCTTATTCAGAGATAAAGCAGCTTGCAGAGGATAGGGTTGCGTGGAGAGAAGAATCAAACCAGATCACAACAAGAACCTCCTTTATATTCGGTAAGGAGCCAGATGGTCTCTCGGTACAAACAGACCGGAGACTGCATGCTCGGATAGCACCACGTATTCCTTGACAGCACGTGAGAATCGCCGTGCGGTCTAAGGCATCTTGCCATGGATTGCGCCGTCACTCCCTGTCGTAGGTTCCAGTCCTCCTTCGGGCATGGGTGTGTGTTAATCTTATCATAACTAGAATGAAACTTTCACTCTGCAGCGGAGTGTGCGCTGATATGAAACTTCCTGGCAGATTAAAATTGTGTGCCGGAATCGGGACTCGAACCTGGGACCTTTGCCATTTCTCGGGCAAGCGCACTACCGACTGTGCTATCCCGACACGACTCACGATGCCTCAAGTAGGAGGCGAGGTACTGGCGGAAGTAGAGTTGTGAGGCGGCATCGTGAGTCGTGTCGGGATAGCACAGTCGGTAGTGCGCTTGCCCGCGAAAGGCAAAGGTCCCAGGTTCGAGTCCCGGTTCCAGCACACAATTTTAATCTGCCAGGAAGTTTCTTATCATAATTAAGTTTCAGTAGTTTATAAGTCTACGGACCGATGATCTCAGCAGTTCGCTTCCTCAACTTAACCACCACTTTATCACCCAACGCTGGTCGGTTTCTGGAGGTCGAACTGAGCTGTGTGATTCCCTTTGCGTGTGTCGTAAGTGTTCTGTATACAGGCAGAGGAGGGGGTCGTATTTTGCGTGTCCACGTGGCATTCGTAAGAACACGTGGCAGACACGTGCCTCGAGAATCCGCGAGACGCCACAGTGTGTGTACGTATGAACGGACGCCAGCCGCGGCTGTCCCGACAAAACAAACACCACGCGCTCTTCTCGGGCCACCTGCTACGCACTTTCCTCTGGACTGGGTGCCGTTCTGTTGATCTCTCCGCCTCGCACGTCTGCTACATGCAACCAGAAATCAGCTGTTGAGTGCATCCCGCAGCGAACAAGGTTCAACAATTACCGATTTTCCTCCTACGCTGCACTCCATTCACGTACTGCCCGAGGTAAATTCACTATATGCCTCCCTCTAAGCGAGTGGCCGAGCGCTTTAATGCGCCTTCCTGCGGAGCACGCGGTTGCTCGCCGTCGGTGGTACGAGTCCTTCCTCGGACATGGGTCTGTGTGGTGTCCTTAGTGTGAGTTAATTTACTGGATCAGGATGGCAATGTAGCCACCTGAAATAGTGGTCGAAATAATGGATAACGGTACGTTTAAGATCAGAACTAAGTACTCTTACTCGGGTGGTATTGGTGAAGGGACATCTATATCTATTCTTTTTGTCGTCTTTTTTAAGTCTTCTTAAAATAAACATATAACTTCAAAGTTTCTAATTCATGTATCCTTTGTTTTGTAATAGAAAGGTGCATTGATTCAAGTAATAAAAAATTAATGAAAACGAAAAGAAGTCTACACAGATCCACCTACACGTGATTCTGCATTGTCATCGGACCCCGAACCGAAAAAAGGAATAAACAATTAAAAATAAAATTGCTGCTTGGTATGTTCAACACTACGCGTTACCTACCTGCGATAAATTCATGAAAACCGATAAGAAATCTCTAGCGAAATATATTTATCAAAATCGTTATAATCATTTTACTCTTTGGGCGCAGGGCTTAATATTTCCTTTCGACAGTATTTTTCTAAATTTTCGAGACATGTTGACCGAAGTTGTTTCAAAATTTGAAATACTGAAAACTAATACTTATATTTCATTCTCAAAAAATAAAAATGAGAAAGACAGATTTTTTTAAATGAAGACTCCATTAGGAGCAGTGTGCACCACGACCATAAAATGCTATTGTACATAACAAAAAAAAAAATAAATAAATAAATAAATTACAGTCGTTACAATGATAAGTTTGAGACATAATTTCCTTTGCTTCTTTGACATACAAACAAACACGAAAAGTTAACCCCGGGAAATTGCCAATTACTAATTACTCAGACTATATTCTATAACGAGTAGGCTGTTCATTCGATTCAAGATATCCTGTAATTCTTCACTGTCATCAGCAAAACTTATCATTGGTATCCTGTAACCACGAATTCCGATGCACTTTCGAACCTTTCCTTTATTTCCGTTATTGCTTCTTCGATGTGTATATTCTACGACAGATGCGAAAGAGTGCATCCCTGTCTCATACCCTTATCCTTTGATCTTGCGGTCTTATTATTCGATCTTGGTTCTTGTACATTTCATGTATTACCTGTTGTTTCCTATAACTTCTATTTTCCTCAGAATTTCGAACACCTTGCCCAATTTTACACTATCGACGATTTCCAACTCCACATACTCGTCTTTTTTTAATAAAAAAATAATATGTAGCAGTGATAATTTCACTTGCGACATTGCAGACCTTCACCCTGCAAGTAACGCGTTCTTTGGCTTCATGAGCCAACGCTTACATCCGTCTGTGGGTAGCAATCTCAAACAACGTAGCTATATGAAGCAGAGGGTAAAAATATCGCTAATAGTTCATTATTTCATGCAAGTGCACATTTTCACACATAATACTCTCCGTGCTAGAATAATTGCCTGTTGTTTCAAGTTATTAAGTGTTTCTTTGCAGTACATATTTATAGGCAGCAACCATAACGAATTCGTGTCAATTACTGCTGCTGTGTAATCTTCAGACGTTCTCATTGTGAAACGTCTGTACTCCATAATCATCGCGTCCAATCTTTCCTTCAATTCCTCAGTCACTGTGAAATTTCTTATTCACTTACGTGAACTCTTAGATCGAGACATGCGCTGTGGTAGACGTTCGGTTTTTGCGCGTGTTCGTAACCAATCATGCTGTGAAATGTCACGTAAATAATACAACTGTATTCGCAATTGTGAATATCAGCATAAGCTGTGTGATTTAATTGTGGCATATGAATATTTGTTCAGGACAGGCACTCGAACCCGCAAGCGATAGCAGTAACTATTACGCCTTACTGACCGATACAAACTTCCACATCCTACATACAGACTACTTCCCATGAGTACTCGTACATTTTCAAAAAAGTTCACAAGTTTGTAAAAAAGTAGAACCAAATGATTGTGGCCATCGGTCCCTGGACTTGAAACGTACTTAAACTAACTTGAACCTATCCTAAGGACAACACAAACGCGCCGATGCCCTAGGAGGACACGGACCTCCGGCGGCAGCTCAGTCCCTGATAGGGCGCCTAAAAACTCCTAGGGCATCGGCGCGTGTGTGTTGTCCTTAGGATAGGTTCAAGTTAGTTTAAGTACTACTGGAGGTTGTGGAGAATTGTGTGCGATACCTCCTGAGATATATATACTACTTGGTGTTATAAAGATTATTATGTGATTGAGCATTTGGTACACAGATATATAATTTTTTTTTAGCTTTGCGTGAAGAATAAATTTCGCTTGTTTATCAATAAAAGTAGAGAATATTGTTCATAGCTTCTTAAATTCAGCACTCCTTGTATAATATGATACATTACATTTTTAATTTTATAAGAAGTATACAGAGATTATTTCGATGACAGTTGGTGAACTGTAGCGTGACTGAGAAGGTAAGAACGTGTGTTATACATACGCAAGTCTTATCGACTGACTACACACACGATTTTTTTAGTACGAACCTATGGGAAACTACCTTTGGAATGATATAAATTAGATTACTTGTATAATTAATATAAAAAATCGCTACTTCACTTTAGGTGTTCACGTATTACGTCGATGATGATTGCGTTGAAATATTGTGGCGAGGTTAGATAACGAAGCAACTGTCCATTATTCGTGTGCAATCCTTATGAGGGTTCAGACGTAAGTTGTCACTCGCTTACTGTACTATGAGTATTGCCTCATTGTTGTTGTGGTCTTCAATCCGTAGATTTATTTGATACAGCTCTCCAAGGTACCCTACCGTTATTGTTACTTCAAACTATTACAGCAATAATAATAATAAAATAAATAAAAAAGGGAACTAACATGACAATTGTACTTCGAACGGTATGTTTTACAAACGAGGTAACAGATCAGTAACTTGCAAAGAACGAAATAAAATGAAAATGCCCTATTCTGCGCAAGACTTATCGTCTCATAAGAAAGGCAACCTATATACTCCTCGAAATGGTTACTCTACTCGTTTCTGTGTCTCCCAGTGCGAGTTTTACGATACAAACTTCCCTTCAATTTCTAAATTGACAATTCCTTGATATCTCTGAATGTGTCCAACCAATCGGTCCCTTCTTTTAGTCAAGATACACCAGAAATTTCTCTATTCCCCAATTCATTTCCTTACCTCCTCATCAGTTACGCTGTCTACCCATCTAATAACGTTCATCATTCGTCTGCAGCACCACGTTTCAAAAGGTTCATCACCGTTTCGCCTCATCGTACTGATACATTACGCCAAAGTGGCAGCGTAATAATGGAAGGAACGACCAAGTTCAATATTATTAGTTTCTTGGCCGATATAAAGCTATCATGTGTAGTTTTTGTGTTGGGGAAGTCCCCAGTACCGGCGGAAGGGCCGGGCGACCGCCCGGGGAGCAAAATTTTAGGGGAGTTTGGGGGACGCCAAAATCCTCGCTAAATTTATATTATTATAAACAGTGAACTAAAAATTAACTTTTTCATAAACTGTGTAGCAACATTGGTTACTACCTCATGCCATAGGCCTCACTCTTTATAACAACCCCAGTTTCTTCTCGAATCTCCTATAAAGGAAATCCCTTCACCTTATTTGTCTATTAAAAAAAATCTCCGCTGACAAAGCTAAAGGCTATTGTTCAGAGTTGGGAGGTTTGATCAACAATAACACGCTCTAACCGCCGCGGTGCCGACAATTGCACTCCTTGCGACAAAGCTATGTCGGTCGCTCTAACAATACACTCATACAATATTGAGTTATCGGAAACGAAAAAGAAATTTGTCCTGTTTGTACTGTCAAATGTCTCCTGAAAGAAAGTTATAAATCAGAAGTCATGAACATGTAGTGAGGCTTCAAGGTGTGCGCGTTCTTCATTTGTCTCCTGAATTTCGACTCTTATTAGAAGAATCGTTGCGTTAATGTGTTCTTTATCAACACGTCGGAAAAAAAGAAGCCTTCTGGAAATGTATAAAGAAAAAGAAGAGCACAATTAGAGGCTGAAAAATGAGAAACAGGCAGCAGCATTAAAGAAATTCTTTCGTACTCCTGAAACACACAATAATGGAAATGAAAAGTTAGAACCAGAGAATGAGGAAACCAGCAATAAATCAACAAATATTCCAGAAGATAACAACACAGTACAGGTAAGTAGGCCTACATTACGTAACGTATTTTCGTTTTACTACGTTTAATAGGGAAGAGGTGTTTACACACGTAGCGTCTTAGCAGGACGGGGTGAATAGGGTGGCGGCCTCTCAGATAGGCGGCGAACTTCAGGCTCAAAGAAAGTTCTTTCTACATTGATATAAGTAGCAATCATTACATTCTATACCAACAATGATGCTTGATACATATACCAAAGCGGTAAGACTTTTACTCGTTAGATGTGTATTAAACAACTTTAATTAAAGACTTTACAGAGGAAAAGGCACGAAAAATTAACTTTACTTAGCATTGTAAACAGCTCAAAGGATAATTTGCATTGAAACTGTATAAAGATATAAAATTGTATTACTGGTTGTATTCTTTGTATGACGAAATCTTTGTAATGCTGTTACAAAATATATTTGTATATTCTTTTGTTCATGTATGTGTTATTTTTCGCAGTTAACAAGGTTATTTATGTATATATGTGTGTAAATAAGTGCTGTATCGCATCATCAATCTTAATTTTATATAAATCGTCGTTTCTTGAATCATTCTGTAAATTTCTAATCAGTGACGTAGAATATTCTGCATGCTCATGTGTAAATAATTGTTTCATATATCGTTAACCAAAACTTACTCTGTGTATTTAAGTGACAAAAGTTAAGATCTTACTCAGTTTGATAATTGATTCTTATAGTTATAGAGTTCAAGGAGTTATCCTTTAAAAGTAGCTAATCTGTAAGGTAGCATAGCAAATTTAAAGTCAGTAATACCAATAGGTTGTACGTAGGCTTACCAGACGTCCTCTTTTACCCGGACACGTCCTCTTTCTTGGACCCTGAAAATGGTCCGGCCGGGTTTTGAACAAAATGAGGAAAAGTCCTCTTTTTTGCGTTGTGCAACTGCTGCAACTTGAAAGTGCGTAAATATAACTGTCTGAACTATCACAATCACTAACTCTAGAGAATTTAACCTTTCTTGAAACAATGTGATTAAAAAAAAAATTGCCGCCGCTGCTCTGAGGTCAAGCTGCTTCGGAACAACTGAAATAAATGACGTGGCATTGTCGCAGAATACGAGCTTTGAGGCGTCCAATTAAAAACATTCGTCTGCAAGATAGCTAGACAGTGCAAGACACATAGTATAATAGGAAACTCCCCCCTCCCTCCCCCCTTTTTCAGTGGTCGGAGTGTTGCGTGACCCAAAAATAGACGTTCAGTCTGTCGTGCTGGGACTCGACAGCTGTGTGTGTTGTCTGTCAACCACACTTTTGACTTTAAGATCAAAAGCTAATGACGTGTTCGTTATACATAAGTTAAACCTTGTTCAAAACTTCATACAAGTAAGGTCACATGCCACAGTTACCATTGCCATTTCAACTTTCGCCTATTTAGGACCAAAGAGACGTAACTATATAAACAGAGTATTGAAAAAATCAATTTAAAGCTTTCGTCCTAATAACTGAGTAGTTTTTTAATAATTAATTGCGGTAAATAAATTTAGATGCTAATCACGTATATAGTCACGTCAGCCAGATCCGAAATGGGAGCATAGCTATAACAAGGAACGCTTAGATAATTTTTACTGTTACTTTATTCTTGACGATTTTACAGTAAACCTATGGTTTCCGTCAATGTTGCATCGCAAAAAATTTCAGGTGAAAACGGAAGTGATTGGCAAGGTATCTTATAGGGTAAGGTGGTACAATTTCGATCATTTCGGACAAATGTTGTTATAACTGGAAATAAATTGAGAAAAGGAATAATTTTAACTATGGTACTTGTTTTTGGATGTTTAATGAATATGTAACACAAATATTATACAGTTACAAATGTTGGTATAAACACAAAAAAAAAAAAAAAGGTTACGGAATTGAGAAAAATCGATCGAAAATGTACCACACTAGGTACAGTTGTGATCACTTCCTCCTACAATTTTGATTACGGGCATCTTCCACGTAAAAATCACTTTTTCTGTCACGCACCAACGAATACTTCGTGGTACCAAACATTGCATTTTCGGCAGCGAATCCAGTCACCCTTAACTAGATGATTTATAAGAGCGCGCTAGACTAAGTAGCTTCACTTACCTCTTTAAAGGGAAAACATTTATATCTCCTTCCCGCAAAGCGGTGTATTCTTGGAAAAGACAGGAGGAGCTGTAGAAACCTGCTACTCTACAACGAGACACTACGAGACAGATAAATGGCGCGAAAACTTACGTTGATCGGAATTGTACCTGTACCGAAATTGTACCACCTTGCCGTAAATATGGAAAAAATGTTCAGCACGTAAGACGATAATTACAAGTCGTGAGGTGATGAAATATTAGGGCTTCATTGCTATGTAGTCCTGTAATTCGTTCTACGGGTCTCAACATTTCATGCTTCTTAATTTGTAAGAAGATGAACAAATTGCGTAAGAGTAACGACATCACTGGTACTTGAGTTGTCAATACGAGAGAGAGAGAGAGAGAGAGAGAGAGAGAGAGAGAGAGAGAGAGAGAGAGAGAGAGAGAGAGAGAGAGAATGTTCTTTTATTAGTCTAGAAATGTCCTTTTTTCTGAAGACGGACATCTGGTAACCCTAGTTGTAGGGGGCGCCATATTGATTCTTTGCCCGGATGATATTTTCACCTTCCGCCGGCCCTGGAAGTCATCCAGGTAGGCGTTCATAAAAGTAGAATAAAAGAAATAATTGAAGTTTAAAGGTGTCACACTTTGCTGGGACGCCCTAGTTTTTTGTGTGGTTTTTCCTGCGGTCTTTTCTGGTAGAGGCGCAGTAACTCATTCGGCAGACCTCCACCTATACGTAAACTATTTACCCCGGCCGGAGGTCTGCAATGTCTAGAGTCGAGCCATTAATCTGGCCGGTGGCAACGCGCGAATAAACGGACCGCGTGCTGAATCACCGGCAAGACAAGCGATGCCCCAATAGGGCCGACGGGGCGCATCCGTTCCACAAATTCCGCTCCCGTCTCCAGAGCAGCTTCCATAGCCTTGATAACTTAAACGAAATGAAAATAAAAATAAATGATAATAAAAACCACTAGACATCAAGACAGGGAGATGGCCTGTCACCCATTTTATTTGACGCAGTTTTAGGGAAAATAATCACAACATGGGACAAAGAAGTCAATGTGGTAAAGATGGGAAGACACAAAAAAAGAGAACCGTCAACATAAAATGTCTGGCTTTTGTCGATGATATAGCCATCATCTAGCTTTCGTAGATTTGGAGGAAGCTTTTGACAATGCTGATTGCAATACACTCTTCCAAATTCTGAAATCAGCAGAACTAAAATATATGGAACGGAAGGTTATTTACAACCAGACAAAAAAATCAAATGTTTGTATAGCTTATGGGACTTAACTACGGGGACATCAGTCCTTAAACTTACAAACTACTTGTTGTTGTTGTTGTGGTCTTCAGTCCGGAGACTGGTTTGATGCAGCTCTCCACAATACCCTATCCTGAACAAGCCTCTTCATCTCCACATAAGAACTACATCTGTCTCAACCTGCGATTTTTACCCCACAGACTTCCCTCCAAAGCTAAATTCACAATTCCTTGATGTCTAAGAATCTGTCCTACCAATCTATCCCTTCTTTTAGTTAGGGTATGCTAGAAATTCGTTTTCTCCCCAATTCTGTTCAGTACCTCCTCCATTAGTTACGCGATCCACCCACCTAATCTTCAGCATTCTTCTGTAGCACCATATTTCAAAAGCCTCAATCCTCTTCCTGTCCGCACTGTTTATCGTCCATGTCTCACTCCCATACAAGGCCACACTCTATAGAAATGCCTTTAGAAAGGACTTCCTTAGGCTTAAATCAATATTCGAGGTTAACAAATGTCTCTTTTTCAAGAACGCTGTTCTACCCATTGCCATTCTGCATTTTATATCCTCTATTTATGAACTAGCTTATGAACTACTTATGAACTAGCTAATAGTAAGGGCGGGACAAATATCCATGCCCGAGGGGGGATTCGAGCCCCCGACCGTAGTGGCCGTGCAGACTGTGACTGACGCGCTGCAGGACGCTCGGCCACCGCGGCCGGCACAAAGACCAGACAGCAGTTATCAAAGTTGAAGAGCATGAAAGAGATGCAGAGTTTTGGGAAGGGAGTAAGACAGGGTTTGTAGCCTTTCCCCAATGTTATTCAATTTGTACATTGAGCAAGCTATAAAGGAAATATAGGAGAAATTTAAAGAAGGAATTAAAGTTCAGGGTGAAGAAATAAAAACCTTGCGTTTTGCTGATGATATTGTAATTCTGTCAGAGACAGCAAAGGACCTGGAAGAGCAGTTGAACGGAATGGACAATGTGCTGAAATGTGCATATAACATGAACATCAACAAGAGTAAAACTAGAGTAATGGAGTGCAGTCTAAGAAAATCAGGTGATGCTGAAGGAATTAGATTAGATAACGAAACAATACAGGAGGTAGATGCGTTTTGTTACTTGGGCAGTAAAATAAAAAATGATGGTTGCAGTACAGAGGATATAAAATGCAGAATGGCAATGGGTAGAAAAGCAATGTTGAAAAAGAAGCCTAAGGAAGTCTTTTCTGAAGGCATTTGTGTGGAGTGTTGCCTTGTATGGGAATGAAACATGGACGATAAACAGTGTGGACAGGAAGAGGATTGAGGCTTTTGAAATATGGTGCTACAGAAGAATGCTGAAGATTAGGTGGGTGGATCGCGTAACTAATGAGGAGGTACTGAACAGAATTGGGGAGAAAAGGAATTTGTGGCATACCTTGACTAAAAGAAGGGATCGATCAGTAGGAAACATTCTTAGACATCAAGGAATCGTGAATTTAGCATTGGAGGGAAGTGTTTGGGGTAAAAATCGCAGAGGAAGACGAAGAGATGGATACAGTAAGCAGATCCAGACAGATGTAGGTTGCCGTTCTTATGTGGAGTTGAAGAGGCTTGCTCAGGATACCGCAAGAGTATGGTCTTAACTGCACAGACCGACGAGCTACTAGATGTCGTCGCGTGATGAATATATTTAGGCCGTCCCAGATTGTTGTCTCGTGTTGTAAAAGCGTTTAATAAATGTAATAGGCGGCCAGTCGTGAGTAGCCGGTGCTTTACTTCTGTGTACAAGTGAGACACACACGCTGCTTGTAGTTGTAGTTGTAGCCGCGCGGCGGGCTTAAGCGCTGCAACAGGCGGCCGCCTGCTACACGCGCATTAATTCCGGCCAGTCGCATAAAGGAGCGCCAACAAGCGCCTGACGACGCCCAACAAGTGCGGCCGAAACGCCAGAGCAGTGCTGCTTCTAGGCGCTAGGCATAGGTGCCGTTAGCGGTGGACTACAAGTTCCCGTCGGAAAACGATCGGCGAAACATTTCGCAGTGCTCTCCTTCAAAGAAAATTGGGCCTAGGGTTTAACGTCCCGTCGATAGCGTGGTCGTTAGAGACGCTCTTGTTCAAAGAGGGCGCCTCGGGTGACTGGCTACTATGACGTTCGTTATATTTTTTTTAAGGATTTTTGTATACGCAATATTGGATTTTTATAGGACTATTAACGTATTTATCAGCGCGGGTATATATACTTGGGAAATTATTAGTGTATATATGCAGTTGTCAGAGTAGGAAATTAGTTTTTCGGTCATAAATAATACTTAAATGCAAAGTAAAGAACGAAATAACAGTGTGGAGGATGCAGTACTCTTTGATATATTCTCCATGTTGGATTTACAGGGTGTTACAAAAAGGTACGGCCAAACTTTTAGGAAACATTTCTCACAGACAAAGAAAGAAAATATGTAATGCGGACATGTGTCCCGAAACGCTTAATTTAAAATTTAAGTATGTATATATGTGTGTGCTTATGACTGAGAGAAAAGGTGAAAGAGAGGGAGGGAGAATAGAATAAGCAAAGAATTGGTGGATAAAGAGTAACCGAAAAAGAAAGAAAAAGGGGAATGAGGAACAAAGAGAGAGAGAGAGAGAGAGAGAGAGAGAGAGAGAGAGAAATGGACATATTTGTGTATAAACTGAGACAGAAAGAAAAAGAGAAACAGAATAAGTGAATGAAAGAATTGGTGGGAAGAGAATAACTTAAAAAGTGAGAAGAAGCAAATAGAGGAGTTAAGATAGAGGGGGTGAGAGAGAAATGTGGATTTTTGTGTGTAGATTGGAGGAGCAGGAGGACAGATAGACGAAGTGTCTGAAAGATAGAAAAATGTGGATGTGTATAAATTGTAGAAGGAGGAGAACAGATACACAAAGTATGAGTGAGCAGAGAGAGAGAGAGAGAGAGAGAGAGAGAGAGAGAGAGAGAGAGAGAGAGAGAAATTTAGTGATAATGTGGTACGGGTAGTCTTTACAGTGAAGGTTTATGCAATATTCGATGGTGGAAAATAGGGAGACTACTATTTCCATCGCCTAGCTCTAGAGGGCGAAAAATCACTTCCGTAGTTGAGTTTCCCAACAATTGATAGTTTTGAGTCTCGATCCCAGGTACTCCTGATCGACTCATCGTGGTGGCGGAAACGTTCCTCCCGAAAATTCGCTCAAAAAAACGAGACGATACTTGGCTCTCCTTGTCCGCTAGCGCCGCGCGTATTATCTCGCTACACTGCGTGTTGCCTACACGGAAGGGGCTGGCAGTCGCGTCGGCAAAGCTGAGGACCAGTTCTCCAGGCAAGTGCTGCTATTCCGTTGACGAACCGAACCGAGCTTTTAACAAATAAACAGAACAGGTGCACACAGATCTGTAAGGAGATCAGGTGTTGTCGTACCGCATTACACAGCCGTTTCCCGTACGAGTGATTTTTTTTTTTTTTTTTTTTTTTTTTTTTTACTCGCTTTCTTCGTTTTACTGTGTGGTCCGCTACGCGCTGTCTTGGGCTGCGATAAGAGGTAAACAAAGGGCAAATTGCAGAGACGGAGACAGGAATTTGGCGAGGAACGCCGGCGAGTGTGTGTGTGTTGCCATCGGCCAGGTCTGTGGAGCGAGCGGACGCTCTCTGGAGATAAATCGGGACCGACTGTTGGCTTCCAGACCTCGTGTGGAAGGGGGGGAAGGGGGGAGGGAGTGGGCATTCCAGCCACTCCAGCGGCTTCCGGGAGGCTGGAGGCTGGAGACTGGAGTCCGGCTCACACCCACGCGAGGTCAGCTCCAGCCGCCTCATTAAAAAACGCGATGAAGACGCCACTCCAGGGTCCAAAGTAGACCTATTGATAAAACATCCGTAAAACAGCGATATTAAAGGACGATAAAGTTCCATGCGAGATTAAACTTCCTGACAGTTTAAAATTGTGTGCCGGAACCGGGACTCGAACCTGGGACCTCTGCCTTTCGCGAGCAGGCGCTTTTCTGACTGAGGAAACATCCCTTAGGCTGTGGCTAAGCCATGTCTCCACCATATCCTTTCTTCCAGGAGTGATAGTCTTGCTTGTTTCGCAGGAGAGCTTCTGTGAAGACTGGAAAGTAGGAGGCGAGGTACTGGCGGAAGTAAAGTTGTGAGGCGGCATCGTCAGTCGTGTCGGGATAGCTCATTCGGTAGAGCGCTTGCCCGCGAAAGGCAAAGGTCCCACGCCAGCTGTTGTGAACTCTGCAGATATTATTATGCATTGTAAAAGCATGAATAAAAAGTTATCGATTTTCTCAAAAAAATTTTGAAAGTTTCATCGAAAGGTTATGTGTGGGTGCTATGTGAGCGTCTGAAATTCAGATACTATATATGAAAAAAGAAAAATCAGAAATATCCTACATCGAAGTTTCTTAAGCGGCGTCCATTTGGAAAACAGAAAACGCCACAGGGGTGGAGAGGGGGGCAAAATTTATTTATTTGTTCAATGCTCGTACATTCAACACACAGCCATTAGTCTCACAATACAACACACCATCTGTCACCACTCACAATAATTGCGGTGTTTCGCAGGTTGTTAGATGCTCCCAGGTGCTTTCCCATTTGCGTATAACACACTTCCCTGAGGGGAAGATTCCAGTTTTGTGGAAGACAGTCATGGCCGTTAATTGTTTCCGAAATTCTGCGACCGTTTCCCGGCGAGAGTGTTCATTAAACGCCTTATTATCGTGTAATCTAATGCCACAATGGAGCCATCGTCCGATTACTGCATCTAGAGACAAGTTTGACTGCGGTCGTGTATCATAGTGCGGATAATGTCCGGCAGCAGTTCGTCAGCATAAGAATTGGAGGGGAATCGAATCTAGGGCTCCAATTTGATATTTACTGTGGGGTGAAATGGGGGGGGGGGGCAAGATCTCTGGTTATGGAGTATTTTTAACAGTTTCGTGGACCAAATCTGAGTTAAAGGTACCATTAAAAACTTTCAGTTTCAACACTACTAAAATAGTCTACTGTTACTGAATTGGACAGGAATCGAACCTAGGGTTCCTATATGATACTTACTATCGGGTGTAGGTGGGGGGGGGGGGCAAGACCTCTAGTTATGATGTATTTTTAACAGTTTGGTGGACGAATCCTCAGTTAATGGTACCATAAAAAGGTTTGTTTCGACACTGCTGAAATTGGACTACTGTACTGAAATAATGATTCTCGACAATTTTCTTGAAAGGAAGACTGGAGATTGCCCTGGTTCTGGGCATCCATGAGCCGCAGTGGAGTAGCCGAGCGGTCTAAGGCGCCTTGCTGCGAAGCGCGCGGTTGCTCGCTGTAGGAGGTTCGTCCTCCCTGGGGCATGGGTGTATGTGTGTTACCGTTAAGTTCGTTTACCTAGGTTTAAGTAGTTTGTAAGCTATGGACTGAAGACCACGCAGTTTGGTCCGATAGATTTACAAACATTTGAACTTTTTTTTTTTTTTTTTAATTATAGCATCCATGATGTTCGGTTCCAGTACTGGGCAGTCCTTACTGGGAACGGTCGGAGAAAAATTTATCATGGTCGGATGATTTCTGGCAGCAGTTGCCAGAAAATGCATCAGCATAAGAATTCGACGGGAATCGAACCTAGGGCCCCCATATGATACTTACAATGGGGTGAAGGGAGCGCGCAAAAGATCTAGTTATGGATTATTTTTTAACAGTTTGGTGGACTAATTATGGGTTAATGGTACCACAAAAAAGTTCGAGTTTCGACACTGCTAGAAATGGACTCCTGTTACTGGAATAATGACGCAAAACAATTTTCTTGAAAGAGAGACCGTATCTAGTCCGCTTACGGTCAGCAAAGAAGTTCGGCTTCGGCAGTGGGCAGTCTCGGGTGGGGACGGTCGGAGAGAAGTGTAGTGACCGCCAAGAACTTGCTGCGAGACCCCCAGAATCGGCTGCCTGTTGCTTATCCGGCGCTCACCCCTGCTAATGGGGCGCGCAGTTTGACCCAGTGCGCCGCTTCCTGAGGGGTGGACGCCGCAGGGGGTGAGCGTGTGACACTGCGGTCAGCTGGTCGCGACTCCACCAGGGGGTGCGTTCCCAGGTGTCGCGTCAATGACTAGCAGAACGAGAACACCATACGACGTGCTGTCAGACTGAATTTTTGACTGTACGGTCAATAGCAACTAGTTTCAAAGGTAAGTCGATCCTGATGACTGGGACAAACAATCACGTGAAGTTCGGATACAGCCAAAGACCTACATAAACAACACAGACTGGCCACGGCGCCGCCATAGTTGAAGCCAATTGGGAAGGTCGCCGCCATCTTTGGGAACGTCAGTGCCACGACAGGTAGTACTGGGCGTCTGCTGACAACTGAATCATTATCAACGCTCAAGCAACAATGCAACCAATAAAACCATTTTCAAACAGTAAATATAATTTTCAAAGAGTGATTATTGTTCCGCATTTCGCGTTATATTCTTCAAATTACTAAATATCTATCAGATCGCTATGAAACCGTGCCTAAAACCTTCCTCAGGTACAAATTAGTAACTGTACAAATATTTAAGTATCTGCGTCTTGTCGTTCCGACGTGATAAGCATACAACGAACAAACATTCACATTAATATATATATAGATAAATAGCTATCCGATCACCATAAAACCGTGCTTAAAGCCTTTCCCGGGTGGACATTAGTAAGTGTACAACTTTTTAGTTCTTTATGTCTTGTGGTTCAGACGTGATAAACGTACACCGAACAGACATTCACATTTATAGATACAGATTGCCAGTCTTGATTTTTCCTTAATTTCTGGGCGACGCATTTCGGAAAGTAATTCCCACTACGAATAGTATTTCTCGTTTACTACTGCATCCTAAATGTAATGTTTACAACCGTCGAACTGCTGCATTATTTGATGTTACTATACGGTACATAATCGTTTGTTTTTGCCGACATATCTTCCCTATAAATACACACGAATTTCTTTAAAGTCTTTAATTATCACAATTTCGAGTTCCGATATTTTTATTGTATCTATTTCTTTTGCCAATCTATATCTACAGGGGGTTACAAAAAGGTACGGCCAAACTTTCAGAAAACATTCCTCACACACAAAGAAAGAAAATATGTTATGTGGACACGTGTTCGGAAACGCTTAATTTCGATGTTAGAGCTCATTTTGTTACTTCTCTTGAAATAACATTAATCATGGAATGGAAACACATAGCAGCAGAACGTACCAGCATGACTTCAAACACTTTGTTACACAAAATGTTCAAAATGTCCTCCGTTAGCGAGGATACATGCATCCACCCTCCGTCGCATGGAATCCCTGATGCGCTGATGCAGCCCTGGAGAATGGCGTATTGTATCACAGCCGTCCACAATACGAGCACGAAGAGTCTCTACATTTGGTAGCGAGATTGCGTAGACGAGAGCTTTCAAATGCCCCCATAAATGAAAGTCAAGAGGGTTGAGGTCAGGAGAGCGTGGAGGCCACGGAATTGGTCCGCCTCTACCAATCCATCGGTCACCGAATCTGTTGTTGAGAAGCGTGCCGATCCATACATCATCAAATGGGCATCTGCCCACTCCGCATTTGTAAACATTGCACTCACTGCAAAACCACGTTCGTGATGAACACTAACCAGTTGATGCTACGTACTGATGTAATTGATGCTGGTACTAGAGCAATGCGTCGCTTGTCAACACAAGCATCGAAGTCAACATTACCTTCCTTCAATTGGGCCAACTGGCGGTGAATCGAGGAAGTACAGTACATACTAACGAAACAATTCAGTATTTTGACAACTGTCTGCACGAGTTATTTCAATTTACGTTTAAAGAGAAATAATAAGATCAGCTCTTACATGGAAATTAAATGTTTCCGGACACATGTCCAAGTAACATATTTTCTTTCTTTCTGTGTGAGAAATGTGTCCTGAAAGTTTGGCCGTACCTTTTTTTGGTTCATATGTTATCTGTCGCCACCAGAAAACTAAAAAAAATAGGAGCAAAAGTGCTGGAGAGACAGAACCAATCGCCTGGACCTCCGGCTGAGATTCCCAGGGCCGCTAACAACCCAGAATGAATCGGTAGAGCGCATATATTACACCTGTCAAAAGAGGGAGAGAGGAAGGCAAATGAAAAATAGAAATAAATAAATAGAACAAAAAGAGAGAGAGAGGGAGAAACAATGAGCATCGAGGTGAAGGCGCGCGCAGAGAGATGAATCGTACAAACGAAAGCGACAGTGTTCTGGGGGGTGGGTTGCGCGGGATCAGATGGGACTGGAGGGAACAGGTTATGCTAATCGATAAATAGATTAATGGCCGCGCCGCCGGGGAATGTTCCGAAAACAGAGCGCCTGGTCCGCCCATTGTGGACGGTCTGTGTGTTCCGGAAACAGCGGTTCCCGTTGTAGCATCAGCTGACGCGCCAGCGGGGACTCGCGCCGGGGTTCGAGCGAGGACCTCTGGCAGGGAAGGAAGTGTGTCTTACTGGGAGGTCCCTCGGTATTTGGGCTCGAATCTTCTTCTTGGCGTCGTGGTGGGGTTCTTGAGTGAGTAACTTCAGGATAATTATGGTGCTATTCTCTCGGTAGGAGTAGTATCATCTATATCTACTGTACTATTTCTGTTTCCATGAGAGGGGACGTTGATGATCTCAGTAAATTAGCTTAGTATGCCTATTTCCATTCACTGATTTCATATGGAATAATATTCTGAGGAAATTCAACATTTAGTAAGAAAGTATTCATTGCACAAAAGCGTGTAACCAGAATAATTTCTGGAGACCACCCAAGATCAACCTGCAGACATTTATATATACTCATGAATTTTATTATTACCAATCCGATCCAGTAATAGCAGTGTGCATAACTACAACACTAGGAGAAAGGGTGATATTCACTATTCGAGGTTGAATCTATCTTTGGCTCAGAAAGGGGTCAATTATGCTGCCACAAAAGTCTTCGGGTACTTGCCAAGTAACATCAGAAATCTGGCAGAAAGCCAACTGGTATTTAAAGAGAAATTAATGGAATTTCTGAATGGCAACTCCCTGTAACACTTTGGATGAATTTCAGAACCATTCTTAATTAAAACAGGAGTAAGACAAGGAGATGGAATCTCGCCACTATTATTCAACATAGTTTTAGACAAAATAATGAAAGAATGGGAAATCGACCTAAGGAAACAAAACTTTTGGAAGCCAATTGAACTAGGAAGAGGTAAAGGAAAACTGAACATCCCTTATTTAGCGTTTGCAGATGACCCAGCAGTTATAACAGACAGTGAAGAAACCGCAATAAGACAAATTGAGATCCTCAAAGAATGTGCAGAGAAGGTTGGCCTGCAAATCTCCTTTGAGAAGACTGAATTTATTTGCTTCAAATTAGATATTCCGAAACTCAAAACAAATTATGATGATATTAACAGAGTCAAACACTTTAAGTATCTCGGCGAAGTTTTGAACCAACATGACTGGAGATAATAGCACGAAACAACCGATTATAGAAAATCAACAAAGCATTCGGACTTGTTAAAACATATAAAAAAATGCCTGTCAGAAGGAACTAAAATCAGACACTACAGCACAGTTATCAAACCTACAGTCACATATGCAAGTGAAGCACTCTCACTGAATAGAAAACTAGATTTACAAGAAATTAAGAGAGTAGAGTGAAAATTGTTTTAGGAAAATTCTGGGACCACCTTACACACAAGATGGATACAGACGGCAGGCCATCGAGACAACCGAAAAACTATCAAATATCGAAACTGACATCAGAAAGAGACGAATGAAATTTTATGGACACCTAGACAGATTACCTGGAAACAGGTTAACTAAACGTCTACTGGATTATGTGACATCTCTTAAAGCAACAATAACCTGGGTAACTGAAGTTAAGAAGTATTTGACAAAACCAAAAATTGACATAACGCACACGTCACACAGGGATACATTCAGAAGAAAAATTGACAAGTGGAAGTTTACTTCAGAGACGGCACCAAAACCATACCGACCAAAGTGGACCGAAGAAAGAAAGAAGGCCTTTGGGGAGAAAATGAAAAGAAATATCGGGAAAATAAGAAGAACCTTAAGAAATATTGCTAAATCACCAGCTTATCATTCTCCAATGGGGACATTCACTAATAATAATAATAATAATAATAATAATAATAGTAATAATAAAATAAAATAAAAAAAGAAAAATTAAAAAATCCTTAAACTATTGTCATGAATAGGCACCATTTACTAACCTGAGACGTTCCACAACATTACGAAATGTCGTATGTTTTACCTATGCAACAAGTATTAATCTAATCTTTGACAGCGGCGTTCGCGCGTGTGCTGTATAGGGTTGCGCTGTGGCAGAGGCGACGGTGGGGCCTTCGGCAGAGTTACGGCGTGCGTCGACGGCCGTAATTGGCTCAACTGCGTCGTGTATCGCGTGTCGCGGTGTGATTCGCCGTGACGTCACCGCGCGGCGCCTCCAGAGCAGGTAGTCTGGCTGTTCCAGGAGGTCGCAGGCGGCATTCCCGGTTCGGGTTCTGTCACGGGTCGCCGCGACAGGGCCACCACAGGTCGTAAAAGATCGCCCAGCGAAACGCAGAGGTGTGGGAAGAAAGCAAATGCGCACGCCTTCTGCCGCTACTGTATGACGTCACAGTACACAGTCGCGCAGTCGATCTACTCTCCGCTGTTCGTGTATAATGGAGGCTGGATTACTCCTCCTCAGAGGAGAAGAGTCAATTATTTTAGTGTCCGTAGGAGATGAGTACTGGTTTGTCGCCGGCCGCGGTGGCCGAGCGGTCTGCGGCGCGCCTGTCGCGGTCTGCACGGCCACTACGGTCGGGGGTTCGAATCCCCCCCCCACCCTCGGGCATGGATATTTGTGTCGTCCTTAGTATTAGCGAGTTCATAAGTAGTTTGTAAGCTTAGGGACTGATGACCCCGTAGTTAAGTCCCATAAGTTGAATAGATGGGGCATATAAGAGCTTTCAGATAATTGCAGAACGACATGTTCACATAGCTGTTTATTATTTCTAAATGCTACCGGTTTCGGTTATTTACCATTGTCAAGCGTTAGCAGAGATTAGCTAATAGCTCAACATGTCGAAATACAAAAATACAAAATTATAACACAAGTATTCGTTGTCATTGCTCTAGTTATTGATATTATCACAGTCTGTAGCAGTCAGCAACTGTGATAATATCAATAACTAGAGCAATGACAAATAATACTTGTGTTATAATTTTGTATTTTTGTATGTTAAGCTATTAGCTAATCTCTGCTAACGCTTGACAATGGTAAATAACCGAAACCGGTAGCATTTAGAAATAATAAACAGCTATGGTCAACATGACGTTCTGCAAATACTCTACAAAACATTTTGAACTGGTTTGTCTGCGTGATCGAGGAAAACGAAAGGAAGATTGGGCGCATGTTGTCTCCATTAACGGGAAAAGGCCCCAGCATGTGAAGTGAACTACAGGGTGTCTCCTGAAAGCCGCTTGCCTTGGGTCCTTTGGACCGCTCTGCTGTGTTGTGTTGGGTACTGTTCTGTTCTGTTCGGCTCCCGGCCGCCGCCACCGCATCCGCCGGCCACGGCAGCGTCCGATTCTATGTAGGACTCTATTGTGCCGCGGGCGCATACACTGAGTTAAGTAAAGTCTGAAAAAAACATTGCCATCTGAGTAACCTGAGCTTACCTTTATTTACACTAGATGTTCAAAATGATGTCCCTCTATGGAAAGAGCGGCCTGACATCTCTTGAACACATTTGCCAACACTCGACGAATTTCGGCTTCCGAAATCTGCGAAATGACTAGTGGAACCCTGTCTTCCAACTCTTCGAGTGTATGGGGATTGCTTGCATACACCTTGTCTTCTAACATTCCCCAAAGATAAAAGTCACAGGGATTTAGATCTGGAGAACGAGGAGGCCACTCAGCTATCCTATCATCAAAAACACTTTGTATTGCTACCAATAGAAGCATTGGCAATGTGTGGTCTTGCATTGCCCTGCATGAAATAACCGTACAGCTTTTCGTTGGGTGAAAGTTCTTGAAAAAATGCATGCAGAATATTGTTCACATACCTGTCAGAATTTATTGTTTCGTGAAAAAAACTATCTGTAGAAGTGAAACAGTAGGTCGTTTGGATATAAGTAAGGGAAATTTGTTCCTTCAAATTACGGGAGAACATCCCAGCATTCGTTGTGGATAGTTTGGAAATGGAGCAGTGTCGTAGTAATGTGATCAGAGATTTTTTTCCTAACCTGTAAATATGTAAATTAAATTCTTCTCAAGCATTCTTCTAGCTTGACACGTCATTTTAATGTTCAGAAAGATGGAACTCTGCACGGCCACTACGGTCGGGGGTTCGAATCCCCAAAAAAATGTTCAAATGTTTGTAGAACTTATGGGACTTAACTACGGGGTCATCAGTCCCTAAGCTTACAAACTACTTATGATCTAGCTAATCCTAAGGACGGCACAAATATCCATGCCCGAGGGGGATTCGAACCCCCGACCGTAGTGGCCGTGCAGACCGTGACTGGAGCGCCTCAGTCCCCTCGGCCACCGCGGCCGGCTCGAATCCATCCCCCCCCCCCCCGGGCATGGATATTTGTGTCGTCCTTAGTATAAGGTAGTTTATAAGTAGTTTGTAAGTTTAGGGACTGATAATCCCGTAGTTAAGTCCCATAAGCTATACAAACATTTGAACTTTTTATGGAACTCTTTTTGAGGTGGGCTGGCTTGAACTGGGTGAATAAATGATATTCTCATATTAGACTGAGTCATATATTGCAACACTAGTTATCGTATGAAGCGTGTCAATCGACGTTATACAATTACCGCTTGATTACGTTTTTCTTGCTAGGGTATCGAAAGAAAGGGTGAGGAAAGGAGAAAATAAGTGTGTACCATCAACTTGCTCAGGTGAAGTGAGAAAATCGTGAGTTCGAATTACCAGCTTAGCATGTGAGTTCCCTGCCCTTGGATACGAGTCTGCTAGTAGTCGTCTCGAATTCGGTCGGACGGAGACTGTCCTTTCTGGTCGAACCGACGTACTGTCGATAAGTGACGTCACGTAACCGACGTCACGGAGCGACTGCGTCGATAAACTCGTCGTTCCTGTGGCCTATCGAACGCCAGTTAATGCAAGTTACGGCTCGTCCATAAATATAATGGGCATAACTCCGCCGGCAGGAGGGACAGCCAATAATCTTGTTAACAAGCCGTGCAGACGGTAAGTGATCTGACGTTTCTGCTGCCGCAGATGTAGATCTCGTCCTGCCGATGGCCCGGCGTCGTCATACTTAATCGCAGTCCCAGACTTTCTCCGCGGGCACGCCAAGTGGAATGCAGCCAGTATGGACTCGTGTTCCAGTACTGCAGACGTGTGTGTGTGTGAATGTGTTTGTATGTGAGTGTGTGTGTGTGTGTGTGTGTGTGTGTGTGTGTGACCCCGAGGGACGGCGGCAGAACATAAATTTCTTTCGTAAATCACAATTACATTCGGCGACCACACATTTCTCTGGGCCGTGCGTGATTTAGTGTTGTCTACTTGCTAGTTTGCAAGAGATGCCCTCGTTACGTATGATAGGGGATATATTTATCATTTCCGACTACAAGGTTTACTGTTTCTTTCAGTATTATTATTATTAGCCCAAAAGATTAGTATGCAAGCTTGAACTGACAAATGCCTATCAATTCTGACAGACGTTTATTCAGAAATGATAAATGACGGGGCAAAATAATTATTTTTTTCAAACCTTGTGGAGCTTTAAAAATTTATTTAAATTTATTTTGGTAATTATTTATCAGCAGAAGAAGCATTTCACTACATTGCTGATCCCCATAACCTCGTGTAACGTTTGTTCCATCCGTATTTTTATAGACGACATAAATTTTAACGTCGTGGTGTTACGGTTTTAGAAGTTTTCTGTTCTCATGCTCGAGTGCCCTACTTCAAAATTTCCAGTCTGGTGGTTTTTCTCGTAATTATTCTGACACAGACACTTCTCTTGTCAACGCCTCTGAGTACTCGCTTTTGTTTATATAAATCTCTCTCCAGTTTCTGCTAACTACTTTATGATTTATTTGTCTTTCAAAGTTATCTTGTTTCCCTACATTCTATTTACTTAATTCTTATTTAGTTCCTTATAGTCCTATTACTTTACCAGCCTTGCTTTCTCCTTCATTTCTCCTTTTAAATGTGTCTCTCTTTCCTACTTCATCATTCAGTTTTCTTTCAAACTATTCTTACTTCTTCTTTCTAATTTTCTCATATCAATATCACTTTACTGACGTTGTTCTCTCTTTCATTTCTCCTCTTAAATCTGTCTCTAGTCTTTCCCTCCTATTTTATCACTCAGTTATATTTCATACTTTTATCGCTTTCCTATTTTCTATACTTTCTTTTTGATTTATCCTCTTAAATCTGTCTCTAGTCTCTCCACACTACTTTATCGCTCAATTATATTTCATACTTTTCTTACTTTCCTATTTTCTATACTTCCTTCTTCATTTATCCTCGTAAGTGTTTCTCATCTCTCTCTTCCCTTCTTCATCATTCAGATCCCTTTCAAACTAATCTTACTTTAATATTTCTGGACTTACTTGTTACCAACATTCTCATAGACTTATCACTTTACTGGCGTTGTTTTCTCTTTCATTTCTCTTAAATCTGTCTCTAGTCTCTTGTCCCTACTTTATCGTTTTGTATTTCGTATTTTCTTTCTTTCCTGTTTTCTATACTTTCTTCGTAATAAATTTCTTAAAACACTGTTTTACGGATAGGTTAAAAACTTTTTTTTTTTTTTTTTTTTTTTTTTTTTTTTTTTTAATGTTTGTATAGATTATGGGACTTAACTATTGGGTCATCAGTCCCTAAACTTACAAACTACTTATGAACTAACTCATACTAAGGACAGCACAAATATCCATGCCCGAGGGGGGATTCGAAGCCCCGACCGTAGTGGCCGTGCAGACCGTGACTGGAGCGCCTCAGTCCCCTCGGCCACCGCGGCCGGCTTTACCGATAGGTACCATATATATCATAATTTGAAATGTTATTTTAAAACGATTCTCAGCTTACTGAGACTACTATGATTACTGCACCTCATCTTACCATCTTACTCAATTTGCCTCTTGCATCACTGCTGTCGGAGAAATACATGGTGTCTGTCAGCACTAGTGAATCACGACCGGTATTCTTACCTGCTGAAATACACGAAATACAACAATCTCGCGTCTCTCGCCACCCACGCGGCGCGGAGTAACGCGAATGAACTGCACGACGCTGCAAATTGCGGGTGATGCGCTGTTAGCCGTCGGAGCGACCGCGCGCTAAATCATCTCGGCAGCCTAGCCGCGGCGGTGGCGACGGCTACAAGACACCGCGATTATCATCTTCCGATTTATTTCCCTCATCCGCCGTCCGCCGGTGACATATCCTCCCCCCGCCCCCTATCTCGGCCGGTTTTCCCGGCTTTTCCTCCTCGGCTCGCTCCGTCTGCGCTCGGCGCCGCTCGGTTCCCGGTTGCGTAAGTAATGGCGCGCCCTTTACCGACGGCCCCAATGACGTATGGCCCCAAAACAAGGCCCCATACCTCGCTACTGGCCGTCCCGAAAACATCGCGTCACGCGCGCGCGCTCTCTGTGCCTTCTGGTTCGTGTAATTAGCGGCCGCTGGCGGACACCGGAAACGTTTCGGCTGCGCCTGTGGGCGGCGTCTTCAGAGCCGTGGCTGACCCAATTCCGGAGCCTCGCTTCAAGGCGGAGATCGGGTTAAGCTGTATTTAGATAGGTCCTCACATTGTCCATTCAGGTGTGTCGTGCTGAAGTGGTAGAGTTAACTACATATGAAACGCACTTGTAATGTATTGTAAATGACTAACGTAATTAAAAGTGATTGTATTGGTTAAAATGTCAACTTTCGGCATTGTATACTCATGCAATAAAACTTTCCAATACGAACAAAGAACGTTTCTTTTCCAAGCAGTAGCCATTACGAATAATCAACGTTCAAAGTGAGACATTGTTTCGTTATACCAAAGGTATTAAATATATGTAGAGGCAAGAAACTGAAATTTTTGCTGTGGTCGGGACTCGAACCCGGGACCTACTGCTGAATAGGCAGGCGCTATAGCACGCTCAGATAACACAGCGTTTCGGACAAAGCTGTGTTAGCCGAGCGGTCTAAGGCACCTGCCTAGTTAGCAGGAGGTACCGGATTCGAGTCCTGACCACAGCACGAATTTTAATTCAATTAATTCCATATGGTTTGATGCAGCTTTCAACGCTACCCTGTCCTGTGCAAGCCTCTTCATCTGAGAATATGTACGGCAACCTACAGGTCAACTGACCTATCGGCTTCGACGTAAGCGTGTTGTGTTGTTTGACTGTGAACTTTGTTCATTTTCCTTTTATTAAGGAAAAAAAATGTTCCTAAGGACAACTCGCACACATACTTGTGCCCGAGGGAGGACTCCAACATCCGTCGGCGAGCAACCGCGCGCTCCTTAGCAAGACGCCTTAGAACGCTCGGCCACTGCACCGCGGCTTTTCTTACTTTTTTTTTTTTTACATCATAAACTGATGAATTTACTAAATATAATGGAGAGGCATTGAATTAAAATTCGTGCTGTGGTCAGGACTAGAACCCGGTACCTCCTGCTAACTAGGCAGGTGCCTTAGACCGCTCGGCTAACACAGCTTTGTCCGAAACGCTGTGTTATCTGAGCGTGCTATAGCGCCTGCGTATTCAGCAGTAGGTCCCGGGTTCGAGTCCCGACCACAGGACAAATTTCAAAAAATTAAAATGTTTGTATAGCTTATGGGCCTTAATAATACTGAATAATACTGAAATGGTAACATTGGATACGTTTAACGAACTGATAACTATAGAAGTTGATCACTAATAGTTATTTTAGTAGAAGAGGAAAAACGAAACTGGATTTGATGATTTAATACTATACTCGAGTGCTCTGCCGTATGTCTTTTGGTTTCCAGTATTTCAAGTTCAAGTGTTTGTTAAGCTTATGGGACTTAACTACGGGGCCATCAGTCTCTAAACTTACAAACTACTTATGAACTAACTACAACTAAGGACGGCACAAATATCCATGCCCGAGGAGGGATTCGAACCCCCGATCGTAGTGGCCGTGCAGACCGTGACTGGAGCGCCTCAGTCCCGTCGGCCACCGCGGCCGGCCACAAATTACAGTTTCTTGCCTCTACATATATTTAATACCTTTGGTATAACGAAACAATGTCTCACTTTGAACGTTGATTATTCGTAATGGCTACTGCTTGGAAAAGGAAAGTTCTTTGTTCGTATTGGAAAGTTTTATTGCGTGAGTATCGTTTTTCTGTTTCGGAATGTTGCTTCCTTCGTTTTCTTTTCTCTTCGTATGTTCCAGCCAATGGCGTCCTAGATCAAACCAAACAGATGGAATCGGGTGCTTCAGTATTTACGAATAAATAAATAAATAAAAGTAAAATGTGTAAACGAGCACAGATTTTGTTCTCATCGTCGTATAACGAAAGAGACGGGAATCCCTGACGGGAATCCCGCACCTTATAGTGAAAGGTCCTGTACTGACCTACGACTCTCCAACGAGACGGGGGCAGCTACGAACACTCCACGCCAATCACTTGTCCACCACATCACCACATCTGCAGGTGACTCTTACGACGACTCTCACAGGTGGTAATCGTAACTGCGGCTGCCTTTACGAGTGAGTGAGACACAGGCGTTCACTTTTCTTGTCGGAGAGGGAAATACTAATAAACTCGTAAACCCGAGCCGTCAGGGAGTCGTTAAAAAAATACATTTTTATCGCTCTCCATAGGCATAATATGCTACTTAACTATAATACGCCCCGGTGGAGTAGCCGAGGCCGGCCCCGGTGGCCGAGGAGACTGAGGCGCTCCAGTCACGGTCTGCACGGCCACTTCGGTCGGTCGCCGGCCGCGGTGGCCGAGGGGAATGAGGCGCTCCAGTCACGGTCTGCACGGCTACTACGGTCGGGGGTTCGAATCCCCCCTCGGGCATGGATATTTGTGCCGTCCTTAGAATTAGCTAGTTCATAAGTAGTTTGTAAGTTTAGGGACTGATAACCCCGTAGTTAGGTCCCATAAGCTATACGAACATTTGAACATTTGAACCACTTCGGTCGGGGGTTCGAATCCCCCCTCGGGAATGGATATTTGTGCCGTCCTAGTTCGTAAGTAGTTTGTAAAGTTTACGGACTGATGACCCCGTAGTTAAGTCCCATAGACTATACAAACATTTGAACATTTTGAGTAGCCGAGCGGTCTAAAGCGCTTCGCTGCGGAGCGCGCGGTTGCTCACCGTGGAGGTTCGAGTCCTCCCTGGGGCCTGGGTGTGTGTGTTGTCCTTAGGTTAATCTACCTTAGTTTAAGTAGTTTGTAAGCTACGGATTGATGACCACGCAGTTTGCTCCGATAGATTTACAAACATTTGAAAAACTGTAATATATATAAAAAAATATGGCACAGACACTCACGAGTGCCATTTCCGTCGTATATCGACAGAGCCGGGAATCCCCAACCAGTCCGCACCTTGCAGCGTTCCGTCGTATCCTGACCTACGGCACTCCAACGAGACGGGGGCAGCTACGAACACTCCATGCCATTCGCTTGCCCACCACATCACCACGTCAGCAGGTGACTTTTACGACGAACTCTCACAGGTGATAATCGTAACTGCGGCTGCCTTTACGAGTGTGAGAGGCAGGTGTTCACTTCGCTCGTCGGAGAGCGAACCACTAATAAGCTCGTAAACAGAGCCGTCATGGCGTCGTAAAAAAAAATTTACCGCCAGCATCGAGTGTTATTTAATTTCCAACCGAGCGCGTGAAACCTGCGCCGCTTAGTATTTCAGTGGCGATCCTCCTCGGGCGCTACAGGTCGCTTCCGCTTCGACAACAGCATACAGCGCCATGCACATGCACCCGCTTTCTACTTGTCTCTGTCTACACGGCTCTCGGACACACGTCGCCGTGCCCACACTTGTTATGTAACCGCCTGAGCCGGCAGCTAACACACACACACATAGAGCCACGCCACGCGGGCGCCAGTATTAGTTAGCTATTAACTTCACCGCGGCGATAAACAATTGGACTCCTCCTTCGCCCCCAACCCTACACTTTAGCGCGCTGTGACTTTTACGACTGTTTAATGAGAGTATGAATTACTGTAACGGGACGTTTTAAGAGCTGCTTACGGTGATAAAGTGACCGCAATTAATGCCTCGGCTGTGGGGATATATATATATCAGAATACATTTCGCGTATCAATGCAATTAAAAGTTTTACGACCGCTTCGGCACTATATAATGACATTTTACTCCCCCTCTTTTTTTCACAGAAATGCCGCTCTTCTTTACTTCGGCGTGACTGTTAAGCACGCCGTATATCATTCCTTAGCGCGTCGCTAGCACTGCCTGTCGCGCTGATGCGTTCGTTGTGAATGGAGGCGTGTAAGAAGCGTGGCGTTATCTGGCGCGTCAGAATGTGTGCTACTGTTCCAGGGAGCGGTCGTAAACAAGTACTGCCGCGATAACAGACAACGGGCGTGCTTCCACGGTTCCGTCTCCAGCTGCAGTTTCGCGACCTCTGCCCTTCTAGATAACGGATAAAATTACTCCCCCCAGCAGATTTCATTATTAGATATCATTGAGGTAAAGGGCCCGACTTTGGTCATATCGTTTTTCCAGTAGCCAAGAATGAAAAAATTTACGAATTTCGAACAAAGAAACCAAAATGGTACTGGTCCTTACCTACTATTCAAAAGTCCTATTTTTGGTTCAGACAAAGTCAAAAAACTGCTAGGGTCATCGCTCGCCGGCCGCGGTGGCCGAGGGGACTGAGACGCTTCAGTCACGGTCTGCACGGCCACTACGGTCGGGGATTCGAATCCCCCCTCGGGTATGGATATTTGTGCCATCCTTAGGATTAGCTAGATCATAAGTAGTTTGTAAGTTTAGGGACTGATAACCCCGTAGTTGAGTCCCATAAGCTGTACAAACATTTGAACATTTGATTTTTGGTCATCGGTCCCTAAGCTTACACAATAATTTAACTTATCCTAAGGAAAACACCGATATTAATGCAGGAGGGAGAACACGAAACTCTAGCGAGAGCGGCCGCGCAGTTAGTGACATGGCGCCTGAGACCGCACGGACATCCATTAACTTTTTATTTGAAGCTATAAAAACTACCACGATTAATGTATAGTGCATATATACTGAGAAAAATATTGACAAGAAATTTCTTAAAATTATTATGCACTACTAGCAACAAAAAGTTCATAGACATTAATGATAAATCTGAAGCATTGAATTAAAATTTGTGTTGTGGCCGGGAATCGAACCCAGAGCTCCATGATTACTAGGCAGCCGTCTTACCGCTAGACCACCGCATCACTAGCGATTAACGCCCGTCGGAATAGTCTAAGCACGATTTCCTTCACGTCACAAACTTTAATTCAGCTTCTGTGTTCCATAGAACTCTTATTCGCCTCAGAAATCAACATCGTGAGTGGTTTTTTAAAACATCGCTTGTCCTTAGCTGGTGACAGGAAATCACTGCAGTGAAAGCGGTTACAAGGGCAAACAGAGAAACGAAAAGGAAATTTATTGGAAAGGTTCACAACTTATGGATTCGACTACTTATGAACTAGCTAACACTAAGGACGGCAGAAATATCCATGCCCGAGGGGGGGATTCGAACCCCCGACCGTAGTGTCCGTGCAGACCGTGACTGGAGCGCCTCAGTCCCCTTGGCCACTGCGGCCGGCTGGAAAAATGTCCCGGCTTCGAATCCCGGTGTGACAGACAGTCCCTGCCAGGAAGTCTTGTTACGTTGTCGCCTGACACAAAAACTGGTATTTTTTCTCTTCTAACGTTGTCCCTGACATCGCTTAGCTTCCTATACCCCTGAAGATGTGACCAGCGCGAGTGCAGAAACGCTCGCGAATATATTTCAGGCGAGATTACGCGCGACCGCGAGCTTAAAACAGTGCTAATCGCGCACGTCGACTGTCGCAACAGCGCCTACGCGGTAATAATAATATCTAAGATATTTAGCGGCGCATCGCATCTATTCGGCGGTCTCCGGGTAGGGGGAAGCGGTGTCTTAATGCACAGAGGGACGGTCGTAAAGACGGCTTTGTTACTGTGTAACACGAGAGTTTGAGTGAGTAGCGCAGTGGAGTGGACGCCAGGACCGCGCAGTGCTGTGACGTGCCCAGAGACAGAGAGATGTTTCTTGGCACTGGCGACGAATCACTGCAGAGCCAATTCCGCGCCTAGCCGCGGTCTAGGAGGATAAAGAGCGCGGCGACTGGGCGATCTATTAACGGCTAGACGCGGCTGTCGGCTAGCCAGACGGCCCTGCCAACGGGGCGACGGCGCAGCTCGCTTCGGAAGCTGCAGGGACCGATGCCAGGGAAGTGCGGACGATGCGGGAATGGCAATGAGCTAGCCCAAGTCTCCAAGCTCTGGCCGGAGAACATCCGTCTTCTTCGTGCTGCGTCAAGGGACCACGGCGACTGTCACGGCGGTAGTGACAGAGAAGTCCGGCCTCGTTGCCGACAACAGCAATATCGAGTCGCCGACAGTAGTGAACGTTTGCCAACACTTGCGTCAAATTTGCCTCATACTGTTACGAATCGTAATATAACAGACTGGCTAACGGCAAAAATAAATAAATAAGATAAAAATAATGTAAACGGAAGCTTCCGCGGCCGTTGTCATTATTGATAAAACTCTTCTGGGTATTGGAACGCATCGTCAATATATCAAAAGTTTCACCGACGTTTCGGCCACTATTGCAAGCGGCCTTCTCCTGGGTGTTACGTTTACTGCTGGATGAGGGAAAGCTTTGATATATTGACGATGCGGTCCAATGCCCATGGATGTTTTACTAAGTGTGTTTGCCTCTGTAACTTATAAAATAATAAATGACGGGAAATTTTAATGCGGTAGGTCAACACAAGAAATGTTACACTTTCTGCGGAACTATGAACATAGTTTATTGTATCATTTTCCAAATAGTTACAGCACAAAGATTTAATTTTTTAAATGGAAGAATAGTTTTTTCTATCGTGTATTGGATTCGTTGAAACCGGCTGCGTCCAAAGTAATTTAAACTACATTCCTATCGCTGTTAGTTTGGGAGCTACAACCTTTCAAAGTTCCGGGGGCGGAGGCTGCGATAGCGTAGCTGACTGGCCGAGTGGCTATCCCATGGGGCACGGCCCACTGTCTCATGACCACCAGCCAGTCAGCTACGCTGTCGTAGCCTCCCCCCCCTTAACTTTGAACGGTTGTAGCTCCCAAATTAACAGTGATAGGAATGTAGTTTAAATTACTTTGGACGCAGCTGGTTTCAACGAATCCAATGCACGATAGAGAAAAACTATTGTTCCATTTAAAAAACTATATCTTTGAGCTGTAACTCTTTGGAAAATGATACAATAAACTATGTTCATAGCTCCGCAGAAACTGTAATATTTCTTTTGTTGACCTACCGCATTAAAATTTCCCGTCACCTATTATTTTCCAAGTTACAGAGGCAAACACACTTAGTGAAACACCCTATATTAGACCTTTACATATTTTGCTAACGAACTGTTTTCCATCCAGAAAACAAGACAAATTGTTTATGTCTATGATCACATACTACTGAGGATATTTATCTCATGTCTTTAAACGAGCAATTCTTGTGCATATTTTAGCTGTCTCGGAAGCGGCTGTAAAGACTTCGATGAAAATTTGTATGTACAATGTTTTCTTTTTGTTTGGAATTTCACCTAAATATTTGTAGTTTTGTTAAAAAACGATTTTCCAAAATTTTTATGTATATAATTTTGGAAAATCGTGGCCTCTTTACATTAATTTCTTATTTTTCGTATCACAGAAGATACGTTAGCCTCGAAATCGCGGCGAGAAGCACTGTCGCCACTGGGTAGATATGGTTTTCTTCGGCTACTCTAACAAACTGAAACAGTGTCTGCATTTGTAGCCAACCTATGCACTTCGGAATATCTAGCAAGTTTTGGACAAAAATATTTACTGTGACACCGAACTAGGTACATTTATGTTCATTTCCGTTTAACGATTGTAATTCCTTGCGTTGGTAGTGTTACAAAATATTTATATATAACAATACTACGATGTTACAGGAAAAAAAAATTTCTCGAACACCGCTCGGTCACCCGATGTATGTCATATAAACAATACACGACAGCAGAGATGATTTGCATCTTATTTTTAATTGCTTAGACGGACAAACATTACCTATGGTACAAGTAAGTACGGATGTCACGGCCACACAAATGAAGAAAAAACGATATTGGTTTGGATTTAAGTTTTCCGCAATTTTCCTAACCACGACAGAAGGATTGCAGGACAAAATACTCGTCCGTCTCTAATGACCAGGCTCTGGACGGACTCGATTCACGATTTCCTATCAGAAAGGACACAGTTCGTTGTAATTGACGGTAAGTCATCAAGTAAAACAGAAGTGATATATGGCGTTCCACAGGGAAGCGTTATTGGTCCCCTACTCTTCCTTGTGTTTATAAACGATTTAGGAGACAATCTGAATAGCTCCCTTAGACTGTTCGTGGATGATGCTGTCGTTTATCGATTAGTGAAGTCAACAGAGGATCAAAAGCAACTGCAAATTTCTACATGGAGCGAAAATTGGCAATTGACACTAAATAAAGGAAAGTGTGAAGTAATATACATGACCACTAAAAGAAATCCGTTTAACTTCAATTACGCGATAAATCAGTCAAACCTTAAGGTCGTAAATTGTACCAAATACCCAGGAGTTACAATTACGAACAACTTAGGCTGTGGGGAAAGCGAACCAAAGGTTGCGTTTCATTGGCAGAAGACTTCGAAGATGAACCAGCTCCACCAAAGAGACTGGCTACATCACACTTGTGCGTCCTCTCCTGGAGTACTGTTGCCCCTTGTGGGACCATCACCAGGTGGGTCTGACGGAAGACATTGAGAAGGTTCAGAGAAGGGCAGCTCGTTTTGTTTTATCACGTTACGCGGGGGAAAGCGTCACGGAAATATAGCCCGAATTGGGGTGTAAATCATTAAAAGAAAGGCGTTATTCATTGCGGTTGCAGACCCGTGCTGTGACTGAGGTGCCAGCCAGCTGTTGCCCCATGCCGTTGCTTCTTCTGCCGGCTTGGCACCGTCTGCTGTCCGCTGCCTTCAGTGGCTGCGCCGTAAATCGGCCGTCGTTTAGCGGGCCGCCGCCAGATGGTATCGCACGCGCCGCCGCCTCCATACGCGATGAGCCGCTGTCGATTTGCACACGTCTCCTACCTCCTGTGACACGCACGCAGACAATGGGCTTCCTGAGGAGCACGGGATCTGTCCAAAGAGAGACACGATAGGGGGAAAGCAGGGGACAGAACGCGAGTGAAAAGTGTCGTCAGGTGCTTCCATGCGGAATGCATTGGGCGAAGCGACTGATTCTGGATAGCATAGTGCAGTGGTTCACAATTATTTTTAGTATAATGCGACCCAAAATCTGCCTGAAAATATTTTCGCTATCCAGTATCGTTATGAGAAACAATTTTTAAAAGCCGCGGCGGATGTCCTCTTGCTCTGAGATGCCATGTCACGGATTGCGAGGCCACTTCCGCCGGAGGTTCTAGTCCTCTCTCGGCCACGGATGTTTGTCTTATCCGTAGCATAACTTAGTTAAATTAGTGTAGAATATTAGTTTACATGGTGTGGAAGTCTAGGGACAAATGACCACACCAGTTTGGCTCGTTGTGGAACACTATTGCAACGTCTAACAGCAACGACATTCAATCTATATTGCGAAAGCAGCGTTAGCACCAAGACTTACCTCCACCGTGACAGGATACGAATATCTCCTACAAGCAGTCCGCAGTACAACCTGTGAATTTTATAATCTTCACTAAGTGCAATGTTGCACTTCCTGTGTATGCTCCAGCTTTTTAAAGAGACACTGCATAAAGTAAAATATGTGACCAGCAGATAATGGCATAGCACATCGAAAACAGTCGTCAATCAATGATTAAATCAATCTGTGATCTTGAGTTTTTTTTTTCCTTTTGGAACTAATCAATCATTACAGATCGCCTCTTCCCTGTGACGTAGTGAAGGCCTGCTTGTTTCTAGCTCCTAGTGCACGTCTGAACAGGTGACTTGCGACATCGACGACGTAGACAGCTACCATCGCTGGCAGTACTCAGTCACCTCTGTAGGAGGTTCAGAACCCCTTCGGCGCCCACAAGCGCCGATCCTAGCCCGTCCTCGAGACGCTGCAGTTTCTAAACCATCGCCTCCTCGGCTGCCTTCGCGCAGTAAGGAAGGCGTAACTCAGGCGATGTCCCCGGCGGCCACGGCTCGCCCCTGCTTCTGCTGCTCCTGCCGCTGCCGTGGTTTTTGCGCGGCACTTCGTTAAGACGGCGCGCAGCTGCTGCCGGAGGGCAGATAGGCCTAGATAAGGCGCCGCGAAACCCCAAGAAAATGGCTCATTTAGCGCGCGGGCCTGGCCACAGCTCCCCAACCCCCGCGGACTTTTGTGCTATCTGCCTGAGTTATGGCATTCCACCTGCGCTCCGCCGCCGCTGTACCGACCCACCTGCAACATTCCGCCCCCTACCCGCTCGGCCACCGGGCGCCGCGCTCACAAACCTCTTCCCTCCCCGCGGAGAGCGAAAGTCCTGGATAAATGAGGACGAGCGTCCGTTCGGCGTCTTTGGTCGGGCCTGTTCGGTCGGTCCTCCCGGTGTGCGGACGTCGTACGCCACCGCCTGGCGCCGTATATTAGTAACAGACCGCGCGCGCAGATACACACAACCCCCATCCCTCTCTCCTCTCCTCCCCCTACCTCCATTCCTCCCCCGCGCTGTCCGGCGCTGTGAGGGATGACCACCTGGGGAAGGTATTTAATTTTATGTAGCTGCCGCCGTAGAGATCCACTATGCCGCCCGGCTATAACTATCCGTCATGCCGCTGCACCGATTCTGAGAACTCGGAGAGAACGTAGCAGCCCAGTACTGTTGGTGCCACAGCACGAATCTCTCTTAACCCTTTAATGCATAGTGTAGCTCATCAGCTACGTACCCTTCTTTTTCTTCCATTATCTCTCAAACTGATCGACATTTTACCACAAATTCATTTGTAGCTGCCTGGATACATAGTGTTAGATACGCTAGTAGCTCCGCCTAAAACTTATAAATTGCAGAGTGCTACAGAATCAGAAAGCTAGTTGCATTAAGTTACTGCTGTGGCTTTGTTTACTTCAGTATCCCTCCTTTACCATGTAAAAGTAGTCAGTCACATACCACTGTTGCATTGTGAGTTACTTTCTGGAAAACGAGAGGCATATTAGTGACATTTACTACATCGGGTTCATCATGGAAGCACTACATAGCTGACCAGCTATTAACGTTTTGTTGCTAATAGTGCATAATAATTTTAAGCAATTTTTTCTTCAATATTTTTTTTTCTGGTATATACGCACTATACATTAATTGTAGTAGTTTTTATAGGTTTAAATAAAAAAAGTCATGAATTAAAGGGTTAATGTGTAGGAAACATCATACAGTTAAATTTCAATAAAGAAAGAAAGACACTCAGGAAAATGCAAAGTTAAATGGAATAAGGAAGTCCCTTATTGCGTACCAAACTCAGAGGCGAAACCAAATCTTTGTCTGGAAGGGGTGGGACTGAGCTCATAGAAATTTCTTTAAAGAAAGGAAGGTCGCAAAGGTTTGTTCGATGTCCTGATCCATGCACGAAATCACACACTTTATTTGCTAAGAAAAAAGGGAAAAAGCTCGTATTTTTAGGATGTGTTTCCTCATGCTGTTGGGGGGGGGGTGCTTCAGCCCCATAAGCTCACCTTCCTGTGTATTTAACTTTCCAGCCTTTCTAGGACTTTAATAGACAGGGACGGAATAAACATAATAATAGAACAAATTATTAATGGCGACCCTGCCAGGAAACTTACAAGTGAAGAATGACATAATAGAGTGTGAATATAGATGTTTTAAAAAATAAACATAAAATTATCAACTGAAGTACCTAGTGGCTTGTGATATCGATGTTCAGTTTAGCACAGTTATAATAAACTACAGTGAAGATCACATTGGACGCTATCACAACTGGCGACGAATTTCAGTCAGTGGCGCACAAAGCGATACGAGGCTCGAAATATCGCGACTCCTCTGAATCAATAACAGTCCTAACTCTCTCCACTGTTGTCAGAGTTCTATCTGCCGTACAATCACCCCATTTACATAGGTTCCCAAAACCTGATTTTTGTAAACCTATTTACCAAATCTCTTGGATGGTCATGTAAACACTCCAAAATCTATTTTGGAAATTCATTTTTATAAAGCAGTTTTCCCACTTCCACAGTTTCACAGCCGACTTTCGTGCCCATGCAAATGCAACCGTTTTTGAAATGTGCTCGGCTTCAAAGTTTGCAGTCTTCTATTTAAGAATTTTCTATTAATGTGGACAGAGCTACTTATTCTGCACTGAAAAACAAGTATAAATATTACTCCTCTTATGAATCTGTGTATGTAAGTAAAGAGAACTATTGCTCTGAGTACGTCACGAACTGGCAAAGTTGTTTTTCAGACGCCAAATTTCAGTGGGCCAGGAAATCCGCTTCAGGTTTTCACGTGGAAAACATGGAAAAAAAATTCGACTTTCGTCTTCCGGAAGTTGTGTTGCAAGTAAACGAAGTCAGTGATGACATTTGTACCATGCATTCGCCATGAGTTCGTGCGTAATTTAAAACAAACCACATGCTTACGTCAGTAGCCAGGGCCGGGGGGCTAAAATACTATCTCATGTATAAGCTGAATTAACCTTGTAGGGCAAGGATCGCTCCAGTGACGAAGACACAATTGCAAAGTGATATGGCACACGTTACATTTGCTTCGGGGAAAGGGTAATAAATGAAACAGGAGAACACCTTGTGGGCAGGTAGCGCCTGTACTGTGCAGAAATACGCGCAGCTCGTCTGCGCAGCGGTAATGAACGCGAGCTGTCCACGGAGTGCTGTATTCGCGGCGGCTGCAACTCGAGTAGCCGGCCTGGGAGCCAGGCAGCGGAATGACAGCGGAAGGTAATGGCCGGCGCAGGTGAGGAGGGCGGCCATATTAATTAGAAAACGGCCATGATTTACTGCCCGTCTCCGTGTGTGAGCCCACGCGAGTCCGAGGCAGCGCACGAGGACGCGTGGGAAGCGAAGCACGGACCCCCGACCGACGCCCGTACCGAGAGAAGAGAGCCTGGCTATGACGTCTCTCAAAAGCAAAAGCTGGATACATATGAGGCGCCTAGTACTGATGCACCTAGTGCGATAAAGATGGCTAATTTCCAAGAATGCTGTTCTGCAAATCACAGGCTGCACTAAAAACAGGTAAGAGGCGAACGGAACATGCGTACATGTAATAGAGAGTATGTTAAAGTTAATCATTTCAAAAATTCTGTTGTCTCCGAAGCTTCAAGTACCTAACGAAGTTGCAACTGCAGTACTATACATATATATCGTGATATTGCTCGACTATCAGGATTCTACTACTCCGTCCTTGAGCTCAAAATTTTCTCCAAATACATCATTCGCTGGTTCCTCCTCCCCCTCCCCTCCCAATCTACACGGGATACTTTGCAAATCACATTTAAGTGCCTGGCAGAGGTTTCTTCGAACCACCTTTATACTATTTATTTCCTATTCCATTATCGAATAACGCGCGGGAAGAAAGAACACCTCAATCTGTCCGTTAGACCTCTGACTTATCGTATTTTACTGTCATGATCATTTCTACCTCTCTAAGTGGGAGTCAAAAATATACTTTCACATTCGGAGGAGAATGGTAGGCGATTGGAGTTTCGTAAGTAGACCACGCCGCAGAGATAAGATGCCCATCCCAGATCCTGTATCATTTCCGTGACGCTGTCTCCCCTGTATCGTGACAATACGAAACCAGCTGCTCTTCTTTGAACTCTTTCGATGTCCTCCGTCAAACCCATTTGATAAGGATCCCACACTGGGCAGCAATACTCCAAATGAGGACGGACAAGCGTAGTGTATGCAGTTTCTTTAGTAGTTCTGTTGCATCTTTTAAGGGTTCTGCCAATAAAACGAAGTCTCTGGTTCGCCTTTCCCACGACATTATCTACGTGTTCTTTCCAATTTAAGTCTGAAGTAATAGTAATTCCTAGGTATTTTGTGGAGTTTACGACCTTCACTTTTTTGATTGATTTAGTTGTAAACAAAGTTTAACGGATTTCTTTTCGTACTCATGTGTACGACTTCACACTTCTCATTATTTAGAGTCAATTGCCAATTTACCTCGCTCTGCAGTTGATCTTCAGATGATTTTACTAGGCGGTAAATGACGGCGTTATCTGCAAACAACCTACGAGAGCTGCTTAGATTTTCTTCCAAATCGTTATGTAAATAAGGAACAGCAGAGGACCAATAACACTACTCTGTGAAACGCCCGATATCACGTCAGTCTTAGTCGATGCGTTTCTGACAGGAATTCCCCTATCCGGTGGAAAATTTCGGGCGATATACAATAACCACGCAATTTGATTAAAAGCCGTACGGTGTCAAAAGCCTTGTGGAAATCAAGAAATAGGGGATGAATTTGAGATTCCTTGTCGATAGCACTCATCACTTCGTGCGAGTAAAGAGCTAGTTGTGTTTCGCATGAACATTTTCTAAATCGTTGTTGACCTTGGGTCAATAGATCATTATGTTCGAGATAATTCATATTATTTGAATACAGGATATGTTCCCAAACCCTGCTGCAAATTGACGTCAATGAAATAGGCATGTAGTTTAGTGGGTTACTCCAATTGCCTTTCTTGAATGCAGGTGTGACCTGTGCAACTATGCAGTCTTTTGGTACAGATCCTTCTTTGAGCTAGCGGTTGTATTGGCTCTTAGGTAAGGAGCTATCGTTTCAGCATAATCAAATAGAAATCCAATGGGTATTCAGTCCGGACTAGAAGACTTGTTCTTGTTAACGACCGTAGGAAATGAACCGAGTTTAATTCTGCCGATCGTCGCCCGAAGTTCTAGCGTTCGTAACGGATGCACCGAGTTCGCAGTTATGTTACCGTACTCACTTGAAAGATCACCCGAAGTCGGCCAATCTAAGTCGTAGGCGCAATGCTCCGATTCTGTTGCCTATATAACCAAAGACGTGCCCGAGCTATCTCAAGACCTTCTCCCCCGAGCAGTCTGTGCCACTCGTAATGACGGGAGACTCCAACCTCTCCCCCACAGTGGCGATGCAGATCGCTGCTGCTCTGAGATAGGCGCGTGCCAAGCATTAAGGCTCCTGACTTACTGCCCGGGAAAGCGCTTTCCCTGCTGTTTGTCCTGAGGGAATTAACCTGCTTATCACTGGCCGCTCATCTAGCCCTTCCCATTTCCTCATCCTTCCTCCGCCCCCACCACAAAATATTAATTTTTCTCCCTCCTCCCCCTCCTCTCCTTGCCTCCTCTTTTGTGCAAGACAAGCTATTACCGCGGCAATTAATGTCAACACGCGGGTTACGTGCCGCTCGCTTGATAGATGCACGCTTCCGATCGCCTTTATGGCAGATTAATTATCGTATTTCAGATAGGGACACAGCGTCCCGTGGCGCGGGAAAGTTAATAGCGCTTCCACGCGCAATATATATTCTTCATATCGCCCGTGTGTGTGTGTTGTGTGTGTGTGTGTGTGTGTTTACGGCGGACAACGAACACGTCTCGTATCCGGAATAGTTAACTTTCTTCCCCCCCCCCCCCCCTCTTGTGACTTGTAGCTGTGTTCGTGCTGTGTGTGTGTGACTGAAAATTTCTGAGTAGCACACCACAAAGCACGTGTCCCACGTAATTGCAACTACACAGCTAACAATTTCCAGTAGTTCGTATCACCTATGTTCCACAGAACTCTGTAGGCTGCAAGTGACGGACATACCATCTCCAGTTGTTCATGGCAGTAATAAGGTAAAGCAGTCAACAATCCGAAGATTGGTTTCAACACCACAGTGCTTTACTAGGCATGGTCCTCTTTAAAGGTGGTATGCCGTTGCCTTCCTCCGACCTTCGAACTGACTTACCCAGCCAGTTATAGGGGGACCTACAGTTTAACGTGGGTTCCGAACCACGGTGCTACTCGGTATTTTTCACATGAGCAATACTGCCAGAGGTGAAAGAAGTGGAAAGTGACAGGACCTGGCGGGGATCGAACCCGCGACCTTTGGATTTGTAGTCTGGCACTCCAGCACTGTGCAACCGAGGCGCCATATCAGTATTTGTCCCTCAAACATACCATCTCCAGTTGTTCATTCCTTAAATATCCACAGAATGTTCATTACAAGTAAAGGGCATACCACCTCCGTTTCTTCATAATAATTAAAAACCGGTATTCTAAGAACAATAAAAATTCTCTTGCGATCGAGACTGTGTTTTTGAAAATATAACAACTAAAGATTTACTGTCGTGTCTTCAACGGAATAAAGAAGGTCCTGTAACTAAATACGACATGGCTAGGAGGAATTTGTGGTAACAGACTTCGCGGGAATGCCACAGAGCCAAAGAAAGCGGGTGGAACTAAGTAATTATTCAAATGTTTGTTAAGCTTAACTTAACTAGGGGGTCATCAGTCCCTAAACTTACAAACTACTTATGAACTACCTACAACTAAGGACGGCACAAATGTCCATGCCCGAGGGGGGGGATTCGAACCCCCGACCGTAGTGGCCGTGCAGACCGTGACTGAAGCGCCTCAGTCCCCTCGGCCACCGCGGCCGGCAAGTAATTATTACGAAGAGGGATGCAAAAATACAAATTAATTAGTAACAGATACTAGAAGATGTGAGAGGATTGTACAGAGTTTGTTCTCTAAATTAAAAAAAGGGCGGGGGGACATAAGTAAATTAAAAAGTTAAATAGATGATGGTCCAGCTATTGCCAGGTGAAAAGAAGTGTGGTAATTTCAAGACGTAAGCCAATTAAGTCATATAATTAAACTACAGTCGTTAGCACAAACACACCCCGCAATCAGTATCGGTAGCATCACACACTTGTGTTTTTTAATGAACAGTATCATACAGTCCACATCTACAACTATACACCGCTAACCACTGTCAAGTGTTTTGAAGAAGGTAACTTCGGTGGTTTCGATTTTCTCCCTGTTCCATTCTTTTATGACGTGTTGGCGGAATGACACAATAAATGCGTCATTCCGCAGCCTAATGACGACAGTCATCTGCTTTCCGTGACGTGTACAATTTTACATTCAGGCAAACTGCCCCCACCCTACTACCGTTGTTTGATTTAAATTTGTAAATCAGTGTTGTGTTGCTCCGAGAGTAAATGTTTTCTTCTTTGTTGTTGCAGGTAAGATGGTGACGCAGGCATTCGCTGCCAGAAAACACACAGCATTCGTGGTGAGTTTTGCGCCTGCTATCGTTTGCGATGGCTTTGTGTCTGCTGAGCTGGTCGATTTTGCTTTCTAAACCAACACTAGGGGCCACCCGTAATAATCGGTACAGTTTTAACTTGAAACATAATTTTTAAACGATACTGAAGTGCTGTTCATTTGCCTAAAAAACTTAAAATTAAATAAATAAAAATAAAAATCACGAAAAGTGAAAAAGTAACCAGAGCGAACAGATTTGTCCGGAAAGATGTGGAATCGCTATTATTATTTGGAAAAGCGGTACCACAAAAGAAGAAGAGGCCCTTTAAAGTAATTATACTAAGAATTGAGGTCATCATTTTATTTCTGAAACAGCCACACACTATTGACATAATCTTAAATGTAAATTGTTTCGTCTTGTAACGGCCGTCTTCAGGAGTTGACCTTTACCGAAACAAACATTGGGTTATCGTGCTGTATATGTATAGTTTACCCAATTACGTCCATGTCCAATATACACTCCAGGCCATTAAAATTGCTACACCACGAAGATGACGTGCTACAGACGCGAAATTTAACCGACGGGAAGAAGATGCTGTGATGTGCAAATGATTAGCTTTTAAGAGCATTTACACAAGGATCGAGATGAAATGCCAAAATCACACATTAATAATTTATTTAATGACGGCCGGTATCGGTGAACTGTGTCAACATCATCTGGTCACATATGTATTTTACAATCTGGTCATATTGTTAGAAAAATTTGGTATAAAATAATAAGTGCAACATTGCACTTAGTCACTATATAAAGTGATGTTGGCATTTCATCTTGAAAACTAGAAAAAGAGAATTACTGCAGGATTTGAAATGAAAATCACTACAAATTGTACGTTACAAAAGGTCGCATCTGGAATTTTCTTATGTAATCGCGAAGCGACTCTTAACGTTGGCCAAGCATCAAATTCAAAATGTTCAAATGTTTGTTAAGCTTATGGGACTTAACTACGGGGTCATCCGTCCCTAAACTTACAAACTACTTATGAACTAGCTAACACTAAAGACGGCACAAATATCCATGCCCGAGGGGGGATTCGAACCCCCGACCGTAAGTTGCCGTGCAGACCGTGACTGGAGCGCCTCAGTCCCCTCGGCCACCGCGGCCGGCGGCCAAGCATCATTTTACGAATACAAAATTTTTGGGAATACAAAATTAGTGAAAATGGGGAAAGGCATTTTGAATGAAATAATTATTTCAAACGAACTGATGTATTTATTGCAATTAATAAGTTACAAGCTCACACTTACATAGTGAATGTGGAGAGACCAAAGAGAAGACATCCGATCTGTTGAACAGTAAGAAGACGAAAGACAACCAGAGATTCCGGTTCCACTCCAGCCCGATCGGAAAAAAAAATTAAAAGTCTATTTTTAAACAAAATAATCAGAGATATAATTTTAATAATGAAAAATAGTACGTGTAATGCTACAATATCAATAAAATTGATCTGAGATTAAACTGCGGCATTCTCGTAACTCGCAACTTTGTCCACAGAGAGCACCACGAGCAAATTCTGTGTGTGGTAAGAGTAGTATCAAACCTTGTTACACTAAAAACTCTTTTTTCGCTATTGGTCAGTTGGAACATTGTCACTACAAAGGATGGAAAGATATATTAATTTTTTTTCCTTGTATCTAGTTGTCGGCTGATCTGTGTCCGACGTTCTGCGCTAGTAGCTCTCTTAGGTCGTTTGCAGATGAGGCCGTCATTTACCGTCTAGTAAAATCGTCTAAGATCAAAACCAACTGCAGTACGACGTAAATAAGATATCACTGTGGTCTAAAAATTGGCAATTGACTGTAAATAATGAGAAATGTGAAGTTTAAATGTTTGTGAAGCTTATGGGACTTAACTACGAGGTCATCAGTCCCTAAACTTACAAACTACTTATGAACTAGCTAACACTAAGGACGGCACAAATATCCATGCCGGAGGGGGATTCGAACCCCCGGCCATAGTGGCTGTGCAGACCGTGACTGGAGCGCCTCAGTCCCCTCGGCCACCGCGGCCGGCATCGAAAGAGTCCAAAGAAGGGCAGCTGGTTTTGAATTGTCGCGATGCAGGGGATACAGCGTTACGGAAATGATACGGGATCTGGGATGGGAATCATTACAACAACTGCGCTTATCGGTGCGGCGTGGGCTACTTGCGAAACTTCAATCGCCAACATTCTCCTCCGAATGCGAAAATATATTGTTGACTCCCACTTACATAGGCAGAAATGATCATCAGAATAAAATACGAGAAATGAGAGGTCAAACGGAGAGATTGAGGTGTTCTTTCTTCCCGCGCGCTATTCGAGAATGGAATGGCAGATAAATAGTTTAGTGGTGGTTCGATGGACCCTCTGCCAGGCACTTAAATGTGATTTGCAGAGTATCCCATGTAGATGTTTGCGGTGTGTGGCAGTGGGAACTTGTGCCGCGCACCGACTCCTCCCCGCCCAGGTACGGAGCAGGCGGTCTGGGGGCGGCAACAGCCTGTTGCTTCCAGCCGGCCCGCCGCCGCACGCAGAACCGGGGGCGGCGGGGGCGGCGGCGTCGCCCACACGGCGTGCGGAAAGCCCGCGCTATAAAATGGAGCCGAATAGTCTATAAAAGTCCAATACCGCCGCCGTGTCTTTATAGCGCCGCCCAGACCAGCAGCGCGCCGCTAGTTCCGCTCGCCGCCGCGCACAGTGCCGTGGCGCTGCCGGCGCCACTCCCCAACCCCCTGCGCCGAGTTGCGCCCGCAGGCCGCGTGGCGGCGCGCCGATCGCTTGCCACTTTGCTGCGGATTGCCAATTACCTCACGTCCGCCAAGGGCCAATGCACACTTGTTTCTTTCTTTCTTATTTTTTTTTTCATTTTTTTTCATCCCTCTCAGTCCCCTTCTCTTCTGAGCCACCACACGGAAGTTAGGGTACATTACCAGCACTATTTTCTGTCACGCGGTTCTGCCTTCTGGCCTTTACGACTAGGAATGAATAACAACAACAACCTTTGCTCTCGAATCGGAACTTCATTTTACGGACTTTGTCGCTGAGTCCGTGATGCACACTGTTTTTACACGATTTTTTAAACGATTTATGGGAAAATCTAAGTAGCTCTCTTAGGTTGTTTGCATATGACACCGTCATTTATCGTCTAGTAAAATCATTTGAAGATCAAAACCAACTGTAGAACGATCTGAATAACATATCACTGTGGTGTAAAAATTGGCAATTGACTCTAAATAATGAGAAGTGCGAAGTCGTCCACATGAGTGCGAAAAGAAATCCTTAAACTTTGTTTACAAGTAAATCAATCAAAAAAGTGAACGTCGTAAACTCCACAAAATACCTAGGAATTACTATTACTTCAGATTTAAACTGGAAAAAACACGTAGATAATGTCGTGGGAAAGGCGAGCCAGAGACTGCGTTTTATTGGCAGAACCCTTAAAAGCTGCAACAGAACTACTAAACAAACTGCGTACACTACGCTTGTCCGTCCTCATTTGGAGTTTTGCTGCCCAGTGTGGGATCCTTATCATGTGGGTTTGACGGAGGACATCGAAATGGTCCAGAAAAGGGCAGCTCGTTTCGTATTGTCACGATACAGGGGAGACAGCATTACGGAAATGATACAGGATCTGAGATGGGAATCTTTACAACAACGGCGCTTATCGCTGCGGCGTAGGCTACCTACGAAACTCCAATCGCCAACATTCTCGTCCGAATGCGAAAATATATTGTTGACTCCACTTACATAGGTAGAAATGATCATCAGGATAAAATACGAGAAATCAGAGCTCGAACGGAGAGATTCAGGTGTTTTTCCTTCCCGTGCGCTATTCGACAATGGAATGGGAGATAAATAGTATAATGGTGGTTCGATGAGCACTCTGCCAGATACTTAAATGTGATTTGGAGAGTATCCCATTTAGGTGTAGATGTACTCATTACAAGATATCCTCAGACTTCAAGACGAATATCCTAAGAAAGCAAGTGCAGACAAATGTGAAAATTACAGAAATATCGGTTTAATAAGTCATGGTTGCAGAATACTAACACGAATTATTTACAGAAAAATGGAAAAACATGTGGAATATCAATTTGCGATTAGGAGAAATGTAGGAAAACGTTAGGCAATACTCACATTAACAATTATCTTAGAAGATAGGTTAAGGAAAGAGAAACTTACGTTTGAAAAAGCTTTTTACAATGTTGACTTGAATATAGTCATTTAAATTTTGAAGGTAGCAGGGGTAAAATATAGGGAGCGAAGACTTATAGTCAAATTGTACAAAAACCAGACAGCAATTATTAGAGTCGAAGGGCATGAAAGGATCGCAATGGTTGGGACATTAGTAAGAAGGGTTGTAGCCTTTCCCCAATGTTACTCAATGTGCACATCCAGCAAGTTGTAAAGGAATGTAGGGAGAAATTTGGAAAGGGAATAAAATTCCAGACAGAGGGAATAAAAACCTTACGGTTTGCTGACGACATAGTAATTCTGTCAGAGACAGCAAAGGACCTGGAAGAGCAATTAAACGGAATGCATAGTGTCTTGAAAGGAAGGTATAAGATGAACATTAACAAGAGTAAAACAAAGGTAATGGAATGTAGGCGGTGCTGAATGAATTAGATTAGGTAATAAAAGTAGTTGATGATTTTTGTTATCTGGGTATAATTTCCTCACTGTGGCGAATTACGTAACAAGTTTTTTTTTTCCTGGATTAAAAGAGCAAACCAGGGGTGGTATATGCAGCTGCGAAAACTTCACACTGGTACATTTTTTTTCCTCGTGCCATTTGTCACTCCTGGATCACTTGCAAGCTATGCCTCCACCCCTACCCACCCTAGTGGTCAGAGCTCCCTCCCCCCTCAAAACCACTTGGCAACCCTTGTTGTATCTCTCTCTCTCTCTCTCTCTCTTTCTCGCGGACATTTTTGGCTCCGTCGTTGAGTGTTCCACGCCCTGCTACATTTCAACTCTCTCTCTCTCTCTCATTCTCTCTTCTCCTTAAAAAAAAGGAAGGGGTGGAAAAAAAAGGAATTGTTGCTCTCTCGCGGTAGCGGACACTCGAGGGCGGAGGTGCTCGTCATGACGGATTGCCCCTCAGAGCCATCTGTGCGCCGCCACGCCAACTACTCGTGCTCCCCTGCCCGCGACCGCATAATATACTGGCCACCAGTCCGCAAGTTTGCGCATCTCTTTTGAACCCGTTGCCGAAGAGAATCCGTCGCGCTAAAATATATAGGAAACTAGCTGTAATCCCGGCGTTGCCCGGGTGTTTATTTATCCTACACTCTCGTAGTCCACATCCCCTTTCCCCCTTCTCTTTACATCCACCTCTTTCTCTCCCATCTATCTGTTCGTTTCCACCTTTCCTTCTCTCGGCGAAGTTTTCTGTAAGGTACCCTCTGTCATGTACCATACAAACATTTATGTACCCCGTGATCTTCCTCTTGGTTTAAAGGTCATGTGTGCAAAAATCCATAAATATTGGAGCAAAACTATGCATTTTGTAAACGCCGGCCGCGGTGGCCGAGGGGACTGAGGCGCTCCAGTCACGGTCTGCACGGCCACTACGGTCGGGGGTTCGAATCCCCCCTCGGGCATGGATATATGTGCCGTCCTAGTTCGTAAGTAGTTCATAAGTAGTTTGTAAGTTTAAGGTCTGATGACCCCGTAGTTAATTCCCATAGACTATACAAACATTTGAACTTTTTGTAAAATTCCGTAACTACCCTCCACCATGCACCGAACGAAATTTTATACAGTGACATTCCTCTTTGTTTTTAAGATTGAGCGTGCAAAATTTCATCAATATGGAAACAAATCTATAAATTTCTATGCAATAGAAACGCACTTTGTTGTTCTCAAATATTACATAATTATTTCATACAATCCTTGTTCTGAGAATTACAAAAAAAAAAAAAAAAAAAAAAAAAAAAAAAAAAAAAAGTTAGGGCGCGAGTAAGGTATTTAGGGATCCATTTTGGTGTTGCAAAGTACCCTACCCCATGCATCGTATGAAACTTAAGGTAGACGGGGAACTTCCTCTTGTTCTGAAGGTAAAGCGTGCGAAATTTCGTGAAGATCAGAATGAAACTGTAGATTTCGTGAGTCTGTAGGAGACGTATGCTCCACCATGCTCCTCTCAAAAAATACTTCCGTAGTGACGTCTTCTACCTATAAACTACGTTCTTGCCCAATTTCAGCTTCATAGGTGAAGTAGTTTTCGAGATTTCGTGTTTAGTCAGTCAATGAGTGTCCTTTCACTTTTATATACATAGAGATTAAGGAAACAGATATCTTAATTTTGGATGCAAGAGAATTAAGGGAGACATGCAGATAGGAATAAATAGTAACACGCAAATCTGTAATTCTAACTTTATTTGATATAAGTTCATGGCTGATGCGACAGTTTTACAGCATCTACTACGAAACTATTGTGAGCGGTAGACTTCTTTTCGTTTAATCATTTTTTATGTCTCTTTCCTATACCACAGCCTATTTGTTCTGTAATGCTCGCAGCCAAAATACTGTATTCCCACATCAGTGAGAACAGACCATGAGGTATCTAAACACAATTAATTGTCGTCAGGAACCCAGCCTCGGCTTGTATACAATTATATATTTTTGACGACGATACAGCGTTCAAACAATGAAATAAATCGCAATTTGCGATCAGGCTATGGTAATAGGAAAGAGACAGCGTGGCGAATGGGGATTTGTGTGTGGCGGGAGACGTGCAGGGAAGAGTCCTCTGCAGTCGGGCTGGTCACTGTTTCCTCGGTGGCGGAGTGGTCAACGCGTCTGCCTAGTAAGCAAGGAGATCCCGAGTTCGAATCCCGGCTGAGCACAAATTTTCATTCGCCTCACTTTTGTATTCCATCTAAACCTGGTACAGTGAAAGCCGTAAGTGATCGTAAATTGCGATTTATTTCATTCATTGAACGCTGTAACGTCGTCAAAAATATACGATCGATTTTGGAGTGTTTACATGACCAACCAAAAGCGGAAATGTGAAATCGGTTTACGAAATCCGGTGTAGGGAGCCCGTGTAAACGGGGTGAGTTTGCGGCGAGAAGACGGCAGTTTTGCGACAGGGGGTGACGGCCCCACCCTAGCGAACCTGGCGTTGACCTTCGGCGCCGGGTGACTTCTTTATCTGGCGACCGGGGGTGAGTGCACCCTGAATGGACGCCCACACCCCCCGCCGGAAACACTGGCCGTTTTTACCTGACTGCGCCAGTCTTTTGTCCTCACCCCGAGTCGCGTTTTTCCGTCTCCGCCGCTGAACAGGTGTGTGAGTTGGGCCCCCGCCGCTGTTCTGTCGCCAGCGAGCCACCCGCTTCCCAAGTGCTCGACTCCTCGAATCGTCTGTCGATGCAGCGAGCCGCTCGGGAATGGCCGAGCGCTCTAAGGCGTCTTGCTGGGGAGTGCGTGCTTTCTCCCCGTCGGAGGTTCGAGTCCTCCCTCGGGCGTAGGCGCGTGTGTGTCGTCCTTAGCGTAAGTTAGTTTACGGCTATTAAACTGAATTAAAATTAATGCCGTCGCCGGGATTCGAACCCGGGACCTCTTGCTTACTACACAGACGCCTGTAATTCAGTTTAATATCTTTAATAGACAAAATATGTCTGTAGACAATGTTTATTTGAGGTATCTTGAATGACAGCAACCAGTCGCCTTTTATGTAAAATGTTTCTATTACATTTCTCCCATTACCGGTTTCGATATGCCTAGCACATCATCTTCAGATGGTGAACGGTATTTTATATTGCCGTTCACCATCTGATGATGATGTGCTAGGCATATCGAAACCGGCAGTGGGAGAAATGTAATAGAAACATTTTACACAAAAGGCGACTGGTTGCTCTCATTCAAGATACCTTATTTCACAACACTCGCAGTGTTCCTCATCCATAATGGATAAAAGTTTTAATGTTTATTTGATATTAGTTCACGTAGTTTTCAAATCTAGCACTGATATGACCACCGCAGTTTAGTTCCATAGCCTTACAAACATTCCAACGTTTTTATTCTAGCGAGGAAAATACTTAGCCACATTATTTTACCTGTAAGGTTGTAAACTGTGCAGCGATGGATTGAAATCAGTTATATAACATTTGGAAAACATTAAAGTTTCTGTCGAACGTAGAAGTAGTTTTCCAAAATTTGCACATCTTCAGTGCCAGATGGTTGTTTAACTTGCTGACACTTCATGTTAATTCTAGCATGCTTAGGTATGACATTGTGAGTTAGACGTACGGTGCTAAATCTTTTATGCAGAATACAAGACGTGCGAACTATACCGAAGTACGTCACACCAGGCATTGGGGAATATATGCAGTGCACTTAAACTAAGGAAAAAGTTTTGACTGAATTTTACTTTTGCTACCGATTCTGAAAGTCCAGCTGCCTCGTCTTCAGGTCAAATAAATGAAGTCCACCCTGTTGTATTTATTATTGATACCGTATTTCAGGAGAATTTGTGGTATTTCAGAGGAATTTGTCATATCCAGTCCAAAACAATTGCACCATCCTGTTGTATTTAGTATTGAGGCCGTATTTCAGGGGAATTAATGTTATTTCAGGGGAATTTGTGGTATTTCATGGGAGTTGGTCATTTTCAGACCAAATCAAAGACATACACCCTATTGTATTTGTTCAAAAAATGTTCAAATGTTTGTAAATCTAAGGGACTTATGTAGATGGTCATCAGTCCCTACCCTTAGGAATTACTTACACTAACTTAGAGTAACTTACGCTAGGGACAACACAAACACCCACGCCCGAGGGAGGACTCGAACCCCCGACGGCGAAAGGCCGCGCGCACCGCAACTCGGCGCCTTAGTGCGCGTGGCTATTCTGCCGCGGCTCTATTTATTATTAATGCCGTACTTGAGAGGAATTCTCAGTTGCTGGTGTGTGTACGTGTCGTGTCTCGGGGTGAACGCTCGGTCCCCCTGCCCGCTCGCTGAATGGCGTGGCGTTTCTTTTCAGCCCCTCACCCTCCCGCAGGCTTTTTGTGTCGCCGCCGCGGCTCACCTGGACACCGCAAATGCCAGTCGGTAGTCGACGTCCGCAGCGGTGGGACTCCACGTCGTCTCGTCGTCTCGTCAACGGCGCTGTCTCGTCGGCCGACGAAAACGCCGCACCTACTCCGCCAGCGGTGTTCCACAGGCGCCTGCTTCTGTATCGGTGTTTTCAGTGCTCCATTGTGTAGAGAGTGGTGTGCAGAAATTTTTTTATTATTATTTTTTGTTGTTGTATATCACGTGATGTGGAAGAGAGCACGTCCACGATCTCTATACCTCAGTGCAAAGGTGTAAGACGCAAAATAAATTATCACGACACGGTGTGTCGCCGGGCTAAATCGACGAGAAAAGTGGGTGAAATTTGTGCCCAGTCGAGATTCGAACCCAGTGGCGGCGGTAACCGCTACGCCACCCTGGCACAGTATTACTGCGTTGGCCACACAAACCGCAGTCGGTCTGTGGCCTCACCAATCAGCCAACTCCAGCGTCCTCGATCCGTATAATCTTCTTCAGACAGTCCCAGGCTACTCATATCCTCTCTGATCTGGTCAATCCATCGCAGTCGTGGTCTTCTCCTAGGTTTTTTCCCTGCCTCCGTTATATTCTTTCATTACCTGCATGATGTTTGGCCATTTCCACGCAGCAGGTCGCAGTGGCCGAGCGGTCTGCGGCGCGCCAGTCATAGTCTGCAAGGCCGCTACGGTTGGGGTTCGAATCCCCCCTCGGGCATGGATGTTTGTGTCGTCTTTAGTATAAGTTAGTTCATAAGTAGTTTGTAAGTTTAGGGACTGATGACCCCGTAGTTAAGTCCCATAAGCTCTACAAACATTTGAACATTTATTGGTAGAGGTATGCAACCGTCGTGATAAAATTAATTCGAGTAATTCTAAAATTGCTCAGAGGTTGCTTGAATAATCACTTCGATGTTGTTAGTAGATTATTTATTGTCAAAACACAAGATGTTTCGCGATTAGCCCATCATCTGAAGACCGATATAATATACTTGCTTCAACCCGAGGCTCCGCTAGCGTGTTGGTTGATTATGATAGATAAGCTATCTTTCAGTAGTGTGCTATTTATTTATTCTTATATTTTCTGATTCGTAAGCTTATCCTTACAGAGAAAGAGCTGAAGACATTGTAGCACGCATAGACCAAAAATATGGTCTGTGGCATCACGTTTCGCTGTATGTAACCTCCTTGCTATAGAGTCGCAAACGTCATCACTGGCCTTCGATTTTTTTTTTTTTTTAATAATTTAACCACTTTCAACCAACATATCTTCCACCCACTTACAGCTATCGGCATGGAACTGCTATGGTGTACAACGGGAGACTTCAGACCATTCGTTTGCGTTCTGTAGTTTTCGCTGCAAAGCGAAATATTAACACACACAACGATGGCTTTCCATCCCAATATACTCCACACTTTTATCATTATCAACCCTCAAGCAACAATATAATCAATAAAACCATATTCAAAGAGTAATTATAATTTTCAAAGAGTAATTATTGTTCCGCATTTCGCGTTATATTTTTCAAATTACTAAATATCTAACAGATCACTATAAAATCACGCCTAAAACCTTCTTCGCGTATAATTAATAACTGTACAAATACTTAAGTCTCTGAGTCTTGTCGTTCTGACGTGATAAGCGTACACCGAACAGACATTCAGACATTCACATTAATATATATATATATATAATACATTAATAGCTATCCGATCACCATAAAACCGTGCGTAAAGCCTTCCCCGGGTAGACATTAGTAACTGCGCAAATTTTTAGCTCTTTATGTCTTGTGGTTCCGACGTGATAAACGTACACCGAACAGACATTCACATTTATACATATTGTGCTTTGATGCATTAAAATTTTTCATTTAAAATGCTGTTGTTATGTATTGCCAAACAAGAATAAATAAACAATTGACGTCCGTGCAGTTGCCCGTGCAGTTGCAAATTACTGTGTCCGTTGTCGTAGTGGTTAGGAAAACTGTCTAATAATCAGAAGACCCATGTTCGAAAACCCGACTGTGCACAAATTTCCAACTTTCCCCCATTGATTCAATTCAACTTCATTAATAGCTGTGCCTGTCAGTCTCATTACAATTTTTCTGTGTGTTCTGCCGCGTCATCTTACAGAGTTATTAAAACATTATTTACTGCCCTTTTTCAGCGGTCGTCTTCGGTAGTCTAATTCAAATGGTTAGACGATGTTCGGCTAAATATCATTTTCAGTGGTGTCAAAATAACGACGACGTCAAATTTTTTAGGTAGTTAAAATTTATAGTTTACTTTGACATCTCCGCGGCATACATGCTATTCGCTGGAATTATCTCTTTAACTGTGTTCCAGACCTGTACAATTGCTTCAGGCATTTCTATGGTACGATTAACAGCTCTCATTTAGCTAATTTCTGTGAGTGAGAGAAAGTATAGACTTCTTTAGAAATATATGTGCCATCATAAATTGCTCACATTGCCATTAATAAGACTGAAATAATGACATGGCGTTAATTCCTAAAAGTTCCCACTTATTTGTCAACATTTTTATGAATCTGTTTCGGGACAAATTATACTTCATTTCAACCAACGTTCCAAACAGTTCTGATTACAGATCAGATGTTATTTCCGGCAATTAACAGTTCGTTTCGTATCTAATATTGCTCCTCTTAAAAATACAGAATTTATCTCAGACTGTGTTATTTCTTACGACTTTGGTGCCGACCACGTTATCAAACAGATTTCACGGAAACGGAGTGCTCCAATTAAGAAAACATTCACATCGAACTTAATTTTTATCTCTGCTTCCGTTCGGCTACGTTAATGTCTCTTTTTTTTTATCTCTTTCTAATTCGTCTTGTTATTCATATCAGGCGTCCGTATTTTGCCAGATATCTGCGTTCAGATCTTGTTTACATAACCAGAACAAAAAAGGGGAGCACAACGGAAGCATCTGTTCAGTGTCGATTACTTCCTGCTTCGTATTTTTTCAGTACTGAACAATGTAGGCTCAAATATACATCATTTTCGTGTGATTGACACTGGGAGAGATACCGTCTGTAAACTTGTGTAAACTTTCAATCCCACTTTTCTCTAAGTACTTACAAATTTTGTGTAGTACTTAGCTTGAGTACACAGCATATTTCCTCATCATGTAGTTGAGATTTTTTACACAATTTCACCATAAAATGTCTATAGACACATTCCTGTAGATCTGGTCGAATTAATTATCTTCTGTTCGATGTAGGGAAAACTCTTTACATTCTCAGTCAGAATACAGAAAAATACCTGATAACAGAAATGTGTGTATAGTAGTATATTTTGATAATGATATTATTGAATCAATGCAATGAGTATACTGATTTGTTTTTAATATCAATATATTTATTTTACAAGACCGGTATCGAATATCACCAGCAGTCTTACATTTTATTTTTATGCTATCATCGAAATGGTTTTACTTGTTCCATTAGGTTACATTCCTTTAGCACTTTTTGTTATTATTTCATGTGAGGAGAACAGTGTTTCGCTAATCAGCGATGTATATATTAAAAAAACACATATCTTTGAATAATAAAACATGATTTTCTTGGCATAAAATAATAGAAAAAAAAGTGCTAAACGACTGAAATCTAATATAACAGCTGCAAAAATTTCGATGACAGCAAAAAAGTCAAATATAAGACCGCTTGCGATGAACATGTGGTCGAATCTGGTCTGGTCAAGTCAACATATAAGAAGGAAGGAGTCTATTCATCGCATTCGTGTAATACTGTAATTTATTAATTATATAAAGACTGTAAGGCACCTTGAATACAAAACAATTGTAGCATCTTCTTTGGATATTAACGGAGACTATAACGAAAACTAGTCAACAAAGAAAAATAGTTTGTGCTGTTAACCAGTTCACTGAAGTATCAACATTTATTTTGCTTTGCTTCAGATTTCCTATCGTAAGTGGCTAAAATTTTTATTGTCAAATTTGAAACTTCGCCCAAAAACACCTAACATCATCAACTTCAATGTTTCTATTCAATACAATTTTTATCTATTCTTCCACGTAAGTAGGGAAATTCAAGCCTCTTAAAACAAGATCATTCATTAAATGATTACTTCTACATCATAACGTATGGCTTCTGTTCGTTATGTCCACATTTTGCGATAATCACGCGGCCGAGCGCATTGAGGCGCTATGCTACGATGCGCGAGGCCGTTTCCTATTGGGGGTTCGAGTCCCACCTCGGGCACGGATGTTTGTGCTGTCTTTAGTGTTAGCTAGTTCATAAGTAGATTGTAAGTTAAGGGACTGATAACATCGCAGTTAAGTCCCATGAGCTTCACAAACATTTGAACGTTTCCATAATCACGCTAGAACATCGATTGTGAGCAATATAAATCAATAATTTACATTTAAAACCAGTTTTCAAAGCTTAACAGATCGACTTTTATAAGAAAATAGGAAATTATGTAATTCAATCGCTGATGTAAAACGTATATACACTGTTGACGATACGAGATGGAAAAAAAATCAGAATATAATCTCGCAAAAAAATTTAAAATGCGCACGTTAGGAAAAATCGTAAAAATATATGAGGACGCCAGATTAAATGTTGAAAATGCTGTCGTCTGGTAGCCCACGCACCTATGATAGGTTTATGTAAACAGTGACGTTCCACTTGTTTTGAAAGTCAAGTGTGCAAAATTTCTTCAAGATCGGAAGAAGACTGTAGATATTTACGCATTAAAAACGATCTAAATAAGGTTCTACTTAGTGTATAGGAAGATTCAGGTGATGTGATTTGCACCACCGTTTGCTCTCGTACTTTCAAGGCCACACCTAGGCTTCCGCCCTCAGGTTAGGCTACCGCCGGGTCCAGCAGGCGTTGCTGCGTTTGCTATGGCCCGGCCTACCCCCGGAGGAGGGGTGGCGGCCCGGTAGGGGTGGCGACCATCTGCTGCCGCCGCCATCTTGCGAGATGGTGGACCAGCGCGAGAAATCGTCAGCGCTTCTTCGCTACAAAGTGCAGTTCTTACTTTACCGCAGTGGAAACGCTACGAGCAAGTGCACAGCCGTCTAGTGAAGGTATTACTTGTGGTTGCCGGACGCTGTTGCGACGTCGAGAATTGTGTGCTGCGTTGTTTGGGTCAGGCCGTACTGACCTAGGTGCACAGCCTGTTCGACTTCAGTTGTAATCTGTGTGTTTGCGTTCTTCAGCACGGGCAGAATCACTACAAAGTTTCTTCAAAAAAGTGACGATACGCTGGTTATGTAATCGTTATTTCACTGTGCTTCTACGGTTGAAAACTGGTGTTGCTTGCTTGTACTCTCAATCACTTATTCTACTCTCTACTTCACTTCATCTGTTGTCGGTACCTCGGATTTTGTCATTAATTTGATTATGTTAACAACATCGAAGCTGTTTTAAAATCCGCTAATCACCTGCATTCAAGAGTGATAGTCACAAGTCTGTCATAAAACTGGTCCGGAGACGCAAGTATAATATGATCCTTCGTTTTCACCTGTGATTCTAATTTAGCACCATCTAATTTACATATACATTTATATATTTTAACATTAATTGAATTTTCCGTCGGTGCTAGACAGAACATGATAATATTATGAAAAATTTTGCAGAACCTCAGGAATTTTTCCATTTTCGTAATTAAATTATTGCTAATATATGAGAATATAAACATCTATTATTTACACGTAAGACAGTTTTGGAATACCAATGAGGTACTAAGTAATTTACTAATTCGTGGCTGTGTGTGTTTACATTTTGCTTGTGATTATTACCGAGTAAGAGAAAAAAGGAGGGCAGTTTATGTTCGAAAATAGCTACAAGTAGTACAAATAAATGCTTCACACAGGCTCTATAGCTTTTAGAGATGCGGGGAAAAATTATGAAAATTTTCTCTTATTTCATGTTGCAATTAGTACTTTTAACGTTGGAATAATCGTTTCTTGTGCATGTGAAAACATGATGCTCCCAATACTGGTATTGTAGCGTCTTTTTGTTCGAATTACTAACGGTGGTTCTAATATTTTATCTACCGCACGTTTTGTCAATAACAATAGGAGAAATAATGCCTTTTTTATGAAAAGTGCCCCATCTCGTGGTTAATTGGTATGAAATAAGCCGAGGTTACCTAACACGTATATTTTCGTATAAATTTACAGAAATATTTTAATTCATTTAGAAAGTTCGTCTCAATTAAATTCTTAAACAGAGGATGAGAATTTTTTGTATTGCTTCTTCGGGATTTTCTTTTGAAATTAAGACTCTTAAGTCCTATAAAAACTGTACGCGTAGATTATCACTTCTAGGTTATCAGTGTTTCAAGGATTTCATTTTTACTCCTATCAACTAATGATTGTAAGTGATCATGTGTCTCACTGTACCTACAAGCGCGACACAGAACGATATCAAAGAGAGATAAATGTCGTTTTCTACTAGGAATTTTACAAACGAACTTCTAATCTGAATAAATCGTTGTTAACTTCTGTAATTTTTATGCTAGACAAGTGGAATTCTTCCTACACAACATTTCAATCTCAAGCCTCCCACCACATATAAACATAACAAAAAGACTGTTTCTTCTTTTTACAGACTATAAAATTTAACTACATTGAGAGAGAAGTTGCTACATGAAGACCACAGCTATCGGTGAAAATGTGAATAATCGCTGATTTCAAACATTGACAAAATGCATGTTTGAAAGTACTGTGCTGTCTTCTTACTGGATGATATGTCTATATAACTTTTTTTTACAGGATGAAATAAGGACTACAAATCATTTCCTACTTCTACGCCTTTTTTAAATTTTTATTGCATTTTCTTTTAACACATTTCAATTTTCTTTACTGCTCCTCTCTTCACCTTTTTTTTCAGGCTATATCATGCATATTCTTTTACCATTTCCATCTTGGAATCCATATAATTTTACTACTTATAGCGTGGAAACCTTTCTTTTTGCTTCTACTGCATCTTGTTTTGTATTTATAAGTCTTTTATTGCTTCGTTTATTTCTTCCCAAAGGTATTTTATGTTTTGTTGCATATTTTTTATTTATTCTACAGAAATATCTATAAATTTTGTGTTTCAATGTATGTCATCATTACTTTTTAATTTATTGTATATTATTATTATTGAATTTGGACAGATCTAAGTCACTTAGAAACAAATCCTATTATACGCTCTTCTATTTGTAACCTTCTCAGAACTACTTCATGCATTTGGCTGATGTACTGTCCCAGTTCATTTAACATCACATTTCTCGGTAGATATGATTTTTTTTATATATAAAATTATACATTATTGATCGATAGCTTGGATTTTTTCCCTGTTTTTTAATTTAATTTAATTTTTTATGGTGTCTTCTTTGTTAATAAGTCTTCTCAAATTCTTCCTCTTCTCTCTTGGCTATCTTACAGTTTTCTTATTTTACCTCTAAATTGTAAATGTTCTTGCCTTGCGTAGCGTGGGTAATTCTGTGAACGTCACCATAAAACTTCAATTTCCTCTCCCTTATTGTCTCCTATTCCTACACAAATCTTCATTTCTCTTCTTCATCCACTCGTTGGCCTTACTTTGTTGCCTTCTAATATCTCTAAGTTCTTTTTTTCTCTCCTTGTCCATTTCTCCTCATCCATATCTTTTACGAGTGTAAGGCTTATTATTATTAGTTAGTATTGGATAATTAGTTTTTACGAACAGCTCATTTCTACTGGAATCATTACTGAACACACTGTTTCTTTCGTTGTTCTGCATGCATGTGTAAGCGGCGGAATGAACTTGATACCTACCATGTTTCAAACTCTCCGTTCATGCTATTCAATTTGCGGTCTCGTTGTTTGTAATGTGTTAACTCACCCGAATCTTTGCTTATTTCATTCCGATGTCGGGAGGTATCTGTCCGTGTAATTGACTCAGAATTAGCATCCCCGCCTGACGTAGTGATGACACAGGCTTGCCAATAACTTTCGGGGCGGAGTAGGTGGTACCCCTGTTTATAATACGACCCTGTTAACAACGGCGTCGGAACACCGGTTCAGAGGTCATCCTCGTTTAGTTAGGTGTGGTCAGTTTTCAGCGGTGCCTCGATCCGATGTTTAATGCAATTTATCTCTCCCCTCCCCCCTCCTGCCGACGTCTTAGGGCAGGGTTGAAGTCGGGTCCCGTATTTCAAGACGCTCACAAGCATACGCGGCCGACCGAGTCGTTAATTAAATTGATGCATTGCTGCCTAATCGCTTATCGACTCTGTAAATTAGCACAGAGGCTATTAAATCAAACTGATATAGTGGCCGACCGAATCCCGCTTGTGTGCCAAGCTCAAGGAAACCGCTGCTGGTCAAGGATCTTCATAACTCATGTGCCGTTTCCTCCTCCATTTTTCCCCCCACATATGATTTATACGTAGCCACGCCCTGTGAATAACTTTCCGGTTATTGGTAAAAGTAGAATCGCCACTAGAAATCAAATATTTATTACGTCCCGGATACTGCGCGAATTGCGTGCTGGCGCAAGTACTCGAAAGGATCCGAGTTCGAACTCCTTGCGCTCCGAAATTTCGTTCTCCGCTACGCTTCTTGATTATTTTTTTTTTTGTTCTGAGATGAGTGCTTACTGTCTTGCGGGTTAACTCACATTTGCATGTCAGAATCTCTTTTTTATTTCTGTACCGCGTATCAGTGAAAGATCTCTTAAAATATTAAAATGTGATTGAGATTTTCTGTGTGACTGTAAAACTCACTCTACAATAATAAACTGTCTGCAAAGCAGAGTATCATTTTGGCCCACTATAGGTTACGGTAGTAACACTAAAAGTGGGCCTTTGCGATCGCCTTTTGACAGTTCGAAATTTAAATGAAAATAAGGGCTTAAGCGTTCATCTGACCCAAAATTGCCGGCCGCGGTGGCCGAGGTGACTGAGGCGCTCCAGTCACGGTCAGCACGGCCACTACGGTCGGGGGTTCGAATCCCCCCTCGGGCATGGATATTTGTGACGTCCTAGTTCGTAAGTAGTTCATAAGTAGTTTGTAAGTTTAGGGACTGATGACCCCGTAGTTAAGTCCCATAAGCTTAACAAATATTTGAACATTGATTTTTGACCCAAAATTGAATAACCGAATTTGTAGAGGAAAAAATTCTCTAAACTTTGCTCTTTTTTTTCATATCTTGTATAGTTTCAGAGATATTTGCAAAAATGGACTTTATGAACTGTTATTTTGTAACTACTCATCGCTGTTGGCAGTTATTCGCGTGTTCCATTATGATGTATCACGGGTTACGAGTAATAAGTCTAACATTAGACGCAAAACATTGGACATACACTGTACGTACCTTACCGGTTATGCGTAAGGAATATCCTCCGTAGAAACTTTTTACTACCGATTTCGTATACTGTCGCCTGTGCAAAGTGGCGAAATTTCACTCGTCTTCCAATTCTTGTTCACGTCTGGCGGTGAACCAGTGAATGCGTCGCCATTACGTGTCACAAACAACGGCTAGCGGTGACACTTTGCCTTATCAGTCGCTCTCATAGGTCACAGGTCGCACACAGTCACGACATTTATTTCTATTTCACGTTGCTGACGACTGTGACGGAAAACCCGGCTTCGTTGTCGTTACTTGCAGCCGTCCAGCTGAGAAGCGAAATTCTTCAACGAAGAGCAACTACCGAAAAACCGCGCGAAGTGCCGCAGTTGTGATACAGTGGACTCGCATTCGGGAGGACGGTGGTTCAAGTCCACCTACGAAAATTTCGATTTAAGTTTTCACTCGAGACAAATGATGGGATGGTTCCTTTCGAAGAGCACGGCTGATTTCTTTCCCCAGTCTTAGTAAAAATATCCGAGCGTGAGCACTGTCTCTAATGATCAAGATATCGACGGAATGTTCTGGACGTAAGAGGTAAACCATCGTTTTCATCGCATGTAGCTTGTTTAAGGCATATGTTCTTAGTGGTAAAGTGCTGTTCGCGTATGTCTCACAGAACAAAAAAAAATTCAGCAATATGCATCAGAATTTGGCGGTCATTAGTGGTAAAATCATCATACGACGACTGGGCTGAATGTTGTAGAACATGGTCTTTATCATACTGTTTGTTACGATAGTAACAGCATGAATTTCAGTTACTTTGTAGGTATCAAAGTCCAAGCCGCAGCAAGTTCTTTGTGTTCTCCAGTAAAGTTAGCGAAATGCCACGACAGTTTCCCTCTGACGTCCAGAGTTATACCCTAAGTTTCCTTCGTTTCTTCCAACCGTAATACATATGATTATTTTTTGTGCCAGACTAATCGCTTTTGTACGCGCGTGCTTCACTTTACTCCATCAGCGTGCTTGATCCACATTTTCTTTTCAGTTATGTTTATAGTGTTTTTGTTATCTTTTAGTCGCACTCAGTGAAACCTTTTTTCCAGTAGTAAGCAGTGAAATAGCTTGACGGTTCAGATGCAGATGTTCTGCGCACAAAATTTTAACGTTTCAAAAATTCTGAGGTGTGGGGGATTATTTCGAAATACATTTCATTCCATTCCATGATGGTTGGGGTGAGGACTGCTGCAGCAACAGTGTCGAATATTTAAACAATTCTCAGTCTCTGCTGCAGTATTCTTTATTACTCCAATAACGCGTTTCGCGCTGTTAGCGCATCGTCAGACTGGAAACAGATAAATGTTTTGTTACAGTCCGTGTACCTGGCGGGCAGCGAATCTAATGTGGCTAAGGTGAGTAAATTTGGAAAAGTCAGACTTCCTTGGGCGGAGATGGAGCCAGGGGACTATCTAAAGCTGTGGTGGAGGTAGCTTAACAATTTGTGTTCTGTCATTGGACCCCTGCAAAGAGGTAAACGCACAAATAGCCGTTACGCATTTTGTGCGTTTACCTCTTTGCAGGGGCGCAATGACAGAACACAAATTGTTAAGCTACTTCCGCCACAGCTTTAAATAATTCTGTGGCTCCATCTCCGCCCAACTCTTCAAAATTTACTCATCTTAACCATATTAGATTCGCTGCCCGCCAGGTACACGGACTGTAACAAAACATTTGTCTGTTTCCAGTCTGACGATGTGCTAACAGCGCGAAACGCGTAATTGGAGTAATAAAGAATACTGCAGCAGAGTCTGAGAAATATTTAAATAACATTTCGAAATACATCAAAATATTTAAAAGATGCGATTGCACAGTTGAAAAGTACAGTAATAACGAAGGGAATTATGTTTAAACAATGTTATATAACTCCTACTTGGTGCACAATATCTACTCAGAAAGTTAACTGCGGTTTCTTCGGGAGGGTTACCACCACTGTACGGGACTTGTGGCCACGTGTAAAAAATTACGTGTTCCATATTTTGACCTAGACTAGGGTAAGGTGGTACAAATTCGATATAGGTACAATTCCGATCAACAGAAGTTTTCAGTCTCGTAGTGTTGGTAGCACTTGCCTTTGTGTGGCGTTTTAGTGTACCAGGTTTTGTACAGCTTCTCCAACGTTTCCAAGAATACACCACTTTGTGCTACGGAGATATAATTTTTTTTTCCCGTAAAGATGTACGTGGAGCTACTTCGTCGAAGGCGCTTTTATAAATTTTCTAGTTTCCGCGCGCTTGTAAATTCGTTATTGTGCAACGTTTGGTACCACATAGTATGCGTTGGTGCCCGAAGGAAAAAGTGATTTTCATGTGGAAAAAGTCAGTGATCATAATTGTACGAGGAAGTGATCATAATTGTACCTAGTGTGGTAAATTTTCGATCAATTTTTCTTAATTCCGGAACCTTTTTTTGTGGTCCTACCAACTATTACAATTGTCTAACATTTATGTTACATATTCATTAAACATTCAAGAACAAGTGCCATAGTTAAAATTATTTCTTTTCTCAATATATTTGCAGTTACAATAACATTTGCCCGAAATGATCGAAATTGTACCACCTTACCCTACAGCATTTTCGAAGTGAACTTGGGTAGTGGAACTTGTGAGTCAGCGAGGTAGGCCTTCACCGATGTGTTCGGTCCATCTCATCCCCACCGCTCCATCCTTCCCTACCGCCACGCACACAGATGTACGCATTATATATTCACACGCACACGGGGAGCTACGCACACCACTGTGCGTACGCGTACGTCTGTGTGTATGCGTGCGCCTTGCAAGTGGCGACCTCCGGAAATGTTATGTGCGGGCACGAACCCGTTTACGACAGCACATTGCCGACAAACACCCGGCGAGCTGAGATACGGCGCAAACTGCCGAGGCAGAGGGGTGGAGGGGGGGGGGGAAATAAAAAATTATAGCGCCCCGCTTATTTTATGCTTATCTCCGGCGGCATTGCTTATTTTGGGAAGGGCGTGTTTGCACTGCTCACCGGCGTCGTTGGCTATCGGGTTAAGGGGTGGGTGGAGGGGGCAGAGTTCGGCGAGGGGGTTGAAACGCCATGGGGGTGTAGAGTAGGTGTCATCACCGGGGGAGAAAGTAGAGAACGGGTCCGCTCAAGGCCGATTTTATTGGAGGTTCCAGTACTGAGCAGATGGACTGACGAAAAGTCTGTAATGTGTACTGGTGATGACAGGTGTTTGGTAGATGCCAAAATAATAATAATAATAATAATAAAGTAGTGGTTATTAATTTTTTTCCTTGAAGCGCCTAGCTACCATTCTGTATGTAGCAGCTACCGCAAGCTCTCCGTTTTTCGCCACTGAAAATATTTTATGTGTTTACTACCGTGATAGCGTCGGAATGCTCTGTGCTTTAAAGGGGGCTTCGGGTTACCTGTTGCTCTGGAAAGAACAGTTTCTCTCTGACTGGTACAGATCTATCTAAGTCTCTCTCTCTCTCTCTCTCCACCTTTCTCTCTCTCTCTCTCTCTCTCTCTCTCTCTCTCTCTCTCTCTCTCTCTCTCTCTCTCTCTGTTTCTGGACGCGGTGGAGTGGCCGAGCGTTCTAAGGCGCCTTTCTGCGGAGTGCGCGGTTGCTCGCCATCTGAGGTTCGAGTCCTGCCTCGGCCATGGGTGTTTGTGTTGTCCTTAGGATACGTTACCTGAAATTAACGTTAAAATTCTTCTGAGCTATTTGCCGCGTCATGATAATAAAAGCTTTCCAACTTTTCGGACCGGTCGCAGGATCCTTTCTCAGGTAATAAATACTCCATGAGGAAGTCTCCTGCAACGGATCCGAAACGTTGGAAAGATTTTATTATCATGACGCGGCAAATAGCTCAGAAGAATTTTAACGTTAACAATAATGACCGTGAAAGACTACTTTCGTACTTGAAGTTAGTTTAAGTACTTGGTATGCCTAGGGAGTGATGACCAACGTTGTTAAGTCCCTTAGATTTAGCTTAGATTTACAAACATAAAAAAAATTCTCTCTCTCTCTCTCTCTCTCCCTTTCTTTCTTTCTCTCTCTGTCTGTTTCCCACCTCCCTCCCAAACTTTTACGCATCTGTTATGACTCCCACAAATAGTAGGTATGGTACACGAAAACGTCAGCACGCTTTCGGTTTACGCAATTGAAACCACCGAACCCCATCCACAAAATTTCGGAAATTCTTCCCATTCCATTGTTGTGGTCTGATACAGGGCTACAGGCACATATAGTAAGACAATTCTCGTAATAACAATCTATTTCAAAAGTCCGTTCAGTATCAATTTGTTTTTAACGGTCAATGCTATCGCAGCTCCAGGGATTTCGCTATTACTGTCTCTTCATGACATCGTATGGCTGCATATTAATCAAAACACCCTATATCAGCATTTGAATCAAACCACCCTCTATCACGTAGAAAACAAAACATTATTACCAGAAATTACTACAATCCTTTAGTACCGATTTCGGAATTGTTTTATAGCTAAGGAAAAATTTATATTTTTTTAAAATACTGGCATGTAAATATCGCCTTGTTCGTACTATTTCTCTTCTTTCTTCTTCGTTAGATACCTGAATATGCCCTAACTGGGCGAAACGTGTCGTATTTCAATGAAACACATTTTTGCAACCAAGGTAGTCTCTAATTCAAGAATATAAAATTTTCTGTTTTTTTCTGATTTTTTAAAATTACTTTTAGGGTGTCTATTACACGTGATCTCCAGTGCATAGTTCCGAAGTAATTGCATTTCTTTCCATTTCATTGTTATAATTTTTTACTGTCATTCACATTATAAGAGGTTGAAAAAATCCGGTAACTAGTCATTCGCACATAGAGGATCCAATAAGGAATTCTTTACGCCGGCCGCAGTGGCCGAGCGGTCTGCGGCGAGCCAGCCACGGTCTGCACTGCCGCTGTGGTCGGGGGTTCGAATCCCCCCTCGATCATGGATGTTTGCACCTTCTTTAGAATAAGCTAGTATATAAGTAGTATGTAAGTTTAGGCACTGATGATCCCGTAGTTAAGTCCCATAAGCTCTACAAACATTTGAACTTTTTTTTCAAATAAGAAAAATCGTTACATGGATTTCAATGATAATATTTCTTCCAAGACATGTGATTGACCTTGTCACATCATGTTCTGGCGAGGAATATTCAGGAAAACCGAGCGGTTCTTGTCGTATAACATGTTGAAGAAAACAAAAATACATATATATAATCACAAGCCAGCGTTAGGACCGTTGTCAATGGCAGTGTAGGTTTACCCATCTTCAGGAGACGTGTAGATACCCGCGGTGGAGTAGCCGAGCGGTCTAAAGCGTCACGCTGCGGAGCGCGCGGTTGCTCGCCGTGGAGGTTCGAGTCCTCCCTAGGGCATGGGTGTGTGTGTGTGTTGTCCGTAGGTTAGTTTACCTAGGTTTAAGTAGTTTGTAAGCTACGGACTGATGACCACGCAGTTTGATCCGATAGATATACAAACATTTGAACATTTTGACGTGTAGGTTAGACCCGAATGTCGGTTGTGAGCTGGGAAGCCGGCGCATCTGTAACCAGGAAACCACCAAAGTGACTGAGTGATCAGTTTATTTAGTACAAAAGTTATTGCTACAAAATTAATTATTTTAGTCCATAAAAAGAATCCTCTCTTTTCAGCATATGCAGTGCAAATTCAAATGTTTGTTAAGCTTATGGGACTTAACTACGGGGTCATCAATCCCTAAACTTAAAAAACTACTTATGAACTACTTACGAACTAGGACGGCACAAATATCCATGCCCGAGGGGGGATTCGAAACCCCGATCGTAGTGGCCGTGCAGACCGTGACTGGAGCGCCTCAGTCCCCTCGGCCACCGCGGCCGGCCCATATGCAGTTTTGTAGTATGTAAATGGGTAAATGGATGCACTCAACAGCGTAAATCTTGCTTCTAAAATCATTAAAAACGCAACTGAAAAAGGAAAAAGCAATAATAATAATAATAATAATAATAATAATAAATTCCTTTCACCAGAAAAAAATCAGGTCTGAAAGGGTTAAAATGCATCTTATGGAATCATTTTGTTTTGTCGCCGCTTCGGGCATCCGACGGCCTTCCCCCGCCACTGTTTTTAATGAGAAGTTGTTTCGCCCGAGCGGTGGACAGTAACTGCGACTTGCGGAACACAACTTTTGGCCAGTGCGCGTCGGTGTAGCGGACGTTTCGACCGCGCGCGGCGCGGCACCATCAGGTGCGGACAACACGCGGCGCCTGCGATAGCGGCGGGTTTTGACCGATGCCACGTCACCGGCCTCGCCGCTCGCCATTGCTCATGATAGGACATCGGCCGCGGCTGTTAGTGTGGCAGCCCTGCGTGGCGCGCCGGGGGGCGGAAGCACGCACCTCGCTGACCAGAGGCAACGCTTAACGAGTTACATCGGCTCACCTCATCTCCCGTCCGTCTGCTGTTATGGTTTTTTTTCTGCGTACGATTAATCATTTGGCAGCAGTCAGCAAGACAACCTCTCCTCCTGCTCTCTAACACACGTAAGAACCAAGCTTACCAGGCAGTATAATTGGATCATGTCATGTATGACGTATCACCATGAGAACCTGCAACTATTTAATTAAAAAAATGCTGTAGCGGTCTCAGTAGCAAATAATTACATTTGATAACTGGCTACGATAACGTTTAATATTCGTCATTTGATCTGCAGTTGCGATAAAAAAAGGAACGTAACTTCAATTTTTCGAGATTGCGTTTATAAAAAAATTTTGAAATGTTTGTAGTCCTGTTGCACCAAACTGCTATGGTCATTAGTCCCTAGACTTGCAAACTACTTAAACTACTTAAACTAATAACTAATTTATCTTACAGACTACACTGCCATGCCAGAGGGAGGACACGAACCTCCGGCGGGAACGACCGTCAAGTCCGTAGCATGACGTCTTAGACCAGAAGCCAAACCGAGCGAGGTGTCACAGTGGTAACACACTGGATTCGCATTCGGGAGGACTGTGATTGAAATACACATTTATTTATTTATTTACCCTTGTTGCGGACCAGATGCCTTTGGGTATATAGCTGGTCGTCAACACAAAAACTATGTGATACATTTATGCGACTGTGATACATTATTTTCTTTATAAATTTACAGTAATTAGATAAAAAATACGAAGAAAAACGTAAAAAATTATCATAAGAAAAATGGAAACGCAACTTAAAAAATCAACCATTTTTAGGAAGAAAATAGTGGAAGATAGGAAAGATTGGTTTAAGTGAAAGTCTGAAGAATAAGAGAGGAAAGGCACTATAATTGGATCATGTCATGTATGACGTATCACCATCAGAACCTGCAACTATTTAATTAAAAAAAAAAAAAAAAAAAAAAAAAAAAAAAAAAAAAAAAAAGTTGTAGCGGTCTCAGTAGCAAATAATTATATTTGATAACTGGCTACGATAACGTTTAATATTCGGCATTTCCACTGCAGGTGCGATAAAAATGGAATGTAACTTCAATTTTTCGAGATTGTCTTTTTAAAAATGTATTTATTAGTTTGTAAACCTGTTGCACCAAACTACTATGGTAGTCAGTCAGGAGACTTACAAACTAATTAAAGTAACTTACACTAAGGACAACACACACACACACACACACACACACACACACAGAGAAAGAGAGAGAGAGAGGGAGACATGAAGGAGGGTTCGAACCTTCGGCGGGAACGATCACCCAGTCCGTACCACGCGGCCATTCCGTGCGGAGCCCTTGCTTTTCCGTCAGAGTATCATAGCAGCTCGTGCCTGGAGCAGCGCAAACGCACTGTTACTACAGAGACGTCTGCCCCTCCCTGCTGAAGAAGAGGCTAGAGACTCACTCCATGACGTTTAGCAGAGAGTCTGAACACCAGCACTGCCTGGCCAACGCTTTGGTATGGATTGGTGCATCACACCAATTAAAAGGTTCTCATACCACTGGCGAATCCGGAAGGGTGTGGGGGGGGGGTGTCTGTGGGGAAGCAGCTCCCTCAGAGATAAACTACAGAGCGAGGTGGCACAGTAGTAACACAATGGAGGACACTAAATACACCTCCGGCCATCCAGATTTAGGTTTTCCGTGATTACATAAATCACTCCAGGCAATTGCCGGGATGGTTCGTTTCGAAGGGCACGGCCGATTTTCTTACCCACACAACCCGAGCGTAAGCCTCTAATGACCATGACTCGTTAAACACTATTCTTCCTTTATGAGGTAAACTATCTAATACGAGCTTTTATCCCGTTCTTTCTCTCTCGTTTTTTTTAGTTTTACATGTGCAATAGTATTTTATAATATGAGACCTCGTCGTCATTTTATAAACTCCACCGACGTTTCGGCCACTGTTGCAGACACAGACATGAAGGCCGCCTGCAGCAGTGGCCGAAACGTCGGTGGAGTTTATAAAATGGCGACGCGGTCTCATACCCGGAAGAATTTTAATGATAGTGACAACAGCAGCGGAAGCCTACGTTTGTAGTATCTTTTAAATTTATGAGCATGTTTTCTTCTTTTGATTTACTAAACCAGTGAAGAGAGACGGCGCGCCGCCACTGATGAATCTCAAACTTCCGTTCCCCGTTCGAAATTCATTAAATACCACCTCCGAGCAGGAATAAACAATCGACTGGCCGAGAAGACTGAGGCGCTTCAGTCACGATCTGCACGGCCACTAAGGTCGGGGGGTTCGAATGCCCCCTCGGGCATGGATATTTGTGCCGTCCTAGTTCGTAAGTAGTTTGTGAGTTTAGGGACTGATGACCCCGTAGTTAAGTCCCAGAAGCTTTACAAACATTTGAACAATCGACCCGTTGGAGGTTCGACTCCTCCTTCCTCGGGGGGTGGGGGGTCGTGTGTACGTATTATGGACGGATCTTGGCAGTTCGGTTCATTAGGAAAGAAAGGGGGGGGGGGAAATCCCTCATGCGGTCGTATTCACATCGGGAATGTTTTCAGGTGAATCACCGGAGTAGAGATTGTAGGCGTGACAATGCATCGGCCTTACCAATTACGTGTAAGTGGTACTGTACATGTCTGTATGTACGCATACCGCTGCCCCGTAACTTTTCTCGCCGCACTGTGCAGTATGACTGTTTAACGAGTCGGTAGCGGCCAGCACTATATCCTCTGCCTGCATTCTGGAGGCCGGCAGAGACCGGCGCGGTGGAGCGGCCTGCGCCATTAGGCGCTCGGCATCTGTTGACGCGCCGTCTGGTACGTCCGCCGGCTGCTTTACTGCGGTCACGTGACACGACTGCGTGAGCCGCTGCGTGGCGTGGCGGCGCGTGCGACGTGCGTGCCGCCGAGCGCCCGAGCGCGCATCTGCGTCCGGGGGGCGGCGGTTCGAGTCCCGGCAGGTCGCTGCCACGTTTCTGGACTCCCGCCGGCGGTAACTGTTTACGTGCTCGTCGACTGTTCAGCCTCAATTTCGACTGAGGTTTCTAAATGTTGCTTGTAGGCGTTTTAATCACACATCATGGGCGCAGGACCATTGCTGATGGGTCCACGTTTACAACTGGTAGCCGCAACAGCGTCACCTCTGCTGCTATGGTGAGTTTTATCGTACAAAAAGCGTCCCATTAATTTCCATACCATACCCCTTTAGTCCCAAGGTTATTCTAGTTCAAATAACCCTTACGTACTTTGTACGTTTTCCTCTTTGGAGGGACCCAATGACAACACAAACTGTTAAGATACCTCCTCCACAGCTATAGACAGTTCTGTGGCTCCATCTTCGTCCTAGTAGTCTAATTTTCAAATTTTACTCACCTTAGCCACATTAGATTCGCTGCCCGCCAGGTACACGGACTGTAACAAAACATTTGTCTTTTTCCAGTCTGACGATGTCTAGTTCACTGACGGGTCGAAATCAGACCAAGGCGTTGGAGCCGGGGTATACGGGGTGCATCCAAGACTGGAGGGCGTCATCTTTCTAGGGAAACTGGCCTCAGTATTCCAGGTCAAAATCCGAAATCACTGCCATCAGGGCGTGTGTGCAGGAGAATTTGCATAGGTGCTACAAAGACCATAGCATCTATATCTATTCAGACAGCCAGGCAGCCCTGAGATCACTGGCAGCTCCTGCAACGAGGTCTAAAATTGTTGCAGAATGTCACAGGGTTCTAGTGGAGCTAGGGGAAAGCAATAGAGTAAACCTATTGTGGGTCCCTGGCCACTCGGGAATCAGTGGCAACGAACATGCCGACAGATTAGCCAGGATGGGGGCAGAGACTCCATTTATTGGACCGAAACCTGTCCTGACAATCACCGAGGCAATGATCAAATTGGAGCTACGTAACTGACTCAGAAGACAGCACGTAGAATACTGGACCAAAGCCTGTCAACAAAAACATGGCAAGGTAATGATGCCAAAGCCATGTTTTAAAAGAAGCTCTGCAATCCTGGGCCTGAACAGGAGAGAGATTAGACTCATGTTTGGATTGCTGACAGACCATGGGAATTTCAAAAAACACCTACATATAAAGTGAATAACAGAAGAGGACCCTAAATGTAGGATCTGTGATGACGGTGCTGAAACTGCATCACATCTAATATCCGAATGGATTGCATTGGAGAGTAAAAGGCACAGAACATTTGGGACAACCAGACCCGAAGAAATTGTGTCTAATAAAGAACTGGTAAAGGGACTCCTTGCACTGTTCAAGGGCATCGGTTGGCTTTACTAGATAAACAGGGAGCGATACCGCACAATAAACTTTAGTTTCGGTGCGGGCAGTGGCGGGCTGGACCAAGACTGTTTTGGCTTCCCTGGAAAAATCAAATGAAACCAGTCTGACGATGCGCTAACAGCGCGAAACGCGTTATCGGAGAATAATATAGTGCAATAGAGACTGAGCATTTTTTTTTTAATTTTAGCTATTTTTTGTCGCTATTCGCGGCGGCGGCTTTTACGTCCCGTGTCCCGAGGTGGTTCAGGCTGCAAGACGCCGGCTCCCCGACTCGCGTGGTGCTTGCCACGAGCCTCGACGTGGGAACGCGGGCAGCCGGTGTATATAAACAATATCTCGCCGCCGCCGCCCCCGCCCCCGCCATGCGTCTTGGCCCCCTGTGCTGCCGCCCCCGCCGCCCCCGCCCGCCAGCGGCAACAAACGCGACGACCGGCCGTACGTCACGCCGCCGAGAAGAGCGCCCTCTCTAAATAAATAAAGACTGGCGCGCGCCTCGGCCTGTGATTGGTGGCCGAGCCCTGCCCGCCGACGCCGGCGAAAGACTCCGCTCTTCTCACGCCACGACCCAGCGCCGAATCCGTACGTCCGAACCTGACCTCTGTCCGCGACGCCACAGTCTAACATATACAGTCGCGACACTCACTGCTGTGGAAGTTGTTACCAACTGACACCTGCAACGACACTAGCGCTCCTAGCGGTGGGCAATCTGCGGAAAGAGTGAACTTTGTTTATAATTATTTGTGTGCGTAATTAAACAAATAGTTGGTATAATTTTTGTGTTACAAGCACTAGTAATATATCTGGAGACATACAAATACGGAAATTAATGTAAAAACAGTCGAACAGTGGTATAACGAAGAACTTCGTCATGAACCAATACTTACGAATATGTGTATAATTTCAGCTTATTCCGCTGAAAGTGAGTAGAATATAAACATAATAGAAACATAAATTTCTATTTTGGTCTGTTCTTACTACGACAAAGAGTTTTTTTGACACGTATCATTGTGGTATGGGGTCTAATGATTCGCACATTTTTAGGCTTCACTCGTCTTTATTATAAGCGCATATTCTTTTGAGTGTGATTACTTTAGCTTAAGAAGACAATGTCTTAAAGATTCTTGCCGTTTGTGGTTCAGTTGCAGCAACAATTGCGGAATTGGGTTCTTCTTTGTTGAATAGAGTTTGTTTGCTTTTGCCGGCCTCGGAGGCCGAGGGGACTGAGGCGCTCCAGTCACGGTCTGCACGTCCGCTACGGTCGGGGGTTCGAAACCCCCCTCGGGCATGGATATTTGTGCCGTCCTTAGTATAAGGTAGTTCATAAATAGTTTGTAAGTTTAGGGACTGAGGACCCCGTAGTTAAGTCCCATAAGCTATACAAACATTTAAAGCTTCATGGGTTACCAGCATTGTAGTTGAGCGCATTCGTCCCTCTTTGTAGTAATAATTTAAAAAAGGAGCAAGAGCCCAACAATCAACTCTGAAGAAACACCATCTTACGATCGGATTGAAAGGGAATACCCGTAAGAAATGCAGAAAATGAACGCACGCCATGTCCGCAACCTGTTGGTGTCCTCTCGGGAGTTACAAATATAACGGCTTTGTGTCCAGAAAGTGGCCCATAAGATGTTTGTTAACCTAAGTGACCAAACTGTTGAGGTCCCAAGACTTACAAACTACCTATACTAACTTACACTAAGGACAACACACACAGACCCATGCGCGATTGATGACTCGAACCTCCTCCGTTCGGAGCGGCGGCACAGTTCGTAACAAAGCGCTCCAGAGCCCACGAATATTTTTCCCGGAAGATTGGGCGCTCATACGCTGGAGAGGTACGGTCGGCCGTTGGCGAGCGTTCGGTTCCGTTGCGCGCGTACGTCGTTGCGTGCGAGCGTCTGCTAGCGCTGTGCTGTCACTGGATGATGCATGGCATCCGCCGCGCCGCGCCGGGCAGGGCCAGACGGAAAACCAAACGCTCACCGCCTCGCGACACACGGGAGTCCCTTTGTCGTGACGTCACGGCAATGACGTAGCTGCCCCTGCCAACTTCTGACGCACTTCGCGGGTTTCTGGCCAACAGACTGCCCGCAGTCTCTTTGACATGCCGGACCTCCCCGATACATCGCTCAGTACCGGCGCTGCTATACTCAACGCTTTCTATAGGTTCCAGCTCCTGCCGTCACCGCCTTCTAAATAGCTCAGTCCCGGCCTCATCACCGCCTTCTGTAATTCACAGTTGCTGCTCGCGTCAGCCTGGAACATGTCCCCCCTATTCTTTGCTACCCTCTCAGCAAATTTCACTCTATACTAGAGTCAGGAGCTGAAGGACATTGCCATCGACTTCACCGTCTCAAAGCACAGCAAAAAAAAAAAAAAAAAAAAAAAAAAAAAAAAAAAAAAAAAAAAAAAATTGTTTTATTCGTGATCAGATTACACTTTACTTTTCGTCGATTTCGTTAACTTTTACCAACATAAGCACTACTTTCGGACAAGGTGATACTTAAAAAAAATTTTTTTTAGCACTTTTGGTGTTACTTTACATTGATTTCGTGTTACTTTTTGCAACAATTCGTGAAAATTTTCGGAAAATTGGTTCCTGTTATGTAACTTTTTTGTGGTTGCCAAATTCGCTGTTATTTTACGTCTATTTCGTGTTTCTGTTTTACATCATTGCTGTATTGGACAAATTTAGTGCTCTTTTGTTGACAAATTGATTGTTCTGTTTATAGGTACCAATTTCGAAGTTTTCTTTCGTATTCTTTAAAATTGTTTTTCTATTTTCACTTTTTCCCAATTGCGGTGTTACATTTTATAAATTTCATATTTTTCGGCACACAAAATCAGATCCGTTTCTTGCCTATTTTACTATGATTATTTACGAATTTCTGTGCCTTCTTCCACATAACAGGACGAATCCAGCTCCCATTCGCATAGTATTGCCAAATTGCACACATTATGAATGTGTGCCACTTTGTTTTTATTTTATACCTAATCTGAAACAAGTCGGATGCAACTAGTGTGTAATAAATGCATATTCCTGGACTGATATAGTCTCTGTTTACACAAATTTCTTAAAAACGAGCCCATAATTTAAATATTATGTTACCATGGCTAAAGCAGGAGATGTAATTTCGAAACCCGTGCGTCGTAAATTCGCTATGATATGCTTTGCTTAGGAATGAAAATACATTACTGATGTAAACTGTGTTAAAAACAGGCACATCATATTGTCCATTTTAAGCTGAGCGCCATTCATTTATCATTTAATATTTTATACTCTGTTCTAGAGAGTGGAGCGGGTATTTGAGGTGTGGCCCACTCAAAGTAGCGGTTCTGTTCATTCATTCATCAGATTATGAAGCAGCAGGTATTGTTTGTGTTGTAAATGTTCGTAACAACGCAACTTTAAGTCATTATGATTACTTCTCTTCCTCTTGAGCCATGTTTCCGCGGGGCCGGTATCGTTTCAGCGTGTGTTTCTTAATATTTCTAACTCACATGAAAACATTTTTAAAAAATCGATAAATTGTTTTTTTTTCCGATCTTTTGATCAGCGATGTTGCCCAGTTTAAATAATCGGCAGATTACCTAATGTGCTTGGAAATCTGTTTGCCCTCACTCTATACTAATGGGATCGCTTTCCGAAGTATCAACTGCCTAGATGCTTGATTTCCTCTATACCAAGCTAGAGCCGTGTTTATATGTGAGCGGTCGGTGTAATTCGCCTGCGAGAGAGGAGGCACGTCGGCCGCCCGCCACGCACCCCGCGCGCACGCAATGCCGCACAGCTGCGACCCGTTTAAAACGCCGTTCTGGCGCGCGTTTGTCCACGTGTATCGACCGCCACGTGGGACGAATTGCCGCTTCCCTGGCGCGCAATGACGGCTGTAACAGCCACCTCCCGACCCACCCGACCCGTCCCGTGGACAGTTAACTTCCTCGTCCGACACCCAGCGACCGGCGTTTTCGTATTGGGGCGCAATTTCCGCACGCATCTACACCGGACAAGCTCTGGCAGAGTGAATGTTTCCACTAATTTTTCATTCCTCAGCAGTACCAATCGTAGTTCGTGTGCTTACGTAGGGCATCCGAGACCTATCTTTATAAACTGAGATAATTGTATTACCAACGATTCGTTATTGGAACAGCTCAATATTTTTAAGTAGTTCTTAAAAAATGCTAAAAGTGTATGTTGTCCCAGATCGGTTTAAAATCTTGGCCGGTTTCGACAGACATAAACTACCGTCATCGGATCTCGCATATTGTAAACAGAACACGCCTCCTATGGCAACATTGGTCGTAGATTTAAGTAGGAAGATTTTCGAACATCAACGTGTCAAGACTACACATTACATCGAAATAAAATGTAAAACATTTTTTGATGAGGTCACTCCATCTTATTTTAACCCAAGTCCTAAGGTCAACATGAGAGTCATGTTCTGTTAACAATATACAAGATCCGATTACGACAGCTTACATATGCTGGAATCGGTCAAATAATAATAATAAAGATATGGATTTGTGATAGTCTGACATATTCTGGCACCTGGAGATTGATCCACAGTTTTTAGTATCTAAACCTTATGCGATGCATTGTTAGGCTTTCATGGCAAGTAGTTACGCATTTTCATAAGTTCATAAATCGTCATACTCGGATTTTTTTTTTTTTTTTTTTTATGGATATCATATTGGACTTTTGAGACTTTCTAAAAGTCCCTCGTCACATTAGAAAAGTAAGCTATCTTGTAAAAATATGGTATACATTTAAAAATCGTTGACAGCATGGTACACATAACACATACCCAGGGATAGTATCTAGACTCTGGAGCATGCAACGTATGATTACGTTCGGCTTAACTTTATATCCTCTCTTTCTCTACATTTTGCCTCTCTACTTCGCATTGTCTCTTTCTCTACATTTTGCATTTCTACTTCACTCCCTCTCTTTCTCTACATTTTGCCTTTGTAATTTGCATCATCTCTTTCTCTACATTTTGCCTTTGTAATTTGCATCATCTCTTTCTCTACATTTTGCCTTTGTAATTTGCATCATCTCTTTCTCTACATTTTGCCTTTCTAATTTGCATGCTCTCTTTCTTTTGCCTTTCTAATATGCATGATCTCTTTCTCCACGTTTTGCTGCTCTATGCACCTCCTCCTCCTTCTCCTCCGTCTATGCATGCCCCTTGTCTGGCGATCTCCTTCCTCCCATCACAGTACATTCCACCTACACCTTCCTGTTCTGTCTGACCGTCTAGTCCTCCTCCTCTATTTGTTTATTTTCTGTACTCCTATTTGGTATGATCAATATTACAAAAAACAGTCTTGATCGCAGTGATACACGCATCTCGGGCAGCTGCAAAGGAATATTTTAACTCTAGGTACATTGAGATTTCTGCTATTTTTACTATAAAACACTATCGGTATGCATGACAGAAGTTAGTAACCGTTTGGTTTTCCATTTTCAAATATTAAATGATTTCCACTCCATGGTGTACAGCAATCAGTTAGAATAAATCTTCATTCAAACCGTCTTGATTGGAAATTATTTTATAAATTAATGACGCGTTTCACCCTTTAGCAGGGCATCTTCAGATTATCTGCGTGACAGAATTCAGACAAAGTTACAAGGCGGAATTACAAACGGTTATAATGGTACATGGGCTTATTTTGTGTTAAGAAGACAGTATAAATGGTAAACAAAGCTTACAATGCGCTCTCCGTGGTGTGACACCGTAAGTTGTTATTGCGGTGTTACTATTTTTCTGGAATTTTTTTGGATTATCTTGTCGCCCTACAAATGATCGTGTAGCAACAAATTACAGTTGTAACATATTCGGTAAAAATGTGAGAAACATCAAACTGATTTTTAAGATTACGTTAACAGAAGCGGTGGTCTCTGGTGATACAAGATAAGCCCACGTTTACAATTGCGCTCACATGGGCTTGTGCACATTTGTCGCAAAGCTCCTTCTAATTACGTGAGTTTCATTGACCTTGTAGTGTAATTGATATTAGATGTGGGTGTTTCAGTTTTCGTATTTGTGTAATTATGTGATGTTGACGCTGGTGAGCTACCTTTGCCAGTCCTCGGCCTGTACAGTCTGTGCCGCCGCCGCTGGCCCACTGTCGGGTCATTACTGGCCCTGTGTGTCCTCCTGCCCCCTCCCCCCTCCTCCCCCCCCCGCTCGCCAGCCGGCAGACATTAGCACGGCCGGCACATCCGCGGGCTGCCTAGCGCGCTCGGCATAACAAGGCGGACACTCGGAGCTGGTGTGTGGCCCGGCGGAGCGACCGCGTATGGCGACGGCGACACACGCGAAACCCTGCCGGACGTTCGTTTCGTCATTACTACATGTTAGTTCACAAGTAATTTGTAAAATTACTGTATTGTGACGAATTACAGTCATGATGATATTATCAATATTTTCTCGCAATAGCGTATTTCTTTTAGCGTCACTGTATAAGATATAGATTTTTTACCAAATGGGGCCACATGAAAAATTTGTGCCAGACCTGGACTCGAAACAGGGTTTCCCGGTTTTCGCGAGCGGTCGCCTTAACCACTAGGCTACCCGAACACGACTCCAGGACCGACCGAAACTTCCATATGCCACACTGACTGCACATATGAGTCAACTACATTCATCCCTTAGCACTCGCTGCTTAATCTGTATTCCCGCACCAGGGAGAATGAAAACAACGAGGCATTAATAACCTACGCTGTTGTCATCATTGCCTCGCTTAGGCATCTGTTAAATTACAAATTTTTATACGTCACCATTTGGTACATCTATACGTTATACAGTGACGCTAACAGAAATTCACTACTGCAAGAAAATATTGATGACAGTAATTTGTAAGTTTAGGGGCTGATGACCCAGTAATTAAGTCTCTTAAGCTTAACAAACAGTGGAACTTTTTTTTCAGTCATGTATGACGCAACCGATATGCTGAAGCGCACAGCAGATATACTGCAGCCATGTCGCTCTCTTGGAGTCGGTCGTCCGGTGCCATAGCCCGATAAAGCAAAAATTCCACCTCTCTGGCCTTACGAATGCGTTCTTCGTAGGTCGCACTTTCATTTGTACACCTGTTTCACTCATTCTCGCTCGTCTGTTACAGTGACAACACTATACAAGCCACCGCTCTCGGCCATTAAATAAAGGCCGAATATCTGGCTACCTCGTTCCGTGATTCCATACGTGATTTATATGACAAATATGCGTGTATGTACTTAGTTAAAAAATCAAAATAAGTCAAAAAGGTCCTTCTCATACAAGAGCAGTACACACACACACACACACACACACACACACAAAAGTAATGGAATGCGGTCTTAGAAAATCAGGCGATGCTGAAGGAATTAGATTAGGTAACGAAACAATGAAGGTGGTAGATGAGTTTTGTTACTTGGGTGTAAAATAACATGCGATGGTCGCAGTACAGAGGATATAAAATGCAGAATGGCAATGGGAAGAAAAGCATTTTTGAAAAAGAGAAATTTGCTAACATCGAATATTAATCTAAGTGTAAGGAAGTCTTTTCTGAAGGCATTTGTGTGGAGTGTTGCCTTGTACAGGAGTGAAACATGGACGATAAGCAGTGCGGACAGGAAGAGAATAGAGGCTTTTGAAATGTGGTGCTACAGAAGAATGCTGAAGATTAGGTGGGTAGATCGCATAACTAATGAAGAGGTACTGAACAGAATTGGTGAGAAAAGGAATTTTTGGCATACCCTGACTAAAAGAAGGGATCGCTTGGTAGGACACATTCTTAGACATCGAGGACTCGTAAATTTAGCATTGGAGGGAAGTGTGTGGGGTAAAAATCGCAGAGGGAGACCAAGAGACGCGTATAGTAAGCAGATTCAAGTGGATGTGGGTGGTCGTTCTTATGAGGAGATGAAAAGGCTTGCTCAGGATAGAGTAGGGTGGAGAGCTGCATCAAACCAGTCTCCGGACTGAAGACCATAACAACAAGAACACACACACACATACACACACACACACACACACACACACACATATATATATATATATATATATATATATATATATATATATATATATATAATGCGCATCTGGTCTTATATATAAGACCAGATGCGGATTATTTTTTCTTTTTTTTATTCGTTTGAGTGATTTAGAAAGAATCTAAAAGGACGGATGAGGTGTCTGAATACTCAAGCATGTGCAGGTCGGAAGCTTGTACTCGTCATTTCGGTAACATGCGCGTACTTCACTGATATCTTGCGTTTCGAGTGTGGCCAGATGCACCGTCGTCAGGCGCTTGCGGTTTCCGGGATTTGTTGGGGCCAGTGGCCAGCGCCACCTCTGGCTGTGGATTTACGGGTGGCGCGACCTGCCGTTGTTTTCGGCTGTCGCGTGGGACGGCGCGATGTTAAATGCATCAGCCGCGCTCCGACACAGGCCGAGCGGGTGCGCGCGAGGAATCGATCCTCTGCCAGTCCCACAGCCCGTGTGGGCTATCGGCAGGATCGAGACCGATCCACTGTGCGACCCATACTCGACGAAGCAGAAAATTGTATAACTAGAATACAAGGCGAATATTGTCGTCGACATCTCGGGTTAACAGCTGAGTCGTCGGCGACGCCAACGAGACAGACAGGCCGTGGCTCTTACGTCGCGTCACGTGATCAGAGGAGGCTTGAGAGAGCGCGACCGCTAGCTGACTGGCTGGCCGTTGGGACACAGCCCGCTCTCTCACAGCGGCCAGCCAGTCAGCTAGCGGTCCCACTCTCTCAAGCCTCCTCTGATCACGTGACGCGACGTAAGAGCCACGGCCTGTCTGTCTCGTTGACCTCGGTCATGGCGTCGTGACGTTTAAATGACCTTCCTAATTATTCCATCCTCAGGGAAAGTACCGAATGGTCCTGAGTGCAATAACTCGGCCGAAGGTAACAAGTAGGAAATTTTTTTTAAAACGTAGTGGCAAGATGACTCCATGAATTGACTGATAATAAATTGCAGATTTCATGGTACGAAAAATGAATAGCAAGGTATTTTCACCTCCTCAGGCAGTGACAGTATTTTGATCGATGCCGCACGATCTGAGATAATGTCACGGATCGCTCGACCGCTCCCGAGAAATAGAGGATGTGAAGTAGAAAGGCAAAATATAGAGAGAGAGAGGATGTGGAAAGACAAAATGTAGAGAAAGAGAGGATGCGAAAGTAGAAAGACAAAATGTAGTGAAAAGATGATACGAAGCAGAAAGGCAAAATCTAGAGGAGGACTGCTGCTGCCGAACGTAATTAATATTATACGTGCCGGCCGCGATGGCCGAGGAGACTGAGGCGCTCCAGTCACGGACTGCACGGCCACTACGGTCGGGGGTTCGAATCCCCCCTCGGGCATGGATATTTGTGCCGTCCTAGTTCGTAAGTAGTTCATAAGTAGTTTGTAAGTTTAGGGACTGATAACCCCGTAGTTAAGTCCCATAAACTATACAAACATTAATATATATATATATATATATATATATATATAATACGTTGCATGCTCTAGTCTAGATTCTATCCCTGGGTATGTATTATCATGTGTACCATGCTGTCAACGATTTATAAATGTAGACCATTTTTTACAAGATCACCTCTTATAATATGACATGGGACTTTTACAAAACCACAAAATCACATATGATGATTTTTTTAAAGTCAGAACACGACGATTTATAAACATGAAGACGAGTCTTCCCTCGAGCATGGATGTGTCGTGTCCTTAGCATAAGTTAAGGACTGATAAGCGACGACGTTAGTACTCTGGTCACTTAAGCTTACAAATATTTTAAAAAATTTCCCTTGTGTGTTGATGATACGTTTGCAGTGTTTATGCAGTTGCTACATCCAAACTATTTCAACAAGTGAGTCAGTTCTATAGGGTGCCGCCCTGACGAAAGCATACTACGTACTAGCGCCTACAGAGGTGCTTAAATAAACGTCCAGTGGGTATTGCATTGCTCAATTCTTCTCGTTTCTGTGCTTGTTGTGGTGAAATTGAAAGGAATTCGAATCACACGATGCACGTTTTTTTGGTGTTTATTCATCCAAATGTCTTTCAGCAATATTGTAAATCATCACTTCAAAGATGAACGAAAAAGCTTTGTTACTTTATATAAAAAAAATCGATCAATACGATATTTGGACGTTTGAAACTCCATTAAAAAGCGTAACCATTTAGCCAAATGTTTATACAACCCACACAAAAACTGTAAAAATGCAACAACAGTTTTCAAAAATTAAAGGCAAAAAACGCACTGAAGGTGGCATACAACACTGCTCTGAAACACATTTGGGTGAATAAAATGACGTAAAAAATAAACGATTCATTGACAAGGCGGAATTCCTGTTGAGAGGTGATACAGTTATTAAGAAATAGGTCGACATTCCTTGTCAGAACTAATCTTGACGCTAAATTTCTTATCTGACACATATTAGTTCGAGTTTCGTCAACACTGATTTAAGTAAGTGATTGAAATATGTCGAATTCTACCTTGAAGACAAAATACGAGAGCCATTTTTAAAGTGAGAACCGATTTGTAATGCACTAAGATAATGTTTATGTACCGACATTCTATCATAAACTATAATATGCACATTTGTTTCTCTTTCAGCGTAGTCACCATAAACATTTGTCAAGTCGTGGCGGTAGCATTTGCTTCGCACCGTCAAAGATCTCTGCCGCCTGAGCGTCCCATTGGAGAACTGCTTCGTTTTTAGGGACTGGGGTTTTCAATGGGGAGTGCCCAGCGTCTCCTACGCTGCCGACACCGATCAGCTGTTCGCTAGCCTTGTCCGCGCTACGAAGTGTCGCACGGCGCAGGGGGTGAGTGGGGCTTGGTTAGGGGTTGTAGACGCGGCAACAGGGCGGCGAGGGGCGCGCACCCCCCACCACCGTGCGACCCAACCCCACCCCTGCAGTGGTCCAGACGAGCCTCAGGTAAGGGGTTCGGCCATCGCTGTTCGCGAATTCAGGGAACCTCATCCACTTGCTATGGCAGTAGTATGTCTTCTCGCTCGACAAACTCTCGTTTGCTGTTAGGCTATAGGCGCAGGACCTGTCTCAAGGATGTTTTATTATATAAACAATGCTATATATCTCTCCAACAGGCAATTAATACAATTTGTATAGGTTATGGGACCGTCTTATGCAACTGTAAGTCTACTTTAGACCAGATGCGTTTCGCTTTTTTCTAAAGCATCTTCAGTGGTCAACTGTACAAGAAATGTTTTGAATTACATTATTTGTTTGATTTTTACTAAATTCAATCGGTAACAAAAAAAACAACAACAAAAAAACAAAAAAAATTGTTAAGCTTAAGGGTCTTAACTACTGGGTCATCAGTCCCTAAACTTACAAACTGCTTATACTAAAGACGACACAAACATTTATGCTCGAGGGGGGATTCAAAACCCCGACCGTAGCGGCCGTGCAGACTGTGACGGACGGGCCGCAGACCGCTCGGCCACTGCGGCCGGCGTTCGCTAACAGTTCTCATGGAATAGGATTGTTTTGATTCTGAATGAAACGGATTACTAATATTATTCACGAATTTTTATGTTGTCTTCTTCATGTGTCATTTGTAGCACATTGCCACTTGCTGTTACACTTTTTTACAGTTACACTTCTTACAACAGTTTTTGAAAAATAGCCATTTCTGTGGCCTGGCAGGCTATGTACAGTACTCGCACTTTTTCTTGGCCCCTGAGCAGAGTACGCTGGAACGGAAGTTTGTATTCGGGTTGCAGCGCATTGGCTGTTACGACAAGCCCCGCCCCGTTCTCGCAGTGCAGCCAGCTTTTACCGCGTTGCTTACTGCTTTCAAAAGAGATGGCTTAATGTTTCGCAGAAGGGGCACGAAATTAAGCATAGCTTTAATGTGTAGTATACTTCAACGTTTGAGTAGTCGAAAATAAACTTATTTGTACGAATTATGAACAATATAACTTACCGAAATTACGAGATGCTTCCATTACATTCATCCATGGCTGTCAGTGCCGAGACTTTTCCTTCTGTTTGAAAACGGAAACTTATTACAATAAAGTTGCTACAAAATAACTATTACTTATGGAACTATAAGAAGCGAAATGGTGCTAGTAAAAACTTACGAAACTACCAGTCGCTTCCACTGCCATCGTCCGTCGCTGTGTCTGTGCTTGAGTTATCCGATTCGGTGGTGCTTCCTGGACCCGCGTTAATTACAAAATTGTCAATTGCTATTTGCATGACACCATCACGCCTCCAATAATCCTCCTCCAGTTCTTGGACCTTTCGACAGTAGCCTTGCCAGTCCTCAGTTGTGATGGATTGATAAGAAGCCTCGGCGAGATTTACAAGATGTGAGCGGACATATCCCCTGTAATATTTCTTTCCCTGAACAATTGCTTTAATTTGGCCCATGCGAACTCAATTGCATTCAGATCGCAATTGTATGGTGGCAGTCTGACCACTTTGTGGCCTTTACTTGCAGCCAAGTGGTCAATGACATAGGATTTTTGCGAGGGCTTATTTTGGACAATCAATTCGTACAGATCCTCTTTGCGCATGCTCTCGTCGCATTCCACTTCTTTGATTTGTAACCACTCGACCATAATCGCCTTTGTGTCATATTTGGTCGGTGGTTTATTGAGCTGCCTGCAGTGGTATGGTGCATTATCGAGCACAATCACAGAGTGAGGTGGTAAGTTTACAAGAACCTTCTCTTGAAACCACTTCTCAAAATTAGCACAGTTCATCTGTCCGTGGTAATCACCCTGCGAAGATTTAGCCCAGACCTGGAGCTGTGCTTCTTTAAGAAAACCCTTTTTCGAGCCGACGCTTCCTATAATGAGCCTTCTGGAGGCACTTCCCCACGCTGTAACACCCGTCACCCCTTCCGTCTGCCAACATTTCCCAAACGTCAAATTATTGTCGACCCAGGTCTCGTCTAAATAGAAAATTTCTGTCCCCGCTTCTCTTGCGTTTTTCAGTTGAACGACGAAACGAGACCGCCAGAACACTATGTCTGGGCGTTCAATCAAGAGCTGTCTTTTATTTTGGACCTTCTTCCATTTGAAACCCATGGACTTCAATACATTTCTCAAAGAGGTAGCACTCCATTTCCAATCAATCTTATTTTTTAAAACGGACAGCAGTTTAGCAATTGATGGTACAGTCTTCTTCTGCGTATAAAATTCTTCAATCGTGTCTCTAATTACTCTCTTATTAAATTCATCTACTGACGTCTGAATTTCACCACTTTTTGACCTAAGAAAAGTAAAAGAAAAATAATTCTTAGAAAGCTGAACTACATTCTCCACTCATACATTAAAATGAAGTTCAATTAAATTAAATTTCAAGTAAAAACATTCTGTAAATGTTCTGCTATAAAGTACTTTCAGAATATTTCAAGTACAATACGCGCACTGTAATTTTGCTCTACGTGCCTTATGCTGAAAATAGAGGGCGCGACGGGATAGGTGGAATTCAAACTTTCACTCCATGACGTCATCTCACGAAGCTATAGGGTACGGTGCTGCGAAGAGACATGTTTTATGGCTTCAACTATCGGACAATAGATTTGTATTTGCTACGTAAAATTTGTTAAGAACTAATCGATTTCCGCCTTTACGCATCTCGCACAGTAAAATAATATTAGAGTAAAACTCTCAACAGCACCATAAGAAGTAAAATTGTTGAAATGGATGTTGTTAAATAGAAATATTAAAGTGATTACCAGTAACGGTTAATACTGATTTAATAATTCTATTTATTGAAAAGGAAACTACTTTTGTACTTTATACATATTACGCAATAAATAAATACATTTGACAAATATATGAAACTTACCGCTTCTTGCCAGGAGTAGCAGGTGATTCGCCAGGACGAGTTCTCATAAAATTTCGTAGCCTTTTTAGGCTGCGTTCGCTTTTGCCTGTATATGTTGCCGCTCGTTTTAGAGATTTATTAAGCGGGTGTAGCAGCGCTTTCTGTGTCTTCTCCCTGTCGCAGCACTGAATGACGTTCATTATCACTCTCCTCGCACCACTCTGAATAACAGCCCTCCGTTTTCTCATAGGAGTCGTCGGTGTACGTGGAGTACGTGGTGTTGAAGGGCCAGGTACAGCCTCGTCGCTCATTTTTACGAATAAGAGAATAACTCTACAAGAACAATACCAGACACGAATCAACAGTACACAATGGCTTCGGCTCACAACTCTGTTACGTCGGCAAGGTTGGCAGAGGTTGTAAACATTCCGGAGCTGCCCGAGCTCAGCCGACATCCGCCGATCACACAGGGGCCAGGAAATAGTGCGCGAACTGTATGTCGTTTGTTTTGTTTTTGTTTATCGTCTGTGTGTGTGTTATTTGCTTACAGGTTCTTTGGTTCATGCTGTGATATGTGTTTTTGTTTCGTTTCTGTCAAAACAGACGTCTGCTAGCAACTTTGTGTTTGATGTTTGATGTTCTGACTGTATTGTGTGTTTATAAATGTGATTTTTAGTTCATCTAGCGACTTTCTATGTGTGTTGTGTGTATGTGTTTGTGTGTGTGTCTCCTAGTATTCTGAACGCTTATTGAATTCCAAAATGACAGAAACTGAAAGACCGCATTTGAATTCGTTCTCTTGGTCAGTAAAAGACAAAATTATTGAATAATATTCATGGCCTTTCGCTATCTTATGATTTTCTTCAACGACATATTCAGCCGAAGAAAATTTTTCTGATCGAAAACAATTCCAGGATTCGATTGAAAGTAAGTAATAATATTTGTGTACCTTTGAGTAACAGTATTACCGAACTAGAAAATAATACGAAAGCCGTAAAATCACACTACTGAAAACCCAATTTAATTTTCTATTAAAACTATATTATAATACTACTTTTCATACATATTATGCCTACTTTCGAGTTTAAAAAAAAATGTAAAATATTTTGTTTGAAATTCATTTTAAGATTTTGACACAGTTTATTTTTCTTGAGCCTTGTGCTCGCTGCTCACGACAAGGAAACCATAGCTATTTCTTGTCTACAACGACTGCTGCAAAACTAGGAAATTTGGCTTCACGTCCTATTACGGCACGGCAAGATTTCCACTGCCGGTTTTAGATTCATTGCATTTTATTTATCCTGTCAAGAACAGAGTTTTCAAAATTAATTATTTATTTTTTTAGTATACATGGTGTCCCAGTCGGCCGGCCGCGGTGGCCGACGGGACTAAGGCGCTCCAGTCACGGTCTGCGCGGCCACTATGGTCGGGGCTTCGAATCCCCCCTCGGGCATGGATATTTGTGCCGTCCTAGTTCGTAAGTAGTTCATAAGTAGTTTGTAAGTTTAGGGACTGATGACCCCTTAGTTAAGTCCCATAGACTATACAAACATTTGAACATATCTCTCGAAGAACAATGGATATTGAAAAAGAGTTCAAGTGGCGTGGTCGTGCGGTAGGGGCTAACAAAAGTATTATAACACAATCTAAAACGTTTAAAAATATAATTGTTAATGCTAACTTGAAGTTTTTTTTTTTTTTTTTTTTTTAATTGGATTCCCCATATTTGATGTGTAACATAGCAGATTGCGCGGCGTGCTTACCGCAATCTGCTATGTTACACAGCATATTTAATCATTTTACATGTTTGACGTGCCTTTGGTTTAAAGGGCTACATTATGTGTACACAGATTGACGAGTGTAAATTTTCTACGGTAATAATGTAATGTCCGTGTATCTTCTTAAGAAGACTGATTTATATCAATCGAACCGCGGTAAAGTTTATTATACTTTAATTTGCAACTGGTTGGCTGTTACTTCTACTGCTGTGAACTACAGTTGCTATGTCCAGCCATATATATATATAATGTCAACTTCGCTTCGCATTTTATCCAGATGTAACTGACGTATTGCGACACAACCAACGCCATTATTTTTGAGGTTTTTCATTATATTGATTGAATGAGAAGTAATACGAGGTATCCACTTAAGAAAACATGAGTTTGTGTTGAAAATAATATTGGTTTACGTGTTGGACTATCTGTTACTACTTACTTTCATCGCCGTGAAAGTAGTTTTTCGATATATATTGTAGTTCTAGAGGTATATGGGGTGAAATGTTTAGTCGTTCGGCAGTTCAGAAACCGCTGTAGGCAGACAGTTTGTGAAGGCAGCAGAGACGTTGTCTGATAGCGCCTACACAGTGCCTACACAGTGGATAGCTGCCTAAAACTCGCCTTGAGGCACCTCGCAAGCTTCGCCGGGCCAAGCCAGAACCAGAACCGTTTGATTTAGTGGCGAGCGTCGCATGCGGAACAAGTGTTAATTCTCACATCTACATAAATTTACGCCGCCCGCCGCCAGGCTCTAACTGCGGAACAGATTAGATATCTCCCTCTCTCTCGCTCTCTTTGCGCTCCGTGTGTTGCTTCGACCATCTCTGGTATATCTACACACCGTGATCTTTGGACAGAATTTTTTTCCCGCTACTTTTTCTCATGTTTTGATAACAAGACACTTCGTCTCCCATGTCGGTTATTCTATCGCTAGCTGTGCATCTTCTGCCTCTAGCGGCAAAATTGGATTATATACGGGGAGGCATGCATTCTCGGCGAATTTCATTGACGAAATGTTCTCGGGTTTAGCCGAATCCTACCGTTGCGTGCTGTTGCAACATTTCGACGAATTTCTTGCCTGTTATTTTCAGGCGAAAAATTACCAGAATTGTTTTCATTTAAATAAATAGTTTGCAGATATATATTTTTTTCTTTCGTAAAGAGACAGATCCACTTTCATTTTACCGGTTGGAAATTTGACAGCAGAAGGAATATATATTGTCCCGTCTGGATCCCATTTTTAACCTGAAGACATCTGAAAAGTTTTCAGTTTTTTGGCCCACTATGTTGTACCTGTATCTTTTTAAAAGTATATTATGTAATTAGGTTTTCACTTAATTTCACTTACTTTCACTCGATTCTTTCATTTCTTTTCAAACAGATAACCCTAGTTCACTTAAATAACTCTTGAAGAAAATCGTAAGGTACGGAAGGCAATTTGATGAATATTATTGCACGATTTCGCATTTTTTTTTTTTTTTTTCATCAAACCTGTACAAGTGGATGCCTTCAAATGCTTTCTTACAGTTTGTTTCATTTCACAACTCTAGGAGTCAAAATCATATGCTTCGAATCGTACCGATGTTATGCACTTCACAGATTCAAACTTGTAACTATTATACAAAGTTCCTTAAATAGTGTTTCTGCGTCTGTACGTACTACACTTATTAGGGGCCTTTTTGGCCTGCATAAAATGTAATATGAAACAAGACTTTTTCAACTAAAGCACTCTGCAAAAGTGACCACAAGCTTCATTTATTTAAATGGTACGTATGTAATATTATCCAAATAAGACCTTTTGTAAATTTTGGATGCAGTTGTTACATTCTTCTTTGTACGTTTATAGAGGCATCTGAAGTTAGCAGCTAGACAGCTGATACTAGTTATGCAGTAATACAAATATTTGGCATCATCTTCACTAAGGAATTAATAATTTAGAATACATGAAAGTATCAAAATTCATATTTCCTAATAAAACAGTCTTGGTAGCAAGTATTTATTTTTCTTAACGCGTTTCGCCTTTTTGGGGCGAAAAAAGTTTGGGGAGAGTTTACAGGTCTGATTCTATTCTGCACAGTGATAATAAAATAGATTACACAAGGCGTGTAAAGTTTCCCCAAACTTATTTTCCAGAGTCTGATGATCCTCCAAAAAGGCGAAACCCGTTAAGAAAAATACATAATTGCAACAAAGACTGTGTTTTATTAGAAATTATCTTGTACTGGTTGCTGTACCAGACGGCCTGATGGAGTCGATATTTTTCGAAATTTTATATTTTTTGAGAACCATGTCTTAGCTGTAATTGATCAGTTGCTGGGAGCATCTGCACTAGAATATGTCGACACTGAAGATTTAAAACAGCTCACGTGTATTAAATCGTAACATAGTGTAAGTATAATTTGCCGTTAGGTCGGTTGTAGTGAACGTCGACGATGGGGGAGGGGGTGATTGAAGAGGGGTTTTAGTAAGGGGTGTTGTGGTTCGTAAAATTTTTAGAAATAAAGTGCTGCTCGGCAGAGAGCAGAGTGTCTGAGCAGCGCTGTAGCTGGGAGCGGGACATGCGTTTTGTGCGTTGAGGCAGGCGCCGGATTCTGTTGGGGAAGGCACGGAATTCCAGGAGCCACGTAAATAAAAAAGTAGGAGGAGGGGTGAGGTCGTGGAATGAGACGAATGGGCGCACTCTTCGATAAGGACTGGAATACGGGCTGGCGGCGGCAGGTAGTCGGGGAGAGGCGCGTCTGACCATCAGGTGGAGGCGCGGGTGGTCGAAGTCCGCGTCGTTAGGGACAGGGTTGGGGAGCTCTGCCACCTCCGTTGTCCCGCGGACAGCATAGTAGCATGCCATGCTTGGGGCCCGGGTTCGAATCCCAGGCGAGTCGAGGATTTTCTCCACTCGGGGCCTGGGTGATGTCCTCATCATCATTTCATCATCATCGACGAGCAAGTCGCCCATGTGGCGCACCTAAAGAGTTGAACCAGGCAGGCCAATCACGACGCCAGCTGGGGTCTAACGGCCAAAATATTGCACAAGAGATCGTCATAGGGAAGCTGAGGGTGATGTAAGTCAGGATGGTTGCCTGGGGATTGGATCCTCAACATCTCGACCTTTTGCCTCGTCACCTTACCTACCAGAGACCTCAGCATTACTAATATTACAAAAAACAGTCTTGATCGCAGAAATTAACAGTTTCGATTAACGGTTTCGACCTGATGTAGGTCATCTTCGGAACAAAAAGTAGCCCATATGGCCAGTGCTGCACTCAGCTGGGCTGAGCTGTCCTGACTGTTCTCCTGCCAGTTGATAACAGTTACCAGCTGGTAGCAGTTACCAGCTGGTAACACCAGCTGGCAGCAGAACAGCCCAGGACAGCCCAGCCCAGCCGAGTGCAGCACTGGCCATATGGGCTTCTTTTTGTTCCGAAGATGACCTACATCAGGTCGAAACCGGTTAATCGAAACTGTTAATTTCTGCGATCAAGACTGTTTTTTGTAATATTGATCATACCAAATAGATCGCTGTTTTTTTTCTCCTCTGGCAATGTTGTCAAAATTAATGACCTCAGTAGATGTTCAAATGTTTGTAAAGCTTATGGGACTTAACTACGGGGTCATCAGTCCCTAAACTTACAAACTACTTATCAACTACCTTATACTAAAGACGGCACAAATATCCATGCCCGAGGAGGGATTCGAACCCCCGACCGTAGTGGCCGTGCAGACCGTGACTGGAGCGCCTCAGTCTCCTCGGCCACCGCGGCCGGCACCTCAGTAGAATTCAGGCAATGGAAATGAGATTCATTAGAACTATGACTCAAACAACCAGACAGGATAAAAATTAGGAATGAGATGAATAGAAAAGTATTGAGGTTCCTGTCACCAGCATCACAAGGAAACGTAGACTCCAGTGGTACGGGCACTTAATGAGATTGAATAGTGAACGACCTGCTAAAAAGTATTTCAACCTCAACCTCATAGGAAGAAGACCTCGGCGCTCTAGTCACGGTTTGCACGGCCATTACGGTCGGGGGTTCGAATCCCCCCTCGGGCATGGATATTTGTTCCGTACTTAGGACTAGCTAGTTCATAAGTAGTTTGTAAGTTTAGGGACTGATAGTTCCATAAACTATACAAACATTTGAACTTTTTTTTTTCTTTTGAAGACCTCAGGGAAGACCAAGGAAACGCTGGATAGAGACTGGAAGATCAGATGTGGAGGAGAAGGACACAAATGTGATAGACATTCTGGAGCAGAAGATGTGTGAAGACAGGAGATGGCGTGCGCTTGTACACCATACCAGGGAAACTGGAGTTGGAAAATGATGATGATGATGACCTCTTGGGCAAGCCAGTAAGGAAGCGTCTTATGGCTTGAGTCCGAAAGCACAAGTCGCAATCATGGACAGCGTATTCCGCACACACACACACACACACACACACACACACACACACACACACTGTCAGTAACGTTCCGGTTGGGCGGCGAGAGTGTAGACCCCTCCGAGGGGTTGGCGACTGCCAGGGGTCCGCGCTTCGAGTCCCGGCGGATGTAGAGGCGTCTCGGCGGTCCCCCGGCAGCGGGCCAGCAGATGATGGAGGTCCGCGGCCCGCCGAGGCGTGGGTGGTCCGGCCACGACCGCCGCTCTGCTCGCGTGACGGCCGGGCGTTACCAGCCGACGTCGGCTGCGGCTGCGGCTGGGCGCAGACCGCCGAGCCGCCGCCTCACCTGCTGCGTCCCACCGAGGCTGTTACCAGCGTACCGACCGACTCCTGCACTGTCCACACAGTAATCTGATTCCTTATGTTATTAAAAAGGGATACATTTGTAGATTAGTGTTCACAAATTTGGCACAATACGTATGTGTCTAGTTTCAGGGCCTGTGCAAGGCACGTGCGAAACGTTCGGCCGCACGGGGCGGCACTTTCCGAGGGGCGGCAAATCTAACGCCCCGTACCACTCACTGCAGGTAATTCTATTTGACACCAAATCAGCGAGTTGCTCGTCGTTGCGGTTCAAATGCGCGAAACGATAAAAAAAAAAAAAAGAAGGATTGGAGTATAGTTCGAAAAACTACAGCTCTCAACCCACATCGGTAGGCATCTTACCTGCTACACCGTGTCCACTGTGTCACAGAAACACCAGTCTCATGTGTGGGAGACATGCACTGCAGTGATCATACAGCCTCGTATTTCTCAAAAATAAATTGCGAATCTCCATTTATATATCGTTTTATGACGCTCGTCAAGAAACTGAATTTCGAATAGAATATTTGTACAGCTTAAGGGACTTGACTATGGGGTCATCAGTCCCTAAACTTACAAACTACTTATGAACAAGCGAATACTAAGGACGGCACAAATATCCATGCCTGAGGGGGGATTCGAACCCCCGACCGTGGTGGCCGTGCAGAACGTGACTGGCGCGCCGCAGACCGCTCGGCTACCGCGGCCGACCTACATTAATCCACTACACATTACTAGTTGGTTACAAGTTGTATGAAACAGGTGACAAGCCACTACGGACAAGTTAGATTAGGTAAGTGGCCGTTGGTGAGCTCAGTCCGCACGTGATACTAGGATTCTCTAGAGCTAACTCCTTGCCAGCTTTCTCCGTAACCGACCTAGGGACTCCTGAAGAAGATACCAGTAGGCAGGATCGAAACATCGCGTTTCCAGATTTGGACAGCTTAGCGAGGCGATCACGCAGGGAATTTTGCAAGTGTTTTTTAAGTTTCTGGGACTTATCTACGGGGTCATCAGTCCATAAACTTACAAACTACTTATAAACTAACTTATATTGAAGACGACACAAACGTCAATGCCCGAGGGAGGGTTCGAACCTCCGACAGGGAACGGCCTCGCGCATCGGAGCATAGCGCGGCGGCGGCGAGGTGGAAATTTTGCCCTCACTGATAGCGGCCACAGTACACTCGACTTTACTTCCGCCTTGTTCCGCAAACACGTAAGCTTACGTTAATTATCATCGTACGAATTCGCTAGAGTCAAACTCCCGAAGCGGCGTTGTCGCGTTTGCCGCCGCCGATCGCGTGTGAGAATTTTTTACATCCCGCGTATTGCAATGGTCCGGAAACCGCGGTATCTTGGCAGTGGATGAAATATGGCCGTGTAGCCGGCTATCTGGGAGCACGCACGCCACGGAAGCGCGGCCTATCCGCGTCGTGTCGTTCGTGTCCGGTAGCCGCTGACGATGGCACGCAGCGACCAAGCCGAAACGCTCGCGCTCGCTCACTGTCTGCGCCGGAACCGAAGAGGCTGTTTGTTCGTCGATAACGCTGGATTCAGGAATTGATATCGCTGTCTCGATTACCAATCAAATGACATTTATGAGGGCAGCAGTCCGGGTGGTTTCGTCGTGTTTGCTGCCGGATCTTAAAAATGAACGTGTCTTGTTGTTTCGGCGATATTAAGGTGCGCCATCTTCAGGAGTAATGATTTTTCCTGATTTATGTCGATTATCAGTATGCTGTAGTTTCAGATGGAAACCGTAATGGTGGTTTCCTCGGGTTTCCTGCCGGATCTTAGAAATGAACGTGACTCGTTGTTTCGGCGATCTTAGGGTACGCTATCTTCAGGAGCAATGATTTTCCTTGATTTATATCGATTATGAATGCTGCCGTTTCAGATGGAAACATTACTGGTGGTCCCCTAAGGCTTGCTGCCGAATCTTAATAACGGACGTGTCTCGTTGTTTCGGCGATCTTAAGGCGCGCCATCTTCAGGAGCAATGATTTTTCTTGATTTATGTGGATTATTAGTCTGCTGTCGTTTCAGATGGAAACCGTAATAGTGGTCTCCTTGGGTTTGCTGTCGGATCTCGTTATTTCGACGATCTTAAGGTGCGCTCTCTTCAGGATAAATGATTTTCCTTCATTTGAGAGTAGAAATCGTTATGTAGATTATCGATCTGCGGTCGTTTCAAATGGATACAGTAATGGTGGTCTCCTTGGGTTTGCTGCCGGATCTTAATAGTGCACGTGTTTCGTTGTTTCGGCGACCGTCAGGAGAAAAAAGATTTAGCTTCATTTGGGAGTGGAAATCGATATGTCGATTATCAGTCTGCTGTCGTTTCAGAGGGCAACAGTAAAGGTGGTCTCCCCGGTAATAGGCCACGAGCTATTGGAAACAGTTTTTGTGACGTAATGCACTCCACTGATGGTTCTAGTTCATAGTGACAAGTCTTATCGATGTGTGGCATTGAGACGGTAAAGAGCGTATAGCGTGGGTTAATACACATTGACACATATATAGATTGGGGGAAGTGGACATGGGGAAAGGGGAGACTACAGATTTGAAGGTATCTAGTTGGAACATCAATCATTCTTAAAATTAACATTTTAAATGTTCCTTTTTTTATCTTTTCTTTAGTATCACCTGGTGGTAATCACGCAACACAGACATACGAAAATTTTTGCCGGGGTCGGGATTCGATCACGGGACCTCCTGATGACCTGGCAGTGGCGCTAAACACCTGCACCACCCCAGGCTCACGGGCTTAACACACCTGCAAAAACTACCCAAGCAAGTAACCTATATGTCCTCGTCAGAGGACACGGTAACCAATCCCAGTGTCCACGATGTATAACTGCAACACCTGCTAGCACATGACAGTACAACAACCTTAATAAATATCTATATTCAGACCAACTGCCACATCACATAGCGACGTCTGTTTTTTCGGAGGCGTTCGAACGTTTCACGTGTGGCAAGGAAACGTTAATCTGAAGAGTAACGACGTGTGTCGATGTCCATGTAAAACTGTAGATATGCAGTGGCAATTATCAGCAGGTTCACAAATCCGAGCGAACTTAGCACCTCCAATAGATTCACTCCCGGTACAGCACTGCTAAGTTCATCTACATCTACATACATACTATGCAAATCACATTTAAGTGCCTGGCAGAGGGTTCATTAACCACTTTCATAACTTTTCTCTACCGTTCCATTCTCTAATAGCGCGCGGGAAGAAAGAACACCTAAATCGTTCCGTTTTCGATCTGATTTCTCTTATTTTATTGGGATGGTCATGTCTCCCTAAGTAGGTGGGTGGTAGCAAAATATTTTCACATTCAGAAGTAAAAGTTCGCAAACAGATCACGCCGCAATGAATAACGTCTTTCTTTTAATGATTTCCACCCCAATTCGTGCAACACTTCCGTGACGCTTTCTCCCCTCCCGCGTAACGTGATAAAACAAAACGAGCTGCCTTTCTCTGAACCTTCTCAATGTCTTCCGTCAGTCCCACCTGGTGAGGGTCCCACATTGGGCAACAGTACTCCAGGAGAGGACGCACAAGTGTGATGTAGGCAGTCTCTTTGGTGAAGCTGGTGCATCTTCGAAGCGTTCTGCCAATGAAACGTAACCTTTGGTTCGCCTTCCCCACAATATTTTGTGTGTGTTCTCTCCAGTCAAAGTTGTTCGTAATTGTAACTTCTAGGTATTTGGTAGAATTTACGATCTTAAGGTTTGACTGGTTTATCGCGTAATTGAAGTTCAGCGGATTTCTTTAGTATTACTTCACACTTTGTTTATTTAGTGTCAATTGCCAATTTTCGTACCATGCAGAAATTTTGTCCAAATCGCTTTACAGTTGCTTTTGATCCTCTGTTGACTTCACTAACCGATAAACAATAGCATCATCCGCGAACAATCTAAGGGAGCTATTCAGATTGTCTCCTAAATCGTTTATAAACACGAGGAAGAGTAGGGGACCTATAACGCTTCCCTGTGGAACACCAGATATCACTTCAGTTTTACTCGAACCTGCTGTTAACGCAACCTTAAAAGGCTCAAAGCAGTTATTATCTTGCCTTGTGCTTCGGGACAGCTCAACCTCTAGCCCTGTAAACTAGCGGCACTTTTTAAATAGCAGTATGGGAGCAGCTGCCTTCTAGCGGTCCAGAAATTCCTCTCGGACGCAAAGTGTCGGCAGCCGTCCACCCGGGCAGCTGCCCTCGTGCTTATGACGAGTTGCCCCCAGCGCCCCTTCCGTTCGGCTATTTCTGAACATTCCCGCTGCCCGCTCCCACGCGCATCCGGCAGACGCGGCCGTTGCCATATATCGGCCTCAGCTGTCGAGAGGCCGCGGAGATTTGTGGCGCTCCGGAAAAAGATGTTCTTCGCGCTTCGAAGGGCTCGACCGCCCGCTGCCCTGTTGTGTGTTCCCAGTGCGGGCGGCGATACTTGCACGAGGAGTTGGTAGACTTGAGGATTATTCCAGCAATGTGCCCTGCAGACAAAAATTACTTTCAGTTCGTTTCTCTTCCAAGCTTACAAGCGAGAAATTTGTTTCTAACATCCTTATGTCCAGATGTCAGTCACGTAACTTGCACGTACGAGGGCGGTTTGATAAGTCTGGTAAAATAGAATAAAAAATAACTTTAAAGGCGAAAACTGACTATTTCGCGAGATATACGTAGGAGGGAGCAATATACTGCTAGACATCTCAGTAAAGGTATGTTCTCGAAACTTCGACAAAAGCCCATACCGAGCGACAGAGCGTATCTCCTGCAGAGTCTTCCACTGGAGTTTATCGATCATCTCCCTAACGCTTTCGCGATTACCAAATGATCCTGTAACGAAGCGCGCTGCTCTCCGTTGGATCTTCTCTACTTCCTCAATCAATCCCACCTGGTACGGATCCCACACCAGTGAGCAGTATTCAAGCTGTGGGCGAACAAGTGTTCTGTAACCTACTTCCTTTGTTTTCGGACTGCATTTACTTAGAATTCTCCCAATGAATCTAAGTCTGGCATCTGCTTTACCGACGAGTGATGTTATATGGTCTTTCCATTTTAAATCCCTCCTAATGACTACTCCCAGATAATTTATGGAATTAACTGCTTCCAGTTGCTGACCTGCTATAGTGTAGCTAAATTATAAAGGATCTTTCTTTCTGTGTATTCGCAGCACATTACACTTGTCTACATTGAGCTTTAATTGCCGTTCTCTGCACCATGCTTCAATTCGATGCAGATCCTCCTGCATCTCAATACAATTTTCCATTGTTACAACCTCTCTATATACTACTGCATCATCCGCAAAAAGCCTCAGTGAACTTCCGATGTTATCCGCAAGGTCATTTACATATATCGTGAACAGCAACGGACCCATGACACTCCCCTGTGGCACACCTGACATCACTCTTACTTCGGAAACTTCTCTACATTGAGAATGACCTGCTGCTTTCTGTTATCTAGGAATTCCTCAATCCAATCACACAATTGGTCTGATAGACCATATGCCCTTACTTTGTTCATTAAACGTTTGTGGGGAACTGTATCAAACGCCTTGCGGAAGTCGAGAAACACAGCATCTACCTGAGAACCCGTGTCTATGGCCCTTTGAATCTCGTGGACGAATAGCGCGAGCTGGGTTTCACACGAACGCCTTTTTTCGAAACCCATGCTGATTCCTACAGAGCAGATTCCTAGTCTCGAGAAATGTCATTATATTCGTACATAATACATGTTCTAAAATTCTACAACTGACCGACGTTAGAGATATAAGCCTGTAGTTCTGCACATCTGCTCGAGGACCCTTCTTGAAAACGGGGATGACCTGCGCCATTTTCCAATCTTTCGGAACGCTATGCTCTTCTAGAGACCTACGATACACCACTGCGAGAAGGGGGGCCAGCAGTTCCTTCGCGTACTCTGTATAAAAACGGACTGGTATCCCATCAGGTCCTGCGGCCTTTCCTCTTTTGAGCGATTTTAATCGTTTTTCTATCCCTCTGTCAATTATTTCGATATCTGCCATTTTGTAATCTGTGCGGCAATCTAGTCTCAGCGAGTCGGTGTACCAGCACTGTCACCTGAGGATGGCGGCGAGGTGGACCGCCGAAATATTGTGTCCAGATGACGTTTTGATCCGGCAGGAAGAGTTTCATGCTCGCTAGCTTATTCTATAACCCGTCTATGGCGATGCTGCACGATCGAGTGACTAGTGTTCTGTGACGTCACCTACTGGAGCCCTCAGACAGCCAGGTGGGCACTCGGAAAGCGCCTCCTCGCCTCACGAGACGGGCTGCTCAGTCAGGCAGCGCGGCGGCCGCTATGCTAATGAAGGTGCTGCCTTCCTGCGTGGGCCCGTCGACTGCCAAATCCCTCGTCAGCGTCAGCGTCACAGGTGGGGGAGGCCGCACGACGCTATGCCAGCCGCGGAGACCGCTTCCCGGTAGCCGCGGAGGACGCTGGCTGCCTGGCTGCCGGACAAGGAGCTGTCCCCATCCGGTCCGCCGCTGGGAAAGGCACTGGCAACCGCCGAGCGCCGCGAGGTAATTGTGTAGGAACAGCACTGCTCCTAGTCCGGTACAAGCAGCGTCTGCTAACAACAATATCTACATCTACATACAGACTCCGCAAGGTGCGTGGCGGAGGGTACATTGTACCACTACTAGGCATTTCCTTTCCTATTCCACTCCCAAATAGAACGACGAAAAAAGAACGCCTATATGCCTCCGTACGAGCCCTAATTTCTCTTATCTTGTCTTTGTGATCACCACGCGAAAAGTAAGTAGGCGGCAGCAAGATCGTACTACACTCAGCTTCAAATTCTGGCCCTCTAAATTTCCTCAACAGAAAGAATAGAACGTCGTCTTTCCTCCAGCGATCCCCAATTGAGTTGCCGGAGCATTTCCGTGACACTAGCGCATTGGTCGAACCTACCGGTAACAAACCTAGCTGCTCGCCTCTGAACTGCTTCTGTGTCTTTCTTTAAACTGATCTGCTGCGAGTCCCAAACACTTAAGCAATATTCAAGGCGTGGTCGCAGAAGCGTTTTATACGCGGTCTCCTTTACAGGGGAAGTACATCTTTCCAAAATTCTCCCAACAAACCGAAGTCGGCTGTCCGCCTTACTCAAAACTGTCCTTACATGTTCGTTCCATTTCATATCGCTCTGCAATGTTACGCCTATATATTTGAACGACGCGACAGTATCAAGAAGTTCACTACTAATGCAATATTCGAACATTATAGGATTGTTTTTCCTACTCATGCGCATCACCTTACATTTTTCTACATTGAATATGTGTGAATGAGTCCGGTCGAGGCCGCCAAGCCAGTTATTGTGCAAAATAAACGTTTTGCGTCGTTTTGTATAGCCTATACCATGAGAATAAAATTAGGGCCCATATAAAGGCCTATGTCAGTCTTAATTTCTTCCCATGAAACGTACTCGTCTCGGAACCGGAATTTGGAAGAACCGATTGTTGTACAGGATGCACCCTTCGTCACTCACCGTGACGTAGACTGCAGGGGACTGGTGTATACCATGCTCCAAAACGTATAGCCTTCTCTGTCGTTACGTAAATTAGTTGCAAGTCTAATTGCTTGGCAGATCCTCTTATGGACGCCAAATTCTTGTGGCGGGAGTCCACCAGAGACTTGAATGATACAAATTATTATTTCTTTTTCCTCTCTACTTTGTTGTTGTTGTAGTAATCTTCAGTCTGGAGACTGGATTGATGCAGCTCTCCACGAAATCATTTCCTGAGCAAGCCTCTTCAACTCCACGTAAGAACGGCAGCCTACATCTGTCTGAATCTGCATACTGTATCCATCTCTTGGTATTCCCCTGCGGTTTTTACTCCTCCAATGCTAAATTCACGATTCCTTGACGTCTAAGAATGTATTCTACCAATCGAGCCCTTCTTGTAGTCAAGCTATGCCAGAAATTCGTGTTCTCCCCAATTCTGGTTAGCACCTCTTCATTAGTTACGCGATCCGCCCACATAAACTTAATTTCCTTTAGCTCCTCATGTATCTCTTCGATCTCCTCATCATCGGCAGAGCTAGTTGGCATTCCGAATATGAGATAAGTAGGCTATGTCGCTGGCAAGACCTTCAGCTGCAAGTGTTTACAAATGTTCGATTAAAATGTTCAAATGTTTGTTTGTTAAGCTATAGGACAAAACTGCAGTAGTCATTCGTTTCTAATACAAACTACTTGAAATAACTTTTGCAAAGGACAAGTCTGACATCTATGAGGAGGACTCGAACCTCAGACGGGGAGCTGTGGTGAGCCTTTTATTTTAGAGCGCACGGTTATTCCCGTGTGGCAAACGTACGGTTGAGGCTGTTGTTTCACGTGATACGGCAGAAAGAAAGAGCACGGGGGGAGTAGAGTTTGAGGTCCTGTCGCGGTCGCCAGCTGTCGGGCGCGCCGCAGGCGGTCAGGAGGCCATGGGGGACGCTAATTAATTTCCCGGAAGCAGATCGCCCGATAGACAACCGGGACACTCGAAAAGCGGCTTCATTTCCGCCGCAGTCGGCCACTTCTGTCGGGCCGCGCCGCGCCGCGAGAGGACACCGTATGTACACAGCGCCCGGTGCAGTTGTACAGCAGGGGGCAACAGAAAACCGCCGGCTCTGCGTGTGCGGTTGTGGTACCGAAACACCGGTCAGGGACGTTTCAACACGACACGATACAGTTTTGTATCACTGCACATACTAGTACAAATGTAATCATAATCCCTCTGTCATGACACCATACTATTAACAACCCGCAAATGGGTTTACGTATCTAGCTGCTAGTGGACGCAGAAATATGTCAATGGGAAAGCTTGAAAATGTGTGTCCCCACTAGGATTCGAACACGGATCTTCCTGCTTACTAGGGATCCACGCTGACCTTTCCACCACCGCCATCGCCGACACCGCACGGGATACCTTAGTGGTGGCATCGCGTTGTCGCCACGTTGCCACAAATTTCATAATCGTCATCTTCAGGCTCGTGTATCCGACACTTCGCCTAAAGAAACTATTGAGTTACCAAACGTATCATAACGTCGTGTTATCGCCACCTTCCAACAAATTTGCTGCTCGTCATTTCAGGTGCATAGCTCCGACACTTTAACCTTATGATAAAGAGCGAGAAACTCGCCGAAACGTTCAGGTTCTCAGCCGAGTCGTGGCTGAGTTTTATCGCCTCCTTACGAAAGATTTGAAGAATCGCTGCTCGTCTTCCGATACCTGAACTGGAAGTTTAAGGTTCAAAGTTCCTAACTTGTTGTACAGATATATCTAAATTAATTTTCAACACAATGTGTAGGAAATGTGTAAAATCTCTAGGGTTATCGGTCGAATCACTGCGTCGTGTTGTTGTCGCGTTTCGACGAGTTCCCTGCTCTTCATCTTCAGACTCATGAACCCGACTCTTCCCCTGGAGATGAAGAGCGGGAAAGATTTCGAAATTATCTGGTCATCAGCCGAGTCAACGCGTCGTGTTGTCGTCTTATTTGCTGCTCGTGATCTTCAGGTTCAAGAACCGGATACTTGGCCTGAAGATGGCGAGTGGATAACATGTCGAAACGTCGGGACTACACGACGTCGCTGTTCGGCTGCTACGCCTAGAGTGTGTTACCAATAAAGTCGAGTGATGGATCTCGTCCCCCTCTACAGCCTGTAGAGTGTGAGTAGAGGCGTCTACGGTAGAGTGAGCGCGACCTTGTCCCTCGCGGCGGGATTGCGGCTGCCCGTGCGTGCCCGCGAGCCGTAACAGCGACGCCCGTCAGCGCCGGCGTTAAAAACGACGCCAGAGCCGACGCCGGTCGATGTCCGGCCGCCACAGCTGGGCCGCGCCGCGCTCCAGACACTGTGCCCTGGTAGCTAAGCAAAACCATCCTACCCAGTCAGCGCAGGCCAAGCTCTGTGTCCTGGTAACTCAACAAACCGCAGTACCCCGGTAGCTGAATCCAACATCATAGTCCACGTGGCTCAACCCAACCACTGTTCCCTGGTAGCTCAACCCCACCACTGTTCCCTGGTAGCTCAGCCCAACCACTCCAGCCTGCCACCTCAACAAAATCATTGTACCCAGGTAGCTCAACAAAACTACTGTGCCCAAGTAGTCAACCTAACCACTTAGTACCCAGCTAGCTCAACCCTACCACTGTACTCAGTTCGCTCAACAGGACCACTGTGTCCTGGTACCTCAATGGAATCATTGTGCCCTGGTAGCTCAACAAATCCATTCTACCCAGCTAGCGCAGGCCGAGCTCTCTGTCCTGGTAACTCAACAAAACCACTATGCTCGGGCAGCTCAACTCAGCATCTTAGTGCACATGGCTCAACCAAACTACTGTTCCCAGGTATCTCAACCCAACCACTGTTGCCAGGTAGCTCAAACCAACCACTGTCCCTTGGTACCTCAACTGAACAACTGTGCCCTGGTACCTCAACAAAACGACTGTGCTCACATATCTCAATTGAACCTCCTTGTCCAGGTGTTTCAGTGTTCCCTTGAAACTCAAACAGTTCACTGTACCCAGGTAACCCAACACGACCACTGTTCCTGGGTAGCTCAACAGAACCACTGTTTCTGGGTTGTTCAACCGAACCACTGTGCCCTACTGGCTGAACCCAACCACTGTGGCAGGGAAGTCCGAAGTCTTCAAGTGTGCGTTGCCTAACTCTGGTGATCCACAATTTGAATGCTGCCACACTTTCTTACTTCAGCTCTCCCATGACCTCCATCGATTACTGTAGATAAGTTGAGAAACAGATGTTTCACTATCACATTTTGTGTTTTCAAGCATTATATGTAGTATATCTTCCCTCAGAATACTTTCTATTCAATCCACATGACTCCATCTTCTCCTTTCATGTACGCTCCTTCATCCTCCACCAGCTTGTTTCCTCCTGCACCTCTCCCTCTCCCTGTCCGTGTCCACCTACCTGTCTCTTTTCATCTTTTCCTGTCACAATTATATCACCCCCTCCCCCTCGGTGTGTGCCAATCTCCTCCTCCCCCATATATCTGCCAATTTCCTCCCCACTTCTCCTGACCTAGCACCTCCCCACTTTCTTCTGTCAGTTTTCTCCTCCTCCTCTCTCGTTCAAATGAATTAGCTAGTACATTGGGAAGACGCTGAACTCGCATTGGATAAAACGGTGGTTCAAATACACCTCTGACCATCCAGTTGTAAGGCCCGTACACACATTCCGATGTATCGTCCGACCAACCAACTAACCGGACAGCCAGCCAAATTCGTGACAGCCATGACATTTTCCGACCACCTGCACATAGCAATGTCAGCGCCTCCCTGTTCTAGTGCCTGTTTGTCGAACTGCTATTTTTTTCGCGTGTTCGCGGTGCAGACGATCGCAGGCAGGAATTTGGTCGGGTATCGCTACATACGGTACAATTTGTTTGGTGGAGTTGTAGGGGGTCGGCCAGTAGCACTAGTAGCACCAGGTCCGGTCAGACGACTGCTTGTTAAAGGCACCGGGCATCCGACCCGGTTCCGACACCAGTAGTGCCGTCTTCTCCGCTGTCCGGTCTGAAATCGCAATGGGTCCCCTCTCGATGACTCATCGGCTGGGCATTCGTGTGTGCGATGCCCACGGGAACAGAGACGTCGCTGAGACGGTCGTGTAGCCAGGCGGAAGCGCACGAAGCAGGAATCCGGAGGCGATAACGGGGTCCGGCGAGGGAAGACTAGGAACAAAAAAAAGGTGGAATAGGAGGGAAAAAGCCGCGCGTGTGACGCAGGACTCGGACAAAAAGGAGCAAGGACACGGCCGGCGGGCCGCTTTTTAAGCCAAGGTCGCGCCGGCTTTTGTGGGCGGGCGAGAGCGCGCTACGTCCGTTCATGCCACGCCGCGGCCGGCAGACAGTGGCTATTCACCGCGAGGGGTGCGTGCCACAGCCGCGGCCGCAAGGTCGGGGCGTATCGGTTTGGGTCAGCTTCAACGTACGATCGTCGTGCGATCGCGATGGTGCGCCGTCCACTAGATATCGCACAGTGGCCCGCGACGTTCCGGAAGTTACAAGTGAAAAGAAGAAAGAAACTGAGTATTCCGAATTTTTGTTGTTTATTTATTTTCTATGGCTTTAAATACAGCACCAGGTTACAGCTGGTACAAATTTAAGATAAAATATTTACGTACAATACTTACAAGTTAAAGATAAGGTGCTGATAATACTGCCGCGAGAGACAACGAACACGGACTGTCGGCGTGGCGCAGGGGATAGCGTCACGGACTGCGGTGCAGAAGGTCGCCGGCTCAATCCCGCCCACCGGCAAAAATTTGTTTCTTTGTAATTAACAATTCCAGAAGGTTCTACATCTTTCTTATGTTCACTTGTCAATTCTACTTGTTTCTTATGTTAACTGTTCTTCTAATTCTGGTAAATTCTGTCTGTGTATAAATAGCAGAGCACTCTGCCTGAGAGGCACTTAGTGCTGCGTGTATGTTGAGTTCGTAATAAATGTGCTTTCAGTATAAGTGCTGTGTTTAGTTGCTTTCGAAGTCAAGCCTGTTTCCATTTCAACGCGACAATATATATAATTTAAGTCACATGGAATAAAATAATAATTGCTATGATTCGGTAAGGTAATCATGTAGTTGGCGTTACTGCATTGTTTATGGATGCCAACTACATGGTCACCTTACCGAATCATAGCAATTATTATTTTATTCCATGTGACTTAAATTATATATATGTATTATCAGCACCTTATCTTTAACCTGTAAGTATTGTACGTAAATATTTTATCTTAAATTTGTACCAGATGTGACGTGATTCTATATTTAAAGCCATACGAAATGAACAAATAAAAAAATTTGGAACACGCATTGTTTATTTTCAGAATTAACCCAGATAGGGCTCGCGTCATTCCAAATGGATGCGAATGGCAACTTACTTTTTCATTCATGTATTTAAGAATTTGTGCCCAGTGCCATATTTTATTTCGTTGAGTAGCCTGCTTCCATTGCAGATCAGTTTTAGCTCGTATTCGTGATAGCAAAGTGGTTTGGTTGGTTGGTTGGTTGGTTTGTGGGGATTTAGGGGGGGGGGGGGGGGGAACTACTATGGCCATCAGTCCCCAGCAAAGTGTTTTGATACGGCTGCGAAGTTGAGGTTCATACAGACGATATTAAAGATTTCCTCAAAGTTAGGTTAATTTTTTGCGACATTTATTTGTATATATTTCATGTTAAATGATATAATAATAATGATTTATCAGATTAAATTTCTAAAAAAAAAAAAAAAAAAAAAAAAAAAATCAATTTGACCTCCTTCCAGAAAGAAGGGCATTATTGCAAAACTAATAACGTGATTGTGGGGAAAAAAACCACTCCTAACGAACTTGTGAGAACTTGTCATTCCTCAATCGCCGGCCGCAGTGGCCGAGCGGTCTGCGGCGCGCGAGTCACAGTCTGCACGGACGCTACGGTCGGGGGTTCGAATCCCACCTCGGGCATGGAAGTTTGTGTCTTCTTTACTATAAGGTAGTTCACAAGTCGTTTGTAAGTTTAAGCTTAACAAACATTTGAACAGTCCTCAATAAAAAAAAAAATGTTCAAATGTTTGTTAAGCTTATGGGACTTAACTACGGGGTCATCAGACCCTAAACTTACAAACTACTTATGAACTAGCTAATCCTAAGGACGGCACAAATATCCATGCCCGAGGGGGGATTCGAACCCCCGACCGTAGTGGCCATGCAGACCATGACTGGAGCGCCTCAGTCCCCGCGGCCACCGCGGCCGGCCCTCAATAAAACCAGATACAAATCGTACGAAGTAAGTATCGTAAATAAATTAGGCCTAATATGGAACATATTTATTTACGATACTTACTTCGTACGATTTGTATCTGGTTTTATTGATGACTGTTCAAGTGTTTGTTAAGCTTAAACTTACAAACGACTTATGAACTACCTTATAGTAAAGAAGACACGCCCAATATGGAACAAAAGTGCCCCTCGGTTGCACAGTGGTAGAGTGCCAGACTACAAATCCAAAGGGTTCGATCCCCGCCAAATCCTAGGATTTTTATCTGTCACTTTCCACTTCTTTCACCTCTGGCAGTATTGCTCGTGGTTCGGAACCCACGTTAAACTGTAGGAACGCCTATAACTGGCTGGGTAAGTCAGTTTGAAAGTCGGAGGAAGGCAACCACCTCCAAACAGGACCATGCCTAGTAAAGCACTGTGATGTTCAAACCAATCTTCGGATTGTTGACTGCTTTACCTTATGGAACAAAATTGTCAAATCAAACAACTCGTCTAAATGACTGCATAAGTAAACCCAAAAACTAATGGAAGATGGCACAATAAGTGCCGAAACATGTTTGGGTGTTAAAACAAAACAAGGTATCTTGCATAAGGCTGATTTAACCGCACATCTGACGACGCACGGTTCGAGTGCGGCTCCGAGACGAAGTGGTTGCCACACGAGAGGAATGGGGCCAGTCATATCTCTGCCCGAAAAAACCACCGGCTCTGTCACTACTGTATTTGGCCCGTATTGCCTGAGGAGGAGGTGCGGGCTGAGCCGAGAGTCCGATACGCCACCGGGGCACGACGCAGCGCCCGAGACTTCCGCCAGGCTATCCTAATGAGCGCGGCGCGGCGCGGCTGATCCTCTGATTTACGCCACCGGCTAATTAAGTCGTCGGCTCCACGCCGGAAGCGCGCACGCACACACGCACACAGCGCGTAAATTCCGCTTCGGGCGTGCAGGCCATTCCGCTAGGCGACCTCGGCCACGGCACTACGCAGAAGTAGTGGACCGGCGCTCGGCTTTTTTGTCTCCTCTGCGCCGACACGGCAGCTCCTCCCGACTGGACACTTTTCTCGGAAAATTCTTCCGGAGTCGCGTACCTCGCTCTGCGGTTCGCCGCTCCGGTGTCCAGTTATAGTCGCCTCTTCCGCCTCACGAGCTACCTGTGCGACAGGTCGCTGCTCCGTTCACCGGATTTGAGAGAAAAACTCGCGTTAGTCCACCGCTGACAGATGCTAGAGTCCCACACTCTACTCTCAACCTTACCCTTACAATCTCCCTCAGAAACACTCAGTAGTCCACTGATGACAGATGCTACAGTTCCACAATCTACTCTCAACATTACTCTTGCAATATCCCTCATAAACTCTCAATAGTCCTCTGATGACAGATACTACAATCCCACACTCTACTCTCAATCTTACCCTTACAGTCTCCCTCATGCAATCTCCCCCCAACTATTTACAACCAACACTCACCGACCCGATACACGGGCAATACGTTCCAGTCTAGGTCAAAATACGGGATACGTACTTTTCTTATACGTTCCAATACGGCCGCTGAAGTGGTGGAAACCCTCTCGAAGAACTGTTGTTATCTCTCTGAGCCCACATCGTCGAAACGGCAAGATATATAACAAAATTGTTAAAACATAATTTCCTATGGTTGCTACTTTACTTTACAATTCTTCAATCTCACCGTTAAACATTTTGATCTACACCTGTTTCGAAATTCTCCTCTCACCTCGCATTTTTCGAAACAGTAAAAATTTTTCTTGATGTAAATGTAATAGTACATTCTACATAAGATTCAAAAAAAAGTATGTGATAAATTTACATCCAGAATTAATAGTGCTTAGGTATAAGTATGAAGGACCCGAACATTACGCTATACGCGCCGGATGATGCTTGTCATGGAAGGCGATAGTATTGTTTGCAGTTTCATAGTACAACTATAATAGATCGTCTCCTGAATTATTTAATTCAGACAAGTCGCGCTCTCTGTCGGGTGCGTGTATAACCAACGTGGAGTTGGCGAGAGGCCATTCTCGTTTCGTTTTTTGGTTGCCTTTGTTCTACTTGTTTGTTGTTTGTTTCGTTTCATCCGTTGTTCGCTTTTCGATATTAAATTTTACATTTACTTTGCTATTTCACAGTATTTAAGTTGTTTTTCACTATCACTGAAGATCAGGGCAACAATGAGGGAAGCATAGTATTTCCACTGCACAGAAGTGCTACAGACACATACTCATATACATTGTCTACCACGCACATCTGATTATTGTAATAGTTCTGCATAATTTACAGAATTTATTCCAATTTTATTTAGTAATAATTAAAAGAAGGTTTACATCTGTCGGTTTTGTGATGTATCCGCTCTCGAATCACGCATACCTAAACATGTTCAGAAATGTACAGAATGAAAAATTCATTATGAGTAAAATATTAAGTTTCTGGGGTATTATATCTGAGGTGAAAATTTTACATCATAGCCTTTTAGAAGGATTACATTAAAGAAATCGTTTAGAACATTCTTCCCCAGGTCTGAATGTGTAAACATCAAGCTTTTTTTTCCGGGATGGTTTTCACGGCCTTAACTGACGTATGGGCAAGTATTAAAAAATAAATAAATAAATAAAATTAAATTAAATTAAAAATAAAAATAAAAAATGTCCCTCATATGTTGACCTACAGTAGAACACACTCGAAGTGTATACGAATCAGCGAGTGTCGCTTTTTTTTTAACTTGTTAGAAGATGCGGCGCAGTTTCTAGAGGGTTCTGCTGCTCGGTATTGGATCCTTACCGGGTAAAATGGGATCCACGTCAGGTAAAACTGGCGGACGACAGCAAAAGAGTACAAAGAAGTCCCACTCGTTTTGTATTATCGCGATCGAAACTGGCGAATTAGGGTGGCTGTCATTGAAACGAAGGCGTGATTTTCTTTGGCCGATATCTGTTTAAATTTCAACCGCCAGCCTTCTCCTTCCGATTGCGAAAACTGAAGACGGGGGAGGTGCGCCGAAACGTCGCGTCCCCTCCGGCCTAGCGGACCACCTGCGACCGCAACTGGAGCGCGCGACCAGCAGCCGTCGCTGGCGGAATCGATATTGGCGCCTGGAGTGTCTCCGGAGCGCGGCAACCCTGCCTCCTGGAGAGGAGACCACGGCGCCGTCCCCGCTACAGCAGCAGCTACCCCTGACACTCCGCGGAGAGGAAAAAATATTCACTCGTCACTTACTGCAACACTGACGGTACGGAAATGACTTGCACATTTAAAAAAATTCTTTATTATTATTTCAATGATACATTATAACCCATCACCTATGTTGAAATGGGTCTTAATATTACGATGTTCAACTATTATTACTATGGGCTAGTGTTAGCGACTAAGTTACTATAATTACTTATTATTGTTTGAAATGAAAACCACTGGTCAATCTTGTGTTTTGATTTTGTCCTACTTTACTTGTTATTACTACTTCCCCTACTAAGCTACTGCTGTGGCGTTACAGGTATGCCAGTCAGTGCAAACCTACTTGAGGAGCCAGCTCACTGAGCGAAACCACAGACAAATATATATGTTACTCTGTGGCGAAACCCAGCGATCATGTCCCTGGCACTGGCCGGTCAATTCTGTTGTCGCCTCAGCGCCCCACAAAGAACTATCCCCAAAAAGTGTTACCCTACTAACTAAGTTATTACTCTACACTACTCTACGTCTAGTCTTTATCGGTGTGTGGCCACATCTAACCCCCGAAACTCGAGGATGGCGGGTGCAGTCCTACCGGACGTCCAGTCCGTCCCCCGGCGGCATGGCCGATGTGGCTGTCTAGTCGGGTGTTATTGTCGTAATCGGTGTATCAGTCACGATCTCGCAAGAAGTCTCGTAGCACCTTGCGTGAGATGTTGTTTGCGATGGTGTCAAGTGTTTGGAAAGTGTCCGAGGCTCTTGTTAATTCCCGTGTGTTATTTCTGGGCAATGCCCTTAAGTCCGCAACCACGTCGTCGAATGCAGGACACTCGTATACGATATGACCTGGCGATCCCACCACCGCTCCCCAGGCACAAGCTGGAGTCGCCTGTTTCCTAAACCGGCATAGGTATGTCGGGTAGGGACCATGGCTCGTGAAACAGTGCAACATACCTTTAGAGGTTCCATTTTCAGTCTTTCCTGGATGTGTGGTAGGAGAGCATATGTCCTACTTCCAGACTCCTCCTCGTCCCATGACTGTTGCCACAGTTGGAGCCATTTCTGCCTTATTTCTGACTTGCTCAAGGCAAGTTCATCCAGTATTTTAATGACTTTTCCTTCGTCACCTTTTTTTGGCCCAGTACCACGCTCCCTGCTCCCTCACCTTGATGTCGAGGGGGCATAACCCCATGAACACTTTACCTTTATCGCCCTCGCTCTCTATAAAAAAAGCTGGAAACTCCGCCCTATAGACTTCGAAAGGCCCAAGTGGTGCCGACCGGCCACCGTGTCGTCCTTCTCCCGTCCTCTCTGTAATCGTACTGAGAACTGCGGCTGTCGCGGCCCTTGTGAAGCGTGCTCCGCCGTCTATCCTAGAAGCAGCCATATAGAGAATTTAATAACGCCTTTGTTCGTAAGAAGGGTTCGGATTATAAGCTTAGCGAAAAGTTCGAGACGAGGTCCGCGCGAGAGACACTTTGCCGTGGCTGGCAGCGCGTTACCCAACAGCTCTGCACGGCCGGAAGGGACGTCCAAGCGGCGACCTCGGCCGGCGCCGTAGCTCAGGATTAGCGCCAGCGGCCAGTCGGAGTGATGGCGCGGCTTTCGCCAGGCGGATGAAGAACTGCCCGCAAAGGTCGCCGGCGACCGGCGACCGGTTCCCGGTTACCCGAGCCCCCAGCTCAAAACGCGCAGCTCCGCCGCTACTGCTGGAATCCGACACTCTCCCACTCCTCCGACTGACCTCCAGTCCACCGTCTCACTCGAGAGAGGAGCTCTCCAGCTTCAAACGGACCCCAGTTACTTCACAGGTTTCGTCTGAGCCGTGTCGGCGCAACACCGTCTAGATACGAGGCTCACGACAGGTCCGTGTGACGTCACACCGATAGGCTGCGCCATCGCTAGCTGAGTGGCTGGCCGCTGGGGCACAGCCCTCTGCCTCGTAGCGCCATCCAGTGAGCGGCCTATCGTTATGACGTAACACGGATTTGTTGTGAGGCCCTGTATCTAGACGGTGTCGGTCATTACTGGTTTCCAAAGCTTCCCCCACTCCCTGCCCCCCCCCCCCCCCCCCACACACACAAATGTTTCGAGTCGTACACTGTGCATTCAGTAATACTGCCACCATCTATTGACATCATGAAAGTACGTCTACATGGGATACTCTGCAAATCACATTTAAGTGCCTGGCACAGGGTTCATTGGACCACCTTTATACCATTATTCTCCCATTCCATTCTCGATTAGCACGCGGGAAAAAAGAACACATGAATCTCTCCGTTTTAGCTCTGATTTCTCGTATTTTCTTCTGGTGATCATTTGTAATTATGTAAATGGGAGTCATCAATATATTTTCGCATTCGGAAGAGAATCTTGGCGATTGGAGTTTCGTAAGTAGCCCACGCCGCAGCGATAAGCGCCGTTGTTGTAATGTTGCCCATCCCAGATCCTGTATCATTTGCGTAACGCTGTCTCCCCTGTATCGTGACAATACGAAACGAGCTGCCCTTCTTTGGACTCTTTCCATGTCCTCCGTCAAACCCACCTGATAGGATCCCACACTGGGCAGCAGCACTGCAAATGAGGACGGACAAGGGTGGATTACTCCAAAAAAGTACGGATAAGCGTAGTGTATGCAGTTTATTTAGTTGTTCTGTTGCATCTTTTAAGGGTTCTGCCAATAAAACACAGTCCCTGGTTCATCTATCCCACGACATTATCTACGTGTTCTTTCCAGTTTAATTCTGAAGTAATAGTAATTCCTAGGTATTTTGTGGAGTTTATGGCTTTCACTTTTGACTGATTTATCTTGTAAACAAAGTTTAACGGACTTCTTTTCGTACTCATGTGGACGACTTCACACTTCTCATTATTTAGAGTCAATTGCCAATTTTGACACCATAGTGATATCGTAATCAGATAGTTCTGCAGTTGGTTTTGAACTTCAGTTGATTTTACTAGACGGCAAATGACGGCATCATCTGCAAACAACCTAATACACGATTCCCTCTTCTCCGACGTCCGACTCTTGAGTCGGCAAGACTCGGCGTCACCTCTGAAGATGTGGAGCGCAGCACTGGACGAAACGTCGGGAGGGGAAAATGTATCGTCGAGCACAGCCATACAAGCCAAGCAACTACGACATCCCACCGTGAAACCGTTCATTGTACGTCTGCCTCCAGAGCACCAGTTCACGACTCAACGCTCCTCATGAAGAGAGTGTGCTTTCGTCCTCTGCACTCCATATCGGAGCAACATCCTGAAGATGGCCTAACAGTAAGTCGAAATTGGCTGCTAATAATACAACAGATTTCGAAAACCTGACTAAGCTAATGATGTCATGCAGCTCTGCACGAAACGTATCGTTGAGCGGAGCCAAACAACCCCAGCAACTACGACATCTCATAGTGAAACCATTCGTTGTATGTCTGCCTCTTGAGCACCAATATCACGGATCTGCAATTCGCATAAAGAGAATATACTTCTCTCCCAAGACCAGTGCGACATCAGTTACCGTCCCGCGCGTAGCTTCTGTCGGAAGTGTGCACCACCTGCTCTGTTCCGCTGACCGCCACTTCGCAGCCACCCGCAGCTCCGCGGCTACGCTCACCTCTCCCGGGCGTTGTACGCCAGTGGCGAAGCCAGCTCGGCCGTACATCATCACCCTTCAAGACAGCCCGCTAGCCCCCATAAATCCGCGATTTTTCCGCCGCTCGTAAATATCCGGCCGCGGCGTCTAATGAAGTGCTGGGTTTTGCCCCTCATCTCTCCCTCATCCGCCATTGCTATCCTTCCCCGCCAACACAACGGTGCTTCCAGTTACTTCTGCAACAGCCGCCGGCTTCAACCTCTCCCAAGAGCCTCGGGAGATCGGCTGTACCTGTCGAAGGACACTCGACAGCAAAGCCATCCAACTGTCAAGACACAGTTCCCTCTTTCTGGACTGCTTTCGAATAAATTCTCAACGTCGCCAAGTCCCGATGAAGACCTCCGGTAATAGTATTAAGGCAGTAATTGTGTAAAATAAACGTTATGCCTCGTCCTGTATAGCCTATACCATGAGAATAAAATTACAGCCTATACAAAGGCCTATGTCAGTCTTAATTTCTTCCCACGAAACGTACGCGTCTCGGAACCGGAATTGGGAAGAAGCGATTGTTGTACACGATGCACCCTTCGCCACTCACCGTGACGTAGATTGCAGAGGATTGGTGTATACCATGCTCCAAAACGTATAGCCTTCTCAGTCGTTACGTAAATTAGTTGCAAGGTTGCAAGTCTAATTGCTGGGCAAATCGGAAAACCTAAGTCCTCTTATGACGCAAATTTTTTGTGGCGGGAGGCCACCAGAGACTCGAATGATACAAATGTTATTTCATTTTCCTCACTCCATGTTGTTGTTGTTGTTGTTGTTGTTGTGGTCTTCAGTCCAGAGACTGGTTTGATGCAGCTCTCCACAATACCCTATACTGACCAAGCCTCTTCAACTCCACATAAGAGCGACAACCTACATCTGTCTGAATCTGCTTACTGTATCCATCTCCTGGTCTTCCTCTGCGGTTTTTACCCCACACACTTCCCTACAACGCTAAATTCACAATTCCTTGATGTCTAAGAATGTGTCCCACCAATCGATCCCTTCTTTTCGTCAAGGTATGCCAGAAATTCCTTTTCTTCCCATTTCTGTTCAGTACCTCCTCATTAGTTACGCGATCCACCCACGTAATCTTCAGCATTCTTCTGTAGCACCACATTTCAAAAGCCTCTATCCTCCTCCTGTCTGCACTGTTTATCGTCCATTTTTCACTCCCAGAAAAGGTAACACTACAGAAAGGACTTCTTTAGGCTTAAATCAATATTCGATGTTACCAAATTCCTGCTTTTCAACAACGCTTTTCTACCCATTGCCATTCTGCATTTTATATCCTCTGTACTGCGACCATCATTTGTTATTTTACTGCCCAAGTAACAAAACTCATCTACCTCCTTTATTGCTTTGTTTCCCAATCTAATTCCTTCAGCATCACCTAATTTTCTTAGACTGCACTCCATTACCCTAGTTTTGCTCTTGTTAATGTTCATCTTATACGCACCTTTCACCACACTGTCCATTCCGTTCAATTGCTCTTCCAGGTCCTTTGCTGTATCTGACAGAATTACTATGTCGTCGGCAAAACGCAATGTTTTCATTTCATCGCCGTGAACTTTAATTCCTTCTCCAAATATCTCCTTGCTTTCCTTTATAGCTTGCTCAGTGTACAAATTGAATAACAGTGGAGAAAGGCTACAACCCTCGTCTTACTCTCTTCCTAACCACTGCGTTCCTTTTATGCCCTTCAACTCTGATAACCGCTGTCTGGTTTTTGTACAAGTTGTAAGTAACCTGACGCTCCATGAAGCCTGGTTTGTTCCCAGCGCCGCCAAGATTCCACCTGCCACAACGCGACCGAGCCGAACCCCGCGACGTTTCGGCTCCTCTGGCCGGCGACCTCCTCAGGACTTTATTAGCGGCCATAGCTCAGGCGGCGACAGCTTCCGCGCGACGCTTCCATCAGGAACCAGTTCTCCAGTCCTGCGGCGCGGTGTCGCCTGCAACCGCCGCGCCGTGACGGATGGCGGTCCTAACTCTCCGGAATTGGCCTTACTGTCGCGGCGCTAATGTGTTTAACAGGCGCCGATTTAATATTCGCCGCTCGGCTTACCGCCAGTTTACAACGTGTTCCTTCTTTTCTTTTCTTTTTTTCCCACTTTTTTTCCGTGTAGCGTAGCCCCACTCGTGGGGACGTCGTTTTCGAGAGAGTTCACGTTGCTGGAGAAACTAATAGCTCGCGTGTCGTTATTAAAAAGTGTGTTGTCATTCGCTTCTGCTGGAACAGCGTCTGCGGAAGGGTGTTTACACTTTGGTTCGTAGCTGAGCTAACCCAATTTTCAGTATCGGTTGGTGTCTAAAATGACTCTGCGATCACAACTTTTACTTGCACTTTGGAATTTACCTTTCCAAATAACTGAATCAAACCCGCGCCTCAGTCCTTAAGCAAATGTTGCTCTCACTTCAATCTGTTCTCAAACAGAGAAAAACGTTTGTTACAACGAGGAATATATGAACGTACTGGTCTTCGAAATCGCGACGTACTCGGAAAAGTGGTCAAATGAATGCAACTTTCACTCTGCAGCGGAGTGTGCGCTGATGTGAAACTTTTTAGCAGATTAAAATTGTGTGCCGCAACCGGGACTCGAACCTGGCACCTTTGTCTTTCGCTGGCAAGCGCTCTTCCATTAGGCTATGGCTAAGCCATGTCTGCACCATATCTTTTCTTCCAAGAGTGCTAGTCTTGCATGTGCTTCTGTGAAGTTTGGAAAGTAGGAGGCGAGGTACTGGCAGAAATAAAGTTGTGCGGCGGCATCGTGAGTCGTGTCGGGATAGCTCCGTGACATGAATTTGTGGTACAACGTTGATCAGTTTGAGAGTTAATGGGAAAAAAATAAGGTAAGTAGCTGATTAGCTACAGGATGCATTAAAGCAGTGGCGTAACTAGAGCGCGCGCCACGTAACTTGGCGGGTGGACTGGCTCTGCTGCGCAGGTAGCTGTGTAGTGGTGGGGGGAGCTGCTGTTGCAGCGTAGCCGGACTGTGCGTCAGGTGATGACTGCCGCTTAGCTTTAGTTAAGGCCGCATACAAGCGCAAGGAAATGTCAAGCTGCGAGTCTTGAACACACACACGGCTGTATGAAAAGTGTAATGCAGAAAAACAACGCTCGTTTGATTGTTGGGAAAACTGTGGCGCATTTACGAGTATTTATGAGTCTCTTTCTCTTGTACCTATCATGTTTACATGGCAGGGCATAATTTTCTGAGCGGCACAGAAATTCATTTCGTAGCTTAGTCGATTAACACGAAATATCTGTAAATTATATACACAGTTCATCTAGGGATATCAATCTGTAAAACCACATTAGACGTTCACGACAGATTACGAATTCAAAGTAAATTAATTGTGAAGATAAAAAAGTGATAAATGAGAAATTGAAGAATTTTAGATTTTTCCGTTAATTGTATCTTGAAATCTGGATTTTTCGAAGCAGTTATTAAAATACTTTATCAATGACTTAAGTGACATATTACATGGAATGATAGAATAATTGTATATGTTTGGCATCGTACAAGACAAGGAGACTATCTAAAAACGTTACAGGCGACACATGTTCAGTCTTCGTAGACTGATGCCCATCAAGCAAGTGCTTACTGATCAAAGCAACGTGTTTCACAGTTCGTGATTTATTGCTACCCAGTGACCGTGCTGTCCATCTATCGCGTAAGTGCGGTATTTGGGCTTGTATGCATTTACAAGCATGAGCAATTTGGCCCTGGTTTCTGACGCACTGTGCGGAATTCCATTAGATGTTAGCCGCGAAATAACTTCGACCTTTCTGGTATTCGAAGTAGGAGCTCTGTTCACTTGCACAGAGTGCACACTTGCATTGTCCATAACGATAACAGAATTCTCGGCCAGGTATGGAAGCAGTTGACTTGTAAACCACTGACTGAAGACTGTGTAAGTCATTTCAGAATGGTAGTCTTCTGAATGCTTCGTCTTTGATGACTTAAATATGAATTTTCAGGTATGAATCCTGTTTGTGCCAAAACCAGTTGTCGCTCCGCACAGTACGACACGAACTCGAGCGCGCGCAACGGCTGACTGACGGCTATTGGCCAGCAGGTCACGTGACGTGACGTAGGCCTAGCCGTGCTTCTGCGCATCGAGACCTCACCCGCCAAGTTACGTGGCGCGCGCTCTAGGACTTGGCTTTGGGGGGGGGGGATAGATCTGCTTGCCGAGCAAAATTTTAGTCAGTTTCCAGACAGACTACCATCTACCACTCCCGTTGAAGAAACTAACTCACTCCCTTCCAATGAAAGCTTATGGTGAAACACCCCAAGTTTCAAATCTTTACCTTTACCAGATTGCTGTCATACGATTTTTCTTTCTTTCTTTCTCTTTCTCTCTTTTTCCTTTTCGGGTTCTGGGGGGGTTCTATCCCCCTCATCCCCCCATAGTTACGCCACTGCATTAAAGGGTTAAACTAATCGGTGTAACTAAGGCTGACGTAACAGATACGAAAACATTAAGACTAATGATACTGGAGTGGAAAGTTAGTCAGTGGGAAATTGGTAAACACTGTGGTCTGATTTAAGAAAGAGACGTTGTTCTCAAAAGGCTGACACAAATTTGGGCACGACCAACTATTTATAGTGGCACTGACTGGGTGGAAAAGTAATCAAGAATACTCCGTTACCAGATCAATCGGAGTCTGTTAGACCCTTGAAACTGACATGTAATCTCCGTTTACGAAGTGAGATACATTTGGGAATGAGCTATGCTGATCGTGACAACACGTCAAGAATGGAGTGGATCTGTGGACAGTTTTCCTGTATCTGGTTGTGAAAACGTGAACTACCGGCGCACTGCCCGTCGGTTGTGATTCATCGTGTCCGTTCCCACCGCGCGGCTCAACCACAGTTCTTCCCAATTAGTCTGCCCTAATCTTGCGGCTGTGGCGTTCTTCGAATACCAGAACAGAGTGGATGGACGGTGTCCGGTGTTCGGGTGGTCTTCCGGTTAAATCGAGCAACACTCGGCGGGTATCCGAGACCAAAAAGACCACCCACGGACGTATTAATTGGCGGGATACTCTGCAAATCGCATCGAACCACCGTTATACTATTTATCTCCCATTCCATTCTCGAATAGCGCGCGGGAAGAAAGAACACCTGAATCTCTCCGTTCGAGCTCTGATTTCGCGTATTTTATTCTGATGATCATTTCTACCTGTGTAAGTGGGAGTCAACAGTATATTTTCACATTCGGAGGAGAATGTTGGCGATTGTAGTTTCGTAAGTAGCTCACGCCGCAGCGATAAGCGCCGTTGTTGTAATGATTCCCATCCCAGATCCTGTATCATTTCCGTAACGCTGTCTTCCCTGTATCGTAACAATACGAAACGAGCTGCTCTTCTTTGGACTCTTTCGATGTCCTCCGTCAAACCCACCTGATAAGGATCCCACACTGGGCAGCAATACTCCAAAAAAGGACGGACAAGCGTAGTGTATGCAGTCTCTTTAGTAGTTCTGTTGCATCTTTTAAGGGTTCTGCCAATAAAACGCAGTATATTTCCCACGACATTACCTACGTGTTCTTTCCAGTTTAAGTCTGAAGTAACAATAATGCCTAGGTATTTTGTGGAGTTTACAGCCTACACTTTTGATTGATTTATATTGTAAACAAAGTTTAACGGATTTCTTTTCGTACTCATGTGGACGAATTCACACTAGTCCTAATTTAGAGTCAATTGCCAATTTTTGGACCATAGCGATATCTTATTCAGATCGTTTTGCAGTCGGTTATGATGTTCAGATGATTTTATTAGACGTTAAATGACTGCCTCATCTGCAAACAACGTAAGAGAACTACTTAGATTTTCCCCTAAGTCGTTTATATACATAAGGATGTTGTTCAGGACACTTCCGTCGGAGTATAATGATGTTGATAATAAAAACGGACCAAACATAGTTCCTTAAGGGCCTCAATTTTTCGCTCCCTTTCCGAATCAATTGCTCTTTCTCAACCGAATATACAATAGCTTCTAGAATTAGGAAACGACCAGTTTCATTGTTCGTTCAGGACACCTCCGTCGGAGTATAATGATGTCGATAATAAAAACGGACCAAACATAGTTCGTTAAGGGCCTCAATTTTTCGCTCCTTTTTGTGTACTAATTGCTCTTTCTTAACAGGATGTAAAATTTCTTCTAGAATTAGGATACTATAACACTGGGATGAATTTAATACTTGGGTGCTAAATTCCTCGCAGTCTTGCCGTGACAGTACAGTGGATGAATTCGACGACTGTTGTGGCCGAATACGAAACATTTCTGACGGGCGGAATAAAACGACTCTGGGAGCGGTTTCGCGGTTCGCTACTGACACTTGGGCCTCGGAGCGCTTCGGCGCCGAGAACAGTCGGCCTGTGTCGGACTTCTCGCACCTGTTCCGGGGTCTGCCGGCAGCGGAGAGCCCGCCGTGCCTCAGGCGTGCCGGACGTTCTTGGAGAGCCTGTGCGGCGGACTTCCTCTGCATCTGGAGATGATGGACCGCGCCGCCCCCGGCACACCTCGCAACAAAACACTGCCGCTCCTCCCCCGCCCCTCCCTCCCCCCACCCTTCCTCCCCCCACCACCACTCGGCAGATCGCTACAACTCTCCGACCCGTCCCAGCATCGAAACTCTACATCCGGCACCACCCAAGCGTACTTGATCTGTCGCCATCAACAGCACCAAATGTTCAAATGTTTGTAAATCTTTGGGACTTAACTTCTTTGGTTATTAGTCCCTAACTTACAAACTACTTAAACTAAGGTAAACTAACCAACATCTACATACACACACCGCAATCCGCCGTAAGGTGCGTGGGGGAGGGTACACCGTACCACTACTAGGCATTTCCTTTCCTACTCCACTCCCAAAAAGAACGAGGAAATAAAGAATGCCTATATGACTCCATACGAGCCCTAATTTCTCTTATCTTTGTGATCACTACGCGAAATGTAAGTAGGCGGCAGCAAGATCGTACTACACTCAGCTTCAAATTTTGGCCCTCTAAATTTCCTCAACGGAAATTCACGAAAAGAACGTCGTCTTTCCTCCAGTTATTCCCAGTTGTGTTGCCGGACTATTTCCGTCACACTCGCGCATTGGTCGAACCTACCACTAACGAAAATAGCAGCTCGCCTCTGAACTGCTTCCTATGTCTTCCTTTAAACTGATCTGCTGCGGGTCCCAAATATTTGAGCAATACTCGCGACGTGGTCGTACAAGCGTTTTATACGCGGTATACTTTACAGATGAAGTACAACTTCCCGAAATTCTCTCAATAGACCGAAGTCGGCTGTCCGCCTTACTCACAACTGTCTTTACATGTTCGTTCCATTTCATATCGCTCTGCAGTGTTACGCCTAGATATTTGAACGACGCGACTGCATCAAGAAACTCACTACTAATGCTGTTTTCGAATATTATGGCATTGTTTTTCCTACTCATGCGCATCACTTTACATTTTTCTATATTGAGGGCTAGCTGCCATTCTTCGCACCAACTAGAAATATTGTTTAACTCATCCTGTTTGCTATTACAGTCAGTTAAAGACGACACCCTTCCATACACCACAGCATCATCAGCAAACAGCCGCAAATTACAACTTACTCGGTCCATCAGATCATTTATATAGATAGAAAATAATAGCGATCCTAACACAGTCCCCTGGGGCACGTCTGACGTTACACTCGTCTCTGATGAACACTCGCCGTCGAGAACAACGTACTGCGTTCTATTACTCAGAAAGTCTTCCAGCCAGTCACAAATATGTGAACCTATTCCATAAGCTCGTATCTTCGTTAGCAGTCTGCAGTGTGGCACCGCGTCAAACGCCTTTTTGAAGTCGAGAAAAACACAATCCGCATGTTGCCCTTCATCCATGGCTCACATGATGTCATGTGAGAAAAGAGCATGCTGAGTTTCACATGAATGATGTTTCCTGAATCCGTGCTGGTTCGTAGAATGAAGGTTTTCCGTCTCAAGGAAATTTACTATATTCGAACTGAGAAAATGCTCCAAAATTCTACAGGAAACTGATGTAACCGAGATTCGCCTGTAATTATGTGGGTCAGTTCTGTTTCCTTTCTTATAAACGGAAGTTACCTAAGGACAACACACTCATCCATGCCGCAGAGAGGATTCGAGCGTCCGGCGGGAAGCCACCACGCGCTCAGCAGCAAGGCGCTTTAGACCGCTCGGCCAGTCCACTGCAGCTCAACAGCATCATTTCTGGATGAATGGCACTGGACAAAGCCGTACACAGAAACTGTACACATATTTCGTAGACATTTCGCTTACACCATCACTTTACAGTTTTGCAAAAATCGACTATGTATGCTTTGTTATTTTCCACCAATACTAGTCGCCCTTCATTATGAAGACCATGCTAGAGACCATATCCCCCCCCCCCTCCGCCAGAAACTGTGTAAAAAGTGTGATTGAGTAAGTGGTCTCTAGCATAGAAACTACGCATTTCCGCACATAACGACGTTAGACTTTTCTTGTTCCCTATTCTCGGCTAGATCAATCTCTAGAGTTTGTACAAGGTCGGAAAAATTATCCTGTGTAAAGGTGTTTATTCTGACCTCACCTACCTTCTAATTCAGTCAACTACAGCTGTTGTGTGATTGTCAGAGTAGAACGAAGGAAACAAGCATCAGAATCGAAGGTAAAAACAATTTCATTTCAAAATTTTTCGGAATATTTTCTCTTCTGATCAGTTAACTACGTAGCATTTGAAATATACCCCGAAACGGAGGACTCTCCACCAGTGCATACGTCTACGCCGTGTGTGACGCTAGTCAAGCCGTGTTCGGGAATTGCTTAGCAATTGTGCCGCCGCTTGATGGGATACGTGTCTCGCTCAGCGGGGTTGCTTTTCAGTGCCGGCACGAGACTTTGCATACGTAAGCAGGCCGACCGTACCCGCGACTGAAACGAATCGCAAGCGAGACGTGACGTCACGGTCTGTGTAATTAACTAGCGGTGTTCCCAGCCGGACACATTCGATTTCGCAGAATCGGCCGACAGATGTTGTTTTCTCATCGCTGTATTCTCCCTCCCATCCCTGTTTCGCAAGCTACTGTGCGGAGGGTCGTCTGTGAATAATTGCCTACGGCACCTTTTAATTCCCCGTATGCGGATGTGGCGTGGGAAAACGTGTCTGGTGACGATCGTTTGTTAGTTGTGGACGACCTGGCTGCAAAATTATTATTTTTCTGTTCCAATTTAAAATTCATTACTCTTTCTTTTCGTCACCTGAACGCTCCATGTTTTTATTTTAATTTTTTTCCTATAATGCTACCTGCAATTTCCCCAAATGTAGGATAAAATAAACATTGAGAATATTGGTGCCCATGTTCAGGCTGAAGGCTGCTACTATGGTCGACCCATCGGTAGTCTAATGTAGTTCACTAAATTATCATTATTTAATTACGTTTTCCTGTATTCAATGGATATTGTAGGTAACCAGTGGTTGCGTAATAACTATTTTTCCGCCGTACAGTGTAAACTTCGTTGTAAATAAAGCGCTCTATCCGATTTCTGTTTAACCCTTTAATGCATCGTGTAGCTGATCAGCTACACATATTATTTTTTCCATTATCTCTCGTACTGATCAATGTTTTACCAGAAATTAATTTGTAGCTGCTTCTATACATAGTGTTACATATGCTAGAAGCTCGTCCTAGAATTTACAGAGTATTACTGAATCATTTGGACAGTTAGCTGCATTGAGTTACTCCTAACATGTGCGTTTGTTTACATTACATTAGTGGTCCTCCTTTGCAATGTAAATGTAGTCAGTCACATACTACTGTTGCACTATGAGAGGCATAATGTTGTCATTTACTGCATCGGGTGCATCGTGGAAACACTATATAGATGACGAGCTATGAACTACTTTTTTTGCTAATAGTGCATAATAATTTTAAGGATTTCTTTTTTTCAATATTTTTCTCGGTATATACGCACTATACATTAATCGTGATATTTTTATAGCATCAGATAAAAAGTCATGCATTAAAGGGTTAAGAGATGAATTTCTGTATAATTTACGGACATTACAGTGTCGCTTCTGAAAAGCCCCGAGGAACAGCAAATACCAAAGGCCCGCAGAGCAGAGAAACCACCTCAGTTTGCGTTAGGCGGGTACCAATACATACATATACAAACAGATTAGCTACACAGTGTTACGTGCTTGAAACTCAAAAGTACCTGGAAATTTTGCCTGATTTGATATGTAATTACGAACGGGGAAAAAACTAATGTTAGATAGCTGAGTGAAGGCTTTCGTCGGAACAAAGGTAACAGTTCAAGCTCCGCTGCATACCGTAAAAACAGACGTGTGTGTGTGTGTGTGTGTGTGTGTGTGTCACATGTCCTCCTAAACTAATGGAACTGATTTAAAGTACAGATATTCCTTACCCTCTGGTAAGAATATTTGTGGAATAAGACTTACCTACGTCTGATAGTTCCGGACATATGACTTTATAAACAGTGAGATGCAAATAATAATAATAATAATGAGAAATAAAATAAAACAAAAATATCTGGGTATGTGACGCATGAAAAACCGAGACTTCATTAATACCCTGTTTGAGAATTGCAGCACTTAGCAACTTCCAACAAACAACACAAAATTGGAAACATTTAGGTAATAATTTCTCCCTGTCAACTCCAGCAAGTTCATGAAAGTAAAGGTGTTTAACGTTGACTAGTTTTCCGTTAGTTATGCAATAAAACCACGGCGTTCGTCGTGACCTTAACAATTCATTACTTCTACACTACTAACTTCATTTCAGTAATATTTTCGAGACAGTGTGTATGAATACCACTGAATGTACCTTCGAAATTATGGTACGACGTATAGTTCATGAGAAAGGAGGTCATAAACAGTTATTCTCGTGCGAAACCGCCTCATTACGCACGAGTTTTCAATTTATTACGTGTTTACTAGTAGCACTATTCACGACGTATTTTTCATAGAGTGTGCATGTATTAATAATGACTGTGCCTTTGAAACTACATCATAGTACGACTTGTAATTCGAGCGGTAAAACATCATACAAAATAATCTGCATGAAAAACCGCCACATCACACACGAGGTTGCGATTTATTACGTATTTTCTACAAACTCTTTTCGTAGTACATTTAGCAGTCCATATACTAATTTTTCCCTCTCTACGTATATGCCTGTATTACACCTTATTAACGAGATATGACGTCGTAATGTTACGCTGCGTGAACACTAAATTAAAATGGACTTTCAGTAGGGTAGAAGGGGATGGACAGACATGGGAAAAGGAAATAGACTAACATAATAATACAATAATTACATATCCGCGCAACGTTCCGAATTAATGCTGGTAATTGTATATACCTTCAGTAACATTGGTCCAGAAACAGACCCTTGAGGAACATTCCTAACTATTAGGTTTTCTTTGTCATTTCGGTGGTTCGTACGCTTTTTAATGTGTGTTTTTTTTTTTTTTTTTTTTTTTTTTTTTTTTTTTTTTTTTTTTTTTTTCGCGCGCTCTCGACACACCGTAGCATCAGCCGATCAACAACATGGCTGATGCTACAGTGTATGTGTGTGTGTGTGTGTGTGTGTGTGTGTGTGTGTGCGCGCGCGAGCGCGCGTACGAACCACCCAAATTACGAAGAAATGGCGTTAAACAACCAACACAAGAGAATGCAGTTTGCAGCATGCACACTGATGTTGACGCCTCCAAATTGTAACTCATTGAAGAATGATGTACAAACAGAACGGCAACTGATGATGGGTGAAAAAGCCGAAATGCATTTAGGCGAAATAAATTATTTGTTTATAACAGTGACTGGTTGCTATTATTTATATAATCATCATCATCATGATTAGAGACAGATTATGCCTTTCAGCGTTCATTGTGGAGCATAGTACCTCTAATAAAATTCCTCCATGATCCACTATTCAATGCTAACATTGATGCCTCGTCTGATGTTATGCCTTTCACTTCAAAATCATTCTGCACTGAATCTAAGTACTTTCTTCTTGGTCTACCTCGACTCCTCTTACCTTCCACTGACGAGCTCATGAGTCTCTTAGGTAACCTTGCTTCTCCCATGCATGTAACATGACCCCACCATTTCAGTCTGTTCGCTCTAACTGCTTCATCTATGGTGTTCATTCCCAGCTTTTCTTTGATTTCCTCATTATGGACACCCTCCTGCCATTGTTCCCATCTATTGGTACCTGCAATCATTCTTACTACTTTCATACCTGTAACCTCTACCTTATGAATAAGGTAACCTGTATCCACCCAACTTTCACTCCCATACAACAAAGTTGGTCGAAAGATAGAGCGGTGCACTGCTAACTTAGTCTTGGTACTTACTTCCTTCTTGCAGAAGAGAGTAGATCTTAGCTGAGCACTCACTGCATTAGCTTTGCTGCACCTCGATTCCAGTTCTTTCGGTATGTTGCCATCCTGTGAGAAAATACATCCCAGGTACTTGAAACTGTGTACCTGTTCTAACTTTGTTCTTCCTATTTGGCATTCAATCTGTTTGAATCTCTTTCCCACAGACATTACTTTCGTTTTGGAGATGCTGATCTTCATTTACAAAAATAAAATAATACAATCCACAGTTACGCACCTCAACAATCAAATAAAATGGATAAATTATAACTTATTTGATTTGTCTTCCTATTTTACCCTCGGCGTTCCACCTTTCTTGTATTCTCACCAGGCCGCTGCTGTTGTGTTGCCGGCAAGTTTTCCGTAAGCCCCACCGTAGGACCCCGAGACCACACACACACACACACACACACACACACACACACACACACACACGCACACACACAACTATTGCGCCAACTGCTACGCCCCCACTCCTCCCCCCTCCCCCCTCCCCTTCGCACCGGAATTAATATCGGCAGCCATATATCAGAGGCCTGACCGCCAGCTCGTAATTAATTATTTATTAATTGCCCGCGCCACGTCTGGCTGGCGGTTGTACAGCTCTGCTTCGCCCTGACACGCGCACTGCTTTCTTACACGGACTCATTACGACTCGCATCAGATTGTCGATACTGCCGTAACAGGTTCTCTCCTACACGTCTGCTATTTTTCTTTTCCGTCCCGTAGAGTCGGCAGCAACTGAATGAAAAAAAAGATAAAAAGCAACGACATCGCACTCTTGCATCATTGCGATGTTTGTCGACACTAAGGAGAAGCCTTCCGCATTTCGAAGACATGTCAGAAAAACTTTGTTTACCTCCCACGAAGGGCAATGCAGTTCTTCAACGTTCCTCAAACAATTCCTCCCTTAACTATCCAATTTGACTGTAAAGTTACTTGCAAATATTAATGCACTTCAACTTGCCTCAAACAGTTTCTCACATAACTTACCAATTTAACTGTCAAACTATTTCCACAACTGAATGCAGTTCTACAACTTTCCTCAAACATTTTCTATCATAAATTTCCAATTTGACTGCCAAACTAATTCCACAAGTTAACTGAATTCTTCAACTTTACTCAAACAATTACTCCCATAACTTTCCAATTTGACTGTCAAACTATTTCCACAAATTACTGCAGTTCTTCAGGGTACCTCAAACAGTTCCTCCCATAACTTTCAAATTTTACTATCGAACTATTTCCACACTTTTTGTGTCACCGTATCCCCCTCACTCCTTTTTTTCATTTTTTCGAGATTTCAGGACAGGTACTAAGTTGCCTCAGAATGAATGTGATAAGGAAGACTTTTACAGCTCCTGCAATTCACATAAGACATTAAGTGTGTAATTGATATTTTTGCGTATTGTATCAGTACATCTCTTACTGATTTTTACGCATAATGCTACTTGTAACCGCTACTCCAGTGCCATTCCCTGAATCCAATACACTTTGGAATATGTTGTAGTCTTGGTGACAATATAATACATATATTTGTTGTTTACATGCTTATATAGCTGTTAAAGTGGTGAAAACCCACCACAAAAAAGCTTCATTGTTATCATTCTGAGCACATATCGTACGAACAATACAAGATACTAAAAATATTTCCAACTTATATCTGATTACCACAATTTCGAGATGTAACTGTAAGAAATATGGTTGAATTTGATTTTAAATGCATTGTTAGATTTACTTCACATGAAATGCTAATTGTTTCAAACATTGTGAGGTGAGGGGAGGATTTCAAAATATATAGAAATGTTTAAAGATGTGCCTGCACAGTTGTAAGTTACAGTGGCAACTCTACGTTTCAACCTAGCGAGGCAGCACAGTGTTAACGCACTGGACTAGCATTCGGGAGGATGGTGGTTCAAATCCACCTCCGGCCATCCAGATTTAGGTTCCCCGTGATTTCCCTAAATCATTGAAGGCAAATGCCGGGATGGTTCCTTTCAAAGGGCATGGCCGCTTACCTTCCCCTTCCTATCCAAAACTCCAAGCGTTAGTTCCGTCCCTAATGACCAAGCCATCGTCGGGACATTAAACCCTAAGATTCTTTATACGTTTCAACATTTTTGTGCCTTCTACTGTTTCAAAGATATGGGCTTAGAAAGATAACAACTGCGTTTTGTTTGGAAGGGTTCTCACCACTTCAGTGGCCGTTTGGGCACGTGTAAAACAATACGTCTCTCTTATTTTGACGTAGGCTGCCACATATTCGGAAGTGTATCAATATTGGCGAGTCGTACTTGGGTAGTGTCACCTGTCAGATATGAGCGTCCCGTGACTTCCTCAGCCGTCCACAGTATGGGATTCCGTCTACCGCTCTCTGCTTCTCCAGAGGTCCCGAGCGGACTTGGGCTCCGCCCGGCTACACTCGGCACTCGGCAGTACGGTAGGAGGCAACCGCGGCCGGAGACTAGCAGTTATTTATCGCGTGCCGATCGTGAATGGGCCATTAATTTCGGCCGGACGTCGCGCTTCGCGGCACCAAATTAATTTAAGACCACGGAGCCTTTCTGGAGAGGGGAGGAGAATAGGAGGATAAGGGAGGGGGGAGACACGGCGTTTGTGAAAAGTCCCGCCGCCTATCTGCCGGGCACATCTCTCAGGCACCGAGTTGAAGGCCGCTGCTCACCACGTGGCCCCGCCTGTGACGTCACACGGTGGTCGCGCGCGGGCGACATCATTTGCATCCGAACGGGGCGAGGAAGTGACGTAGCTAGACGCTCCTGTCCAAACATTCGGGGTCAGTTCGGGTAGCAAGCTTTGTCTCCTCGGGGATGCGCCATTTTGCGTTTTGTGTTTATGTATGTATCCGGATCCTGCTCCAGCTACTGCTGACGAGTCCTTTCCACTTGTCTCGGTCCTCTATCCACTTTTCTTCCTCCACTTGCTGCCAGTCACACCTCACTCCCATTTTCCACAGTGTACTACGTGGCCGCCCACTTGGTCTTTTTCCACCCAGGTTTAGTTCTTCCACAATACTGGGAAGTCTCTGGCAACACATTCTCCTATCATGCCCGTACCATCCTAATCTCTTTCTTTCGACTTCTTCTCTCGTACTTACTAGTTTAACGTCCTTTCTAATATCTACATTCCTTACTCTATCCCTTATCTGCTTTTAGAAATATCATTTCTGCTGCTTGTAGTCTGCTCCAGTCTCTGTCTCACACACACACACAGTCAGTGTGATCGGAGGCGGGTCTGAACCGCCGTCCTTCCGAATGCGAATCCAGCATAATACGTCTGCACCATCTCGCTCGGTGATGGTTGAAAAGTAAAATACTTTGCCGTGTATTTCTCGCACGGGGCGACCAGAGACGGCTGCTGAATGCGAGGACTTCCCGTCGCGGTCGCCATCCCCGGCCGACACAGTGGCGAGGGTGCGCCTAATTTACATTGGCAGCCCTGCGCGAGCGCTGTAACCTGTCACCGGCCTTTTGTTTTTGCGCGGGAAGAGTCCCGCCGTCGGAATTAGTCGATACTCGCAGCAGCATGGGCTGCCGGCTAGGGGTCGGGGATTCCCCGCGCGCAGTGGTGCCACCACCGCGACTTGGAAAGGCCGCAAATCTCCCGGCAGTCCGCACCGGCCGCCGCCGCCGCCGCGAAAAACACCTGTTACTGTGGCGGTGGCGGCCGCGGAAGCCCAAGAGGAGTCCACCGCCGGAAAGGGCACCAACAAAACAAAACGGAAAATGGGAACGGTGCGGTGAGGTAGTGCGCGCGGTGAATTATCGGCGAGGTGTTCGATATTTTCCGGCGCTGTCTGCCTACCCCCCAACCCTCTTTTTTACGTCACTCTTACGCGCTGTTTATTACAGGTAACTAATGGCTCGACCCCTGTGCTGTTCTCTCGGTGGGGTGACACTGGCAGATGTGTCCACGGAGGGTGCAGCGGACTAGTTTCCGAAAAATTTGCCCGTCGCTGTAATCCAGCCGTATTGTCGCGAAGAGGAGTGCTAGACACTACCGAGGCACTAGACACGGAGAATAAGCGAGAAGGTATCAGAATGACCTTTGTTCTAGGAAATGTCCTTACATTCGGATAAAACCCTGGGCCAAAAGAAAGCTCAATAATACGACAGGGAAGGCTAAGCTGTGTGACCTGTTGATGCAGAGGGTAACTGAAGTCTGAAATGTTCCAACGTTTGAAAACGTACGTGACCAAACAGCAGAGCTCATCGGTCCCTGCGTCGGCCGTGGTGGCAGAGCGGTCTGCAGCGCGCCAGTCACGATCAGCACGGCCACTACGGTTTGAGGTTCGAATCCCCTCTCGGGCTTGGATATTTGTACCGTACTTAGTATTAGCTAGATCATAACTAGTTTGTAAGTATAGGGACTGATGACCCCGTGCCGGACGCGGTGGCCGAGGAGACTAAGGCGCTTCAGTCGCGGTCTGCACGGCCACTACGGTCGAGGGTTCGAATCCCCCCTCGGCCATAGATATTTGTGCCGTCCTACTTAGTAAGTAGTTCATAAGTAGTTTGTAAGTTTAGGGACTGATGACCCCGTAGTGAAGTCCCATATACTTTACAAACATTTGAACATTTTTTTTTATTTTTTATTTATTTATTTATTTATTTATTTTTTTTTATGACTGATGACCCCGTAGTCTCCCCTGTATCGTGACAATACGAAACGAGCTGCCCTTCTCTGGACTGTTGCGATGTCCTCCGTCAAACCCACCTGATAAGGATCCCACACTGGGCAGCAATACTCTAAAAAAGGACGGACAAGCGTAGTGTATGCAGTTTCTTTAGTAGTTCTGTTGCATCTTTTAAGGGTTCTGCCAATAAAACGCAGTCTCTGGTTCGCCTTTCCCACGCCTTTTTCTACGTGTTCTTTCCAATTTATGTCTGAACTAACAGTAATTCGTAGGTATTTTGTGGAGTTTACGGTCATCACTTTTGATTGATTTATCATGTAAACAAAGTTAAACGAATTTCCTTTCGTACTCATGTGGACGACTTCACACTTCTCATTATTTAGAGTCAATTTCCAATTTTTACACTATAGTGATATATTATTTTACAGTTATATAAGACGCTCCCATAACCTATACAAATTGTATAACTGGAACTGCGGAAACGGAGGGTAAAAACATAAAGAATAATTATACCTTATAGATATTTGCGCCGAGCATAGCCAGTACTTTGCAATCCTGGTACGATCGAATCCCGCAACCTGCACACACACACACAGACGGCTCGCGCGGGGATGGGACGGAACAGAACAGAACAGAGCCGAACCCCAAAACACGCGGGGCGGACCCCGACAGAGACGGATTGCCCTGCCTGAGGCTCCACCCACGCCGCCGCCGCCGCCGGCCGTTAATTATGGCGTCCTCCAGTGGGCCCAGGGAGAGCGCGAAAAATAAAATTAAAAAGGGGCGGCGAGGGGCGCGAGGTGGGGGGCGGTGGTGGACGACTGTTTTTTGGCACACTGCCCCCCGCGCGCCTGAGGGCAGGTGTGCCAGCGACGCTGAGAGGTCACCAGCGGGGGTGGAAGGGTGGCAGGATTCTGTGGGGAAAGGTGCGGTGGCTTGCGTAGGCGGTGTCTGGTCCGTGCCTTCAACACATATTCCAGAAGAAATGTTTGTTAAACTTAAGACTTAACTGCGGGGTCGTCAGTCCCTAAACTTACAGACTACTTATGAACTACCTTATACTAAAGACGACACAGACATCCATGCCCGAGGTGGGATCGAACCTCCGACGGGGAACGGCCTCGCGCATTGTAGCATAGCGCCTCAATGCGCTCGGCCGGTCCACCGCGGCGATCCAGAAGACGAACACCGAATTTCGTAAGCCGTTTTTCGCTTACGTGTTTACTTCGCACGTTTCAATTTATTTACGCAACTTGAATATTATCATTATTTTTTTTAATTACGACGTCTTCTGAGGGACGGATTTGTACCACACTGCTGATAGAGGGAGTAAAGTGACGCATATTTGGCGACGTACAAGCACGTGAAAAACAATTTCGAGTGGAGTACTTACAAGGGAACATCATCAGCTGAACCTCATATTTTCATTTAAAAAAAATATATGAGCTATATATCAATCCCAGAAATCGATATCACGTGGAAATTTGGGCTATTATTCGGATAATGCGCAGTTAGGTCCTCCTCAAAGTACAGCTTTTAAACATTCGCGCGCTCGGGTTATTTTTCACTTCGACCTGCTTCACTGTGGTCGCTTAATGCCCGAACATCTGGTACTGTGAGCAGAGTACAGTAAGAGGTTTGTGTTCGCTGTCACGCGACATCACCAGTAGCTGTATAGAATTATGACTAGTCTGCAACGATTAAATGCCAAAGAATCCGAGTCGTCACCGGTAATCATTATCTTTTGCATTTATTAGACGTTATGTACACGGTATAGGAAAATACATGGCGCTTTCTTTATCCTTTTTCTGATATCTTTCAACTACGTAGCAGATATTATAGACAATTACACTGATGAAGACGTGCTGGATATAGGAGAAAATAGCGGATTGGCGTTCGGTACAGATTTACAAGACGATGATAACGACCCTGCCATTTCACCACCGTTTGATCCATCGAGCACTTTCATCGCTTCAACGAAGCTTGGGCGTGGAATTCAGGTCGTCAGTGATGGTGAAAACTGCATTGATGATTTTAATTAATCGAATACCATTTTGTCCGTCTCCGTAACAAAAGAATATAGGGTAAGGTGGTACAAATTCGATATAGGTACAATTCTGATCAAGATAAATTTTCGCGCCATTTGTCAGTCTCGTTGTGTGGCATTGTAGCGTAGCAGGTTTCTACAGCTCCTTCTGTCTTTTTCAAGAATACACCACTTTGGGCTAAGGAGAGATACATTTTTTCCTGTTAAGAGATATATGAAACTACCTTAGTCTAACGCGGCCGGCCGCGGTGGCCGAGGGGACTGAGGCGCTCCAGTCACGGTTTGCACGGCCACTACGGTCGGGGGTTCGAATCCCCCCCTCGGGCATGGATATTTGTGCCGTCCTTAGTCTTAGTTAGTTCAGAAGTAGTTTGTAAGTTTAGGGACTGATGATCCCGTAGTTAAGTCCCATAGACTATACAAACATTTGAACATTTGAAGTCTAACGCGCTCTTTTAAATCTTCTAATTATTTGTGTCTGGATTCGCTACCAAAAATGCAATGTTTAGTACCACGAAGTATGCGTTGGTTCCTGGCGGAAACAGTGCTTTTTTATGTAGAAGATGCCCGTAATCGAAATTGTACCAGGAAGAGATCATAATTGTACCTACTGTGGTACATTTTCGATCAATTTTTCTCACTTCTGGAACCGTTTTTTGTGTTCATACCAACAATTGTAATTGTCTAATATTTATATTACATATTCATTAAACATACAAGAACTAGTGCCATAGTTAAAATTATTTCTTTTCTCAATATATTTCCAGTTACAATAACATTTGTCAGAAATGATCGAAATTGTACCACCTTACCCTATGCAATGAGCCGTTTGCATTTTATACTGCGCGCCACAACTGCAGTGGAAACGAATGAGACGGTTTTTCAACAAGTAGTGCAATGAAATGTAATTTTCAATACTTTTTACGGTCATATTCTGTTATATTGGGGCGATATACCATAATCACACAATACTGTGTTGTCCAGGAACAACATTGGGATTTAACGGGTTAAGGGTGACGGGCGGACAGTAGTCAGTGTTCAGAACGGAACGAAACCTGGCGGTACGGTTGCAGTCGTACGTCGATAATTGTAATCTGTGTGGGTCGTAGTCATAGACTGACACCTGCTGATCACTTTCAGTTGCAAAGTGGTTGGGGGGAAAAATATTGCGTGACAGCTGTTTTTGCGTAAGGGTAGTAGGGGTGGGTAGAGGGTGGGGGAGGGTGGCATACGTGTCCAGAAAAAGAGCCGCGAATCTGCGCGATTAGGATGCGGCGCAGGTCGGCAAGAGGGGCGCGTAATTTGTGTGACCTGTTTGAAGAACGGCCCTCGCGAGGGTAATTATTGCGCACCTCGCGTGAGGGGGATGAAAAGGGCTCTCCGCCAGTTAGCGGCACATGGTCACCCACAGGCGCCGTTTTTAAGGTCGTTTCGCCCCACTGTGTCTCTCTCTGTATGCTGCTGCCTCCCCACAATTTTCCACCGCGCAGCTGATGCTGCGGTGAAAAAAACCACGCGGACAATCAGCGTCCTAATAAACCCTTTTTCCGCCGTGTAGAACACACGCCGCCTCCACTGCACTGTTTATAACTCTCTCATTACCGGTAAACAGTTCTACTGCGCGATACTTTGCAACTTGTCGCCATTGTCGTGATTGCTGATCTCACGCCTTATTCTCCGAATATAATAAACAGTACGTATCTATAAAAAGTAACCAAACTACTACGAGAAGCAAAATCGTTTCAAAACAGAAACAGATTAATAGTACAGCTTTTTTCTGTCGGACGTGGCTCGCTACAGAAAAATATTAGAACGTTTCGATCCCATTTTTGTGAAACATCATCAGGCGTCCGTTTTCATTTAAAACTGTTACCATCATTCTAGGTTTGCAGCTCTTGCGTTCTTCCGTGTTTATAGTAAAGATTTTTGGGTTGATGTCCGTCTGATGTACAAAACACTACTTGCTCTTGTTATCCAAACGAGTTTTAGCACCTCTATGTTATCATAAGTTTTGTAGAGGGTGGTCAGCAAATTCCGTTACAAAGTTGTAGGACGTGGCAGTGAGTACATAACATTTTGAATAGGAACCCATGTGCGGAACTTATTTTTTTCCATTCTACGACAGTTTCAATTCAGATGAGTAACTCGTCAACGTCTGCTGGTACGAGTTTTGGTTGCTGCACAAGACGTTGTAAAGACACCAGCTGGAATGGACTGCACCGGCGAGACCTATTCAGTACCTGAATTAAGCCAACAACGCTTCGGATACTGTCAAAGACTCGCGGAATGGTCTTCGAGTTCGTGTTCTGCCGTTCATCACACGAAAGCAGCTGGGCGGTTTTTGTTAGATCCGTTCGACACAGAGACCATGCAGAAAGTAAAATGAACTGCTGATGATGCATCAGGAGAAAAAGGTCGAAACGTTGTCCAACTTCGCGCTGTGAGCTATTCTCCGAGCCTGTCTTGTGTGCACTTCACAGCATCACGTTGTGTCGGCTATTCTGAAGTTTCTAATGATTGAATACCTTTTAGATACAACTCCTGATGATGCTCCAGAAGAAAAGGGCCGAAACGTTCTCTTACTTTGTGCAGTGAGCTATGCACCTAGACTTTCTTGTCCTGGCAGCATGACGTTCTGGCGGCTATTTTACAGTTTCTAATGACAGAATAACTACGCACCGCTAGAACGCGCCCGGTATGTTACTTGCCCGCAAGAAAGCACCGTACATTGCGGCACAGTTTTTGCGCTACCTGTTTTGCTGCCGATAGCCGGGGCAGCGGGAGTCGAGTGCCGCGATGCGGGTTTGAATCCGGTGCCGTCACTCTGCTAGCAGAAGCGGCTCCCTAATTAGCTAATCGCGATCTAATCGCACGCCTCGCCTGCCGTCTGTCGGCGCGCACATAAAGCACCGCAGTGGCTGGCCTTGGCTCGCCGTGACTCAGCGCTGCAGCCAGGCCCGAGCTGCATTCACCTGATGACGAACCGGAAAAGAGCAGCCGAAACGCTCTCGTATTTTTTTCTGCTGAGAACTGTGGCACTGAGCGATCTGCTGTAGGAATATTTTTTTCTTTTTTGTGATGGCATGGCCAATTACGAATTAAAACGAGCAGCCGATGATATCCAAAAATGATGTGTCGAAACGATGTCTTATTATTTTTGTGTGGTGTCTGTTCTTTCGGACAGAAAAATAATAAGTATTTACACGCGAAACTTCAATTGCTTCACCGCAGGCGCGGTCATACTTTCGACCTCGCACGGGAATCAGTAATGGAGTGTGTGGGAGGGCATGGTCAGTAGGGGCGCTACAAACACAGCGTGCCACTTGTGAGAGTTTGAGACGGACGGGAGGCGAGCACGGGTGGCCAAGTGGTTAAGGCGACCGCTGGCCCGAAGCGGGAGACCCGGGTTCGATTCCCGGCCCGGATCACATTTTCACTTGGCGCCAGAGTTTCATTTCAATGCCTAATGCAGCCACTGTCAATCCTTCCTTTCCTAATCTTTCTTCCTTCCCCTCCTTTATCAATAATTTGAAACGTTCTCTCTCTCCCTCTCTCTAAGTTATTTATTTATTTTCTTGTGGCAGCTATACACTAACCAGTATGCTGTTGTGTTCTGCACCCACTGTTACAATTTATCTGTAGCACGTCATGCATTTGATAATTTTCAAAATATTCGAAACGTTGTAAAGTTTCAAAATGCAATGGTCAGCAGTCCCTAGACTACTTACACTGACTTTTCCTAAAGACGATAGATTCACACTTGCCCGAGTGAGGACTCGAACCTCCGACGGCTAATAGACGCGCACAGCGCAGCAAGGCGCCTTGGAACGCACTGCCACTTCTGCTTGGCTCGATAGCTTTTTTTTTTTTTTTTTTTTTTTTTTTTTTTTTTTTTTTTTTTTTAATGTTTGTGTAGCTTATGGGAGTTATCTACGGGGTCATCAGTCCCTAAACTTACAAACTACTTACATACTACCTAATACTAAGGACGGCACAAATATCCATGCCCGAGAGGGGATTCGAATCCCCAACCTTAGTGGCCGTGCAGACCGTGACTGGAGCGCCTCAGTCCCCTCGGCCACCGCAGCCGGCTCGATAGCTTTCTGTCATCCATTACCGAAATGCGAACTAAGCGAGTATGTCACCTGATTGTGCTCCAAGAAAAACGGCATCGAACATTCTGGTGTTTTTAAAAATATTTTTACTAGCTACCCCGACAATGCTTCGCAGTTACTAAATATGTAAATGAAAATGGATATCTATACGATAGGAATACGGTCTTTACGCAATCGTAGTTGGCAGTCTCCAGAATTTTGTGTTTACCTATCAGCATTACAGTGTAAAGATAACCAGGCGACGCTTTCGAAAAAGTAGTGACCGTTTACTAAACCTTGAAAGACGAATGCGCGGAAGCGTCCTATTAAGGAAACAGTAAACGTATTTTCACGTTTAGCCACGGAATATATAACTGTTGTATTTCGCGGATTTGTGCTCGCCACACTACCGCACTGCCATGCACGTTAATTATTTATATACTTAAACCAGGGACGAATCTGGGAGGACCAGGATGGCCTATGGGACTACAGCCCTCGCTCCAAAGCACGAGGAAAACCTCCTAATCTTAGGTTATTTTTTATTTTTATTTTATTTATTTTTTCAGCAGTCAGGTCAGTCATTTTATGCGTCTTCTGAAACGGCACACTAGAGAATGGATCGGGACATCCAGTTTTTTAATTTATTTTATTTACAGGCATTTTTTGAGGTACGGTGCTAAAAATTCCAATGAGTTCAGCTCCCAGCCGCCCCCCCCCCCTTCCGAGACCAAAATCCTGGATTCGCCACTGACCTGAACCTTGCTCATGAGATGAAATAAATCTCTTCGTCCATTGGTGAAAACAGTATGAAAATCCGTTAATTAATTTTTTAGTTTATTGAGGACGGACAGAAAGAGGCGGCAGGAGGCTTTGTTTTATGAAACGCATATTTTTTATTTTATTATTTCCATTTTATTGAGTTTCTTTTCCTGGAATAAGCTGGGCGGTAAGTGCAGTCTTGCCATCTCCCGCTGTCCTCTGCAATGACTACGAAACACCAGCTGTAGCTCTTCACGCATTCGATAGCTCTGTGTGACGCACACAGCCCGGTTACCAATTGAAACTCGTCGTCCCCGGACAGACTCGGGTTCGGTCCCAGTACACGTCAGCAGACACTTACCGTTCGCAGACAGCGTCGCTTAGGTAAATGCACCCACCGCCCTTACCTTCCCTTTTTTCCCGCCACCGGGCGTTTCGCAAGTGGCCAGCCGTGTCGAAACGGGATTTGCGTGGCGGTTTTCTAATCGATTACCGCTCGAGCCTAGTGCCTGCCTCGGCATACGGGTACCCGGCGCTGCGTGGCGAACGCTTCGCAATACCCAAATCGCTGCACAGGCTCTTTCTGCATACTACTTCAGATGATGCGACATTTCTCTGCTGTTCTGCTGCCACCACGTTGACTGGCCCACGCGAAGTGCCGGGTGATAAAAAAGTCAGTATAAATTTGAAATCTCAATAAGTCACAGAATAATGCAGATAGAAAGGTAAAAATTGACACACATGCTTGGAATGACATGGAGTTTTATTAGACCCAAACAAAACAAAAGATTAAAAAACTCCGACAGATGGTGCTTCATCTGGTCAGAAAAGCGATAATTAGCCTAACAAACTAAGACAAAGCAAAGATGATGTTCTTTACAGGAAATTCTGAATACGTTCACCACCATTCCTCAACAATAGAGCTGTAGTCGAGGAATAATGTTTATGAACAGCCGTATACAGCATGTCCGGAGTTGTGGTGAGGTGAACAGAAACACCATAGGCCCAATATTACAGAAAAAGACATAAAAATCGTAACAGTTAATAGAGAGACACAGCTACTTCTAGAGAAACCTCCACAAACACACCGAAGCAACAACACACAATAAACAGTTACACAAACACCAAAGAAATAACTTATTGGAATCCATACACTATAAAAAAGAACAGAAAAAATAACACAAAACATTCTTTTTTGACACCTCCTCTCTAACTCATCCAATGCACTAGCTCCCCTCCTCTCTATCTTTTTCCTCCCTCAATCTCTGCATGTCTTGCCTCTCACTCTTGTCCTCCACTTCACTTCATATTCCACTAATTACTACCTCTCACCTGCTGTCGAGTCACATTTCCCTCCCAACACTTTTAACACCCCACTCCCCCTTTCCCATATCCGTATATCACCCACAGAATATTTCAATTTAATTTCCCCTGTAACAAAATTATATTCAATAAAAATCTGAAATATTATCATAGTATGAAATAAAGTCATAAAAGTAATTAAAAACTCCAGCGTTTATTCTTTCGGACATCTTTCAGATGCCGCAGTTCATGATGCTAACGTCCTCCTTGTTACACATATTTTCTGTGAATCCACATGATCTTCCTAATTTTACAATTAAGTCACCAACAGCATCTTTTTGCAACCAATTCTCCTGTACAGTATCAGATAGCTACTTCAAATTTCTGGATCCACTTAATCCATCCTATCTTCTTTTCAATGTGCTTCCGTCCATACTATTCATTTGCTCACTTTGTTCATTCGTTTTAAAAATTTTTAAACCGCGACAAGTGGGCAAGATGGATGGTTCTGACCTTCTCCCAGAGAGCCTGCGGCCATTTTTCGGTGTTGGCACCCCTGCTGCCCCGGGTCTCTTCAGAGCGCTCCCCCTCGGTCGTGACGGCACATACGTTGGCAGCCGACCCTGGCGCTATCTGGCTGCGAGGCTCGGAATTAATAAGCGATTCGTCCTGGCTTTAATGGACGCACTAAGGGGGGAGGCGGGGGCGGGGGCGAGCAACTCGCCACCGTACACACGGGGGGTGAAGCGCACGGTTCTCCACAACCCTCAGTTCCGCCAGCGCGGCGAAACCAATGAACAAGAGCTATCATTTGATGGTGTCTGGACCTCCTAGTACGCACTATGCGAGAACTGCAGACAAGTCGACAGGTCATCCAAGTATGCGAGTGTGTCACTGCACCGTTCCAAATCACGCATCTACTCCCACACTTTGTAAACCACTGAAAAGTGTGTGATAGACGGTACGTTCCAGCGATTTCTTTGTTATTGCTGCCGCCCATTCCATTTGCGTATAGAACTCGGGAAGATTCTTCTTTACTGGTAAGGCTTGGTGGGCGAAGTCATTTTTGTAATATTTACGACCAAACATAAATTTCTCTTCCCAATTTCTCGGGATGTAATTGACTTACTGCGCCGCGGCGGAGCGGCCGAGTGCATTTAGACGCCACGCTACGATGCGCGAGGCCTTTCCCCTTCGGGGGTTCGAATCCCCATTCAGGCAAGGATGTTTGTGTCGTCTTTAGTATAAGGTAGTTCATAAGTATTTTGTAAGTTTAGGGACTGATGACCCCGCAGTTAAGTCCCATAAGCTTTACAAACATTTGAACTTTTTTTTTATTTTTTATTTTATTTTTTACTATGCTACCAGCACCATTCTTTTAGTGATTTTTCATGATGTTGATTGCGTATAAAAATTATATAGGATGTCGAATAATAATTACGATTGTATGGTTCGAAGCCGCCAATGACGTCATTGTAAACATCGACCTAGTACAACAATTTGAAATTCAGACTTTACTATTAAGATTATATCGCATTTACTTCACATTTTACTGACTTTATTGTAAACATAGTCATAGTTAATACAAATTAGGTTGAATTAGGTTTTATATCGCGTTTAGTTCACATTTGCCGGCCGTGGTGGCCGAGGGGACTGAGGCGCTTCAGTCACGGTCTGCACGGCTACTACGGCCGGGGGTTCGAATCCCCCCTCGGGCATGGATATTTGTGCCGACCTAGTTCGTAAGTAGTTCATAAGTAGTTTGTAAGTTTAGGGACTGATGACCCCGTAGTCGAATCCCATAAGCTTTACAAACATTTGAACATTTTAGTTCACATTTTAGGTATGGGTTACCTGTTAAAGGAGGTGTTCGAAGTGTCTTCCATGCATCTGTGCTCGTCTCTGCAATGAATTTCGAAAACCCGTGGATCATTTCGGAAATCTTGACAAGCGTGTGCAACTATCCGCTCCACTTATGTAACGGTGTTGACCCCGAATATCAGAAACCGCATATGACAGACCTGTCCGCGGTCTGTGTGTGCATAGGACGACGCCAGCACCTGTAATTGTGACGCTCGGTAGCGCCGTTGCGACTTAACTACGGGGTCATGACTCCCTAAACTTACAAACTATTTATCAACTACCTTATACTAAGGACGACACAAATATCCATTCGAACCCCCGACCGTAGTGGCCGTGCAGGACGTGACTGGAGCGCCTTAGTCGCCTCGGCCACCACGGCCGGCCTTCATTTTTTCCCTCAAGCCAACGTCTACCACCGCACGGAGTTTATTAAGTTTTCAAATTTATACTAACATTTTGATCGCCAGGTATATTTACTACTCATGCCGTGCTGAAGTACTCGGTATTAGTGGAAATCGACTACAGAGTTACACCAGATGCTATTACCGCGGCGTTTAGGACGGTGTTAGAATGATGGACCGCGGCGACCGCACTGTTCGAGGCCTCGTGGCGTCTCGACTGTAGAGACACACACGGGGGAGGCAGCTTCCACATTGGCGGTGCCGGTGATGGGACACGCCAGCACCTGTTCGCAGACCCCGTGACGGTGCGTGGCGGAGGCGCTGGTCGCTCACACACGTGCGTGCACGCACAGGGCCGCTGGCGTGTCTTGGCTCACGCCCTCTCTTGCTCGCTACCTACCTGCTTGCTTTACGGGGCCCATTCCGCGAGGCGGCGCGATAAATATTTTTGGCACCCCTGCACAACTGCCTTTCCCTCTCCGCGTGCGAATCAACACTTGCTGCGCACGCGATGCGCTCCCGCGCTACCGTGGTAAGTCTGCCGCCTCCTCCGCTTTCAGCTCAGTCAGCTGGTCGCGGCTTCATCATTGCGCTCCATCTCTGACTGTACACGGTGTTACGAAAAGGTACGGCCAAACTTTTCAGGAAACATTCCTCGCACACAAAGAAAGAAGATATGTTATGCAGACATATGTCCGGAAACGCTTAATTTCCATCTTAGAGCTCATCTTATTACTTCTCTTTAAATGTAAATTGAAATAATTCGTGCAGACAATTGTCAAAATACTGAATTGTTTCGATAGTATGTACTGTACATCCTCGATTCACCGCCAGTTGGCTCAATTGAAGGAAGGTAATGTTGACTTCAGTGCTTGTGTTGACATACGACTCATTGCTCTACAGTACTAGCATCAAGCACATCAGTATGTAGCATCAACTGGTTAGTGTTCATCACGAACGTGGTTTTGCAGTCTGTGCAATGTTTACAAATGCGGAGTTGGCAGATGTCCATTTGATGTATGGTTTAGCACGGGGCAATAGCCGTGGCGCGGTACGTTTGTATCGAGACAGATTTCCAGAACGAAGGTGTCCCGACAGGAAGACGTTCGAAGCAGGTGCAGTTTTTAGAAAACATTTCTGGCAAAAAGAGCAAAAGATCCACAGAAGAACTACACAGACACTATGAAACAATCACGAGACACATCAGAAGACGGAGAGCAAAATGTGCATACATATCGCATATCGCCAGAATGAACGATACCAGACTAACTAAAACAATATTCAACATAATTTCTACATCCAAATTGGACGCATCTTGGTACAAAAAAGCACAGAAGACCTGCATAATACGAAATATACAATGCGCAAAACCTGCAGAGAAAAAAAAATCAAAAAGTAAAAATTTGACTTTAAATCAGAACACAATAACAAAAGACGAGAACAGATAATCAAAAGGAAGCACAAAGTGAAAGAATGCAAGTTTTTGGGAAGGTAGAAAAAAAAAAAAGGAACAAAAGCTGTGTTTTTGTGTTTTTGGTACTTTTGTTAAGGTGAATAACAGTAATATCTTATGACCACCCTCAGACAAACAAACATGAAAGACGAGAATTGACATTCAATTCTCGTCTTTTATGTTTGTCTGACAGGATAATCCAATATAACCATTGTATTTTTAGTGATAGTGACTCCTGCTGTTTTCAGCCACTTTTATTTATTTTAATGCATTTTTTTATTTATGTCCTACGACCGAAACTAGTCGATTTTTAAGGATTTAATAAACAGCTGATTCTTCACGATGCATTTTATAAAACATTAGCGTAAGTAGTTTGTAAGTCTAGAGACCGATGAGTAGAGTAGTTTGGTCGCTCAGAACTACACCCATTTGAACACTATTTACAGGTTTGGCTTAGCGGTAACTCGTAGTTGAGGCTCGTTGTAATGCGCGTTTACGTGGTTGTCACTGAAAAGTTTCAAAACACACCTGAAATTCTTTTTACTGGAACTCTTCCGGGGTGCGTTCTTCTACGCTTCTCGAATCTTTCCGGGCGGCTGCAATCTCATTCAAGACAGCTCTAATTTCCGCTGCAGACGTTCACCTACCAATCTTCTTCGCGTGCATTTTGGAAGCTTCGGAGCCCGCGGTTTACGTCGAGTGCCTGGCGTTATTAATAGCCAGAGCGGAAAAGTGTTTTCTCACTGTAGCGGCTGAATGGATGGCAAACTTCGACGTAAGACCGTCCCTCTGTCAAAAACAGCCCCCCGAGGAGTGTTAATGCCGGCTACGACGCTCTTAAATTCGCTCGCTGACAGGCCGAGGAAATCAGAAACAAGCCACCCCCTACAGTGTTTTCGCGCTACATTAACCGCCCGGGAGGAACCTCTCCGACAATGGCGACATTCCGACGTGTATTAAGGCGCTGTAAATAGCGGTAATGCGCCGATACATCCCGCGGGCGAGAGACAGACAATATTGGGAAAACCCACCCCCGGCGCTTCCGACCCCCCCAGGGGCCACCCTCTCTGGCGGGGGTGTCTTCTGCCGAGGTCTGCCGCAATCTGGAAGCGAGGTGTACCGCCCGCGTTTTTACTAACCTCTGCCGGCGCGCGGGGGTGGCTAGCACCCCTTTGGGGCCCGGAAACTGGGTGGGAAACTGCCGATATCTTTAAATTCCCGAGCTTCCCCGGGCGGTGAAACCCCTTTCTGGTACTTAGGGTGGCTTTTTTTTCCTCCCCTCCCTCCGCCCTACTCGCTACGACGGTCGGTGCTTTTGGTCCGCAACAAGTACCGGAGGAAAGGAATTGAGAGTGTGTGTGTGTGGGGGGGGGGGGGGGGTAGAGCAGGAGCGGAGAATCCACTTGGCCGTGTTAGGGAGGGGGAGGGGGAGGTTAGAGCGGGGGTGGGAGTGTGTTAGCGTGCGGCTGCGGGGGTGGGGAGGTTCCGCAATGCCCTCTCAGGGCCCCCAGAATAATTCGGCAGCGTGCTAGAGGCGCGTGTGAAACAATTCCCTGATTCCCTCGCCCGAGGGTCTAACGAATCGAGCTAGTAGCGAGTTGACTGCCTCACACGTACTTGGCTTCACCTTTCCTCCCGTGAATTTTATTTTTATTATTATTTTTTTTTTTTTTACTTGTTATACGTCGCTGTTGGAATATTTAAGCCGACTAAACTGTTACATCATCAGTCCCGTGACGCCATCTCTTTCAACCATTTATTCTGCTCTGCTGCTTTCAAGCAACATTTTCTGCAACGTGTTTCAAGGCCTCTGTGCGCACTAAAGCGCCATGCTGCGGTGCGCGTGGTCCTTCGTCGTCGGAGGTTCGAGTCCTTGTGTTGTTCTTAGGATACGTTCGTTTAAGTCGTTTGCAAGTTTAGGGACCGATGACCACTTCGGATAGGTCCCATATCTTTACAAACATTTTAACCTGTTTCAAGTTTCCTCCTTGGACGGTCTATGATGCTCGCAGCCAGCATTTAAGCCTTTATATACAGCGATATACAGCCTTTAGCGAAAATTTTGTGAACAGACTGAACTTTAGTAGGCACTGCAAGCATACCTTAACGGTGTACTAGTTTCTTTCTATTTTGTGGCGTTATCTTGTGCTTATACGAGGAAATATCGTTATAAACTGTAAGAGGAGGCCTTGAAGATGAGCTATGATTGCAGAAGTATTAGAGAATTCCCATCTGGGACATTGCAAATGGATTGATGTTTACTGGAAAGATGGGGTCTGACAGACCAACATCGAAAAGACAACGAGTCCAGAAGAAGAAGGAAACAGCATCACTTGTAGCAGTGAATCATGGGCATTATGAAAGATTTTCTCACTAGCCGGATTACAGACCAAACAGGAATATTTTACTTAACTGTAAAACGAGAGAATTGTGAGATTGTCCTGGATTTTGATATAACAATGATTTCTTTTCAACCTTTTTCACTTGAAGTTGTGTGAAATACAAGTTTGACAGCCACAGAAGCAACACTGTAGTATTTATATTGTATCAAAAAAAAAAAAAAAAAAAAAAAAAAAAGAATAATGTAGAATTGTTCGCACGACCACACTCGTCTAATTTAACTCTCGTAATTGACTTTCATCACGCGATTTGTGTGTGGGCCAAAGAAAGGTTGAAATATAAAAACACATTTGTAAATCATTTTCAGGCTAATGGACTACCATAAAAATGATTCCATCCCCAAGAAAAAGTAGTGCGCTTGAAGGTAGTCTGGGCAGAACAGAGCAGACGGCAAGTAATGGACTACAGACGGTATTGCCCGCTGTCATTAAAACGCGCGTTACTCAACCGCCTCGACACTTTTCCCGCTCGGCGGGAAACAGATTGCCTCGTAGAGAAACTCGCCGCTTAGGTGTCCGTCTTGCGGTCTCGGGCCTTTTCATCAGGATTCTGAGCGCGTGCCAACAGGACTTAACGTGCCTCTAGCGACTGCAGCGCCATCAAATCCAATACGCGACCTATTGCCGTCTAGATGTGTGAAGCGATATCGTAAATATCGAATTCCGCCCTGAATAATTTACGGCTATTCCGGCGATTACGATCTTTCACACCTATTCAATCAGCCCCTCGAACATTTACATATATGCGGAAGCTTCGGCGTGTGTCGAGGGAATTTCCTTTTATAGCGCTTGTTTCTTCAGCATGCTGCATGTTGGCGAGCTGCGCATACCGATTTTGACCTTCCCGAAAATTTTTCTTCCATACAGATTTTCGGATACGCTCGATTCAGGCTTCTCTTGGCAAATTCGAAACGTGTAGGTAAGCCTTTAAATGGAGACAGTCAGGTTTCTTTTACCTTTAGGGCAATGTTCTGTAAAGATTTTCTTTTTTGTGTCTTGGGCTTGCATCACTGTATTTGCCATTTAAAGACGTACTGTAATGAAATTTGCAAATGCTAATTTAATTAGAATTATTCTTCGTTACTATAAGGCCTATTTCAGCATAACTGCCATTTTCAGGTAATGTCAGATGGTCGTGACATCCACAGCCTATATATCGTTGCTTTATCTTGCTGTCAGTCTATTTGGCTGTTCCAAAGGTTTATGAAAGCAACATTTTTTTCTCAACAAGTTTTTAAAATTTATTACTGACGTTTGACACCTTCTTGATAGTTACAGCGAAATAGGCCCTATAGTAATAAAGAATAGTTACAATTAAAGCAGCATTTGGAAATTTTATTTCTCGTTATATTACTGTGCCAGATCCAGCTATAGAAGCATCAGAAATCTACTTTACATAATAATAATAATAATAATAAATACTAGGCTCAATTTAAAGCCATGCTGACTTCGTGTCGACGTGACTGTATTTAAATAATTAAAAGTTTGCTTTAAATTTCCGCTACCAGTCACAGTCACAGGTAGAATTGTCACTTCCTCCTATTCCAGTCGCGTGTGGTTTGCGCGAAAAATGGTTGCCTGTATGCGTCTGTGTGGGCCCTAGTCTCTCTGATCTTATCCTTGTGGTCGCTTCGCAAGATAAACGTAGCATTAAGGAGTATATTGGTTGACCCGTCATGAAACGTTTGGCTTGGGGAAAAAAAAAAAAAAAAAAAAAAAAAAAAGCGCTTATCACGACATAGAATGCCTCTCTTGCAGCGTCTGCTACTGCAGTTTCCTGATCACCTCTGCGACGCTTTCTCACTTTCTGAATGAGCCCGTAACGAAGCCTGCTGTTGTCCGTTGGATCTTCTCTGTGTCTTCTATTAACCCTACCTGCTACGGGTGCCATACTATTGAGAAATACTCAAGCGCACCAAATCACCAGTTTTGTTTTCATTTACCTCCAAGTGGCTCTGTCGTACTCGGGACCAAATGGGGACGAAGTCGGACCGGCGAGCGCTACCACGCCGATCTGTGAAATGCTCGTGACGCAGTCGGAAAAAAAAGAAGAAAAAAAATCGACTGTGCTGCGGTCGAGCAGTTCTCCGACGGCCGAGCGGCGCTTTTAAGACTGCTGAAGGCAGCGTGTCCGCAATTAAGAGCAATTAGGGCGTCCAGAAGGCGGGCGACGCTTTGCATAACCGCGCCGGCGTAAGCCACCGCGCCGGCGCGCGAAGCGTTGCGAACGCGCCTTTCATAACCGCTGTGGCCTGCCGCGCCTTGTAAATCTCGCGCACTTTTTCCCCAGAGCGAGTGATTAATGGAGCAGGAAAGTAGCCGGGCTGCTGCCGTCGCAAAAACCTTGCAGTCTGGGAGAAGCGGCATTACACACACGCATTACGTTGAGAGGTGTCCACCTGCTCGAACCGAGGACCTCCGGTTCCGACTCCGATCGTATCCGGGAGAACTGACCACTTGGGAGATGACGTACGAGCTGTAGTTGTAAACACGAAAAATGCCTTTCCGACGCGTTGGCGAGATTTCAGGTACCGAGGGGAGTTGGAAGATAAGCTTCCCTGGTCGACTGTGGCCAGAGTTGCGTAAGAAAGGAAAAAATACAATGAGAAAGTCATTACTATATTCATGGTCGACCTCTGCCCAATGGTGTATCGGTGTTTTTCATGAGCGCGTTCACCTGCTGTGGCGTCTTCCGCCCATAGGCGTTCACCGCTTCTTGCTTATACAACGCCCTGATCTTTTCCTGGACGTCTTTTTTTTAAGCTTATAAAGCGGTTTGACAAATGTTTCAATGTAGTTGGAAACTATCTAGAAAAATAGAGATATAGAGATATGTCTTATCTTTAATGCCTCATTATATATATATATATATATATATATATATATATATATATATATATATATATATATATATATATATATATATATATAAGCGAACTGGACAGAGAAAACTTATTTTCCAACTCCCCCTGGTATATCTGCGTTCAACGAGGACTGTAGAATAGGGAGAATAGGGACGCTACAACAGCAGGGTGCGGCTAGACGTTAGTTCCGGAAGTGAGTCTGGATAGCCGAGTCAGTTAAGGCGACCGCTAGTTAAAGCCACAAATCCGAGTTCGATTCCCGGTCATATACACGTTATGCCATCGCTGTTGAATGTATTTCAACGCTGTAGAATTGCTAGGAAGGCGGTTTTCCACTGCAAAAGGTTTGGGACCCGACGATTTTCTTCAATATATTCAGCCGGAAAATGTTTTATTCATTACGAGACGCGTAGGGACAATAAAAAAAGGAAGAAAAATGTAATTTTTCATTCTTGTTTTAGTGCGCGTTCTAGCATGGTGCGGACATGTAGTTTCATTAAAAAATGTTCAAATGTTTGTAAATCTATCGGACCCAATTGCGTGGTCATCAGTCCGTAGCTTACAAACTACTTAAACTCAGGTAAACTAACCTAAGGACAACCAACACACCCATGCCCCAGGGAGGACTCGAACCTCCGACGGCGAGCAACCGCGCGCTCCGCAGAGAGGCGCCTTAGACTGCTCGGCTACTTTACCGCGGCTGGCAGTTCCATTTCGGGTGTGTACAAAAAGATTTTCGTCTTTGCCCACTCTGGAGGAGGCCACATACAAACTGTCCATGAGAGAAGCGAGTCTATACCAGCAATCCCAAGAGACTGGCCCTGTGAGTTGTTGATTGTTACGGCAAAGCACTGTTAAAGAAGGGAACTGTATTCTCCAGATAAACCGACAACAAATGCCTCTTTTATGTACAGAGATTACAATCGAAGTATGTAAGTAAAGTACTCTCCCCTATGCACCGAGGGCGCTCATGTAAGGGCCGGTTTTGCGCATACGTCTCTGCACCAACTCTCGCTATAAAGGTGTGTCCGTGAAGTCGTAATCTGCAGTGGCTGAACGGGCCCGAAAATTGGCAGCCAAAACATCGTGTCAGGAGGCCGCCGACATTGTCAGGCTGCAATCCCGAATCTTCGTCGAATATCAACTTAGAACTAGATTTTTTTTTTTTTTTTTTTTTTTTTTTTTTTTTTTTTTTTTTTTACCTTCGAATCGCATGGGCACCGCGTTTTACCAAAGTGGGGTTTTCCAACTGGTGTCACACAAACCAGTGAACTCGCAGGAGGCGACTGTGTCTGAAAATAGTGCGAGGTGTTTTGTTCACGATGTCGTGGTGTGTGACTACGTAGGCTTTCCCGGCGTAATGCTTCATAATATTCTTCTCGGGTTTGCTGCCGGATCAAAACGTCATCTTGACACGATATTTCGGCGGTCCACCTGGCCGCCATCCTCAGGTGACAGTGCTGGGACACCGACTCGCCGAGACTGGGACGAATAGGGACGAATAGCACGAGCTGGGTTTCACACGAACGCCTTTTTTCGAAACCCATGCTGATTCCTACAGAGCAGATTCCTAGTCTCGATATATGTCATTATATTAGAACATAATACATGTTCCAAAATTCTACAACTGACCGTCGTTAGAGATATAGGCCTATAGTTCTGCACATCTGCTCGAGGACCCTTCTTGAAAACGGGGATGACCTGCGCCATTTTCCAATCTTTTGGAACGCTATGCTCTTCTAGAGACCTACGATACATCACTGCGAGAAGTGGGGGCCAGTTCCTTCGCGTACTCTGACTAAAAACGAACTGGTATCCCATCAGGTCCTGCGGCCTTTCCTCTTTTGAGCGATTTTAATTGTTTTTCTATCCCTCTGTCATTTTTTTCGATATCTGCCACTTTGTAATCTGCACGGCAATCTAGGGAAGGAACTACAGTGCAGTCTCGGCGAGTCGGTGTCCCAGCACTGTCACCTGAGGATGGCGGCCAGGTGGACCGACGAAATATCGTGTCAAGATGACGTTTTGATCCGGCAGCAAACCCGAGAAGAATATTATGTAGTGGTGTGTTTGCTTTAGACATTAGAGTTTCCTAGTGGAAACGTGGTTGACTAGACCCCGTCACGCCCCCGCGCGGGGAGAAGCCAGTGACTCGGCGCGACTAGCGCAGCTGCTGGTCCGGTACACCGGCTGCCCACGGCTGCAGAGAGCGTCACGGATGGCCGACCCACAGTGCACGGCCACTCCGAGCCTCCCGCGGCCACAGGGAGTCCCTATAATTGCCGCCTTCATTACGGCGCCGAAGGCTCGTAAATCAGTCACAGCTGCCCTTGCTACGACAGCGGATACCGGGTCACTGCGAAAAACTGCGCACGAATTCCCATCCTTTGCAAGCTGGAACACGAGTACATAATAAAAAAAAAAAATAAAAAAAATAAAAAAATAAAAATAAAAAAAATCGGGATTCGAACCTCGAAACCTTCCCTTCGCAGGCAACCACTCTGCTGTCTGAGCTATCCCGTCCTTACAGCTTTACCTGCACCAGTACCTAGTCTCCTACTTTCCAAACTTTACGAAACTTCTCCTCTGAGAAAAAGACCGTGAATTTACATCTACATCTACATAGATACTCTGCAAATCTCATTTAAGTCAGTGGGTTCATCGAACCACTTTTGTGCTATTTATCTCCCATTCCATTATCGAATACCGCGCGGGAAGAAAGAACACCTGAATCTCTCCGTTTCTAGCTCTGATTTCTCGTATTTTATTCTGATGATTATTTCTACCTATGTAAGTCGGAGTCAACAATATAGTTTTGTGTTCGGAGGAGAATGTTGGCGACTGGAGTTTCGTAAGCAGCCCACGACGCAGCGATAAGCGCCGTTGTTGTTATGATTCCCATCTCAGATCCTGTATCACTTCCGTAACTCTGTCTCCCCTGTATCGTGACAACACGAAACGAGCTGCCCTTCTTTGGACTCTTTAGATGTCCTCCGTTAAACCCACCTGATAATGATCCCACATTGGGCAGCAATACTCCAAAAATGGACGGACAAGCGTGGTGAATGCAGTTTCTCTAGTAGTTCTGTTGCATTTTTAAGGGTTCTGCCAATAAAACGCAGTCTCTGATTCGCCTTTACACATTATCTACGTGTTCTTTCCAGTTGAAGTCTGAAGTAATAGTAATTCCTAGGTATTTTGTGGAGTTTACGTCTTTCACGTTTGATTGATTTATGTTGTCAACAAAGTTTACCAGATTTCTTTTCGTACTCATGTGGACGACTTCACACTTCTCATTATTTAGAATCAATTGCCAATTTTGACACCATACTGATATCTTATTCAGATCGTACTGCAGTTGGTTTTGATCTTCAAATGATTTTACTGGACGCTAAATGACGGCGTCATCTGCAAACAGCCCAAGAGAGCTGCTTAGATTTTCCCGTAAACCGTTTATGTAAATAAGGAACAGCAGAGGACCAGTAACACTACCTTGTGGAACGCCCGATATCACCTCTGTTTTAGTTGATGCCTTACCATCGATTACTACAAACTGTGACTTCTCTGACAGGAAATCCCTTATCCAGTCGCAAATTTGGGGCGATATATTGTAACCACGCAATTTGATTAAAAGCCGTGTGTCAGATACGGTGTCAAAAGCATTCTGGAAATCATTAAATACGGAATCAAATGTTTGTTTAGCTTATAGGGTCATCAGTCCCCAAAGGTACAAACTACTTATGAACTACATAATACTAAGGACGGCACAAATATCCATGCCCGAGGGGGGATTCGAACCCCCGACCGTAGTGGCCGTGCAGACCGTGACTGGAGCGCCTCAGTCCCCTCGGCTACCGCGGCCGGCAATACGGAATCAGTTTGCGAACCCTTGTCGATAGCACCCATCACTACGTGTGAGTAAAAAGCTAGCCGTGTTTTGCTACAGAGGGATTGCATGAATCCGGCAACGCCCCTGACCTAACGTAGCATGTTTCTCAATTTACACTCTTACTGCCCACTCGCTGCCCCCCATATGCTCGTAATTCCTGTGGCTCTACTACATCTGGGTTGGCACAGTTGGCGTCCCTGGCACGACTGAGACACGGCGCCGCGTGACAGGGTCAGACAAATGCCCCCAGCAGGGGGTGCAGGGGGTGGCCACCCTCCTCCTGCTGTCGGTAGCCCCCAAAGACGTCATTAACCTCCCGCCGTGACCGCCGCCATCGCTGCCAGGGCGAAGCCATTCCAGCTGCTTGTGTGTCTTTCCTTTATAATTTTTTTCCTCCGGAGCATCTGTTGCGCCATACACGCCTCTGTTACTTCGCTACGTAGGTACCTAAAACACTTTGTAGCAATTGCCCTATTTTATGAGGATTTGTTTCGTGTCTTGTGAAGAAGGCTCGTGACTAAGATGTGATTTAAAGTGTAGCACCCAATCGTCGAATCTTGAGTCTCCATTCAAGTATGGTGACTGAGTAATATATAATAAGACAAACGGAATTCCTAGTAATTGTGACAGAGTGAAGGTGATGTACACAGGGTGAACAACAATCACACTGACAAACTTCGAAGGGTTGTAGAGGAGAGTTACTAAAAGGCTTCAAATGTTTGTCTAGCTTATGGGACTTAACTACGGGGTCATCAGTCCCTAAACTTACAAACTACTTACGAACTAGCCAACACTAAGGACGGCACAAATATCCATGGCCGAGGGGGGATTCGAACCCCCGACCGTAGTGGCCGTGCAGACCGTGACTGGAGCGCCTCAGTCCCTCGCGGCCGGCGAGAGTTACTAGCTCAAGTTTTACGCAGAAGCCGATGTCTAGAAATGTCATCCATTGCTGTTGTGAGTAGTTACTGAACTTTGATATCGTCAAACAAATCCATTGCATTGCAAACTCTTTGCTTTACATATTTTGGGAGGAGGTATTAACAAGAAAAAATCGAAGACGTCCACGTAACACGGCCTCAATAACGCATACCTTAAGAACTATCATCTTCTGTCCTGCGAAATGCATCTCTTCTATTGCACAGGTGCTAACAGTTCTTAAGGTTTGCACTTCAGATCCAACATTTACTTTACATTTTTACCTTGCTTTGGCGTGACAATGCTGTCACCCAAGCGTTTGTTGTTGTTCTACTTTAAAAAAAATTTGTTTTGAACTTTTAGTACATTGAGTTCTGCACTTATAGGTCGTATTTAATGAGGATGATCGCTTCGACTGTTTGCCATTATCAAGTCACTTGAAGTTTAAAGTCCTGGAGTGCTTTTGTTTGGTCATATATATTATAAAATGTATTGAGCAAGTTATTATTTTTCGCAGTATTATTAATTTTGTGGTATAGATCACTCTATTCTCCTTTTTCTTTTCACACAAATTTCAAAGTTTGACACAGAAGTGGGTTACAGTGGCCATTTTCGATTGGTTTCCTGATTCCTGATAGCTGAATACCTCACTCGCTTCGTTGTCCATTGTAATACGCTATTCTAAGTTTGGAAGCGACACTATTCACGTTTCTCCGCGGTTCTTGTTGTTTTATTGTGTTTAAGAATGTAAAAGAAATGTTTGAATTCCTTCACATAACTCTGTACCTTTGAAACACATATTTGTCGTGAATAATATGGTACGTTAATAACCCATTACATTTTGATAACTAGAAAACCCGGAAATTCGAACAAACAAGTCCATGGAAGGGCAAGAAATGAAATGTTAATTGTAATTTTAATTTCCTCACTGCTCTTGTGTAGCCGATGAGGAAATGATTACAGTAAACCTAATAACGTATACAACTCTACCATCACTGTTTGTATTTCACATCTGTATGAATGCATGCAATTGTACCGAGATGTTTGTAATAAGAGAGAGTTGGTAGGGCCTATATGAGATTTAACATCGAGAGGTACAGGAGAAGATGACGTCTAAGTCACGTCAAAACCGAACATCCTAAACAATAGAACGCGATCTTGGCTGTGAAACCTGTATAAATTGATTCTAGATCGCCCCAACTAACCATGAGTTCCATAAATAAAATATAGTTTTTATATATGCATCACGAAAGTTTTTCCGGAAAAATTGTTGCTCCCACTACCGAAAACATAGGCAGTCACTCATTCATTTATCATAGCATAGTGTAATGTTAATTTATTTATTTATTTTTTTTTTTTTTTTTTTTTTTTTTTTTTTTGAAAAGGTACGCTATATTAGGGCACCTATCGGGCACGGAAAACTGGGCAACGTTCTTGGACTAAGATCTAGTGACTCGTTCACCGGTGACGTCATCACGCACAGTGGGATCCAATGACACGATCCAAACTCCTTGCAGGTGGAGACTTTTCCCGCGGACTACGGGGTTGCAAGGGAGACTGGCGGAACAGCAGCAGGTTCGCCCCCTTAAGAGCTGAGTGGTGGGGGGAGGGGTTGGAGAAGGGGGGGGGGTAGCGATATCCGGCGGCGGGCACGTCCGATTCTTTAAATAGTCGCTATCTGCCGCCGCCATCGGTCTCGTAATAAGCGAGAGCCCTAGCCGATATATTAGGCCCGGACCAGCGACGGTATAAATCACAGACTGGCTCTCCAGGAGAGTAAGAGAGGGGAGGTAGCCAACAGCGCAGCGGCCGCGGGGAGCTGCAAGGCGAGCTGGGGGCACTCGGACGGAAGGAGTGGCCGCGCGCGTTAATCTCTGTCTGCCGGGCGAGAAGATTATCAATTATTGCGCTCCGAATCAACACCCACTTACGGGCGGGCTCTGAGCTCGCGGCCGCAGCACCTGCCCTCCGCGGCCTAACAAGCTGACCATCCGAGACGAGCTACGGAAATTGGTTTCCCGACGGTCGCCGCCAGTGTGACTTCAAACTATTTTGACGTTGGGGCTCGTTTTTTTTTCACTTTCTCGTCGCTGATTTCAAATAAAAATGATGTGGAAAAAGATTTCTGACTTCAGAAATTTTCTTTTCTTTTATGTTACACCAGCCCATATATTTAACGAAATATTTTTGGGCCTGAAACTGAGCCTTGAGGAAAACAAGTTTTTAATGTTTTATTTATATTCTCCAGAGCCCCAGTTGCACATTTATTTCGAAGTTGTGACTTGTTTCGGTGTATTTCGTCCATTTTCAAACATTTTGTCTGCGCTTCAATTGTATTAAACAAACTAATTTAATTTTAAAATTTAGCTTGATATATATTTTTTATTTATTTCTTTTTACCAGCGCATAATCACATATGAAAAAGAAAATCATGAAACTATAACTTTCAAATTAAATCAGTTGGTTTCATCTACACAAATGGAGGAAAGGTTAATCTGACGATTTTCTTTGACCGAGATTGTTCTCTTCTGGTACACTTTCTGCTAGCGTGGCATAACAGTGAGTGCCCAGCATTACTTGCAAACCTTGACCACCCTACGTCAAACGATCAAAACAACCAGGCGGTCTCACCCGTGGCAGAATTGAAGTTGTGAGGACGGACTGTGAGTTGTGTCGAGATACCTCAGTGGAAGAGAGCTTGCCCGCGAAAGGCAAAGGTCCCAGGTTCGAGTCCCGGTTCCGGTACACAATTTTAATCTGCCATGAAGTGCCATATGAGCGCACATTCAAGATTGAAGCACAGACAAAAAGTTAGAAAATGGACGAAATGTACCGAAACTAGTCACACAACTTTCAAATAAATATGCATCGCGGACAGTGAAGAATATAAATGAAAAAAAAAAAAAAGTTAATATCAGTTGCGCATCATATTTCATCATGCGGCGTGCGATGGATTTCACAAACTATTTTTTTCCTTATTGATATAGTACTTTTTCTTTCGGGCAAGCCCCTACAAGGAATTCACAATGTCTGGAAGGATGCACAGATAGTCCAATACCTTACGGTAATACACTCGGCCTGCCACCAAGACATGTTACTGGCTAAAATAGGAGTTCCTGCATCCTATGTTTACTCCTCTACATAGAGAGAAATCAGGCTTGATTCCATGGTGCAACTTGTGCACAGCGACAATAATTTGACTTTTAGAAATTTTTCAGCAATCAGTCGTAAGGAGTATTTACTAACAGGTCTAGATTTCGACCACCGTGTGGTCATTATCAATGCTTAAAATGATTAAGATACGAAAATCACGAACGCAGCCTCCAACATGGGGATCGATATGTTTTACGTATTTTAATCTTTTTATTTTAAGCACTGATAATGACCACACAGTAGTTGAAATCTAGATTGTTGATAAATAATACTTACGATTGATTGCTGAAAAAAAGAGAGAAATATTTTTGGGTCCAGAATTGAATCGTGTGGGACCTTTTTTAATCAAGATCAACTGCTGTTATCGGTGACCAATCGTACCCGTCAGTTGCGAAGGCCACTGCCCAACCACTATACGCTTTGAATCGTCGGTGCAATAGACCTACAGTTTACCTTGTATGACAGAAATACTACGACGAAACTAAACCTTGGCTTGGAGCTCAGGTGCGAACCAACTGCACAGCTGGCGGAGTAAAGCCATCACCAGCTCTGCGCACACGGCTGTTCCGGTGCGTATAGAGAACTCAGATCATGCATGTTGCTCAAACCATCGAACTCTAAGCAGGAAGGATCACTTTTACAGTTCCCATTGAAACTCAACCATTAACAGGTTTTGGTCTGAAATAAAAATAAACATGATTTGCAAACATAGCTCTTCTATCTTGAGCAGAAAACAATTTCCTTTTTCGTAGACGCTCGTATACTGAAAAATAAATAAATAAAATAAAAGAAAAAAGAAAAAATTAAAAAAAAAAAAAGATTCCGAAACTTATCCTTGTGGAACACCGCATTCTATATTTTGTTATTTTCTCTCTCTTCTTTGTTTTTAGTATCTCCATGCATCACGTACTAGAACTGTGATTAAACTAGCGAATCATAGGGTGCAATTGAGCAACAAGTTGCTTCTTTTCAGTTATGTAAGGGAGATATGTTTCTGTTCACAGGGTTTCTTGTTTCCCTCTTTTCGGCAAAACCATTGCATTTGGCTGCTCGTCCTTACTGCCCAAGCTCGGACGTTCTCCTTCGTATAGTTACTCGTATATATATAGAGAGAAATAGTTTTGCTAATTTTGGCTCCAGAATTGAACCCTGTGGGACATTTTTCAATTAAGATCAACTTGTGTTATCGGTGACCAATCGTACCAGTCAGATGCGAAGGGGACTGCATAACGACTATATGCTTTGAACCGTCGGTGCAATAGACCAGCAGTTTACCTTGTATGACAGAAATACTACGAGGAAACTAAACCCTGGGTTAGAGCTCAGGCGCGAACCAACTGCACAGTTGTTACCTGACGGAGTGAAGCCGTCACCAGCTCCGCGCACACAGCTGTTCCGGCGCGTATAGAGAGCTCAGGAGGCGCCAACAACAAGTCGATGGCTATCTGGCTAATATTTCGCGACGCAAATCGCGTTGCGAAATCCGCGGTCGCCGCCCACGCCGCCGCTAGCTACTGGCTACTGGCTACTGGCTACTCGCCGGCTATCCGGGCGGTCGCGCACGCACGCTCGCCGCAGCCGTATCTGATTACACTTCTCCCGCCGCGCGTTTTGATGCACGACGCGCCAACTATGTGTAATCGCCTAATTAAACGTTTGTCCATTACCTAACGCACCGGGGCGCGGAATGACTTACGGGCCGCACTGTGCCGTCGCGCCGACTGCCGGAACACACTGTGCTTTTGCCGATGACTTTCGATCACGGAACCTGCCACCTAGAACAGTTCTTCGCCACCTCTCTAGCACTGTTACAAATACGGTGTGTGTTCTTCGACCGAATAGAGAAAGGAAGGCAATTTAGAGTTTACTGTGCTGTCGACAACATGACCATCAGTCCGAAAGCTCGGAATGATTTCGTGAAGAATGGGGTAGGAAATTGGCCTTGCTCCTTTAAGGAACAATTCTCGCGTTTACGCTGGAGTGGATTAGGGAAATCGTGAAAAACCTCCATTTGTGTTGTCGTGCTGGGTTTGAAATGGTATCCTCCCAAATGCATGTCTTATGTATTATCCACTGAGACACCTCACTCGATCGACAGAACCTACTTATATATATAGAGTCTATTCCGAAAGAACAGACGTCACTTCTGATCCTGCAGTTATTGTTTTCATGTTGTTGTTGTTATGGTCTTCAGTCCGGAGACTGGTTTGATGCAGCTCTCCACCCTACTCTATCCTGAGCAAGCCTTTTCATCTCCTCATAAGAACGGCAACCCACATCCGTTTGAATCTGCTTACTATACGCGTCTCTTGGTCTCCCTTGCGATTTTTACCCCACACACATCCTCACAATGCTAAATTCCTCGATGTCTAAGAATGTGTCCTACCAAGCAATCCCTTCTTTTAATCAAGGTTTGCCAAAAATACCTTTTCTCAACAATTCTGTTCAATACCTCTTCATTAGTTATGCGATCTACCCACCTGATCTTCAGCATTCTTCTGTAGCACCACGTTTCAAAAGCCTCTATTCTCTTCCTGTTCGCACTGTTTATCGTCCATGTTTCACTTCCGTACACAAATGCATTTAGAAAAGACTTCCTTAGACTTAAATTAATATTCGATGTTAGCAAATTTCTCTTTTTCAAATATGCTTTTCTTCCCATTGCCATTCTGCATTTTATATCTTCTGTACTACGACCGTCATAAGTTATTTTAGTACCCAATTTCACAGAATATATGACTTCAACTGCGAATGGGCAAAGTCATATATTCTGTGAATATGAGAACCTACCTACACCAACGTGTAGAGTGGACGCAGGATAAATTGGCCGGTAGAAGCGCAGAATACTGGTCAAGCGTTGGGAGAACAGAAGTTGGGATAGCGGCCGGAGCAGTAGCGAGCGATGGTCGTGGGGGGGGGGGGGGCATCCCTTCCGATCGACGGAATGAACTCGGCCGCCGCTTCGGAAGAAAACTCGTCTCTTCGCATAATCCACCTTATCCTGCGCGGCCTCTAACTGTATACATCGTTTCATGACCGTCCGATTATTGCACTAAATCTGTTAATTGTAACCTCCGTCCTATACTGCCCTCGAGGGTCTAGTTGGTTCCGACCGGCCGCCGTGTCATCCTCCGCCTGAAGGCGTCAACGCATCCGAACCCTGCACTCCCGTTTCCGCAACCAGAGACGCTATTCCTCAGTCGAGTAGCTCTTCAAATTGGATTCATAAGGGCTGAGTGCACCCTGCTTGAAAACAGCTCTCGGCGGACCCGAACGGTGATCCATCCAAGTGCTTTCAAACCCAACAGTGCTTCAGTGATGCAGCGGGAAGCGGTGTGTCCAGAGCGACACGGCCGTTGGTGACTATTTCAGTGCAGATTGACAAAGGAACGCCCAAGAGGTTTAAGCTGCTAGAAAGTGGGATAAAAGAGGGGCAGTTGCGATTTTGGGTAGGGGGAAGGGAAGCATGTCCGGATGGCCGAAATGGTTATTAGACCGCCTTCTGAAAGCCTCCGGGTTCGAGTCTTGGTCCCACGCATATTTTCCACTGTTTACGTATCTCAACGCCTGGTGGCACCACTTAGAAGTCGATTTCGCCCCTTCGTCAGAATACGCTAGTTTGGTGGAGTGACACATAATAGCGACGGATTCGATTTCTTCATACTTGTTACTAAAGCAATGAAGTCCTCCTACAAATACCGCCAGTAGAAACAGGACAGTAAAAAATTAGAAAAAGGAGGAGACGATAATCTGCGGCTGTGACGCAACGTAGCCTCTTTTAGTTCTTTATTTTGTTTTATAACTTCTTGTCTGTCAGATGTTGCAACGGTTGGTCTCGTCCACTATAAATAAATATCCTGATGACAAAGCACCAAATTATGCAACTGCAGTACGTGCAATGTGTTTGTCTGTACATGTTATGATGAAAAAGGTGGGAATTGGCAGGAGAAAAAAGTGGAGTGTGAAGTAAATAAAAACACTTTACGTAATCCAATTGCTGTAATTACAACTGGGCGCAGTTCCAGGATCATAATTTCATTCTTTGACATTTTCAACGTTCATCTCTCTCTCTCTCTCTCTCTCTCTCTCTCTCTCTCTCTCTCTCTTACGATATGAAAATTTTGTGACACTTCCTGGAGTTGGTTTAAGCTACAGGAATTCACAGAAAGAGCTAGATCAAGGCCGCAATTTCTGAGCATAACAAAGTGAAAATAATATTGATCCCAAAATAGACCCTTGTGGGATACCCCTTACAATACATCTTTATGTTGATGACGAGTGCAGCAAAACCACACCAGATGCTACTGGGATGGACATCTAGGCGTAGTACCAGGCATCAGATTTTAAATGTAACTAATGCTCGAAAGGAGTCTCGTGGAGCACTTCGTTCCAGATGGGAACGATGCTTTCAACCCACGAACGTACTGATGAACGAGATCTTAGTAAGGATGAGTTCCTCGAGGCAATTTAGTCTTAAGATCTGACCCTTAACTGGTAGTACCCGACTGAAAGTTAAGATCGTAATGTGCAAGGTGGAAATATTTTTGGATTTTTGTCCCTAAATGGAGCCTTGTGGGATGCCTCTTTCCACATAGTACTGCCAGTGGTTTCTTGTGTTGTGAAATGGAATCCTAGAGATAGCGGAATCTGTTGCTAAGGGCCTAGACTCCTCGTACTGAAGGACTAGTTATAAGATTAACACACAAAGCGGAAATGGTTTCTTGTGGGAAATTTCATATAGCTTTGCGTGCCGTTTCGTTCTTCAGTGAAAGTAAGATCACTGTGGGGCATGACCTAAACACCTAGTGTTATGTAGCAAGTTGTGGGCGTCACATGAAAAGATGTATTTTGGACCAAAGGGAATTTTGTTTGTAGTGATTTAAGTAACGGCAGAGCTTTAGAGCTTAATTTGTTGGTACGGACCAAAACCTACTACTGGGGAACTAGTTATGAGTTCTCGACACAAAGATGAAATATTTTTGGTTCCAGAATAGAGCCTTGTGGCATATGTTTACTCCACGTAGCGTTTCACGCCGTTTCGTTCGCCAGTGTAACAACATACTTCTGCAGATGGTGTAAACTGCCGGACATAACCTACACACCTAGTGATAGATATCAGGTTGTGAGCGTCACATGCGAGGTGTAAAATTTTTGGTCACAAACTGAAGTTTTGTGGTATTCGACTTTCCACACAGCTTTGCCAATTGTTTGTTTCCTTTGCGAAAGCAGTGAAATAAGTAAAGGAAAAGTACTAGAGACAGCAGTGTCTGATGGTACAGGCATAGTACTGTACAAAGGAAAGCTGAAATATTTTTGGACCCACAATGGATCCTTGTGGAATATTTTTCACTTAGCTTTGAATGTAGATTATTTCGCTTGTAAACGTAAGAACGGACTCCTGGAGACGGTGGAAAGTTTTGGCCTGCACGTAAATAGTGCTGGTTAGCAAGATGAGCATCATATGAGAGGAAGTATTACTTTTGGTCCAAAAGTGGAGCCTTGTGGGATACCACTTTTCATTCAGCTTTGATAACGCGGCGAGGCGAATTTTGCGCGAGTCGCTCGCTCTGTTTGAAACTGTGGCGATAATCGAGAGCGACGCGGGGTCCCGCCAGGCGACAGCGAGTTCGATTGAAAACAACAAGTGCGGCCCCTCCCAGCCGGGACGGACAGGCACGGGGCAGGGTCCCGTGTCCGCGTGACGCGCAATAAAACCACGCGGCCGACGCGGCGCTGTAAATCCGCCGCCCTGAAATGTTTACGAGCTGGCATACGTGACTTACTGCGCTTAACAGTGGCTTGTATACGGCGTGTTCCAGGCCGCGTGTGGGGGCAACGCGAATTAGGGTCCGCCGCGGCACGGCACAAGGTGTCCGCCCGGGACCATCTAGCCAGCTTCCGCCGTCTCTTGTAGCCCATAACTGCATTTACCGGCAAAAGAAACCGATGGAAAAACTATGGGAAATAGGAGGATTCCACACGGCTCCATTTCGGGTCCAATAATATTACTCCTTTGCATATGACGCCCACCACGTGCTTGCAACCACTAGATATTTAAATACAGCTTAGAAATTTTCATCATCTCCAGTTCTCCGATCCAACGAGGTGGTGCAGTGGTAACACACTGTACTTGTAGCCCATAACTGCGTTCGTCAGCGAAAGAAACCTTTGGAAAAAATATGATAGAGGAGTACTCCACAAGGCTCTATTTTGGGACTAATAATACTACTCCTTTACATATGACGCTCACCACTTTTGCTTGCAACTACTAGATATTTACATACAGCTTAGAAATTTTCATCTCCAGTTCTCCGACAGAAAGAGGTGGCACAGTGGTAACACACCTCACTTGTAGCTCATAACTGCATTCGCCAGTGAAAGAAACCTTTGGAAAAAGCAGGATAAAGAAGTATTCAACAAGGCTCTATTTCGGGACCGATAATATTACTCTTTTGCATATGTCTCTCACCACGTGCTTGCAACAGCTAGATATTTATATACAGCTTAGAAATTTTCATCATCTCCAGTTCTGCGACAGAGTCAGATGGTACAGTGGTAACACACTGCACTTGTAGCTCATTACTGCATTCTATAACGATAGAAACCGCCGGAAAAAAACATGATAAAGAAGTATTCTACAAGGCTCCATTTCGGGACCAACAGTACTACTCTTTTGCATATGACGATCACCACTTGCCTGCAACCACTAGACGTTTATATCCAGCTTAGAAATTTTCAGCATCTCCAGTTCTGCGACAGAGTGAGATGGTACAGTGGTAAAACACTGCACTTGCAGCTCATAACTGCATTCTATAACGATAGAAACCGCTGAAAAAAAATGATAAAGAAGTATTCCACAAGGCTCCGTTCCGGGACCAATAGTACTACTCTTTTGCATATGACGATCACCACTTACTTGCAGCCACTAGATATTTATATACAGCTTAGAAATTTTCACCACTTCCTGTTCTCCGACTGAACGAGGTGGCGTAGTGGTAAAACACTGTACTTGTAGCCCAGAACTGCTTTCGGTAGCGAAAGAAACCGCTGAAAAAAGCATGATAAAGAAGTTTTCCACAAGGCTCTATTTCGGTACCAACAGTACTACTCTGTAGATTAACTGTAGAAGTTTTACAACTTACACATATAACACTATGACCTGCTTTGTCATTACATGCTAAGCAAGCATGTAACGGCACAATACCCGCTACGCTTGGACATCCCTGATCGGTCTTGGCACGTGCAGGAACGCACGTGTACGGCTGTGTAATTCAGCTCTCTGTCCCCTTCCTCCTGTTGTGCTTCTTTCATGCTCCCCACCCCGTTCCGTCCCTACACATCCTCATACAACCTTGCGTGTCCAGTAAACATACCCTATATTCATTGTTCGTAATTGGGCCATGCACGTGGCTAGGTGCCTCATTTGTCTGGGAACAGCCTTCTTAGTGTCGCTACACGTTCTGTGGCCAGACATAACCTGCCTAATTTTGTGTTTCTCACAAGCATAACACAGACCAACTGTCACTTTCTGTTAGAGACGTGTTTAAATGCTCGCACTGAGGCTCAAGTGGTAGCTACCATATTACCATCTGCAAACTTGAATATGAGGGCGCTATTCGAAAATGTCGGATAACAATAAAAATATTTATTTAGTATGGAAGAAAACGACGAATATGAATTCCACACAAAAATTCAGCTAACCGAAAAACCATACTCGGAACTGGAGGAGTTGGGCATTGTCCATGTATTTTTTTTTCTCTTGCATTGTTGTTTTCTTTCACAAATAAGTCTCGTACAGATGCAGTGAGGGTTATTGTGTGTGTGTGTGTGTGTGAGTGTGTGTGAGAGAGAGAGAGAGAGAGAGAGAGAGAGCGAGACTTACTCGGAAGGCTTGCCACATGTTTTATTGGAACAGTATCTCTCAGTCCATAACGAAATATATAAAATAACAAATAAGAAATTAAAAAACTTAAATAATTTAAAAACCGAAAGTATTCGATGAAGACCAAGAAAATCATGCTAAACTTCAAAGGCGGAAAAAAATAAACAATTAGTTGTGAACACTATTGCTGTCTCTCGAGTGTAATATTGTTTGTAAAAATTTCACTCTTTTATTTCAAATTATACATGTACATTTAGTATACGCTTTTTCCGTTCTGAAACAAAGTCATAATTACATGCCTAGAAGTCAAATATCTGTCTCTGGTTCAAAGCACAAATACTCTTTTCATACCTTATAATGTGTTAAGAAAGTATTTGTCGGGAAGAGTTCACAATTACAAAGGAAAAGGAAAAAGAAGCAAAAAATATCTATTTCGTCTTCGAATTATTTACATATTTGTTTATAAATTATAAATGTCATTTTAAAATGGCTAAGGCCATAAATTGTGAAAGTTATTTATGACGGAAACATCTGCTCATCATGTTCTGACCGACAATATGATAAACAGAAGTACTACACAAAAGTATTGGCTGAAATAGATATTTTTGACCTATAACATACAGTGCAGACAGACAATGAGTCAGTATTTTTTCTTCTCGCAAATGTAAACAACAAATTTTCAACAACAATAAAGCACAACTATGCACAATTAATGTATCATTAATTCGCGCTTTTGTGTACTAAAAAAGGTTTTAGCATACATCTAAAACAAATTTATGAGCCGGGTGTGAATGTTAACACTTTTTTGTTAAATAAATTACGTTTGTTCGAGGACTTACGTATTTAAGAAAAACATTTATTTTCATTGAATTGTCCTGAACAGAATTCCATCAATTTTTCTTCATCGTGACGATATTTACTCTCACTGCAGTAGAAAAATGGAACTATTCAACTGATTATTTTCTCGTATTAATTAGAGAAATAATTCTTTCATTATTCAAAATGGTTATTTAACAGTAATAAATTTCGTGTGTTTTCTACATTGAATAATGTATCAGACTTGGTTGTGTAGTAATAAGATTAATTCGAAACTAAACGAGTCTTAATTAACATATAAATAAATGGAAATACCACCAATTTCTCCCCATTTTAAGGCAGACAATATATATTTTAAGGAATTTACCTGTAGAATTTCTTTGATTACAGAAGAGCAGTGTGTTCTTCGAAAATTAAATCTTTGTTAGTACAGTTTCTACAGTACATAAATACTTTGGACATGGAACAGATATAAATATATTTGTACTGACTATTCAGGATGGTAATGAAGATCGTGTACAATTAATGAAAGTTTAAATGTAGTTTATTTACGAACTGGGTAAAGGAAGAATGTCTTTGTGTATATAGAGCTATTATCTTTTTTAGTTCTTGTTCTGTTAAAAAAAAGTGAAATACTAAATTATTGAAGAAAATAACAAGTTTGGTTCATGCTTTGTTAAGAAGATATGACATTTGTTATTGTTGAAGAAAATAACGAAAGTGTTGTGTATTGATATAATTTGTGTTGTAGATTTTTAAACATTGGAAATAAATAAAGAAGCAATAAATCTTTCAATTGTATACATTTTTTAAATGGCGTAGTTAATGTACCCCTCTCGGTCCCATTGGTTGTATTGTTGACTAAGGCAACAATAAAAAAAATCGATATGGGTACAGACCCTCGCCCCAAGCCGTGCTCTCAGCTGGCTGGCCACGTCATCCGTCTCTCTCTCTCTCTCTCTCACACACACACACACACACACACACATACACAGACACGTCTCCGTTCTTCTCTCCCTCAACACACTTAGATCCATTCCACGCGAAGTCACAGCACTGAGAAAATGCCGCTTTGCGCATACGCCACATTTCAGCTAATTCGCACCTCATCAAGCTCCCGCGCGCTTTTTAAACGGCGTGCTCGTTCGCTGCGCCGCAATTAACCGTCGCATTCATCAAAGCAGCGCGGAAGACAAACCACACGGCTAGCCCGCCGTCCTTGGCTTCGCTGCAGTGGGCTACGGCGCTGCGCCCTGGCGGCGCGTCCTTGAACTACCTTCGACGCGACTGGCGCAATAAAATAATGCTTCTCGCATCGGCATTTGTGTTTGTGTGTGTCCTTTCACAACTGCATTCTCGCGTGTCTGCACGTCAATGCTAACTAAATTCATTATCAGACACGTGCGGATGTCTGTTCGCTGTATAAAACTTGACAACAGAACGACAGTTGTCGTGCTAGAACGTTCTAACACTCAGTATCTGCACCCGGACAAGGCCATCACACACCATTATTGAGAAATGCGCCTTAATTAACACTCTAATTACTAATTAACACGACGCTTTTCTCAATCTCTCGTCGTCACTTCAAATAATCCTCACTAAAATAAACGAAGTACAGGCTGTGACTCCTTTGTTTAATCGTTTCATTGTTTTGTGCTTATTAATGCCTATGCACTTCTATAATTATTTGAGTGGTAGGTATGTAAGAAATTTTATTGTAACACACACTGTAGTGTAATTCAACAGAAACAAGGAATATTAAACACTGTCTTGGCTGGCTATTCATAACATTCATTGCTGTATTTCCAGAAAAAGTAAATACTTATTTTTTTTTTTTTAATTTATATATTTAAGTATAATATCACATACCGAAGAAAGTCATTAAACGTTTTTGTAATACAAGAGAAACATTCTACAACTCACAGAAAAGAAAAAACATTCACAAATTATTTACAATCGAGGACTGGATGTAACTAAACTTTCACATACTGAAGATACAAACTAAGACATCTTTACAACATTAGAACTAGGTCAAAGATTGCAGTGCCTAGTGATGGAAATCTAACAAATTATTTGTTGAATATGAATTTTTTTATTTTACTGCCGAAACATTCTCAAGGTAAGATCTTTCTTCTTTTTTTTCTAACTTCTGTGAATTCTAAACACAAAACTTTTTCTACTTATTATTGGTGATTGTGTTCCATGGAATGTGAATTAATTATTCGCATATTCAGCCCAGAAAAGAATGCTTTTGCGAAATATCAGAGGTCAATTTTCATCGTGAATTCACATGGCAAAAAATAATTCAATGAAAAATTCATAATGGATTGTGTGGCAAACCAGCACTAAATTATAACAGCAAGAACACATTTTCAGCTTGGTGGTGTGATATAAAATATTTATTTTAAAAAATCGCAATCTATTCTGTTCAATAATTGAACATCTACAGTGCGGAACGAAGTCCTGAAGACTTCTGAAAATCTTATTAAAACATTTCTACATTGAAATTTATATAAAAATGTAAGTTGAAAGTTGTAACACGGAATTGACAGGACTTTTTTAAATATTTTTTTGCATGTAAGACCCTATTTGACTCTAGAAGTATTTTTATGTGGTATACGAGTCCTCACAACTCCAATTTGTACTGATGATCTTCTGTCAGTGAACGATATGGATGTGCCACGATTTTAAATACATCTTTGTATCACACCACGAAACTGAAAATTTGGAATTATTGTAATGATTATTGAACTTTCAAAATAGGAAAATAATAGTGGAATTTAAAGTAACTGGACAAGTTATTATTTATTTTACAATTCTTTGTGCCCAATTAAGGCGCGAATTTTAACTTACATTGTACTTTTTCTCTTTTTCGTGCTAGTAACTTTTCATTCATTATTTTTTTCTCATCCTTTGTCATATTGCCTAAAACAAAACCAAACACAGCTTTTTCTATCCATTATGAATTTGCCTAACGTGTTGCGTGCCACTAACGTCGTTTAGAATATAAACAGTGACACTGAAGTAAATAAAAAGATAATTAACAAAAGAGAATAGTTTGCTAAAGAAAAAGTACCCACACGTTCGCCTATCGTCAGCTGTGGGCCAGCTCCTTCCGTTGTGGGTCTGATGTCGGTAAACGCAGCTGCGGTATATTTTGCACCTCCGCCGCCGACTGCACCGAACTCGGCAGGCAAAACAGAGCCGTTGAGGGCGAAAGTGCGAGCGGCGACATCATTTTCGCCTTTACGAGGCAGTCGCCTGGTTCTGCAGTGTCGTTTGCGGCGAAAACGACATGGCGCCGACGGCAGTGCCATCTCTCGGCGCGTGGCGAAACTCGGTGGACTCCCAGCTGCTACGGAGGGGAGCCGGGTGGTGGGGGCAGGCGCTCTGCCGCCGGCCGAGTGGAGGGGGCAAGAGGCGCCGTGGTGGGGAGTGCCGGCGCTGCCTGGGCAGGTGGTGGGGGGAAACGGGGAGAGGAAACAACACAGCCGGCGTGGCCACGTGGTTGCCGCTGTTCTAAACGTCTGCCCTGCTGTCAACAGAGCAACCAGCTGATCTACAAGTAGTTCGTGATTCAGGTGCCTCACGCTTTCACCCGAGTACAAAATAACTTAGTTTTGTTTATGACAGCCACAATTATAATTTTATTACACAACTTCGACGACACTCTTCTTTCCACAGGCACAATACACCCTCAGCCAGATATAACAAACATGTACACACATATTCACGCGTAAAAAAAAATTAGGAGTTAATATGTGACACCAAGATAATACATACGCATAATAAATTCAATTTGGTAATATCTTGATGTCTGCCGTAATTTTCTATGATGATACAGATTATACTTAACAGATATGTAAGCGAGGTAAGTAATTAGATAAACGTTTTTATGTATTAATTTGAGGTAACTAGTGTTTTCTTTTCTGTGTTCTGAATTATCTACAACTCACCATGAAACGGCTTAAATCGGCTTCGTCTTTTCTATCAAGGCATATGTGGACGAGTCTAAAATTTTAATTTTGCAAACTACGCTGCAGAGAGGAGAAAGATATGAGATAATCCTCGTTTAATTCAAGTCGTGGAAGGGAAATTTTGTACAGTTTAGATATTTTGAATAAAGGTCCGTCAGAATACGGGCATAAAACGCATTTTGCTTGTTTGAAATAATGTTTATAATCCACTGGAGATGCACATTCAGGCCTTGTTAAGGAACACAGTGCAGCAATAACAAATTTATGAAGTAGATATGTAAGCATGGCCGTATGAAAGAATGTGGTACCAAAAGCAGTAGGTGTGTTTTACTATTTCCACAGGAAAATAGTTTGACAGTGGCAGAATTAAAAAGATAGATTTTATTTATCAAGAAGAGTGCTTCTGTAGATGGGTACTATATTGACATCTAATAAAAATCTACAACAATTGTACTTTTTTGAAGTTTTTCATGTGGGGTGTAGGGAAATACACAAGTAAAAGTAGGACGATAAACAGCACAGACCGAGAAAAGAAAACAAGTTTTTGGAATGAGGTATTGCTAAATGATATATTGGTTCTGAAGATTGGGTGGGTAAATCGAATTACTGATAACAGAAGTATTGAGGGGGGGGGGGGGGAATTTATGATACAGTTAAGAGGAATCACTTAATCGGACTCATACAAAGTCACCAGAAATCGTTAATTTGCCAAAGCGGGTATGTAAGTAGAAACTTGTAGATGAATGTCATGGGATGATTAAATTGGTGTGGGATGAAATAGTAATGTATACACGACGATACAGTATCACACAAAGTTATACAAATGCGCGTAATATAGGACCTACATATAATCTGCACGAGACAAGCATTAACATATATTCGTTCATGAGGTATAGGCAAATGTCACTGAATTACAATATGCACTCTCTTACGTTATTTACTCCTCCGTCACATAATCACTTGTTTACATTTTGTTTGTCCTCTGCCATTGATGAAACCAGTTTCAAATCATTATTACACTAAACAAATGGACAGTTGTTTTGAACAAACCACACTGTACAACTGGCACAACCTTTATTCAACAACGTTTACATTTATAAAAGTCTTTTCTCAGTGCTACACTGGCAAAAAATACACTAGTAGGCGAGGTGCGATACTTATTCTTTCAGGCTACACTAAATTTACAACGTGAGATACAAAAAGAGTGTTCCACTGGCAGTTTCTTGTAGATTGTATGATCGAGCTGTAATACTTGCAAGATATATTAAATAAAAGAGAATTACCTAGTCTAATATACCACAGAAAAAGTGTGTAAGAACTGTTATAAATGAAACTGTCTTAATGTTTCATCTCAGTATAATTCGTTTTGAGTCGAAAACAATTGCTTATGTATAGGCCTACATGTCCGCTTAACAAAGTAAGGCATCCTGAAGTCCTGAATGAAAAATAAAACAACGAGGCAAGATGCAACGATTTTGAGCTGGTTCTAACTTCGCTAATAGATAATAGTTTTCAACATCTTGAATTACTACGTTGTCGAAGAGACGAAAACCCACTGTAAATATTTCTCGACTAGAAAATGGAAACCATGTTGTTTATCTTGATGTACATTTAAAAACCGATGAAATGTATTAATTTACTAGTTTGAGCATCGAGTGTCATACGTTTGTTAACTTCCATTGTTTACAGCAGGGTCATTTTCTACTTTTGTCTGTGTAAAGTAATACTTTCTACATTCTTTATCAGATAAATAACGTGGTTTCGACTTTTTTTAGTAAATAAGATGTTGCTGTAAGGATTTACTGCAATACGTTCGCGTTTCAAAATTTGTATTTTCTGTCCTGATGCCTTTGTAAGTCGCGTCTCGACTCAGAGGGCAATCACAACGTAGTACCTGTATGATAAATCTTCAACAAAACGAAAAATCTTACTGAAAGTTCTGGTGATATCGTAAAATGCGCGAAACGGTAGATGGTATCGGATTCTTCTATACCTAGCAACTTCTCTGAGATACCGCTCATTTCAGTGTTTCAACCTGCAACCGCGCATGACGAATTTTTTTTCTCTTAACCCTTTAATGCAAGACTTTTTATTTGAAGCTATAAAAACTACCACGATTAACATATAGTGAGTGTAACCTAAGAAAAATATTCAAAAAAATTCCTTAAAATTATTATGCACTACTAGCAACAAAAAGTTCATAGCTGGTCATCTATATAGTGCTTCCATGACGTGCCCGATGCAGTAAATGTTACTATTGTGCCGCTGATCCTTTCCTAAAGTAACTCTTGATGCAGCGATAGTATGTGATTGACTACTTTTACATACCAAGCAGGTATACTAGACATCAATCTATGAAAGCGTCCTATTTGTATTAATTTATATCCATTTGTTATTATTTTAGTTCAGTTACACACATTTGTACTTATATACATATTCGTCTTTTACTGGTAGAGAATACCTTCTATTCTGATTTCTCACATCTGTCATGTAATGCCATACGACAAATAAATAAATTGGAGGCATACTAAAGTAATCAAACGCACATGTTACAAGTAACTCAAAGCATCTATTTCATAAAATGCATTTTTTTAAATACCATCAGCTGTTTATTACAAACCTTATACATCTACCAGTTTCGGTCATAGACCATCTTCATGGATAAAAAGGTGTTAAAACAGAATGGTAAAATGCATCAAATATGCATTTTACCATTCTGTTTTAACACCTTTTTATCCATGAAGATGGTCTATGACCGAAACTGGTAGATGTATAAGGTTTGTAATAAACAGCTGATGGTATTTAAAAAAATGCATTTTATGAAATATGTTACGGCTGTTGACGCTCGCCTCACCAAAGCATTCAAAGCATCTAACTGTCGAAATTATCCAGTAGCACTCTGTGACTTACAATTTCTGGGACGTGCTTCTTGCGTATGTAACACTATGTATACAAGCAGCTATAAACGAATTTGTGGTAAAATGTCAGATCAGTTTGAGAGATAACGGGAAAAATTAGGTATGTAGCTGATCAGATACACTGTGCATTAAAGGATTAACTCTGTGGGCAGGGCTTAGACACGTCTGGTAGAGCGAGACACTGTCGCAATGCCCTGTTGCACCGGTCTAGCAAAAGTACCCCGTAGGCAACAGCGAAAGGAAGCAGGGCAGCGAGCGTGCGTTTGTGTGCGTGTGTGTGTGTGTGTGTGTGTGCACCTGCTTGGCGAATGCGCGTTGTCTCGCGGTAATCTCGGCAATTATTGTTAATCACGGATAATAAGCCCGGCCGGCTTAGCACGCACGGAGCTGGGACTTAAACCTGGGTTCCTCCCCCTCACCCCTCCCAGCAGACGGAACAAACCGCCTGGCTGCAGAAGAAGGGCCCGGGCGAAGATTAAACTTTTCACAGCAATTACCGCGACAATACGGCTCGTTACTACACCGGCGTTGTTGCTGGGCTGGTAGGAATAACATTTGAGGCATCACCTTGCTGGGGGAGAAATAGCAGAAATGGTCGTCGGCTTTTTACGTTCCTCAAATACCTCTCAGTATGGCTCAAGCAAAAGTAAACATTATTATGCCTGGTTGTCGTCTATGGGGGCTTGCCACGAATAAAGTAATTTCATAGCAAATTATCACTATAATTATCCCTTCTCCTTTCAAATTCTGATGTCAGAAATGGTAAAGTATAGGGAACGGAAGGTTATTTACAACTTGTACCCCTAGCCAAACAACTGTTATTAGAATTGAAGGGTATGAAAGGGACGCAGTGCTTGGGAAGGGAGTAATGTAATTTGTGCATTAAGTTGTGAAGGAAAGCAAAGAGAAATTTCGAGAAGGAATTAAGTGTACAGGGTGAAGAAAAGAAAACTTTGCGTTTTGCTGATGGCACTGTAATTCTGTCGGAGACAGCAAAGGACCTGGAAGAGCAATTCAACGGAATGGACAGTGTGTTGAAAGGAGTGCATAAGATGAACATTAACAAGAGCAAAACTAGGGTAATGGAATGCAGTCTTAGAAAATCAGGCGATGCTGAAGGAATTAGATTACGTAACGAAACAATGAAGGTGGTAGATGAGTTTTGTTACTTGGGTAGTAAAATAACAAATGACGGTATGACGTATGTTAAGCCCGTCTGCCTGGGGTAGCGGAGTTTTTAGTGCAACTTTCTAGTAAGTAGGAGGTTCCGGGTTTGAATCCTGACCCGGTAAAACTGGCATGTGTCCACGTTGTATCACTAAAACACCTACTAGGAGATGAGACTAAGAACCTATAGTTAAAAAAAGAAAAAAAAATAATTTTACAAAACGCACTTTATGTTAGATAAACATAATTTATTTATCATGATCTGCCTCGGCGTAAGACCTTCTTCTGGCGGGGAAAAAAATTGGTTCAAACAATTTACATGTCAGTCTGATGTAAAGCATAACAGTAAATGCAGTAACAGTTCATGAGCTATCGCGATAAATAGTGTTTATGCAGTAACGGGGCAATCAGTTTTGTAAAATTTATTAATACTGCTGACAGTTGACTCAGTACGTGCTGCTCTATAAATACATTATGCGTTTCGGACTTCCGAATTGCAACGTTACACTTTACATCGAATATTAACACTTTGGTGAAGGATTCTCTGACGAGTAATGACGGAGTGTTATCTATCTCACATGATTGGTTGTTTCGCCCTAGTTCCCACACGGCTCAAGGAACGTGAAAAAAAATGGGTTCTGTAAAGTGGTTGCTTCCGAATTTTGTAACTTAAGTGAACTAACGAGAAGAATGAGTAGTGCCTGCATGTTCTCTCCTGGAATTTTCTGTAATCGCTGAGATTGACAGCAAATCTACCTGACCTGTTGGGATGTGTCACAAGCTGTAAAGTCTAGACGGAGATAATGAAATCTCGACTTACGCTCAGCACCATTCACATCTACTTTCACAAGCTGTGAATTCAACAGTAATCCAGTGTACTATAGAAATTATCACAAATATTTGGTCCCTAGAGTACCGGTGTTTCGGTCAGTGACGATCATCTTCAGATCTGTTTTACTTCAGGCAACACACTGGACTCGCAATCTGGAGGATGGTGATTCGAATCGGGCCACCTCGATCGTACATGAAACATTCAGAAAACAAACAAAAACATTTTTGGAATCACATTACAATATTTATACACAAAATAAATATACAGATTTCTTAATATTTAAGTGTAAACAGACTTTCCTTTATATCCTACTAGCTGAAAACCCGGGTATTTATTTATTTATTCCAGCTATTTTTCAGGTATATATTCATTTGTATAAGGGCTGTGTCCCTGTAAAATCTCTTTGGAATACAATTAGTAGTAAATAAGTAATAGATTAAAATAAGGTGCGTGATGGGGCGGTTTTCCACGAACGTTGCTGTTTATGTGCTCATATCACATGAAATATGTGTCGTACTGTGATACAATTTAGAAAGTACACTCAACGATATGGATGTATACTGTCTGTAAAATTTCCTGTTGCTACAATTTGTAGTGTTCAAATTATAAATTGTAACGTCATACCGAGAGCCGTAGTTTTACTCCATAAACAGCGGAAAAGTAGTAAAAGAGATACGTTTTTCCTTTCATCATTTTACTATGGTTGCCAGCCAGAAAAAGTTTAATAAAGGTTTGAAATTATGTTTAAAGTTTGTTGCAAGTCGCTAAGTACTGTCATTGTCATACAGTGTACTTCGAAAGTCTTGTCGCATTATATGGCATTTTTTGCGATTTCTATTGGTTATGACGTATTATCTTTTGAACCATGTGCCGTATGTGATTCTTAACCATGTAGCGGTTGTTACCTCACGGTAAGGAATGCGTGTACCAAATTTGGTTGAAATCGGTGCAGTGGTTTAGGAGAAAATGAGCAGCATTGTCGCAAAATGCAGCAGTTATTCGCGCATCTCATTGTTTATGACGTCATATCTCGTGAACTATATATATCGTATGTGATTCTTACACTTACGGGGACCCTCCTCATGGATTGGAGCTTATGTGTACAAAATTTCATAAAGATTGGGACAAAACTGTAGATTTGTATGCAACACGTACAAACATACGGACACACTGCTTTATATATTAGAAGAGAAGTTATAGGGAAGATATAGGGAATTGGAGATCGCCCGTGTTCGTCGCACTACAAACAACAACAACGAGTTGCAAGTGGGTTAGCGCTATTAAACGATTCGAACGCCTTTTAATACAGCAGTTACCGTAGTAAGCTTACATCCGCCTCTCCAAAAGCGAAACGGAGACCTCTGCTAGAGGGCGTACGATTAGCTCGCTAATGCTCGCTCTTTTCGCAACACACGAGCGCGTGGCGTTCACGCACGTACACAACACACATGCACTCGTTCGATTCCTGGCGTGGCCCCGGGGCTGTTATTAAGCCGGGGAACCTCCCATCCGCCTGACCTCGCAACTTCTTTTCGATTTTTCCCTCCTCTCTCTCCCCCCTATCCCTCCTCAGACTGGCTGTCTTTTCCCCTCGCGGTCGGTCGGTTGCCTCCCATTTTCATTCCACGCGCCTCGCCCCGATGGAGATTTCACCGTTAATTACTCGGCCATTATCGCCGTATCAGCAATATCTGGGGAGTTCTCGGCCGCTGCACTTGGAAATGACTTGTTACGCAAGACTGCTTCGTCGGTCGGTTCGTGATCTCGATGTATGTACACGTAAAGCCGTGTAATGGTGTGTGAGTATGTTTGTGTGTGTGTGTGTGTGTGTGTGTGTGTGTGTGTACTTGGACTGGAGCGGCCTTTTACCCAAATTATAGGGGACTAGTGGAACGCCAATAAAACCGCTCTGATACGGGAGTCAAACCCTCTCGTTCTCCTAACCAGTCCTACGCCTCTGTTGTCGATTTGTTAAGACGTCTTACAGGACCTGCCGATTTGTGTTGCCTGTGGTGGAAATTCCACAAGTTGTCTATATTTTTGCCATTGGGAAACAGCACTCTTACGGCAATATATAGGTGTTTCACTAAGTGTGTTTGCCTCTGTAACTTATAAAATAATAGGTGACGGGAAATTTTAATGCGGTAGGTCAACACAAGAAGTGTTACACTTTCTGTGGTGCTATGAACATAGTTTATTGTATCATTTTCCAAAGAATTACAGCACAAAGATATAATTTTTTAAATGGAACAATAGTTTTTTTCTATCGTGCATTGGATTCGTTGAAACCAGCTGCGTCCAAATCAATTTAAACTACATTATTATCACTGTTAGTTTGGGAGCTACAACCCTTCAAATTTCCGGAGGCTGAGGCTACGACAGCGTAGCTGACTGGCTGGTGGTCATGAGACAGTGGGCCGTGCCCCAGGGGATAGCCACTCGGCCAGTCAGCTACGCTATCGCAGCCACCGCCCCCAGAACTTTGATCACTAACAGTGATAGGAATGTACTTTGAATTGATTTGGACGCAGCTGATTTAAAAAATTTCCCGCCACCTATTATTTTATAAGTTACAGAGGCAAACACACTTAGTGAAACACCCTATATATATATATATATATATATATATATATATATATATATATATATATATATATATATATCCTGGCAGATTAAAATTGTGTGCCGGCTAAGCCATGTCTCCACCATATCCTTTCTTCCAGGAGTGCTAGTCTTGCAAAGTTCGCAGGAAGACTTGTGTGAAGTTTGCAAAGTAGGAGGCGAGGTACTGGCGGAAGTAAAGTTGTGAGGATGGTCCGTGAGTCGTGTCCGGATAGCTCAGTATTAGAGCGCTTACCCGCGAAAGGCAAAGGTCCAAGGTTCGAGTCACGGTTCCGGCACACAATTTTAATCTGCCAGGAAGTTTCATATCAGCGCACACTCAGCTGCAGAGTGAAAGTTGCATTATATATATAATTGCGGCTATGTTTCACTCTGTAGCCAAAACTATGCATTGCCAACGAATACTGTTTGCATGTAGGTATCAGTCTACTACCATTGTGCACTATGGTGGTAGAGGGTTGATAACTATAAGGGGGTGGAAGACATGGGTGTTGAAAGTTACCGACGTATATGAAATTCTACGTGTGGGTGTCAATATTTTGCCCTTCAGCAAAAACTACTCTGTGAGGACGAACGATCTTTATGTGTTGTTGTTGTACAAAGTCTCCCGTTGTTCACCAAAGCAGTTTTGCGTCGATAGCTATAAGAGGGTGGAGGATATAGTGGTTGAAAGTCGTCAGCTTATATAGAATTCAGACTGAAAACCAGCGAAGACTTTTGACACTAAAATAGCAAAGAGGCTATATACAGGCTACAGCGAAACTAGATGCACATTCTTCAGTTCTCTTTCTGCAACAAGTGTACCAAGAAAGAAAAATAAGTGCATTTAGCAGTTTGAAAAGTAAAGCTACCACGACAGATGCCAAAGCGTAAGAAAGAAATTTCGCGTTCTCGATCTGTTTCTAAAAGACGGAAAACGGCGCTGAAAAGTGAATCTACAAACGATAGAAACTTCAAAATTGCAAACGTTGCTTAGCTTGCACGATTTCTTCTGAAAATTCTTTGCTATTTAGGCATTTTTGAGGGAAGAAATACAAAAGTTTGGATTTAGTTTTTTGATTGGAATTTTAGTAACACGTGCTTCAATGTTTTAGAAATTCAACCATTGAGCGGGTGAAATAAGGGAAAAATCTTTTAAGAGTGCTAGTAAGACTATATTCATGCTAGAAATGCGAAAATTTGGATTTGGAACCATGATTAGAATAATAATAATAATAAAAAGAAACATGTGTTTCTGGATGTTTTGAATTCTGCCCTCAATGCTGCAATAGGGAGTGGCAAGTTGTATGGAAATACTTGATTATGAAAGCACTATAAAAAATTATATTTAGAAGCAGAAACAACCAATGCAGACCAATTCCCACTGCTATGATGGTTAATATTTTTCGTTTAGATGACCGATAAATACAATTTATAGTATCCTCTTCGGATCTGTCATAGACATCGCCGATATTCGTACTGACAAGGAATAATAAAAAGAAAAGTAGCGATAATACTGACAAGGAATAAAACATATTTGCGATCTTGGCTGTTGTTTTGCTTAATAAATCTATTGAACCAATCGCCCACAAGGATGACAAACGTCTATAAAAAGTAACTTGGTAATTTGGGTCGTTTCGTTGCTTTTAACATCGCAAGTTGTGCTTCGCAAATTGAGTCACACGCAAAATTCGGTCTGTGATGCCGCCGTTACAAACTCACTACAATTCATAGGCTATGAACACACAGTGGTCGACAAGACAAAAACCTCCCTCCCTACCTTACACACACACACACACACACACACACACAGATGTATATTGTAGCCTTTTTACGTAACCTTATAAGATATTTGCCTTTTTGCGAAAACATGCTATTAGAAGAAGCAGAAATATAGAAATAATAATAGTGTTTCGTACTCTGACCAAGAGCGCGATAAGAAACGGAGGTGTTAAGCCAGAAAATGTGCAGACGACTACGTGGATACTGAGCTATTACAGTTCAAGGCTGATTACTCCCTGCAACCTTGGTGGAGGCAGACACAATAACTCAATTCATCTCCTAACTGCTGCACTGAGCAATGCTTTATTACCTAAACAACAGGTCGTCATCCATCACGGGGGAAAAAGAAACCTGTTACGAAAATGGAAAGCTGCTTCTCCGAGATTAAATATTTGTCCTTGGAGGCGTGCGTAAGGAATTCGGGAGTAGAAAATTTTGTTTGTTCTGACCCCATCTCTTGCAAATTGTTCGCCGTATCTCGAACTACAACCTTACCGTCGCCACGTATTTCCTCATCCCGTCTACACTTCAATTTCAGGTATGAAGCTGTTACGCCATAAATAATGACCACCTTGGAGTCGGAAGAAAATAACACATCTCGCGAATTGGCCGTCTCGTCTACTCTGTAGCGGCATTGCTGCAACCTCGCCGACATTGTACCAGCTTTCTCAGCTGTTTTGCCGCCTCCTGTAATTTCCCCTACCATACACAACCGTTCGGATGCAGTTACATTCCCACTTTCGTATCGGACTTATAAAAATGTCATTTTTGCAACGGCGAAAATTGCAGCGGTACAGTCGGACGAGTTGCAGTTTCTTGCTAGACGGTTGCAGCCACTTCGAATCTGTTTTCAAGTCTGACTTGGCGTGTTATTAAGCGGCAAAATGAGGCGCGACGTTGCAACTAAGATAATGAGTCTGCAGATAACGACATATCATTTCGTGACGAATTGCGATGCAACGCCTTTCTTGCTGGAACCTAGCAAATTATGGGATCCTCTCCAGGTGGGATTGACTGAGGACACAGAAAAAGTTCATAGAAGGGCATCTCGTTTTGTATTACCGCGATACAGGGGATAAAGTGTCACAGAAATAATGCACGGCTTGGTTTGTGGTATATCGCCCAAAATTTGAGACTGGATAGGGGGATTTCCTGTCAGAGAGGACACAGTTCGTAGTAATCGATAGTAAGGCATCGACTAAAACATAGGTAATATCTGGCGTTCCACAGGGTAGTGTTATTGGTCCTCTGCTGTTCCTTATTTACATAAACGATTTGGGGGGAAATCTAAGTAGCTCTCTTAGACTGTTTGCAGATGACGCCGTCATTTACCGTCTAGTAAAATCATCTGAAGATCAAAACTAACTGCAGAACGATCTTAATAAGATATAAGTATAGTGTACGAATTGGCAATTGACTCTTAAATAATGTGAAGTGTGAAGTCGTCCACATGAGTACGAAAAGAAATCCGTTAAACTTTGTTTACAAGATAAATCAATCAAAAGTGTAGACCGTAAACTCCACAAAATACCTAGGAATTAATGTTACTTCAGACTTATATTGGAAAGAACACGTAGATAATGTCGTGGGAAAGGCGAACCAGAGACTGCGTTTTATTGGCAGACCCTTAAAAGATGCAACAGAAGTACTAAAGAGACTGCATACACTACGCTTGTCCGACCTTTTCTGGAGTATTGCAGCCCAGTGTGCGATCCTTATCAGGTGGGTTTGACGGAGGACATCGAAAGAGTCCAAAGAAGGGCAGCTCGTTTCGTATTGTTTACGATACAGGGGAGAGAGCGTTACGGAAATGATACAGGATCTGGGATGGGAATCATTACAACAACGGCGCTTATCGCTGCGGCGTGGGCTACTTACGAAACTCCAACCGCCAACATTTTCCTCAGAATGCGAAAATATATTGTTGACTCCCCTTTAAAAAGGTAGAAATGATCATCAGAATAAAATACGAGAAATCAGAGCTCGAACGGAGAAATTCAGGTGTTCTTTCTTCCCGCGCGTTATTCGAGAATGGGATGGGAGATAAATGGTATAAAGGTGGTTCGATGAACCCTCTGCCAGGCACTTACATGTGATTTTCAGAGTATCCCATGTAGATGTAGAAGTACTTTGTAATCGACGGAAAGTCACCGAGTAGAGCTGAAATGATATCTGGTGTCCCCCTGTCCACAAATTGGATTGCATGGAACTGGAACTGCTCCTCTGATCACTGGGGGAAGCGAAATCCGAAATTCGCATCACTGGTTTCGCTAGCGAGCAGCCGAATGACGCTCAGTGTACAACACAAGAGCACACAACGCTGCCAAACTGATTGCACTGCAATTTCCCGCCACCGGGGGTACGAAACGCTTTTACCAAGCGACGTATCTTCTACTCACTGTCAACGCCTCCACATTTCAGAGCAAACACGACTCGACTGATTATTACGGCTCAAGCCTGTGGGTGGGTGTCGAAAGAATAATATATATATATAAGCGCGGTCGCGCTAACACACACACACATACATATATATGGAACATACAAGCTGCCGAAATGTTCATAGCCCGGATCGGCGTCCATGTAAATTAGTCCGCCCATTGAAGACTTCACTGCACGGCCCAATCTGAATAACAATCACCGCTTTGCTCATTACTTTTTACTTTTTTTTTTACGTCAACTGTATCTTTGTGTGCGTGCCACTCTTTACCTTTTTATTGCAGCGGCACTCGCATAAAAATGCTAATGTGCTGGCGGGGGCGTGAATACACCACACACGTTGGCCGATGCTGCATTATTCGTGGTCGAGCTCGGTTCGATGTCGCTCCGAACACAACACCATGCGCTCGATTTTTTTCCCCCAGGACAAAATTCCCAGCTATTAGGGCTAGCCAAGTTCATCTCTGCACCTAATTCGTTTCTCTTAATGGATCAGATGCTGCGGTAGCTAGCCTTAATAGGAAACGACGAGAAAAAAAGCCGTAGCAACTGGGACTTTCAATGCAGAACAACGCTTTTGCTTTCATATTCGGCGCATCTCTTCCTCACTGTTGATGCAGAAACCGCGGAAATGTCCATCCTCTACTGGCACTATACCACTCCACGTCTTATCACAGGACGACCTTCGTAAATTTCTCTGTGAAATTCACACATTTTTCTTTCCGGAAGTCCTTGTATACACTTCCTATCCGTCCCTGTATATTATCACGACTACATTCATGTAACAGAGAGGCACTAGTAACATGAAATTACACCGGGAGAGATAGAACCCAAAATTATATTATATGTAATTTAAAAAAATAACTCGACTGATAACATTGTATACTAAGAGGACGAGTAAGTGAAGAATATTGCTAAAAGCCACGAAACTATGCAAATGCGTTTCCCCAAAATTAATGATAAATTTAGTCATTAAAAATGCAATTATGACCAATAAAATTAGGCCAAAGCTCCGAGGAAAGGAAGTCAAAGTACCTAAAGCTGTGATATGCGATCGCTGAGTTTTAATCCCTGAAAACATTGTATACAGTTACTTAATATGCTCTTGTGCTTTAATCGAATTTGTTTGTTCAGTCCACTGTCAGGATAATTAATTCTGCACTTCATGATGCCGATTTCTTTTGAGATGTTGACTATCAGCCCCCTTAGGTTCCATGTGCAGAATATTCGGGTATTTCTCCTATTGACACATTCTTTCATTGCTGCTAGCTGTAAAAGCTATAATGATAGTGAATAAAAAGTGTAGCGATGTGGATGTATACAGTATCAATTAGGTTACGTAACTGGTTTTCGGGTTTCAAAGCCATCACGAAGCTAACTCTAATTACTGTTATCAAAGTGAATACACTAATGAACAAATGACATCACATAGCTTCAATCACTGCATTATTTGGTACATTTTCTGATTTACTGTGCAGTTTATATTACTGCGTGACAACAGAGAACGGAAAACGTAGATTAGCTTATACAAAGCGAGATTATTTTGACAAGACAATGAAAATGGTATATCGAGCACTGCATTGTGCTCTTATGAAATAGTGGGTAGTGAGTAAAATCGATGATTGGACGATAATCGTCGTGTTTGATAATATTGAAAGTTAGGTGAGATTGTTTTTCCGGTCTTCATCATCACTGACACGCAAGTCCCAAACTAAAAAGACTTGCAACATGCAGACTAAACACGACATTAGCTGGGGCTAAGGGCCGCGATAGACACACGATCATCATCATCATCGTCATCCGTACTTGCTCATTGTCAGCAGTGCGCCTTAGTAAGGGATTCCTGAGCACACCAGGTCCTGCAATGCTTCCACACTGACCATTTGCTTTCGTAGTGTAGTGGCCAGCCTGGTGTGTTTACACGAAGAAGGCCTGGGTTCGATTCCCGGCCGGATCAGAGTTTTTTTCCGCTCGGGAACTGGGTTTTGTCTTCATCATCATTGAAACGAAGTCCCCAAAGCTGCGTCAACTAAAGAGACTTGCAACAGGCCGGCTGAACACACCATTAGCTGGAGTCTAACGGCCACGATTGGTTTACGATCATCATCATCACCATTGTCATCCATGCTTGCCCAGTGTGAGCAGTGCGCCTTAGCAACGGCAGTGGGTCAGGCTCGCGCAGCGCCCGGCCGACGCTAGCGGCGGCGGGCTGCGTCCAGTGCTGGCTCGGAGCGTTGCCCCTGCGGTGCTTTTTGCTCGCGCCGTTCTCTTTGGTCCGCTGCCGCCGCCGCCGCCGCTGCTGTCCTTGTCGCTGTCTCGCCCTCCTGCAATCGGCCGGCCGGTCTCACGTTCGAGCCCCGGCCGCTGTCCACGTCTAATTAGCAGACGCGCACGACCCGCCGACAGCGGCGCAGCCTGCGCGCGTGCGTGTCCCCTTCCTGCTCACGCAGCAGGCCAGCACAACTTCCTATAGGACCGTCGTTACATGCTGCAACATTCCGTTAGCACCAAAACCAATATATAATCAATATCCATGTGTGTGGGTTTGTCCAGCCTTTCCCCAATAACCACCTGCTACCACCCACTCATGGTTGTAGTGGTAGACAGTCCTCGGTCTGCATATGTAAGTAAGGCAGTTTGGTCTCGGTGCGTGGAAGTGGGTGGGCATTGTGGCCTCATAACCAATAAAAAACAATGTGTTGGTGTCTTAACCGTGCATCGAAGTCTCCGACGAAATTTTGTATCACCATGAGATTTGGCCCATGTGTGGCGTATCTTTTCATGGACAAGATATACATCATAGCCACTGTATGATGCATGGTTCAAGGTAAATTAGATTTCTGCATCATTTAGGCTGTCACCATGAAAGATGAGTGGTGGCAGTTCCTGTACTATCCTATGGAAGCGAAAACTGGGTTAGTACAAAAGAGAGAAGAAAATAAAATCCAAATGCAGAGATGAGCTTACTGAGAAAGACAAAGGATTGCATTAGAAGAGACATGATGAGGAATGACGAAGAATTAAATATTTTCAGCATCAACGAGAAAATCAAACAATATCGAGAAAATTGGAGGCAACACCCTCTTAGATTGCTAGAACACAGAATCCCCCAGAAGATCCTGAAATACAAACCGAATGGTAAAAGAGGTATTGGAAGACCGCGGAAAAAATGGAACTGATTGTTTGTGAGTTCGGAACAGGCAACAGCCTAATCCATAAAAGGAAGAAGAAGATGATGATGACATATATGGGAAGAAATTGTTTGTGGGTTTGACCAGCCTGTCATTCACAACCACCTAATGTCAGCCACTCATGGCTGCAGTGGTAGACAGCTCTTGGTTTGCATTTGTAAGTAACGGAGTGTGGTCTGAATGGTTGGAACAGGGTTGGCGTTTTTGTCTCATAAACAATGAAAATGTAGTGTTGGTGTCTTAACCATGCATCGAAGTCTCCGAAGAAATTGTGTATACTTCGTTACAGTGCATGATAAAACGTTCTGTTGTAGACTTCGACAACGTTTTATTGATCGCGATGAGAGTTGGCATATGTGTGTGTGTTTTCCCGGAGAAGATTTTTATACTCTGCAAGCCAGTTTGTAGTGCATGGCAGAGGGTAAATGAAAATGTAGTTCTACACTTTTTGACAGAAACGTGGCTGATATTTGTTATCAATCAATACATACATTTGCATATACAAAAGGAAATTGTTTATGGGTTTGTCGAGCCTTATATCCATAGCTATACCTACGGCCATCCACTCATGGTTGTCGTGCTAGATAGTCCTCAGTTTGCATTAGTACGTAAGAGAGTTTCGCTTCATTCAGTGGGCGTGGGTGGCAGAAATGGCTTTTTGAACTTCTTAATGCTTTACTATGACGTAGGAGCATTATTTGTGAGAAGATTTTAAATGTTTAAAAAGCTTACAAGAATAACAAGAAAAGTTCTAAATTAGCGTCGCTCAATAATGCTTTAGATTGTTCTAAAAATTTTGAGATGGAGCTAGAATTGTATACATATGTTCAATAGAATTCTTTAAACACGAATTAAGTCAAATGTCAGGTACGGTCAAGGGATGATCAACTAGTGAATTACGTCTGAAACGGAAGCGAATAAACAATAAATTCGTTGTTTTCTTGTCAGTGAGATAAAAGCTATTGTGAAGGGATAATCAACAAGTGAAGTAAAACTGCCTTGTTGTGACTCCTTTAAATACGATGTGCAGTGTCTGGTTTTATCGATTCAGCTAAGCAAATGTCCTTTAGACGTACACGCTTGTGTGCCACAGTAAGGTTTGCGGCAATTGTAATTAAAAGTCCCGTTCGTGTGCGTGACTTAAACAGTGAAATGTACGAACACCCATGGGGCAGTTGTAAATGTGTGTCCTAGGTGAGAATGGGTTGGTCTAGGAGGTCACTGGCTAAAGCGGGTTCGATTAACGGTCCGGCACAACATTTTCATTTTCACCATTGCATCACACGGCAAATCGCAATCGCTGATACATTTCTCGTGGTGTATATTTGCGTGTTGCGCTTTCGCAAGCAGTGTCGAGTGTCGAGTATTCCTCGGCGGAGTGACTCATCACGTCAATAGGAGCCCGGTAGGACGGTGAATCGACTGTTAGGAGTTTAGGTGCTGATGTGAGGACGTGAGGAGTGTGTGTGTGTGTGTGTGTGTGTGTGTGTGTGTGGAGCGGCAGGACGCGCGCGCAGGACCTCTGAGGACCCGCCGCCTCTTCGTCTGCATACCGGCAGCGCGGGACCACCCAGGCGGGCAGACGCCGGCTTCCGGAGTCTCTCGTCTCCATTGTCTCGCCTCTGGCAGGTGCCACTGTAGTAATTGCCGACCTAGTGGCGTCGTACGCTCTACCGTCACTCTGCGAAATCACCCGAAGGTGCAGGGCAACAGTTATTGGTTAGAGTTAGATTTGAAGATATAGAGAGGTGAGACTAATGTAGGTTATAAGAGAGACGAAGAAGAATTGGAATGGGACATCTGTTGAGACTTGAGTGTTTACGATGAGACACGCCTTACGCAAATGTTTTGGGCATAAAACAAATTCCGGGTTGCCCAGTTTGATGGCTTGACTTTTTCAGTGTTAAAGCATGTCCGGAGATTCTAACCACCTTGTGCTTACCGGTGGTGCCGGCCGCGGTGGCTGAGGGGACTGAGGCGCTCCAGTCACGGTCTGCACGGCCACTACGGTCGGGGGTTCGAATCCCCCCTCGGGCACGGATATTTGTGCCGTCCTTAGTATAAGGTAGTTGATAAGTAGTTTGTAAGTTCAGGGACTGATGACCCCGCAGTTAAGTCCCATAAGCTTAACAAACATTTGAACTTACCGATGGTAAAAAAAAAAAAAAAACAAAAAAAAAAAACAAAAAACAAAAAAAAAAAAAAAACAAAAAAAAAAAACACAGAAAAACCACAGTCTTCTAGAACGTGCCGTTTCTGAAATTTCAATACAAATGTGGGATAATGGCAAGATCAATGCAGGCATTGCGATGTGTCAGGTAAAAGTTAAAGAAAAAACCTCATTTAAACGTATTATGCACTAATATGTGCAGTAAAATCCAAATATTTATATAGTAGAAATAAACAAGGTTCATTCTTTTTTATTTATTATTATTATTTTTTAAAAATTTCTATTTTTTTTAAAGAGCGCCCTTACTCTCTTTTTCTGGGGCCTTCAAATCTCGACAGATATTTCTTTTAGACCGTCCCGTGCCTCTTGTCCTGGAGGGGCCCTCAAATACCGACAGTTGTTTTATTTATAGCAATACATGTACTTCCACGTTGACAGGGGGCGTGATTTCTTTTTGCCGCCGCCCCCGGCATCCGACAGTCTTTGTCCGACTTGATTTGTTCCAAGTCATCCTGTGTCTTACTACAGTCAGTCAATGGCACTTTTCTGTACACAACAGCGTCATCAGGAGACTATTTTTCTTTCAATTACAATAACAATTAGATCTGTTACGTTGGTAACTAAAACAGACCTTTACAATCAAGTATAATAAATTACAAAGTTTTATCAGGCTTGATTCCATGTTGGAATTGGTGCTCCACGACTGTATTTGATTTGTGGTAATTCTTTCGGCAATCAGTCGTATATATATGTTTGCAAATCTAGATTTCGACCCTGTGTGGTCATTATGAATGCTTAAAACCAATTAAAATACTTAAAACCTCTCGACCTGCATGTTGGAGATGTTTTAAGTATTTCAATTGGTTTTAAGCATTCATAATGACCACACAGTGGTCGAAATCTAGATTTGCAAACAAACAAATATATATATTTTTACGACAGATTGCTGAAAGAATTACCACAAATTACAAAGTATTTGGTTGTTAATAATAAGTTAGCCGCGGTGGAGTAGCCGAGCGGTCTAAAGCGCCTCGCTGCGGAGCGCGCGGTTGCTCGCCGTGGAGGTTCGAGTCCTCCCTGGGGCATGGGTGTGTGTGTTGTCCTTAGGTTAGTTTACCTAGGTTTAAGTAGTTTGTAAGCTACGGACTGATTTGGTCCGATAGATTTACAAACATTGGATTTAATAATAAGTTAATAACAACCCTTAGTATAATTCCCGCCTCTTAGCAAGCCTCCTGAAGGGAGGCCAGTACCCATCCCTACGACGTGGACGTGGGCGGGGCCTAGGTACTAACGTAACCACTGCAACGCATATTAATTTGTTAGTCTGTTTCTTTTACAAAACCAGTAAACTACACTACTTCTACTAGTGGTGCACTGATTTACACTATCGATCTCCTTTGCACCACTGGCTTTCTAGGAGACAGCCGCAGTTTAGTTAGCTGGCTTCGTTCCCGTTCCCCCGAGGTCTGTACGCCATTCGCAGATTTTCGCGCTACCTACAGTGATGCCCGTCGGAGACACCACCGGCCGGCAGAACTCCTGAACGGCCCGTTGGGAGTTGAGATGAGGCAGCGCTCGATCGGCCCCGCCGACTGGTTTAGAAACCTTTCAGCCGTCAGCCGCCGCAACAATGCGCGGCCATTAACATTCCGCGGCCGCCTATATATATATACGGCGCGTCGCGGTCCGCGCTTTGGGCTGTCGCCTCGCCGGCCGATGAAACACCAGATAACCTGATTTGCGGACCGCGGCCGACCCCGGCCACCGCCGATGGGAAACTGAGTAAATAACCGGCCGCGGCGCGGCGCTGGTGTCGCCCGAGGTGCCCGCGGCGGGGAACCCCCGAGGGCCGGTTTGGAGCGCAGCGCCCGGCGTAATGCGGCGGCGCTCATTTGTACTAATTTGCTGGCTCGGCGGCTCGTAAAGTTTTCGGGCGTGTCCCGGCGGAGCGGTGCCTTCTTCCTGCTACTGCGCCCACTTAAAACGACACGATACACCCACCCGGCAAAGCCGACACAGGTCTTAAAATCCGACGTCACCACTCTAGCTCTTGCTCTCCTTCGTCCCACAACGAAACCGCGGAATTCTAGCAGGTTTTATACTCGTTGCCGCTCAGTCGCACGTGTTTTTCGGCGATATCTCCTGTTCTAGTCGCAATAGGCGTGGTCAGATTTCGCATTAACTGAAACTTCCGATACCCAATCTCATAGGCCTACCGTTGGAATCACGACAGGTGGGAAGGTGCTTCTCCGTTTTCTGTCCTATCGCGACAAGTGTTTTCGGAATAACTGAAGCTGTCGATACCCGCTTCTATATTGTTTTCGGTCCCTACATCATCAGGTGATGATGCAAGTTACTGGCATAACTGAAGTTACCGATACCCTATTTGTACTGCTTTTCGTCAAAAAAAAAAAAAAAAAATGTTCAAATGTTTATAGAGTCTATGGGACTTAACTACGGGGTTATCACTCCCTAAAGTTACAAACTACTTATGAACTAGCTTATCCTAAGGACGGCACAAATATCCATGCCCGAGGGGAGATTCGAACCCCCGACCGTAGTGGCCGTGCAGACCGTGACTGGAGCGCCTCAGTCCCCTCGGCCACCGCGGCCGGTGCTTTTCGTCCTTTCCACTTCTACGGCGTAATTGAAATGACTGATACCCGACCGCCATACTCTTTCCCATTCTAATCATTACATGTGGAAACATTCGATACCCGAGGTCCTTACCGTTTCCCGTTCTAACGTCAGTCGTGCAAGATTTTTTGGCACAATTGAAGTTATCGATACCCTAGGTCCATATTGTTTTCGGTCCCAATTTCATCAGGTGACGATGATACTGCCATAATGAAGTTACCGATACTCGATCTGTACTGCTTGTTATCATTCCCACTTTTACGGGGTGATTGATACCAGATCTCCATCCTTTTTTTTTTTTTTTTTTTTTTCATTCTAATGACGACCGGTGGAAACATTCGATACCCTACGTCCTTACCGTTTCCCATCCTAAGGACATTTCTCGAAGTCTTTGGCATAATTGAATCTGTCGATACCCTTTGTCCATACTGATTTCGATCCCAACAACATCAAGTATGATAAAAGTTACTGGCATAACTGAAGCTACCTATACGTGACGTCTTTTCGTCAATACAACTGAGACTCCCGATAGCCGACCCCATAATCACGACGGGTGGAAACTACCGATACCCGAGGTCCTTACCCTCTCTTCTGTCCTCACCAATACAAGTGCGTTAGTTTGCGGCGTAACCGAAACTACCGATACCCGACAACCACATAGTATCCCATCCCAGTTACGGAAGGTTCGGAAGTTCTAAAGTTACCGATATCAGAGATCCATACTGCATCCTGTACTAAAAACGGCAGTGAGGGAATTTTTGAACTAATCGGAACTACCGTGCGTGCCATACATATTGCAGTAGTTTTCGGCGTAATTGAAACTACCGACTCCTACCTGTTCTCCTGTCTTCATTGTGACAACTGGGAAAAAAAGTTCGACGCAATTAAACCTACCGATACTGAATGTTCAACCTGTTTTATTTCGTAACCGCAACAGGTCGGGAGTTCTGCACGTAGCTCAAACTTCTGGTAGTCTACAGGATGTGCGCTTTGACTTACGACTTTTTTTATGGTATAACGTGTGATATCATATGTGCGTCTAGATTGTGGATTTTAGTGAGGCAATAGGAACTATCGCAGATCGACGGATCTCTTAGTTTCAAACGTGAATGGTTTTGATGTCGTAAAGCTCTATCGTTGTCTTCAGTTACCCCACTTATATATATTTACTGTCGATATTTGGTGAAGTTTCTCGGATGGGTATTTGTTCCCTCTATGTTAGTCCAAGCGGCGGCGGAGCTGCCGAGCATATTGACGCGCTATGCTGCGATGCGCGAGGCCGTTCCCCGTCGGGAGTTCGAATCCCCACCCCCCCCCCGGGCATGGATGTTTGTGCTGTCTATAGTATAAGCTAGTTCATAAGTAGTTTGTAAGTTTAGGAACTGATGACCCCGCAGTTAAGTGTCGTAACATTTTTTTTTATTTTTTTTTATTTTTATTTTTTTATTAGTCCAACTCCCTCTCTAGTACAGTTCTCTCTATCCATTTTAGTTCAATTTTCATGCATCCCAATTCATACGCCGTCATATCTCATGATCTAAATGTCGAGAGTAGCTAAAAATATGTTCAATTGTTTGTAAATCTAAGAGACGTAACTTCGTTGGTCATGAGTCCTTAGGCTTACGAACTACTTACACTAACTTAAAGTAAACAACACAAACACCCATGCCCGAGGGAGAATTCGAACCGCCGACCGGGAACAGCCGCGCGCACCGCAGTTGGGCGCCTTAGTGCGCACAGCTATTCTGCCGCGGCATCGTAGGTAGTGCTTACAACTACAAAGACTTTTATCTAGTTTGAATATGTGTATCACGTTTGGTTGAAATTGGACCAGCCAGTGTATCCTGTCATGGTCGCCACGAATACTGTAATTACATAGGGTAATTACATAGGGTATTTTTGTAGGTGGTGTAGACAGACACACACACACACACACACACAAATAGTGGCACATCTGTAGAAATTTTTGTAATATCTATTGACTGATACTTCGCCTCGTCTTGCTCTGTATATTAGTATAGTAGGTGTTGTCTGGTTCACTGAAGCGTCAAAATCCCACCAAGGTGTTGGGGCCGGAGTATACGGGGTGCAGCCAAGAATGGAGGGCGTCATCTCTCTACGAAAACTGGCCTCAGTATTCCAGGCCGAAATCACTGCCATCAGGGCGTGTGTGGAGGAGAATTTGCGTAGGTGCTACAAAGACCGTAGCATCTATATCTGTTCAGACAGCCAGGCAGCCCTGAGATCACTGGCAGTTCCTGCAACAAGGTCTAAAATTGTTGCAGAATGTCACATGGTTCTGATGGAGCTAGGGGAAAGCAATAGAGTAAACCTATTGTGGGTCCCTGGCCACTCGGGGAACAGTGGCAACGAACATGCCGACAGATTAGCCACGATGGGGGCAGAGACTCCATTTATTGGACCGGAACCTGTCCTGACAATCACCAAGGCAATGATCAAATTGGAACTACGTAACTGGCTCAGAAGACAGCACGTAGAATATTGGACCAAAGTCTACCAACAAAAACATGGCAAGGTAATGATGCCAAAGCCATGTTTTAAAAGAAGCTCTGCAATCCTGGGCCTGAACAGGAGAGAGATTAGACTCATGGTTGGATTGCTGACAGGCCATGGGAGTTTCAAAAAACATCTAAGTACAATGGGAATAACAGAAGAGGACCCTAAATGTAGGATCTGTGATGACGGTGATGAAACTGCATCACATCTAATCTCCGAATGCATTGCATTGGAGAGTAAAAGGCACAGAACATTTGGGACAACTAGACCCGAAGAAATAGTGTCTAATAAAGAACTGGTAAAGGGACTCCTTGCACTGTTCAAGGGCATTGGTTGGCTTTACTAGATAAACAGGGAGCAATACCACACAATAAACTTAGTTTCGGTGCGGGCAGTGGCGTGTTAGACCAAGACTGTTTTGGGTTCTCTGGAAAAATCAAATCAAATCAATGGTAGGTGTTAATGAGCTCCGGTTACCAATTGCATAAAGTGCTGTCACACTTCCCTGGGATGGTCCCGATGATACGTCTATTTGTGACGAGTACTCACTGTCCACTCCTTTTCCTCATCAATCCCCACACTCTCACACTAACTTACCTGCTCTGGTCGCTGTAGTGTCTTAACTCCACTGCACTGCCGCCAGAGCGTCTGCCACTAGGAGAGTAAGTTGTTGCTGGAAAACATACAGTGAAGCAGTGCGACAGATGGCCGCTGGAGACGAGTTGAAACGCCAGCACCAGAGTGCGCTAAAAACACGCTAGACGTACAGCCTAGCGGCCGGCCGACGCTAGTTTTTGTCTCCCCGCCTCGCCGCTTTGATACTGTGCACGCGCTCGCGCTAGCCCTGAGTGGCAGCGGTTCGTGCAGTTATCACCGCGCAGTTATCACGCCGCTCCCGACCTGCTTTATTGGCGGCGAGCGGCGACAAATCCGGCCTCCGTCTGAGCGAAGCCAGGCGCGGTCGGCAGTGGAGTGCTCCAGATTCCGCGCCGCTGCGATGCGTCACCGGTGACTGGACGGAAAAAAAGTCTGGGCCAGAGAGAGCGAGGAACAAGTGTTTGTGTGTGTCTGCGCGAGCACCAGCGCGCTTGTAAACACACTTACCGCCGCCGCAAATATACACAAACACACTCGCGCCACAGACGGTAGCTCGAGCGCACTGTGATACAAAGTGGAGGCGCATTACTTACTGCTAAACTAGTATCTGTTCTTCTGCTTGAGTAACAGCAATGTAGTTACTTGGTCTGTTCAGAAGTATCTGGACATCTGGACAACTTTGACTGGAGAGAACACATAGAAAATATTGTGGGGAAGGAAAACCAAAGGTTACGTCCACAACATTCAAACACTAGGAAGGACCATTCCATTACCCTGGCACAGATATAAAGTGCCACGATCCTTAACTAATTAAATGAAAAAAAAAATAATAATAACTTTTCTCGACGATGTCGATGTTTAAATTATTACTGTATTGTATCATGTACTTGAAATTGTAAAGTTATAATACATCATTTGGGGTCTCTTACGGACCAAGATAAAGGCCCACACGAGTCCATCCCCAAAGTTTATTGTGCAATAAAGTTACTATGTCGCCCAATAAATTGTAACCACATGAAATGAAAATCGTCAGCTGACGATGGGACTTCATTTACCTTGTTTCAAAAAAAAAAAAAAAAACCACCAAAGAGACTGCCTACATCAGACTTGTGCGTCCTCTCCTGGAGTACTGTTGCCCAGTGTGGGACCCTCACCAGGTGGGACTGACGGAAGACATTGAGAAGGTTCAGAGAAGGGCAGCTCGTTTTGTTTTATCACGTTACCGGGGGGGGGGGGGGGTGCGTCACAGAAATGTTGCAAGAATTGGGGTGGAAATCATTAAAAGAAAGACGTTATACATTGCGGCGTGATCTGTTTGCGAAGCTTCAATGACCGACTTTTAGTTCTGAATGTGAAAATATTTTGCTAGCACCCACCTACTTAGGGAGACATGACCATCCCAATAAAATAAGAGAAATCAGATCGAAAATGGAACGATTTAGGTGTTCTTTCTTCTCGCGCGCTATTAGAGAATGGAACGGTAGAGAAAAGTTATGAAAGTGGTTAATGAACCGTCTGGCACGCACTTGAATGTGATTTGCAGAGTATCGATGTAGATGGTAGTGATTGAAGGGTCAGTTCCCCCATGACAACCAGGTCGAAATGTTACCATAATCAGGGAGATATGGGGTAGCAAGTCCTGTAAGTAGACCATTTTATATCAGAAATCGAACTGTTTGGATTCATAAACGAAATGTTTCTGTACATATTAAAATCCTCACCTATATGCGTAGACAAAAACATTAAAAAAATTTCAGGACATGCACTGATGATACCTTGTGAAAAAGGCGAAACGCGTATGTGTGAATTGTAAAAATAAAAATAATTAAAAAATAAAACACTTCATTTGCAGTAGCAGAACGTGTTTTCTTTAAAATACTATTGTGAAAACACATAGTAGATCAGGTACTTTCCACGGTTTGACTGTGATATGTTTCCAATACTCTGAGAATTTTCAGGTATCAGTCGATCTTTTTTTTTTTTAATAATCTTTATTGGCAAATCATGATTTCGGCCAGTAACTGGCCATTATCAATGCACGTGTTTAACTGTAGATGTTATTAATGTGGAAAAAATCACACCACGCCAAGTATGACAAGATTTGCCAATAAAGAATTTAAAAAAAAGTTCGACTGATACCTGAAAATTCTCAGAATATTGGAAACATAGTAAATACTTTCTTCGAATTTTTCAGTATTACTTATTCTATAACGTTCTATTACGTGTCGATGGTTTTTATTAGTGAACACCTAGTTATTTTATGGTGCTAGTACTTGCTCCTATGACGGCGAGCTCCTGAGCAAGACTTTACGGTCGCGACGCGCAGGTTGTAAAAGACTGCTGTAGGGTATCGACAGGTTTGCTGCAGAGTTGTGTCGACAACAGGTGGGCCCTGGAGGCAGAGAGAAAGGAGCGGCTGTGGACTTGTGCCCCTGGCGATCGGACTCCGTCCCGGCCGCTCGGCTAATGACAGGTTGGCCCGCGGCCTGGGGAAAGTCGCTGCCAACCGCGTAGAAAGCCGGCCGCTCTGGGACACTGACTGTCCGCTCCACCCAACAGGAGCTCCTTCACCCTCCACCCACCATCCACCGGCACCACGTACTGTACTGGGTCACCCTGCAGCTATTCTCTGTGACTGACAAAACGCACAGTTTCGCAACTGTCCTTACCTCCCACCCCCACCCCCACTTTCCAATTACTTACGACTCGTTCTTGATCGTGTTCCTCACAGTTCCTCGCAGACATTTAGAAGAAGTCGCCGACATCATCTGTAGAAACTGAAAGGAATGGAAGACAGCGTGGTCATTTGACACACCGCTGAAACTACAGATGTGTCGAGGACGCTTTCGTTTCCCGTACGATTGCTATAACTAGATTTTTGAGCTTGTCTAGTACTAACTCCTTAATATCACTTCTTACAAGGAAAGTACTTCGGCTCGAATAAACAGAAATTCACCAAAATCGTATGAGAGATAATGTAAAGATCCCTTATTGCACTAGTGATCCTTCCGCATCTGCAAAACTCTGCAGTCGTCCGTTAGAGGCCTCTGCGTGTGCCATGCCGCATTGCACTTTGACCTGTCGGTTCGCCAATAGGGACGGTGCAGTGTGCCTCCGAAATTGCGTTTTGTGATGTCATTTGTGTGGTGAAGCGTCAGACGGGGCGGCGATTGCTAATCAATCCTGCTAATGTATTGCGATTAGTTGAGATGAAGTTACGAAGAACCCTTCTTCGTGAAGATGATATTAGTGTAGAAGATGAATCATTTGCATGCTTTCTCGTATCTGTTATGGTACAGAAATATGAGCATAAGTGAGATACTGTTGTAACACTAACACATAATCATGATAATAGGGATGATAATAACGGACAACTCATTGCAAGCGGTAGTGCTACGGTAAGTGCGGGAAGAGGCGATGGAAGCAGTGGCAGTGAATACCAACAGTCTTCCGAGAAGAAGGTTAAAGTTGCAACTATCATCACGGCTTTTGATGACAATACGCTAGAGAACATGTACGATGATTATTACATAAGTCATAGTTTAGATATCTGCATTACGTATGGCGTATACGATTACATCTACAGTGCTATCTAGAGCATGATTGCAAAGTTTTGCATAAAAACGACACCCACCAGCACAGTGAGGTTTTCGTAGAGATCCTATAAGAAAACGTTCATACAGATATATTTGTTCGAGCCCAAGTACTTTCCTTGTTAGTGCAATGCAATGGTAGAAGTCTGGAGTTGCGTTACCACTCGGAGATCTCAGAGATTACTTTGGCTGACAGAACTTTCATCATTAGTGCCACTGAGCTATTTATGTTTTTCGTGTGATCTTGCTCCCTAACCACTTGATTCGTGTAATTTGTCCCGCCAGTGTGTTACGTATCTGCTCGATGTAATTTTTTCTGTTTCCTGTTTCCATTGTCTAACTGCTGGTCCTCTTTTGTTGCAGGTGAGTTCTGATGCTGCGACGAGGCTAAAGGGCTGGTCTTTGCTGTGCTGGTGAGTGACGTCGCAAAGTATACAATTCTGAACGCATCGCCACCCTTGTGTAAGCTGTCTGAGAGGTTCAAATCACATTCTGCGATTCTGTTCAAGTAAACCAAATGACAGTGGCACTGTTACATTAACAACACTTTTACAAACGTATAGAATACTCTCTCCCGTGAGTGCAAAATAAAGGAAAATTGAGGTTTAACTTACCGTGGACGACGTATTAGAGACCGAAAAAAACTTGGGATAAGTACATGACGCGGGTGTTAGTTATGCGATTGCACCTGTCGTTTCCTGTTAGAAAGGTGACAGTTTCCAGTAGTAGACTGAAAATCATCGAATAAGACCGAAGTTGTATTTGGCGTTCCCCGAGGGTTGGTGAAAGGCCCTTTTCAATGCCTACTCTTAATAAATTTCAAACTCTTCGTCAACATAGTAATCCTTTCACCATTTCACTATTATTTACCACGGATGGAACCGAATATGACCGGAAGGTTAGTTGAGGCAAGGAGTGAAGAGCTGGACGACTTTCCCGCCTTGCGTGAGCAAGGTATAAGAGAGAAGTCACTGGAATAAGTTCTCTGGTGTTGGCTGCCTCGCTACCTTCCAAATCCAATCTAGACTAGAAGTCCAGTGGTGCAAAGGAGATGGATAGTGTAAATCAGTGCACCACTAGTAGTAGTAGTGTAACTTACTTTGTTACTTTACTTTACTTTACTGTATTTTGTTTTGTAAATTTAACAATCTGATAAATTAATATGAGTTGCAGTGGTGTAATTTGTGATGTATAATAATTGATTGTAAAGGTCTGTTTTAGTTATCCAGGTAACAGACCTAAATTGTTATTGTAATTGTAAATAAATAAATTGTAAGCATTTCACTATTATTTACTTTATGATGCATACAGTGTTGTAGTTTCAGCTCCGAAGCCACTGGAAAGTGATTCGTTCTCGTCTTTTCCAAATTAGTTCCAGTGCATTTCCTAACGCGTCCGAGAAGTGGAACGCAAAGAGGAGATTACGTGCATGCAACTTACGTGATATGACACAGTAGCAAGTGAAAGCTTCATGCGCACTATAAACAATTATTCACAAGCATCGGAGATGATTCTACAATATATTAATGTTATATTTGCTCTTCATCTGAAGTAGTTCAGAAAGTAGTTGATGCTTTCAATTGATATTGTAACATTTCATGTAAGTGACGTGCATATGACTGTCTCTGAACTAACAAATAAATACGGTTTTGTCCTACTATAAGGATTACTATTGCTTCCACGCGATAACGAGCAAATGTTCCTTCATACCGCTTCCCGTGATATCAATGGCTGAGGTTGACATGGCGATCCGTTGGAGACGATTCCCCCCATATAAGGCCATTTCCATTAGTTTATTTAAAAAATCAACCATTATACCTGGTGACTCTCATAATGCTTGTTACTAAGTCACATCGCCAGAAGGGCAAAATTCTATGGCCACATTTATAGGATGGTGAAAATAGGCTGATGAAGAAGATTTTTAACATTGTGAGGAGTAACACGATAAAAACTAACTGGGCAAAGGAAACCATGGAAGACCTCAAGAAACTCAATATCTCTACAGAAGAAATAATAAACAGAGAAAAAAAAATCAGAAAACAGAAATTCGAAGAAGCACCAAAAGAGAAGAAACCGGAAAAAAAGAAGTGGACAGAAGAGAGGAAGAAGAAACACAGTAAATATATGAGAGGTTTTTGGGAAGAGAAAAAAAAAAAAAAAAAAAAAAAAAAAAAAAAAAAAAAAAAAAAAAAAAGAGGCAAAAAAGTGCCGTGAAAATTTATTGTGTTTAAACGCTCTCCTAAATAGGGAATTAACGATGATCATATATATAAGTAGGCTTTCCTGGTGGGAAAAATATGTATAAAAATAAAGATTGTTTGACTTACCCAAAGTACAGACTCGCCTATAGAAACAAAAAACACAAATAAAAAGCTTTCGCCACCGCTGGCAGCTTCTTCAGGAAAAAGAGGAAGGAAGGAGAGGAGAAAGGGAAGGATACGGGTTTTAAGGAAGTGGAAAAGGAGTCATTCCAATCCGAGGAGTGGAAGGACTTACCTTAGGGGGGAAAAAGGAAAGGTAAACAAATACACACACACTCACACATATCCACACGCAAACAGACCTAGGCAGACACTTGTAGAAACCAAGTTGGCCAACTTATTCCTTCCTCTTTTTCCTGAAGAAGCTGCCAGCGGTGGCGAAAGCTTGAATGTTTGTGTGTTTTTTGTTTCTATCGGCGAGCCTGTACTTTGGGTAAGTCAAACAATCTTTATACGTACCGTTCGATCTCGTCCAGGAATCCGGTAATTTGGGGTGGGCGGGAGACGTGCTCGGATAGCGAAATAATTAAGGCTACCGCTGGGCCTCGCGGCGGGAAAACCAAGTTCAGAATTCCCGTCCGACACAAATTTCCTCTTGTCGTTGAATTATTTCAGTGCCCTAACGCGACCGGACAGCAGTTAATTATGAGAGTCAAAAGGCATGAATGGGACGTAATAGCTGTAGCTTTTTTCCAATGTTAGTGAAGGAAAACAAGGAGGAATTCCGAGAACGAATTAAAGTTAAAGGTGAAAAAATAAAGACTTTGCGTGGACCTGCCGCGACAGCGACTCCTCTGCTGCTATGGTGCCCAATGACAGAACACAAATTATTAAGCTACCTCCACCCCAGCTATAGATAGTTCTGTGGCTCCATCTCCGCCCAATCTGACGATGCGCTAGCAGCGCGAAACGCGTGATTGGGGAATAAAAATATTGCAACAGAGACTGCGAATTATTTAATTATTCAACACTGTTGCTGCACCAGCCGCCGCCACCACCATCATGGAATGGAATGAAATGTACGGACTTTGCGGTTTACTGCCCAATGGTGCTCGTACATGACAGTTGACGGTTGCGTGAACAGTGGTGACGTGCGTACGTATGCTGAGAGTCGTCCCTCTGGGTCGGAACGTGCAGCGCCGTATACGACGCTCGCTCTGCCGGCGTCGGCGCCGGCTTGCGTTGGCGTCGTTCCAGCAGCGACGCCGGCGCTGTGTGACGGACGGCGCCGCCGCGGCGACCGACGCCGACGCCAGACGCCAGACGGATGGCCGTGTTTTCTCGACCGAAAATACTGGCGCCGCTCCCCGCCAGCTGTCGGCTTCCTCAGAGCCGACTTCTGCCGCTGCCGCGGACGGATTATCACAAACCTTTAAGCCCGTTTTAAACGATCAGCGAACTTGTAATAGATTGATGACAAGTTGCGTTAATGGCGGCCGTCACTCGTTTGAACGGCTGCACTAGTATGATCGCGCTAGTATCGAAGCGCGATAATCACAGCGATAAAGAAATAGGGCCAGTTCTAAATTCGGTACTAGCGGGTTCACTGCGCATGCGCGAGCTACTAGCTGTCAGCTGCTGTCACCGCTCCAGTTAGTCCGCCATTTTCCTTCGTATTTACGTATATTTTGCGTTATGTCGAAGTTTATGATCAGAATGTGTTACAAAATGTATTTCTAATGACGGCATTCACACTGTCCGTCACTAGACCGTCACCTAACGTCAACGTCACGTTAAACTTTCTCGATAAGATTGTTTTGATTGAACGGTCGTCTGCTGACATCGGAAGTTAACCTATTTTCGTCACGCGATTTTCATATTGTAGTCGACAATTACACGGTTTCCTCGCAAATTTGTGTTATTAATCTTTATTTTATTATTATACTTTGGTTTAACGGTAAATTGCAAATGTTTCATAACGACTTCAATATTTATCTCAATTATTGTCCACCGTTAAGCGACGTCGTACATCAGAAACCGAAAAATGGTTCATGTTTTGCAAAATGGTAACAGAAAAGACTGAAGCCAATTGTTTATTTAAATGAGATTGCAATTTGATGACGCAATTTTCATAAAATAGCATTTTAAATGAAAGTCAGTCCAAATGTAGGACAAAATTTCAGTTGTGCATGACGTTATTAACAATGTCAGTGGGCACATCCTAGTAGATAAAGTAAAGAAGGTCTATTTACGCTCTTATAAATATTGCTTGATGTGTACATAAGTTTATTTTTTTCGCTTCAAAATAGATGTGAATGTTTTGAAATGCTGTTTCACTTCCCAGAACTTTACCACACTAAGTTGACCAAAAAACATAGATTGCAAGGTTTTCTTTGGCCGTCAATAACATTTAGTGTTTTTTCCTCAATTCCAGTATTAAACTATGACTTCCTACATAACAAATCGCCTGTTATAACCTCACTTTAAATATCGGGTATTACTGTTCGATTGCGTTTATCGTCTAAACACGCTGCCACAAGATCTTGCTTAAGTTTGTAGTTCAGGCCTAGTACGCTAGGAGCGCTCCAGTAGACTATTATCTATCTTGTTCACCTTCGTTCATCGTTTAAAAAGGGCTTTATCCTCTTATCCATCAGGCGCGTCAGTCACAGTCTGCACGGCCGCTACGGGTGGGGGGTTCAAATCCCCACCCCCCTCCCGGGCACGGATGTTTGTGTCGTACGTAGTATAAGCTAGTTCATAAGTAGTTTCTAAGTTTAGGGACTGATGACCGCGCAGTTAAGTCCCTTAAGCTATACAAACATTTGAATAACTACTTTCCAATGAAGAACTATGGAGAAGAACCCATCAACCACACATTGCTATTGAGGTACGCTGTACGAAATTAAAATGGATTGGGCATACATTAAGGCGTGAAAAAGACATCGTGGCAAGAAAAGCCCTGGAATTGAACCCACAAGGTAGCAGGAGAAGAGGCAGACGAAGGAATACGTGGAGGAGGAGTGTAATAGCAGGAGGGACCGACGAAGGAGGGAAGACCTAGATTTATATCAAAACTCTGGCGCAGAACGGAGTCCGGTGGCGGAAGTTCATTGGTGCCCTATGCTCTACTTGCTAGATTCAGGAAATAAGTTAGAAGTTAAGCATCGTGTTCGTTGGGTTAGAATTAAAAATACATTGTCATGTTGTTAATGGGCAATACAGTGCACGACGGAACATTTCTTTTCAGTTTTCATCAGACGTTGATGTACACCCACCGTCGGACACACAGTGACAATATGGAGCAACAAGCATCGTAAAAGTTTTGTTATAGTTTTATCGTAGATATCTCTGAACTTCCAAGCATGCCGCGAGCGAGTCTATAATTTTGGAAGACGAGTTGCACTATGGACGGTCGGAATACGCCGCACAGGCTGAAACACCCTAATCTTTCTATCTTAACCATCATATACGGGCTGCAACCCCTACAACGGCAAACTTGTAGGTCACCCCTAAGCGCCTGACAGCTCGCTGGACAGGCATCCCCGCACAACACGTCATCCATGCGGGTTGCCTGTTTGCGTCGTACGACCGTCTTCTGAACGTAATCTGCTGTCTTACTGTGCGGTTATCGTTAAACTACTGCAGACGCTTTGCGTCACTGGCAGATTAAGTGGTTCCGGAAATATTTACTGTCAAACTAAACTTCATCTTGACAGCCGATTTGCTGTACTCTGAAGTATAGCGCTGCTGCAAATGTACGATACCTTGCAATATTAGTCAGAATTATTTTGTGTCTATAACAAACGATGACTTCGATAATAGGTACAAAAATGTAAATAAATAAATTAAAACAGAGCAACCTTAAACTTGGCTCATTAATAGTTACACCTAAGGAAATGACAAGGACTAAAAAATATGATCTGAGAAAGGATCTAGGTAAATTCTGAAAATTTACAGACGTCTACGACTTTTACAACCTCCTCCTATTCCATTCGCGCATGATTCGCAGAAGAAACGGACATACTATTTATTTGTAGCTTCCCAATTACTTTTGAATCTAGTATGTAACCGACAAAGTTTGTCTACGGGCAAATAATTTTTGTGTGAAACTGAAGTACGAAACTAAGCAGGCTCTACTGAAACAGGTAGTTAACTGATAACGGAAGCGTTAAGACATTACTTTTATACAGCACTAATATTATGAAGTAGCGGTGAAGCATTTACGATTTACATCAAGAGCCGATACAAAAGGAATGAATTGTTAAATGTTTACTTGCATGGCTAAAAGAGTAATTAACCATTGTAAATGAGCGCTTGTTAACCATAATATTACCCTCTTACTTTGCAGCAGATGTATGATTTTCGGATTGTATTTTCTGATAGCGGCTACAATTTTTTGCGCCACAAACAGTCGTATATACGAGGGTACTTTGATTGTGATGCTCCACTCCAAATACACATTCAATACACAATCGTATGTTTACACGACCCAGCCACTCGGTGGCGATGCAGTTGCGAAAGCCTAGATGGTGATTGAAAGTATCGCGATTTTTACATTAGACCCTAGTAGAGTTAAGTAAGTTGGTATGTGAGCGGAAAAATTAAAATTGAGTGTTTTCTGTATTAATACAGTGCGCCGCACATCAAAATGTTTGTTTTAAAGTGTTTGATCCAACTATTGTTTTTGTGTCATGTATTTCATGCATAACACAGACGTTTGTATAGAGGTTTTCTATAAGTTGGGACGTTATTTTGTTGGTAGTTTACACTGTCAGATCAATAATGCTGGCATAATCTTTGCCACAGTACCAAAGAGAAGACAATTCATTGCTGAAATAAAATAACATGTGTTGCGGGTTGAGAATGGACATTTACGCCATCTACTGACGGTTTTGTAACTTGTGTTGACGGTACTGCCCTCAGCAGGGAGCGTTGTAATTTTCTGTAGCTGTTTTTACGACAGTAAGATGGAGATGTCGAAATAAAGCTGTCTTTGTGAAGATCACTGTGTTCGATTCACAACATGTGTAGCAACAACATGAAGCACACTCATTCTCACACTCCCAGCCACGTACAGTCGGCAACGGAACGCAACCTCCAAGGCAGACAGAAGTGGCGAAACGCCATACCAAGCGGCAAAATGTCATTCCATAAGCATGTTGTTCATCCACAACAGTGCGACTTTAAGGACTGATACACAAAAGACGGTAGAATCTGCTTTCAGCACGTTGTTGTCCAGGAACAACACTGGGAATGAAAGGGTTAAGGACCGCTGGCTGTTGCGGGTTGCCGGCCGCGGTGGCCGGGGGGGACTGAGGCGCTCCAGTCACGGTCTGCACGGCCACTACGGTCGGGGGTTCGAATCCCCCTCGGGCATGGATATTTGTGCCGTCCTTAGTTGTAAGTAGTTGATAAGTAGTTTGTAAGTTTAGGGACTGATGACTCCGTAGTTAAGTCCCTTAAGCTTAACAAACATTTGAACCTTTTATTGCGGGTTGTGTACGTCGGCTATGGCTGTGGCACGGTGATGGAGGTGAACCACTGGTTGCGCTGATCTTGTCGCGCTATCGGCGACTTCATCTGGTGGTCTCTCTTCGAGCCTCGTTCCTCTTCCCAGGCCGGTGTGCCGGCGCGGTATCGCGTTGTTCACTAACGGCGCACAGCAGTCTGCCGCGGTCTGGAGCAGCCGTCGGCCATTGGTTTGCGCGGCTCGCCACGCCCGGGCGGACCGCGGACTTCCGCCGGAAGCGGCGGCCCCTTCCGCCCCCGCCGCCCCCGGCGCACAAGACGCAGCGCGGCTCCCTGAGCAAAGTTTGCTGTGGGGCGGCGGGGGCGGGGGCGGCTCTTGCCCGGAGTTTGCGCCGTACGTCAGGCGCCGCGCCTGACTTATCCGCCCCCGCCGCCCCCGCCGCCTCCGGGAGACACCGCCGCCCCCACCCCACAACACCGCGCAGCACTGCACCGCCGTGCACAACTCGCGTGTACCAGGATCTGTCGCAAACGAATGAAATAAATCGCAATTTGCGATCAGTTACGGCTTTACTGTACTAGGTTCAGATGGAATACCAAAGTGCGGGGAATGAAAATTTGTGCCCGGCCGAGTGTCATGAGATGTTTTGTCTTCAAGGGTGTTGTAGACCTTCTGTGTAGACAGGGCAATGGTATTTTTTCAAGAACTGTAGTCACACAAGGATGACAACCATGGTGTCTTTCCTGTTTTTGGAGTGACGATCTGGTATCTTCTTGAAGACGAATATAGAAGAAAAAATGTTCAAATGTCTGTAGAGTCTATGGGACTTAACTACGGGGTCATCAGTCCCTAAACTTACAAACTACTTACGAACTACTTACAACTAAGGACGGCACAAATATCCATGCCCGAGAGGGGATTCGAACCCCCGACCGTAGTGGCCGTGCAGACCGTGACTGAAGGGCCTCAGTCCCCTCGGCCACCGCAGCCGGCGGATATAGAAGCAACAATTACAGTTTTGAATAAAATATTCGTCGGTTATCAGTGATCAACAAAACTGCAACACTTCTGTGTTTCTACGTCAGCGACTGAGTAAGTGGCATAGTTCCTCCTCTCACTCAAAATGATGGTGGGGCTACACTGAAGAACTTACAACAACTGCTCCAGAAAGAGCGGGAGTCATGCCACATAGTTCTGGTTCACAGCGTTGATGCAAGATGGCTACACTGAAGAACTTACAACAACTGCTCCAGAAAGAGCGGGAGTCATGCCACATAGTTCTGGTTCACAGCGTTGATGCAAGATGGCGTAAGCGTACTGAAAATGACGAAGGCTCAATTTTTCATCTTACGTGGCATAGCCTCCCATCTCTCACTAGGCCCCTCAAGTGTGTGACTTCTTTTCATGGCTTTGTCGTCCGCCTCCGTAGCTCAGTGCGAGTGTCGCTGACTACCACGCAGGAGGCCCGGGTTCGATTCCCGGCGGGAGACTGGGTGTTGTGTGTTGTCCTAATCGTCATTATCTCATCATCACTGGGACGTAAGTCGCCCACGCGGCGTCAACTAAAAAGACTTACACTGAGGCGGCCGAACAATCCCGCCAGGGACCTCCCGGCCAAGAAAGCCATACGCCCATTTCATTTCCATGACTTTGTCGAAAAATATCTGAAACATTGGTGTACCTGTTGCGTATATATTCAATACAGTCGTAAGTTTGACATCCCCGCAGCACTGGGAACGTCGTTTCGGTACGTCTGGCATCTTCTGCATCAAACAAATCGAATTTGATCGAGTTGCGCTGAAGAGAGGTACGAACTGCATGAACCTCGGGAGTACTGCGAATAAATGCAGCCCCTTCCAGATCGTGAACGCTGCGTCGTTATTCTCAGGTTTGGTCAGGAGAGGGTGGGTGTTTCCCCAACCCTCTCCTGCCAGCGTGAATCCCCCTAGCCCCCCTTCCCCCTCCTTCTTTCTTACACGCCCCTCCCCCCTCCCTCCCTCCAGTCGCCCCTGCCTCCCTCAGGGCTCTGTTCCCTGATATCGGAACTAAATTTAACTTTTCCCAGAATACGCCGTAAATACATCACTCGGGGATTTCTGGCTGGCGCGTATAATATGAGCCGTAGATCACCCGCGCCGCTGCCAGGGGCTTGCAGCGGGAAGGGTGGGGGGTGACCTACGCCGCGCCGCGCGGCCAGGGTGACGGATGGCGGGGGTGCGTGGAGGAGGTGGGCGGAAGAAAGGGCGGAGGAGGAGGAAGAGGAGGAGAAAGAGAAAGGGAGAAACGGAGAGGGCAGCGAAGGCGGCGGGGGTGGGAATTACCAGAACAGGCGCCGCATGGCTCAGCAACAGACGCGCGGCGAGCGTTCCAGCCAGCCACAGTTCTGCCAGTGGAGAAGGGCTGTTCAACAGCATAGCTACTGATTCCTGGTGACCTGAATCCCTCAGTTAAACACTTCTGAGGAAGAATGAATTAGCAAACTGTGCAATGATTCCCAGCGAATTTGCGAGATGTGATCCGAAATCTATCAGATTCTTCGTCTGAAGAGAAGGAGAGAGAAAGAGAGAGAAGCGATAGTTTTGTAGAATTATGCAGGATATCCACTCAGAATTTATACTCGGTTGCTAATAATCACTTTATCGACGACACATGATGCCTAAATGCTTGTTCGGATGTTCAGATGTTTGTATAGCTTATGGGCCTTAACTACGGGGTCATCAGTCCCTAAACTTACAAACTACTTACGAACTAGGTATTCCTAAGGACGGCACAAATATCCATGCCCGAGGATGGGATTCGAACCCCCGACCGTACTGGCCGTGCAGACCGTGACTGGAGCGCCTCAGTCCGCTCGGCCACCACGACCGGCTTGCTTGTTCGTTACTCGCTTCCTTTGAAATGGCAAATGTCCTGTCACGGTCGCCATAAATACTCACGATGCATCACAGACATTAGAAGAGCAGAGATTTATCTTTTTTTCTTTTGATTTACTCTCGTCCTCGAAAGAGCCTTCACATAATTAATCTTGGTAAGTGTGTATGGTGTAGTATGTCTCTCCCAGTCGCGGAAATCACTGCTAAACGCGTGCGAGCACTAAGGGAAGTAGACAACTGCAACACATGGAAGTTTGGGTCTGGCCGGGAAGCGTGTCCGGGTGGCCGAGTGGTTAAGGGGACCGCTCGGGGAAAGCGGGAGACCAGGGTTCGAGTCCCGGTCTGGCACAAATTTTAATATGTTCTATTAATGAAAATTAATATTTCTATATTAATCTAACATGTTCATCTGAGGACAAGATAAGGCTGCTCTTACGATGTAAGTGTGAGATCCAGTCCCTAATTTGTGGAATGGGAAGGTAAATAAAAAAATGTATTATGGCGACCGTGACAGGATGGTGCTGTTAGATCAGTTGCTTTCCAACATAGCAGAAATCAATCCGACGTGTTGAAAATTATATAACATGGACAAGTAGTTATGAAGTTAGTAGTAGTTAAACATGGCTTCGTTTACAAACACCCTGTTGAGGAACCGGTTGGTCGGGACAGCAAAGCTAAGCTAAGAGGTACCCTTATAGGAAACCCCCACGTAGCCGGCCTCGGCTCCTCGCTCTCTCCATATGACAGACCACCTGATGAAGAGTACCTAAAGTGGGAAATTCTCGCAAGTTGCGAAGTAATGAATGTTACTTGAGATTATTGCGTTGCTTTCTGTAAGAGTCAGCTCTACGTAAGTGGCTCAGAAGACAGCCCGTACAATATTGGACCAAAGTCCTTCAACAAAAACGTGGCAAGGTAATGATGCCAAAGCCATGTTTTAAAAGAAGCTCTGCAATCCTGGGTCTGAACAAGAGAGAGATTAGACTCGTGGTTGGATTGCTGACAGGTCATGGGAATTTCGAAAAATATCTACATAAAATGGGTATAATAGAAGAGGTCCCTAAATGTAGGATCTGTGATGACAGTGATGAAACTGCATCACATCTAATCTTCGAATGCATTGCATTGGAGAGTAAAAGGCACAGAACATTTGGGACAACCAGACCCGAAGAAATTGTGTCTAATAAAGAACTGGTAGAGGGACTCCTTGCACTGTTCAAGGGCATTGGTTGGCTTTACTAGATATATAGGGAGCGATACCGCACAATAAACTTAGTTTCGGTGCGGGCAGTGGCGGGTTGGACCAAGACTGTTTTGGCTTCCCTGGAAAAATCAAATCAACAGGCGGCTTGGTGGAGTGGCAGATATTTTCATGTTTCAGTCTGTCAAGTTCGCTACCGGTCGCGGAGAGACGAGCTTTACTGACAGTTCTCGGCGTCTTCCTGGCTGTCAGGAGAGTCTGGGGCGGCGCTGCGTCGGCAGAAGCCGGCGGCGGCGGGCGGGGGCGGCGCCGGACACGGCGGGCAATATCCGGCGCGGCGGTTGTCGCCCCTCCCCGCCCCCGCCGCCCCCGCGGGCCCCGGGGGCGGCGCGGTCCGCGTCCCCAGGCAGCCCTAATCCGCCGGACACGCCGCCCCAGAGCAATCAAGCCCTCCGGCCAAACAGCGTCCAATTAAGCAAACCAATCAATAGCGGACACGGGCCGCGGCGTGGGCGGCGTGGGCGGCGCTCCAGGGGTCAAAAGGTTACGCGGTGCCCGTGCCCGCCGGCCGTGTTAACACGCGCCTCGTCAGCCGCGACACGCCGCCGCCGCCGCCATTTTGTCCGCCGACACGTCACCACTTACCCTCTGACACTCTCTCCCTGAAGCCTGAAGCTACTCCTCACACTTCACCGCCGGAGCCAGCTTGTCTTCTTCCCGTATAAGCCAGGAAAAGACAGACTGCGAAAATGTGGTGTCAGCTATCTAATCACTAACTCGTGCGCACACACCTTAAAAAAAATTTCCTGACGACCTCGACTTCAGATATCTTTTGTTTCATTAACTACTTGTCTGTGTTATATAATATTCAACTGTCAGATTGATTTCTGTTATTTTGGAACGCAACTGATCCAACAGCATCATCCTGGCATGGTCGCCATAATACATTCTTTTTAAAAAAAAATCCCCTTACCATTCCACAAATTAGGGACTGGATCTGACATTACGTCGCACAGCAGCCTTACCTTGTCCTTAGAGCAACATGTTAGATTGATTTCTGTTACTTAAAAAAGCAACTGTCGTGGTCGCCATACTATTTTTTTTAATTCACTTTACCATTCCCCAAATTAGGGACTGGATCTTGCGCTTCACCACAAGAACAGCATCATATAGTCCTCAGATGCGACAGGGAAAGAGAGACTAGAAAAATATGGTCGCCGGTATCTAATCACTAGCTTGTCAGCACACCTTTAAAATTTTATGGTGGCCTGGACTTGAGATTTTGTTTGTTTGACGAACTATTTGTCTGTGTTATTTAATTCTGAACATGTCAGAATCAGTAGACGAGCATGAACGACTTTATTTCCCTTATTTCGAGAAGCAACTGAATCACAAGCATCATCCTGTCATGGGCGCCATAATACATTTTTTATGTACCTCACCATTCCCCAAATTAGGGAGTGGATCGAACACTACATCACAAGAGCAGCCTTATCTTGTCCTCAGATCAACATGTTACATTGATTACTGTTATTTCAAAAAGCAACTGATCCAACAGAATCATCCTGTCATGGTCGCCATAATACTTTTTTTTTTTTTTTTTTTTTTTTTTTTTTTTTTTTTTTTTTTACCTCACTGTTCGAGAAGTTAGGGACTGTATCTAACACTACATCACAAGAGCAGCCTCATCTTGTCCTCTGATCAACATGTCAGATTGATTTCTGTTGTTTCAAAAAGCAACTGATCCAACAGAATCACCCTGTCATTGTCGCCATAATACATTTTTTTTACCTCACTGTTCGACAAATTAGAGACTGTATCTTACGCTTCATCACAAGGGCAGCATCATCTAGTCCGCAGATGCGACAGGGAAAGAGAGACTAGAAAAATGTGGCCACTAGTATCTGATCACTAGCTCGTCGGCGCACCTTAAAACTTTATGGTGACCTGGACTTGATATTTCGTTTGATTGACGAACTATTTGTCTGTTTTATTTGATTCTGAACGTGTCAGATTCAGTAGACAAGCGTGAACGATATCATTTCTGTTATTTCGAGAAGCAACTGATTCACCAGCATCATCCTGTCACGGTCGCCATACAAACTTTTTTTTGTTTACCTCACCATTCCCTAAATGAGGGACTGGATCATACACTTCATCACAAGAGCTGCCTCATCTATTTCTCAGCTGAGACAGGAAAAGTGAGTCTGTAAAAGTGAGGTTCAACAGTCCATAGACTTCCAAACTACGTAAACAAACTTACGTTAAGAACAACACACACACCCGAGAGACGACTCGAACCTCCGACGGGAACTGCCGCGCATCTGTAACATGGCGCCCTACACCAAGTGGCCATTTAGTCATTGCTGTCGCTACACATATGAGTGTAAAGAGATACATATCATATTGACTATGAAAAGACTCTTCATCTCGAATTAGCTTGCAGGTACTTTTGAAGATCCGATCCTCTATTTCGTGGTGAGTGTTTTACCAGGTGGAGCCTGAGGAATACTGGTGAAGAAACACATTCCGAGATGGCGCTCTCCGGAGCCAGCCAGACCGGAAGCGCACACAGCAGAGCGGGGCGGCGGGCTTTTAATCTCCACATCCCTTTTTCCAGGCGAGGAGCGGATTATTGGGGCGAGAGCTGAGCCGAGTCGGCGGCCATAATTCGGGAACGAATTATCTGCGAGTCGCGCGCATAAAACGCTCTCCGCGGCCCGTTCCTCTCTCTCCCCGGTCGCCTCGTTTCGTCTATTCCCCCCCCCCCCCCCATCCCTTGCTCGTACTGCCTTTTTAAACATTTTTTTCCTTTCTATTTTTTTACCCTTTTCATTCTTTTGTGCCTGCGCGGAGACGAGCGGTTGCAGATTAATTCGGCCGCCGCTACAACAGGAGCCGACTCTCTGTGCCGACTCTTCGCTCTCGTCGCGTCCCGCCTGCCAGATAAGCGAATCCTGGCTCGACGCCCTCAGTGCACAGTAGAGTTTTCCGTTCCGCTGCACCGGCTGTGAGTCAGAACCGGCGGACGCAGGACTGTGACAAAGAATACCACGAGGGAAGGGCGGAGGGAGCCGAAAAAATGTACAGGGGTACAGGGAGAACCCTGAGAACGCGAAAGGCGTCGCTGTTTTTCCCCAAAAAACGGGTCAACACCGATTTGTTCACAACCTTCACCTTTCTTATCCATCACTAACGTGGTGTACAACGAGAGGCCGTGTGCGTGCCCAAGGCCTCAAGTGGCGGACATCCCAGCTCTACGAGAGAACATATTTTTGGAAACATTTTCGTTTCACCTTGTGGCATTAACAGCTCTCTTATTTAAATTTATATATAAAAAACAGTCAAGAGTGCAACGAATTGTTTATTTAGTCAACCGGTTTCGGTCCTTATTTTGGACCATCTTCAGGACTGTAACTCCATTAATGTCGTGAAGCTGGGCAGTGACGCTCCGAAGCTTCTGCCCAGCTCCGCGACGTCAATGGAGTTACAGTCTTGAAAATGGTCCAAAATAAGGACGGAAACTGGTTCGCTAAGTAAATAATTCATTGCACCCTAGACTGTTGCTTATATATAAATCTACGAGAGAAGCCTACCAGTGAGCACCTGTCAGCGGATGCCTTTCTTCGTTTGTTGCACCTTTTTTTTTTTTTTGGAACGAGATGTTTAATGTGTCTCTGCTGCAAGTAACTAAATGATCTATGAGCCCATGGGCAAGTCGAGTAAAACAAAATTATACACATATCCTATCACGGTCGCCAAACGTACTATCGCTACAAGAGTATCTATGTAGATGCAGATGATGCATATAAATTTCTACCTCTTCTAATATGTCCTTAAAGTATCGTTTCTTCAAACTTACAGAAAAAAAAATGTGCAAGCGAACTACACCAGTGTAGACTGACGAGGTTCGAACCATTGGAACATCACTGTGCCCTTCCGGCTGATACCAAGAGTTAATCAAGACCACAAGGAGGCGCCGTCTCTGCTTTTCTCCCCTGGCGTTGTTGTCCGATTCGCCCCCGTTCCCTGAGAGGAGGGCGTGCACCACATAATAACGCTACTCAATGAGCTTGGCTCCTCTTCTTCAGCCCCTCCGGACACACACTGTGGCGTTTCTCTTTTCTTCCCCGGGCAATCGGAGGGTCTTACGAGATAGACCCGCGCCAACCCCCCGTCGCCCCCGCCCCCGCCTAAAGCACCCTCCGCCAGATAGCGACACGGCCGTCTCTGTTTCCTGCCGATAAGGCGAGGAGCGCTCGAGTAGAAAAGTGAGCCGAAAGGGGAGTGAAAGAAAAGGAGGGAAAAAAAAGAGAAGGAAAGTGGTAGGACGCACCCTCGTAGTCCACCCCCTAGCGAGCTCAGTCAGCTATTGATTTCGATTCGTCAGTATAACCTCTGATCTGCCAGCTCACCCCCTACTCTCCCTGCGGGAGAGCAAACATTCGGGATACACACATACGCACACACACGGGGACCACGTCAAGTTTTTATTGGAAAAGTTGTGTCAGGGACGGAGGGATGGGGGTTGGAAAGGGGGCAGCGAGATGGGAGGGGGATTTCTCCTGATTTGATTTCGTGATGGATGTTTATCATTTTCCATTATTGGCCCGACATCGCGGTCGGTTAACGAGGTTATGAATCTAAAGCGACTGGCTGCGTGGCACGAGTAGGGAGGGGATATGTGAAGATTTCAGGCCAGTGCGAGCTCTGGGAAAAGAACGGTCTAAAAATATATATTATTTCGCAGTGTACATGGAATCTAGCAATATATCGTATTTAATATCTCATTGTTACTGCTACTTACTGTAGCTGCCGTTTTTGGCTGCGAACGCGCAGGTGTAAAATATGAAACTTCCTGGCAGATTAAAATTGTGTGCCTGAAACGGGACTCGAACCTGGGACCTTTGCCTTTCGCGGGCAAGCGCTCTACCGACTGAGCCATCCCGACACAACTCACGATGCCCGCGAAAGGCGAAGGTCCCAGGTTCGAGTCCCGGTTCCGGCACACAATTTTAATCTGCCAGGAAGTTTCATATCAGCCCACACTCCGCTGCAGAGTGAAAGTTTCATTCTGGAAATATCCCTAGGCAGTGGCTAAGCCATGTCTCCACCATATCCTTTCTTCCAGGAGTGCTAGTCTTGCATGTTTCCTAGGAGAGCTTCTGTGAAGTTTGGAAGGTAGGAGGCGAGATACTGGCGGAAGTAAAGTTGTGAGGCGGCATCGTGAGTCGTGTCGGGATATCTCAGTCAGTAGAGCGTTTGCCCGCGAAAGGCAAAAGTCCCAAGTTCGAGTCCCGGTTCCGGCACAAAATTTTAATTTGCCAGGAAGTTTCATATCAGCGCACACTTCGCTGCAGAGTGAAAATTTTATTCAGGTGTATAATATTTCGTCGTGTCATTGATTACAATTGTTGGTAATTACATTGAACGCTGTACTGGGAAAATAGTCTTGCATTTTGTTATTAAGTTTAAACTATGTTCTTGTTTTTTGTTTTACTTTATTTTTTTTTAATCTCCTAATGACAGAACGTCGGAAGATCGTGTGGCGCCTTGAAACAGAACTGGCAACGATATGCATCCCTGTGTAGTTATCGAAAAATCGTGTGTTAAATACATCTCGAGTGTAATAGAGTCGGAAGGAAGGAAGATTAGTCGTTTAACACCCCGCTGACCTTCCCCATCATGCCCAAACTTCCGAGCGTAAGCTCCGTCTCTAATGACCACGCTGTCGACGGGACGTTAAACCCTAAGCTTCTTTCCTCCTTCCTTCTGAGAAAAGGAGAATGGACTACAAAAGGAAGAAACAGAGAAGACTGGAAGAGGAATGTAGAGAACAGGTAAGGCCTCCGAGGCCCAAGCGACAATTGAGGAGAAGCATAATCTGCTGGTAGAAGTTGAAACCATTATCTGGTCAGCTACTATCCGCATGGTGGCATCTGCGGTAATCTCATAAAACTCGACGTCGTCTTTCAGTTGTATTATTATTATTTTCCGGCGGCAACGTATTTTCAATGTTTTGACATTTTCTCTGTGGTGCTGATGGTAGACGTGTAAGGCTAAAATCGCAAATTTTGATACTGTAAATCAGTACGCTATATCCGCTGATTAGGACAACTGTCTGCGTAAGAAGACATTAACAAAATGTAAATAAACAGATACGGCAGTTATTTGCGAGACGTGGAAAATGTAAACGGCGGGAGAAAGATTGGTTCGCGCGAGGCCAGAAGGACGCCCTCGTCTCTCGCGTTTCCAGAGGTTCGCCTTTTTCCGGCGCCACCCCCGCAGAATTTCCGCGGAAGGGGTGCAAGACGCGCGGCCGGTGCCAGCGCGGGGCGCGCACCCCATCCGTCTGCGCCCGTCGGCCAATGGGAGGCCGCAAACGGCAACCCCCCTCCCACCCCCGCGCAACAATTCTTCAAAGCGGCCGTGGGGCGAAGAAGGGGTGCACGCGCGCGCGCAGTGGCAGCGCCCGCAGTGCGCCCTGGCGGCCGGTGCGCCAACTAGCGCCGCCTTCCACCCTGAAGACTGCCGACCACTCCTCTTCACAATCGCCAAGCGTTGGCGGCAAAATAAAAGAGGAATTAAGATCAGCGCCGTCTGTTCTTTCAGCCGTGTCCGAAGGTACAGCGGTCGCTATTGGATGCTGCGTCTATCCTTACTACTGATTATTTTTTAATTTTTATTTGTTTTAGTCTTACAAGCAGTTAGTTGTTGGATGGATTGATTTTGAAAGTGACTAAACGAAAGGTTATCAGTCTCTTATTCCAAACGTCGACAGTACAATAAAGGTCATTAAAATGTTACAGAAAAACAATGTGTTAATTCCTCATCAGCGTACGAAATTTTGTGGTGGGGTCGGGATTCGAACTTGGAACCCCCTGCTTGCTACGCAATTGCGCTAAACTGCAGGCGCACGGTATTAACACATCACGGTGGTTAAAAGTCGTCAACTTGTACAAAATTCGGACCAAGAAAACCAGAGATGACGTTTGAGACTGTAATAGTAAGGAGGTTACATACTGCGAAACGTGGTGCCCATTCTTGCGTGTTTTTCTGTAAGGAGAAGTGTACAAATAAGAATAAATAAGGACGAGTGCGTACTTCAGTTTCAAAAGTGAAAATACTGCAAGTACACGTCTTTTATATAAGAAAAAACTGTAACAGATATAAATGTGCCACAAAATATATTTTACAGTTTTTTCCCTCCTATAAAAGACAATATCGGGCGACCGATGATGCTCGGGATTTTTTTTTTTTTCCTGTGTACATAGTGGTACAAACAACTACTCACCGCTTTTTCCAGGCTAATCTGTGACCCGAAAGACACGAAATTAATTTTGGAATGTCGCGTTTTAAAGAGATATACAACTATTTAGGTGAACTTCAGAAAAAAAGTCTATATACAACGCATAGTACAGTTTGAAAAGTAAAATTACTGTCAGTGTAAGATATCTTTAAACGAAAAATTGTTTATATATATATATATATATATATATATATATATATATATATATAGTCCTTTTCATGATTTCCAACATAAATAAGTACTTGCTATCAAGAAATAATAACCCCTTACATGTGGTTTACATATCACAAATGAAAATGTCGATACCCTTCGGTATCGGAGAGTTCATAATACGTGGTAGGCTTGATTACCCCGCATTACAGGCGTTACATTTGCTTTAGGACGACGTAGGTGAGACCTAGTTAGGCGCGCACACACACACATACTTTTTAATACGCGCCACTTAAAGCTCAGACCTGCCCCAAATGCAGTGACCGCACGCCCTCGGCTAGCCGACAGACTCTGCGGCTATTCTGAGGCCCATTTAAGGCCAGACATTAGCAATTAACAGCCATTATCTCTCGCTCGAGTAAGGTGTGTGCGTGTGCAGCGAGAATGTAAAGTTGAAAGGCCTCTTCCGCAACCGAAGCGGCTAGGGGTCGCAATAAACCGCTTCGCCCCCACGCGCCGACTGTAGGGGTGGGGTTGCGAGAGAGGTATTCCGCGGAAGGGTTGAAGGGTGTGAAATTCGAAAAGGGGTGCGCCACGGGGGTAGGAATTTGTCAGCCGAGGGCCGATCTCGCTTCCTCCTCCCCGTCGCTTCGGTACAGGGGGGTTAATTTAGGCCTCCGAACCGGAGGGTGCGTTGCTACCCCTTGTAACGCCGAAGGGGTTGACCGACGGGAAGAGGAAGGGGGTTCGTTGGGAAGGGGTGAGTCTGTCGTGACGAAATTGGGAGGGAAAGCTGTGGCACGCAATTATCTGCACAAGTGGAGAGCGGGTCGGGAAAATTCATGGCGCCCTCGCTCCGTAGCAGTGGTTACGGGGCTCGGAAGAAATGGACGAGACTGATTTTCCGCTGGTACCGATGGAAATATCGTACGCTCCGCCTATCTTCCAAACCGTTTCCTGGAGTGGAAGCTTTTTGCGGTGGATTACCCGTATAAAATCTTGTCGGTGTTCAGGCTGAATACGATCGGATTTAATACTCGAGCTTTCGAAGAACGACCCTGTCCTTTTCGTTGGAAGATGCTGCCTATTGAGAGCGAAGTCTGATTCCTTTATAGGGCTTCCGCCGTCCAGATGACGTCACCGCCAATAGTAGGTATAGGTCAAGCAGAACAATCCGCCATTTTGAATCCCTCGTTGAAGGCGGCCACTGAGAGACTACGGAACACTTACGCTTTTAACATGCTGTTTATACTTTCCGAATGCAGAAAATATTACAGAATAGTAAATTTGTTTGCTTACATGTGACTTACGTGCCAGCGTTAAATAATTTTCTGCGTTAGTATCTCTGGAAAGCCACAATCTGTTGACAGCCATAACGGAGGCATTACCCGGCTGCTTATACAGACTTGAAAATATAAGTGGTCCGAGTATGCATCCTTGTGGAACATTTCGAATTATTCGAGCGCCTGGATAATTTCCAGCACTAGTGTCCTTCTTCCTTCAGAAGCTTCGCTGTGAAACACGGGGAGCTTGTTAGTTGCTTCTTGATGCCGGTACGAAATAAATGTGGTGGCCCTGGTACGATTCCTTGTGGTACGCTGTTTCTCGCGGTAAAGAAGGACTTTTCGGTGTCAAGATATGAAGTTGTCTCGCCCTAGTTCTTGCAGTGCTTACGTTAGTTCTCATGAAAGCCACAATCTGTTGTCAGCCACAACTGAGGCATTACCCGGCTGCTTATACAGACTTGAAAATATAAGTGCCCCACGTATGCATCCTTGTGGAGCATTCCGAATTATTCGAGCGCCTGGATAATTTCCAGCATTAGTGTCTTTCTGCCGTCCGCTGCTTCTCTGTGAGAGACAGGGAGCTTGTTAGTTGCTTCTTTATTCCGGTACGAAATAAATATGGTGGCCCAACTTGTGGTACGCTGTTCGTTTGTTGCGCTAAGGAAAGAAATGTCGCTGTCCAGATATGAAGTTGTTTCGTCCTAAGTCTTGCAGTGCTTGCCTTAGTATCTCTTGAAAGCCACAATCTGTTGACAGCCACAACTGAGGCATTACTCGGATGCTTATACAGACTTGATAATATAAGTGGTCCAAGTATGCATCCTTGTGGAACATTCCGAATTTTTCCATCGCCTGGATAATTTCCAGCATTTTTCTCCTTCTGCCCTCCGTAGCTTTGCCGTGAGAGACAGTCAGCTTGTTAGTCGCTTCTTTATATCTGTACATACTACACGTCGCCCAAGTACGATTCCTTTTGTTACGCAATTTGTTTCTTGCGTGCTAAGAAAAGAAGTTTCAGTATCAAGATTTGAAGTTGTCTCGTCCTACGACTTGCAGTGCTTGCGTTAGTGTCTCTTGAAAGCTACAATCTGTTGTCAGCCACAACTGATTGCGTTAGTATCTCTTCGAAGCCACCATCTGTTGTTCGTCGTAAATGAGATTACTTATCTACTTTTACAGACTTGTATATATAAATGGTCGAAGTATGCATCCTTGCGGAACGTACGGAATTATTTGAGCGCTGGGTAATTTCCAGCATTATTGTCTTTTTGCCGTCCGTAGCTTCTCTGTGAGAGACTGGAAGCTTGTTAGTTGCTTCTATATGCCGGTACGAAAGAAATGTGCCCCAAGTAGGACTGATTTTGGTACGCGGTTCGCTTCTTGCGCGCTAAGGCAAGAAGTTTCGGTGTCACGATATGAAGTTGTCTCGCCCCAGGTCTTGGCATTCCAAGCACCGCGCGACCAGAAAGAAAGCGGCACTGAACGTGGACGGAATTCGCTTAACATGCAGAGTGATGAAAGCTCCGCCTCGAGAATGGCCTGTCTGCACAAACAGAGCCCCTACGGCTATAGCAGTCTCGGAGCTTCCGCCGCAAATTAACTGTGGGCTCGAATAATAACGCGTAATTTAGCCCGACTCAGGCGGTCCTTTAACGTGAAAGACACAGGCGGAGGGGGGCAGCGTGAAAGGGTGCGAATCTTCGAGAAGAAGGGTGGTCACGGTAAAGGGTAAAAAAAAAAAAAAGAACCATCGAATAACACGACATAAAGCGAAAGTAATTAACGGCGGCTATGTGCCGGGGTGGAAGAGATTGAGCGTAATTTTGCCGGCAAATTACAAACGCAATAATTTGCCTTTTATGTAATATGTGCAAGGGTGCCGGCTCCTCCGCGAGGGAAGTCCGCAATTTAATACCCCGCAGCGCGGAGCGGGGCGCCCTCTCCTCGCTCCCCACGTCTTGCGTGTTTTCTTACCCTGCAAATTCCTCCCCGCGGCTTATCTTCGAGTCCTCCATCCTGCGCCACCCTGCGTTTAGGTCCTCCTCCTTCCCTCCCTCTTGTGAAATAAGCCTATTAAAAGACGAGCCGCGCATATGAATTAGGACATCGTCTCGCGAGAGTGTGGAAGCGGAGGCCTTGTGGAAGGGTTTCCGCGCCGGCTCTCGCTGTGACTGCGTTTATGTTGTGTCTCGCCGTGGCTAGTCGAGCCTACAGTGGATCCGCCCCCGCACCGCCGCCCCCGGAGGCAGTTTGGACAAGCCGGTGCGCGGGAGGCAGATGTGGCGAAAATATTGCGGGGGTGGCGAGGAACGGGCGCCGGCGAAACTTCGTCCTCCCGACGCGCCGAAACTTCTTCGGGAAAGACGGAGTGTTCTTCAAGCATGCGTACTAGGACCGTTCTTATTTCGAACCTGTACGAATGGATAATTAGCGTGGTGACGAAGTTTATGAGTCTTGAATAGAATAATGTATTGTGAAACCTTAACTTTGCCCAGCGTAATGAATGTTCAAACAACTTAGGGGTATGCTGTCGGGTGACGTCGTTGACAAGCCCGATATTTCGGCAGGAGGACACCCTGCCATTCTCAAGGCACAACTGCACTTAAGGAAGCAATGTGCAAGCATATTTAATACCTCGGTTTGCAAAGGGTAAACAAGGAAGATAACACACACAGTACAAGTCACAGCAGAGTCAACAACCAAAGGTGACCAAACATCAAAAATATCGATAGTGACTTAATCAACAGGTGAGGCAACATTAATTTTATCCCTCTGTTTTTTGACGAGAGAGAGTGCCGGATTCCAAGCAGAATTTAAACAAAAACCACCATCTCTGTTTATAAGGTCGCTCGCTAGTTTAATTTCAACAGCTTCCTTTATTACGCTATCCCAATAGGTGGAGGTGCATGCCAGAATCTCCGTGTTGTTGTATGCCATAGGATGACCGGTGCCAAGACAGTGTTTTGCGACAGAGGATTCGTTTGGCTGTTGTAAGCGCGTGTAACGTTTATGTTCAATACACCGGTGTTCCACAGTCCTGATTGTCTGACCAATATATGGCATGCCACAACTGCAAGGAATACGATAGACTCCAGCATTACGCAAACCAGATGTTGTTTGAAGATTTATTACGCCGGGAAAAGTTAAGGTTTGACACTGGTAAAACCACACACAGAAATCAGGCGAAGAAAAATTATTAAGTTACTTAAATTAGACATTTGGCACGATGTGAACAGTTTTTTTTTCCAATATAATTTTTCTGCCTGTAAGTGACATAAGCCCAAAAAATCGCGTGAGTGGTACAATATAAATACTACGCTGTTGTTCTTGTAGCTATAGAAATGATTCTATTTTGGACTATTTCATGTTAAATGTCTGATAACAAGTCCTTTTTTGTACAAAAGTCCAGAACAATCCCACAAGTAAAGCATTGTGGTGTTCAAACCAATCTTCGGATTGTTGACTGCTTTTCCTTTTAGTGTTGGTAAAATACCTATATTCATTTAGCCCATAAAGTGGCAAGTGACAATAATTGTTATATCTGCCACATTGTTCATCATTCACTGGTACAGAAGATGCTGTTTTCTTCTTGTTGTGGACTGGTTGTTAGTTTAGCAGTGGTCTACCAGGCCTCCTCTTCCAGCCCAATTGCAGTGCCCCAGATAAAAATTCGCCAACACTTTTTCATAAGAAATCACGTTCAAAGCTTCCTCTTTCCCTTTATAAGTAGTTTTCCATGTATCAGAAAAAAAATATCGTCACAAAATTGAAAGAGAGTAGTGCCCCAGTAACTAAAGCTTTCAGTGTCGTCGAAAAATTCAGATTATATCGAATTTTTTTCGCTCAAGACAATGAAGCATTGCCTTATTTGAGAGTTTTAAATGTTCAAATATTTGTAAATTTATCGAACCAAACTGCGTGGTCATCAGTCCGTAGCTTACAAACTACTTAAACGTAGGTAAACTAACCTAAGGACGAACACACACACCCATACCCCAGGGAGGACTCGAACCTTCACGGCGAGCAACCGCTCGGCTACTCCACCGCGCCTAAGAGTTTTAAATGTTGGTTCAAGTACTTTTGCCCGTCCTAGGACGAAAATTGAAACATGTTGCAAAAAAAAAAAAAAAAAAAAAAAATGCTCAGTTTTGACGTGGCTTGAGAGCAACATTGGCAAATAAAGGGTGAAGGAGATTGTAAGTCTAGGGACTGATGACAACTGCAGTTTGGTCCAATAGGTTCACAGACTTTTGAACGTCTATTTTTATGAGAGCTCGTGCCATCTTTGTAATAAATTTTGGGCCGTCTACGTTGTTTCTCTTGAGCGTTCTGCCCATACTGCCGAAGACAGTGCGCGATTAGAAGAGGGGGGAAGGGAGGGGAGAAATTGAGGGGGAGGCAGTACGGTCGAGGCAAAGTGTCCGCCGTTTCCAATCAGACAGCGGACTGGAGTTCATTACGGCTGTGGGTCGGGCTTACTTAACTCTGGAGGAACTTCTGTCTTCTGCAGAGCCGACGATGGGTTACTGGGAGGCGTGGGTGGGGGGGGGAGGGAGGAGGGGGAGGGGAGAGGCTCCGGAAGTGGTGGTGGGGGGGGGGGAGGAAGTCCGGGCGCCAAGAGAAACACACACACACACGCACAGGGTCTGGCGGAGGACGCTAAGAGAAAAGCAGCGGTTCCTCCGAGATTGCAGAAATCCAATCTGCGCCACTGTGTTAACTCGCCACCCCCACACCCCCACGCGCCCATACCCCCTCGGCCTCCCACCCCCATAGTTTCGCAGACTGCTCGCACCGGATATAGATTGGCCTCGCCAAGGGCATGGCTGGCTTTGTGGGGAACTTCTGCTGGCTCTTGTGGTAGTCGGTCAGTGTGTTTGTGTGTGTGTGTGTGTGTGTGTGTGTGTGTGTGTTTGTGTGTAAAAGGGGGTTCTTTACCTATAAACGGTAGACTTGCCGGTTACTTTGATCGACACTTACTTGTCGGGCATCGACTGACTCCCGCGTTATATACGTGGAACAGTAACGCACAATATCGTCTGGTTCACTTCTGTCATAAATGTGGTTTGAGCAGTGTTAACAATGTAACAGTTTTAACAAATACAGGGTGTCCCGCCTCCTTAGTCCAGTGAACAGCGTGGTACGAAGCCACGATCGGACATCGCCCGGGTTCGATTCCCAATACGTTCGGAGAGTTTCACCACTCGGGGTTGGGTGCTGTGTTGTCCCCATTATCATTTGATTGTCATTGACGCGCAAGTCGCCCAAGTGGCGTCGTTCAAAGACTTGCACCAGGGAGGCCGAACACGATCCTAGCTGGGGTGTAATGGCCAATAATGCCACACGAAATCATCATCATATACAGGCTGAAGTGAAGTTCGCGCACTCGACCTTCGCAACGCGATGCCTCGCATGCCCGGAATAAAAGATGTGTCACAAAATTTCCTCCCGAGCATATTTCGGCCGGTAAACGGAAGTCGTAGACTGAGATGGGTGTGTGTTCCATATGTTAGCGTGTTTCAGAATTACACTACTACACCAATAAATGTCTGTGTGATGTAGAAAGCGTCTTGAGGAACAAAATGAAGATAGAAACCCATGGACGGAAACGCCATTCAGCGACGCTACGGAGAGTCCAAGTTTCAGGCACCAACCCCTGCCGCTAGACATCCCCTCCAGCAACTTAAGACGCTCTGTAGTGGCGTTGGATGTCGTTTCCAGGTATGGGTTTCTGTGCTTATTTTGTTCCTCAAGACGCCTTCTACATTCCCTGGACGTTTATTGGTGTAATTGTGTAATTCTGCAAAAAAATGAAACTCGAAACGTCACGGACTCTATTTACTGTAAGATACATTCTAATTATTTTCTGTACAAATTTTATTTACTTCATATAATCAGCTTTGAAACATCTCTAAAACAAGCAGTCTAACTTCATGCGTAAATAAATAATGCAACACTTTTTTTTTTCAATATACATATAAAGTGGGATGGAACTTTCTGGTAGGCTCAAAGATGTGACAGCCGTTACCAGTCTTGCATGCTTTGGCTTGATAAACTATTAAGGGGCGTATTCAAAAACTCCCAGTCCCTAAACTCTCTCTTATTCAACATCCGATCTAAACTGCATTGTCCATTGTTTAAGCTTATTTTAGACTGAAAGTCTTGTTAGAGGTATGCAACTGTGATGCTCAAAACTTATTTACATGATTCTAAAATTCCTTATAGGTTGGTTGAATAAACACGTAGATGTTGATAGTAGATTATTTATTGTAAAAATACAAGGTGAGCATCTAACACAATTTGCTGTTAGAAAAGTTCAGTGGCTTATTTGTATCTTACAGACAGGTCACCAGATGGTAGGCTAGGCCCGAAACATGTTGTGTATTTACAATAAATAATCTACTAACAACATCCAAGTGATTATTCAAGCAACATACAAGCAATTTTAGAATCATTAAAATAAATTTTCTTCATTGCTCAGTTACTAGGACTACGTACATGGACTCTTCTCCTTACATCAAAGGTAAGTTCTCTTTGGAATCGCTCAGACGTTGTACTGCGTACTGACTTGAGACTACAAGAAGTATCTAGCGCCTTCGAATCTTCGAAATAAAATGATTAACATTCGAAAAATATCGTTGATTTCGAAATAGTAAAAAAAAAAAATACTGAAGTTATCGATACCCTACTGGATCAGTCACTGTACACTGTACTTTTTTTTCTGCACGGGAAACGCTAGCACACGTTTTCCGCGCGAGCCTACGGTTGCTACCAGCATAATGTTCTGCGCTGTGCTCGTCCGCTTCCCCAGCCCTGCCCATCATTCCGCTGTTTAGCAGCTTTTCAGCAGTTTTCCCCCCAAACGTGTCGGCGTCCATCGCGTGGCAAACATGTCTCAATTATTTCAGCGCGTTCCCTCCATTTTGTTATTGCTCGCTCGTAACCGCGTAATCGGCGGGAACGCTGAAAGAATAATGAGAACGGCAGCGGGCGCAAAATAAAAAAATTTGCAAATGAAAATATTGTAGCGCCGGTGTGACGCGAGAAGTTTAACATCGCGTTGTGCTGCTTGATTAATTTCCACCCTCGCGTTCTCTGTGCTTTTTATAAATAAAAATTAGGGGAGTGATATGTATTATGTGACTTTCACTTGTAACATCTCTAATTTGCGGTAGGGAGAGGGAAAAGGGTTTGGTCAGACGAAAAATTTTAAACAAAAATAGAGGAAAATGGCGACTTGGTGAGGTAGTTTGCTTATAATTTCATGTCGACATATGTGAGGCATGACAAATTTACAGAGGCACAAGAAAGATCGTTTTCTACCACGTGGCTTCACGATCGGTGCCTTTGTTCGTTCGGTAAGGGACTGAATAATGTCTAACTGGATCTTTGCATTCCCGTGGACCTCGATACATTGCGTAGGTTACCATCCTTCGAGTGACATTCGGGTCCGAAGTACTACCGAAGTCCATTCATCTGAAATAGGAAAGTGTGGGCCGCGGCGGAGTGGCCGAGCGCACTGAGGCGCTGTGCTCCGATGCGCTTGGCCGTTCCCAGTCTGGGGTTCGAATCCCCCCTCGGGCATGAATGTTTGTGTCGTCTTTAGTCTAAGGTAGTTCATAAGTAGTTTGTAAGTTTAGGGACTGATGACCCCGCATTTAAGTCCCTTAAGCTTTACAGTTTTGAAATAATTGGAACAAGTCCAGAATGAATGAACGGAACATTCTTTCCACCGATTCTGACAATGAGAGAGACACCTAAAGCGTTCTCGGTGGTCGTGCAATCGTGACGTCGTGGTTATGAAAAATTACGTCGAGAAATGACGGAAGTTCCACAGTTTGCGTGTTATTCGTTTCGGAGGAAAAAAATAGGAAGGTTTAGAAGTTGACTGCTACTTGTATTAATCACTCGTTAGTAGGCAGTTGAAATATCTTTGAACGACCAATTATTATTTTGTAGCCCCTTCTTCTACAATATTTGGTCGCTGGGAAAGGTCTTCTTTTATTCTTCGTTCCCATTTACCTTCTATGATATTGTATACGGGTCCATATATTTTCCGGAGTATCTTCGTCTCGAACGCACGTACGGCTTCTTCAGTTGTTGGTGAAGTTACCCAGGTTTCAAAACCATGAAACACTATCGGTGGTATTAGTGTGATGTACAACCGAATCTTGTTTTTCTCTGATATTTGCCTGGATTTTAAAATACTGTTTAGGCTGAAGAAGATGCGATTACCGTTTGGTATTCGTTGTTGCACCTCTTTCGTTAGTTCATTTCTTCAGTTTTGCTCGTCAATATGGATCCCAGATACTTGATTTCTGTCACTCGTTCGAAAGCATGGCTGTCAACAATAATGGAAGGAGGGAGAGTTGAATGTCGCGAGATAACGAGATATTTTGTTTCACTCTCGTTCACTACGAGCCCCATTTGCTTCGCGTTGCGGAGGAAACGTGAGGTTGCCGCCAAGGTTCACAACATCGTCAGCAAATGCCGCGATTGCGTCTTTTCCCACCAAATCCATTTCTCTATTTCGAACAGAATCGCGGCTCACCAAGTTCAATAGTAATGGTGCCAGTGTATCTCCATGTCGCACAGTCCAGTCTGAATACCGAATGGTGATGATAGTTGGTTGCCGAACCTCACTTGGAAAGTTGATTGGGAGTAGCAAGCTTCTATTAGTCGGACGTATTTTGGTGAAATGTCGAGCTCGTCTAGCGTTTTCCATAGCATCTATTGGTCAATGTTGTCGTACGATTGTGTAAAATCGGCGAACATGAGGTACAGTTCCCGAACAACTCGTAATATTTTTCTATTAACTGCCTCAAGGTAAATACGTGATCGAGAGCCGACCGTCCAGAGATATAGCCACATTGATAAGGGTCTATTATTTCTTCAGCCAATGGTTTCAAGCTGTTTAGGAGCAGCATTGTAGATCTTATGTACCGAGTCTCAAGGAATGAAATCCCGCAGTAGTTGGACACTTGTGTGACATCTCCCTTCTTGGAAATGGGACACATAATGGCGATCTTCCATTCTCCTGGAGTAATTTTTCCTCTGTGCCCAGATCTTAGATAAGTTGTATGCACCTCATATGAAGAAGACAGGTGTGTACTGTTGGAGCCGTGGTACTGCAAAGTGCGACGGAAACTGGTGCGTATTGGCACGCAGTGCGTGAGGTCGGCACGCACTGGCGGCGGACCGGGCGCTTTTTAATATAGCGGCGGTACGCACCCACACACACACATGCGTGACGTGCCACCCATATTGCTGCTCGACACACGTGCAACTATTTGGGCGGCGGCGGCTTATTGCCCGATGAATTATTAATGCGGCGCGTCGCAGGACGCCTCCCAGGATGCGCAGGACTCGAAGGACTCTCCAGGAGGGAAGGACGAGGCGCCGAAAACCGGAGGGACGCTCGGCTAGCGAAGGCTGTGCTCTCGCCGACTCGAAACAGTACGGTGTCAGGTCCAGCCAGAGAACGATCCGGCACTTGTAAAGGCTGCCTCTGGAGTAACGACGTCCGCTGGTCTCTGCGGCTGAGGTTAGCCGAAACTGTGGGTATAGTCGTAACACGGGCGGCTTAATGTGTCGGGTATTTTGCCGGATGTAAGTGCTCCTCCGTCAGGTGCTATCTGAGACTGTAAAACCTGGTGAATAGTTCTGTAGCATTAACGTACGTGAACTATGAACTGCAGCTACTCACTGTCCCGAGAAACAGTTTCATCTCACGACAATGCACCATTGAAGCCTACGATACATGTCCTGGAAACTTTACGGGTAGTCTTCCTTGGGGATGGTGTTCAAAAGCCTCGGTACGTTTCGTCAGATGTCGGGAATATCGCCGAATCTCTTTCCTTTCAAAGGGAGTTTGACGATATTGGCTGTTTGTGAGAGCGTAGTCGTGGACTTTGAACGTGCACCATACTCGCCAGATCTCAATCAATGGCGTATCAACCGATCAACGGGGGAGGAGGGGGGGGGGGGTGAGGAGGAGAGGCTGTCACCTCCACCAGCCCCTCCCATTTGAAACTTCCGAAGGGCAGGACACGGTTTCTGACTCCCAGTATTTTTGATGGCAGCCATTTTTCCCATTGACTGAAGCAGCTTGTAACACCTACTACATTCTGTCCTCGACTTACGTCCTACTTTTTAGTTCTTTTTTTTTTTCTTCTTTTCTTCTTTTTTTTCTCTTTATTTTAATTTTTTTTTTTTTTTTTTTTTTTTTTTTTTTTGTTCACCACTGATGTCAATCAACCAAACTTCTTCCCATTGCCTCTACTCAAACTAGCTTTGAAAGCAAAAAGATTTTACGTTATTCCTAACATCGAACGAAAAGTGACGAGACTTTTGAAGAGGAGTCGAAAGGAAGAGTTCGAGGAAAATTTGAAGTACAAGTGTCAGAGAGCTCAGCAGTGAAAAGTTATGGGGGATTATTTTAAAACTCACTTTTGAACATTATATGACGATGCAAATAGAGCATCGAAACCGGTAATTATAATTAAAATAATTCCAGCGATTATCGCTCCAAACAATTTGTTACAGAAATATCTGATTGCACCGCCTAATGCCTAACATGTAGTCCCGTACTTCCGATAGGTGACATTGGAAACTACGGGGTCCTCAGTCCCTAAACTTACAAACTACTTATTTACTACCTTATACTAAGGACGGCACAAATATCCATGCCCGAGGGGGAATTCGAACCCCCGACGTAGTGGCCGTGCAGACCGTGACTGGAGCGCCTCAGTCCCCTCGGCCACCGCGGCCGGCAGGTGAAAGTGGAAGCTGCTCTCTTGCGGTGCAGTGGTTTCGTCATATATAGTATTACTCTTTAATAGTAGGATCCGCAACAGTTGTTAACATCTAAGTTGTAGGTTTGCCTTTTGTTAATCTATCTTCTAGGATATGTCGTAAAGTGAGTATCGCCTCCCGTGTTCCTACATTTCTCCTGAACCCAAACTGATCTTCCCCGAGGTCGGCTTCTACCAGCTTTTCCATCCTTCTGTATATATCTGTATATAATTGGCGTTAATATTTTGCAGCCATGACATTAAAATTACACGTAGCAAATATTTTTTTTTTTTTTTTTTTTTTTTTTTTTTTTTTTTTTTTTTTTTTTTTGAATAAAACAACTGCTGCGGATCTTATAACTAAAGATGAAGTTGGTTGGTTGTGGTTGTCCCGAAGGAAGAAAAGTGTATATAAGGTATACGTGGAGCCGACGATAATGACGATTGGGAAAGCGCGCTGGTGCTGTTTCGGTACGTCCCGGCGCGTGTGTGTATACGGGGTGGGCCGGTGCAACCCTCATTTGTACGTCACCGCCGCCGCAGGGGTAGAGAGAGAGAGAGAGAGAGAGAGAGAGCGAGAGAGCCACAAATTTCGGCGGCACAACGCACGCGAGTTGTCGGCTGCTTTACTGCCGCAAACCGCGCCCGCAAATGAGAAATTCCTGCCCGCCCACAACTCTGCCGGCCGCGGACCCCGTAAACACGCGGAGCTCCGCCGGACGACGTCTGCGCAGGTGCCCCCAGGAACAACACAACACTGTGCGGCCGCGGCGTCTCTGACCGTCAGTCGAACACTGGACACAGTGCTAGATCACCACGCGGGGAGCCCGGGGTCGCGTCCAGCTCGGGTCGGAGATTTCCTCCACTCGGGGTCTGGGTGTTGCATCATCATCATCATTCCGTCATCATCGACGCGTAAGTCGCCCATGTCGCGTCATCTAAAGACTTCGACCAGGCAGGCCGAACACGACCCCCACCTGGTCATCTAATGCCCAGTTTACACGACGATCTTAAGTTCACAAGAAAGATTACGCCCTACTGCACCGCTCCAGGCGTACTAATTCGGTACTAATGACGTGTGATCAAACAGGCTTGGTTGCGTTTATATGATAATCTTCCACTTACACCTGGGATTAATACTGACAGCAGCACCTATGCGAAATTACGGCCGTTCTACTGTTTAGCCAGCCGCGGTGGCCGAGGGGACTAAGGCGCTTCAGTCACGGTCTGCACGGCCACTACGGTCGGGGGTTCGAATCCCCCCTCGGGCATGGATATTAGTGCCGTCCTAGTTCGTAAGTAGTTCATAAGAAGTTTGTGAGTTTAGGGACTGAGGACCCCATAGTTAAGTCCCATAGACTATACAAACAAACAAACAAACCTACTGTTTATATATGAGAATTGTTTACGTTTGTCTGTGTATAATGACTGATAATATTCAGGTTTTAAATTTACACACTGTCGACGGTAGCAGGAGCCCAATGAATTCACATTTTTTTTTTATTTTTTTATTTATTTTCCTTTTTTTAACGAAGTAGTATTGAGTCTTTTACTAAATTGCTTTCGTTTGTCCAATAACAAAAATACGATACTGAAAGTATTTCGCTTTTTATACTAGAGTTGCATTCTCAGCTTTGTGTAATTTATGCGTCATTATTCCTGTAATTGCTTTTTTGCACGCTCGCTTTAACTTAGCGTTTCCTGGCGCTAGGGAATCTTTCATAAACCTTCCCTTTGCACAAGGAATTTGTTAGCTATTTGAATTGTTACTGATAAAATCTGCAAACCAATTTAAATTGGCGCTCCATAGCAAGATCTCAGAGAACTTTATGACGCTCTCCAGTTTTTGTGCAAATTTCTGTCTGGCATGCTACTGTGGTGTCGCACAAGTCTAAAGTGCGCGCCACGTACTTTCGCCGCGCGCCGCCATGCACGCACGGCGCGGCGTTCTTACGACGTCAGCCACGAGCGCCCTCTGCGGCAACTCCGCTCGTGGCCACCACTGAACGACATCGTTCACTTGGGACTGAGATAGGAACCAGCTAACACTTCGGAATCAGATAGGCACCAGTGAAGACTTGGCTATCGGATAGGCACTAGGCAGGCCTCTAGCTCAACTATGTATCAGCATTCTGCAGTACGGAGCTATGTAAAAGTTAAGTATTACCAAGATTCGACGAAATATATATCTTGTTCTAATTTAGCCTAGTGTTCTAGTTTCTGCTGTCCCACTGGCTGGTCACCTACCTGCACAAGCGTGCATCCTTTATTCCTGTGTCGGTCTGTTTCTACTCGGCTACTGACACCTACGACAACGGGACACAAAAGTGGCGACGAGACTGGGACACAAAAGCTACAACATTATAGACTTTTTATAATATAAAGTAAATCAACAAGACGTATTCAAACTTCTTATTAAATCGACACTTTCCTGATTTTTTTTCCTTGATAAATGACGGTCATTGTACAAACGATCTACTACACATGAAAACTTGTGCCGGACCGGGACTCGAACCCGGATCTCCCGCTTTTCGCAAGCGGTCGCCTTAACCACTCAGCTACCCGTGCACGCCGCCCCCCCTCCAGACCCCAACTTCCATGTGTGTGCTCTTGTCTGTTTCCCTAATCTTACGACTAAACCTGTTTGGTGGGGGAGGGGGGCAGTTTTTCTGATAAGTAATGCAAAGTACGGGTTCGATGATCTCAGCAGTTCGTTCTCAGGGGGGGGGGGGGGGAATATGCAAAGTAGTTCTCGGTCCCGCCGCTACGAGGCGCTCAGCGCCGTCCGGGGCTTCCCCGGGGTGGTTCGTGCGCGGCGCCCCGGCGTGACGTCACGTCACGTGACGCGCATGCGCCCTGCTTTCTCCGTCGCGCCGGAATGTGCGCGAGAAATCGCCGTGTGTGTGTGTGTGTGTGTGTGTGTCGCCCTGAGGCGCCGACATGATAGCCGCGCGGCGTGGCGAACGAGTTTCACGGCGGAGTCGCGATGCAGGAGCCGAAGGCGACGAGGAATGACGGAATTATTTACGACGGGCAGTCGAGGAGCGGACGCGGGCTAGCCTAGGGCCAGCACGACTCCACGCTGAGCTGCGGATTATTTTAATACGCCGATTTCGCGGTCGTAATTCGATCCAAGCACTGCTGGGAGTGAATAGTGGTTACTCTGCTTGGCATCAAAAATGCACGAACAGTAACGAGTGGAGATATCACAGCTAAATTGTTTTGAAAGATAACACGTTTGTATAAAGATGACATCTGTTGAAAACACGCGGTGATGTGAGCAGAGGATGACGACAGAATCTGTGCGGAGTCCTGCTACACGCCTTAGAACTCAATCACTTAAGTGTCAAGTGCTGTTACGTATGAATGTGTTGACAGTTGTAATGTTTCTTTTGTGTCCCAGCCTCGTCGCCACTTTTTGTGTTTCCGCCGGTTGTAGGTGTCGGTGGCCGAGTAGAAAGAGAACGACACAGGAACAAAGGATGCACGCGTGTGCAGGTACGGAGGTGACCAGCCAGTGGGACAGCAGAAACTGGAAACACTAGAGTAAATTAGAACGAGATATATATTGCACACAGACTTAGTAATACTTTTACATAGTTCTTGACTGCTGAATGCTGATACATAGTTAAACTAGGTAGAGGCCTGCCTACTGATGATTCCTAGTGCCTATCCGATAGCCAAGTCTTAACTGGTGCCTATCTGATTCCCAAGTTGTCGATCCAGTTCCGTGGTGGCCACGAGCGGGGTTGCAGCAGAGGGCGCTCGTGACTGACGTTGTAAGAACGCCGCGCCGTGCGTGCATGGCGGCGCGCGGCGTAAGTAGGTGGCGCACACTTCATACTTGTGCGACACCACAGTTTCAGCTCCACCGTCTGTTTCTCTATCGATGTATTAACGTATAACGTCCTTCGCAAGTCACACGGCACTGTGTGTGGATGAGGGTACTTTGTTAACCACCGCCGCGGTGGAGTGCCCGAGCGTTCGATGGTTCCTAGCTGCGGAGTGCGCCACTGCTCGCCGTCGGAGGTTCGAGTCCTCCTTCTGGCAGGGGTTTATTTGTTGTCCTTAGTATAAGTTTAAGTAGTTTGTAAGCCTAGGGACGGATAAGCAGAGTACTTACGTAAGTCTCAGGAACTGATGACCTAGCTGTTTAGCCCCCTAAAAACCAACAACAACAACTTAAGTCCCGCAGATTTACAAACATTTTTTTGTAAACCGCCTTGCTTTCGGTTTGCGTTTTAACCCAGCTTTCACACCTCAATGATGTGAGGAGAGGTAGAAACAATACGCTGTCCGCATTCCACGCTAAGCTGTAGGTCCCCTTACCTTTCCTTTGCCCGGTTGGATAACTGGGGTAGGCTAGGGACACGCAAGTCGCCGAAGTGGCGTCCAATTGAAAGACTTGCACCAGGCCACTCACACCCACGAAATTATTATAATATTTGGTTTTTTTTTTTTTTTTTTTTTTTTTTTTTTTTTTTTTTTGTTCAATTCGCTTTAGGTACGTGTGAGCTATAAACTATCTAATTTTGGGCTCTTGGTCTTATCGCGAGAGATTCATACGAAAAAGAATATACTGGATGACTGTTTAAAAATATTTGACAATAGCCCACAACATGAAGATTCGCCAATTCACAGACACCTTTCCTGACGCATCTATACCGGTGACTAAGCTAGTGCTCAATCTGTTATCAGAACTCGAGATCTCATATAGTATTATACGTACAACGTACAGAAATTTTTTTCCCTCCCTTTGTTTCTGCCCATGTCATCCGTGTCTTACCATCATCATTATTATGCCATGGATCACAGCAGACTTCAGGTATCGACACACTCAACTCCATTCTTGATGGAACTCTATTGCTACCTAAAATATAGAAAGTGTCGCATTCTCGTCATAGATTGGAGAAATCGAGCCCAGCCGACCGCCATGCCAACCTTTCGCGACGTCGTCATTCGATCGACAGTTATGCCGATGATCGTCATAAATTAGAGGATACCACATTACTAGCGCTTTTCACTTTTTTGTCATTTAATATTGAAAAGTAAACCTGAGGAAAGGTGTTACGTAAACATCTTAAGTGTCAGAACACGTGTGTGAAAATAGATTCCGCACCTGCAAGAAGGTCATTTATTCCTTAAGAGCGAATCATTGTTTTCTCGAACAGGACGACATCCAGCGCAAGTCGTCCGCTACGAAAGCAGACTACGAAACGCACCGATTCGTACCTGAGTCTCCACTAACGGATTTGGGACGAAACCACGCTTGGCGGTGCCCGAAATGGCCCCCGAACTGTACAGCGCTCTTCCGGGCAGATTATTACGTAATTGTCCGACAAAACACGATATACGGCGAGCAGACAACGCTATATTTCACTTCTCCTAATTACCTAGTCGGTTACCTTCATAGCTACCTTACTAAACCGACGGCCAGAGCCGAGGTGTGGAATACCCGTGGAAAAAAAAAAAAAAAAAAAAAAAAAAAAAAAAAAAAAAAAAAAAAAAAAAGGCACCCGAGAAACGCCATCCATCCACGCGCATTTTTATTTTTTTCCTTTCGGCTTATGGAGGGAAAAGGGCTACGAGGTGTAGATGGTAGTAACATACACTGCAATAATATACGCACGCACGCACACAGAGAACGCAGGCGTATTCACCCACCCACATCACGCATATAAAACTCTTTCCCGAAATTAAAACGTGGACCGAGCGAAAGGCAATTATTTCTCCCTACTCCCCCACCCCCTACGCCTACCCCCCACGCACCCCTCCCCTTCCTACCCCCTCCTACTTTTTTTCGATATTTTTTAAAAGCGCTCGTCGCTGAGCAGCTATATAGATGTAGCGAAGAGCCGGTAGCAGAGTTTGCGCCGACGCTTGCTATATAGTCATATATATATTTGTAGCCGGCGCTTTCTGCTGGAGAAAGGGGCAGGAGGAGAGAGAAAGAGAAATGGAAGGGTACGGGGGGAGGGGCGAAACTAGCGGATATGATAAAATGTGCGAAACTTCACAGATTATTAACTTCGAACCGGTGATAAAGTAGCAAAGCTGTGCCGCTTGCGAACAATGCCAGCGTACCGAATTTTTTTTTCTTTTTTGGCTCGCTCGGCCCGTATTACTTATGTGTCTGATACACGAAGCTACGCGGAATGAGGGAGACGTTTACATTTTTATAATCCTCCATGGCGCAAATGTGCGAAAAAAATACATTTTTCAACAGTTTTTAGTTAAATGTGAAGAATTTCGTAGATAGGGACACTTTGCGATGTAGCTGTGGCGTATCCTTTCTTGAGTTACAACGCTATGATACACCGCTGGATATCTAAAATGCAACAACAAGAATATCTGCAGACATCGCAGCCGAATTTACTTGCAAGACTGGCTGAACAACTAGTATCTCCCAGGTACTTACTTATTCCTACCTTAACTTAGTCCATTTTCTCTCTCTTTACAACTTCTCTTTCCTTCTATTTGTGTCAATCTCCTTATCTCCTCACTCTCTCTATCTCTCTCTCTTTCTCTCTTCATCTTCTCATCTCCCGTTCTCTGTTCATCATCCCCTCTCTCTCTACCCATCCTCACCTTCCCTTTTCTCTACCAATCACCTCCTCATCTCTTTGTCGTACTGCTCCTCCACCTCCAAACTCTACCGCCTGCTCCATGCATGAAAAATTATATAACTCTATTATCTTTAATTACGATCATTGAAAGAGAGCCTAAGTCGTTTGCAAGGTACTTTCGACCGTCGAACGTACGAAACCTGAGGTGCACGGTGGTGTTCCTCTTATTTTGAAGGTTAAGTGTGCTAAATTCCATCAAGATCGGAATAAAACCACAAATTTAGTCGAAATTAGTAGGTTAAATACCATCTGTCATGCACCATACGAATTTATACATAGACAGTGATTTTCGTCATATTTTCTCAGATACCAGCCGTAATGTACTTCAAACAATGCATATTGCCAACCATCAGCTGTTTATTATATTTACAACTTTACCGGTTTCGGTTATGAGCTATCATCAGAAAAGTAAATTAAACAGACGGATTACGTTGGTTCATTGTCTGTCACCTTATCCATGTCAATCAATAAAAGTCACTTCGCATTCGGACTTAATGTTAAATAAAACAATACCAGGCTGCCTTATAGTGAACCACTTTCATGAAATCAAAGAGTATCTAAATGAAACGTTAAGAACGAGCTTGTTTTATATGAATTTTGGAGGTACCACGGTGAGCTCATATATATATGCCGGTTCCAATGTAGTAGAGCACCTGTCGTCGGGAAGAACAATGGCTTTGGCGCCTGTTACAAACAGGTCGGATGGTTCGACAAGTAAATCTTCGGAGCACAGCACAACCACGCCGTAACTCGTGGGTTGGAAGAGTTTCTGGAGCCCGGATCGGAAAGGCTATCGTTCACAGCGAACACAAAGCCCGCAGTTGCGAGGACAAAGCCGACATACAGCAGAGCTGTGCTCGGAGACCCAGGCCCCTGGTAGCTCCGCAACCCGCGCGGCAACACTGTGCACGACCCGCCTGTCGCGGTCGCCAAAGTTAACACGACGTGACGATTCACTGGCGATTTATCGTCACATAGGCTTAAGTTTTACTCATTTAAACTGAACGTAAATGACGCAGCAATACGACACAATTATGATAAAAAAATGTCAGTATAATTCTAATCTCAAACCACAGTCACGTGGATGATCAGTGACATTACTGTATGTTACACAACTATGCATAACAACCAAGCAGCAGGGGAAAAAAGTGTCGCTCTACCTTTTTCATACGTATTTTCATCGTAATATTTCTTAATTTGGTTTATTATGTAATTTTTTTAAACAGTTACAAGAAGAGTAGCTAAAAATTCCTGCAAATGGTATCCCAGCAAAAATTCTACACCTAAGAATATTTTGGCAAACTGCCACTTTTACCAAATAAGAGATTCGCAGATGGATTTCATGAAAATTCTTACAGTTTATAATTGAGTCCTTTTCTTATCTTGGCAATAAAATGTCAATGAGATTGTTGGAACCGAAAATAGGAAAACTAATGTATATACATATTCAAAATATCCACAGGTGTACTGCCGGTCTATAGTGTCCAACGGGCACAATATTTCGGCGACCATACATGTCGCCATCATCAGGTGAACTGACGGACTGAGCTCCTGGAAACGCGCCGGCACGGAGATCCGCACGCTACGGCTGCTCGAAGGGACCTGGGTTCTAGCCCGGTAGCGGGCCATTTAAATATCCTCGGCCTGCGGAGCGACCCCTCCGCGGTCCGCGCCCCGCGCCGCGGCCGCGCAGTGGAACCGATTGCGCCGGCGTCTGAGATGACGTCGGTGTGAGGGCTCTGTCCACCGTGGTCGTCACTTCGTTACGTTTGCTAGATTTACTCTTAATTAACCCAATCGCTGGTTCGCAAGCTTTGCTAAGATTATAGCCACAGTCACGGTTTATGAGGTCGTCACTTGTGCGAATTTCAATGGCCTCTCTAACGACGCAGTCCCAGTATCTCGACGTCTGTACCAGAATCCTAGTGCCTTCATCGCATGATTCTCCGACAAACAATGTTCAGCGACCGCCGACTTGCTCGGATACATCAATCGTGTGTGCCTCTGGTGTTCAACGCATCGATCCTCGACGGTACGCATCGTCTATCCAATATATGACTTTCCACACTGACACGGAATCTGGTACACGCCGGCCTTCCTCAAACCGAGATCATCTTTAGCGCCGAGGGGACTGAGGGGTGTCAGTCACGGTCTGCACGGCCACTACGGTCGGGGGTTCTAATCCCCCCTCGGGCATGGATATTTGTGCCGCCCTTAGTGTTAGCTAGTTCATAAGTAGTTTGTAAATTTAGGGACCGGTGACCCTGTAGTTAAGTCCCATAAGCTGTACAAACATTTGAACATTTGTACATTTTTGAATGTTTGCCAAAGTGTATCGATTTCTGCCTGAGTTTTATTAACCGAGCGTAAATGACGCAGCAATATGACATGGAATATAAAAAAGTAGTATCAATGTGTCATTATAATTCTAATCTCACACCACAGTTGCATGCGAAAGTGCCGGGGTGAACAGTGATATTTCTGTGTGTTACACAACATTGCATAACAACCAACCAGCAGAGGAAAATAAGTGTTGCTCTCTCTTTTTCACACACATTTTCATTGTAATATTTCTTACTTTGGTGTGTTATTTTTTTATATTGTTACTTTTTCTGATGACGCCGCAGAGGAGTGCAAGTGGTATAAATAATAAATAACAATTTCGCAACCGCTACTGCATTATTTCAACAGTTTTGAGATATTTGGGTGCTCAGTCGTTGTAGTCACACAGATGTCAATCGCAAAAGGCACGAGAACTGATCCCTGTGGAACACCAGCAATGGCAGCGGTTTTTATGGTCCAGGGAGATGGAAATCAGGGTGCAACCTTGGCAGGGGCGTCAGGAGAACAGTTTTCGGAGACGAGGAGGGCTGAAATGTCAGACAGAGGTCTGCAGGTTCTTGTTGATGGACGGGCAAGATGGCGGACGCGAGAAATCCAGATAGAGTGCGGTACACGGCGCGTTAGTGTCGAGATGTGTAAGGCGGCGCGGAGCGCTCCCGGCTTTATCGAGTCCATTAATCTCGGCCATTTTATTAACGACGCACGTGGGAAGCGGCCGGTAATGAAAGAACATCGCCTGTGCGCATGCGCGCCGCGTAATTAATGCACCGGCCGAACCGCGGCGCTCGCGTCGGCGAAACCCGGCGGGTTGCGAAATCCGCTATCCGGCCGATTAGCATCGAGATCTCGCCGATAGTGTCCGACACCGGGAACCGAACCCCCGTCTCGCCAGTTTCCAAGGTCGTTAACTGCGCTGTCCGAACCCCGGTAGCCCTTTTGATGGCCGTAGCGCTCGCTTATCTTGGATGTCGATCGCTTCTCCTACGTCCCCCTCCCAGTTGTATCCCCTTGCCGCTGGCAGGAGTTAGTACAACGCGGAACTGAAGAAAAGAGGCCAGAAATTCAGCAATAGGTTAACTACTTTGCAGTTGCGAGTGTGTCTAAACGAGTGAGTGATGTCGAAGAGAACGTGTCAGAATGCTTTATCGCAGCAGGTATCAAGAGAATCATCCCGTACAAGTGTTCTCGTAGTTCCCAAAGCCAGGTCGCAGTTCATTAACGCTGAGGAAGAAGGTGCAGTGGAAAACATAAGTGTTTACAGCATTTAGATAGAAATCAGTACTGGCCGCGGTGGAGTGGCCGAGCGGTCTAAAGCGTCTCGCTGCGGAGCGTGCGGTTGCTCGGCGTGGAGGTTCGAGTCCTCCCTGGGGCATGTGTGTGTGTGTTGTCCTTAGGTTAGTTTACCTAGGTTTAAGTAGTTTGTAAGCTACGGACTGATGACCACGCAGTTTGGTCCGATAGATTTACAGACATTTGATTTGAATCAGTGCTATACAGATTTAAACTTTCCAGGTGTAAAGAAACGAGTCTCCGTATTCAGCGAGTGGTACTGTGGTATAACTTTCGATTAGAATTGAGGAAGATATTGGTTGAAATGAGAAGTATTAAGCTATGTGGCGGCACCAGGAGACACATGGGGATCTTGGCGTGGCAGAGCTATGTCGGGGGTGAAAGTTGCGGTGTGAACAGTAAGATTACAACGATTAATTAAGAAAAATTTAAATTTTTCTGCAAAGTGTATAGCTGAATATGTGATATAGCTGAATATGTGATAGCTGATATGTGTGTGTAGCTATGGGTTTAAACTGCAGTGGTCATCAGTCCCTAAACTTACAAACTACTTCTGAACTAACTTATATTAAAAAGGGGGATTCGAACCCCCAACGGGGAACGACCTCGCGCACCGTAGCATAGCGACTCAATGCGTTCCGCCACGGCTGTAAGAATTCTCAGGAAATCCATCCAAGAAGCTCTTACTTTGTAATACTGGAGGGTTGCTGAAATATTCTGAGGTGTAGAAATTCTGCTGGGATACCATTTGCAGGAAAATTTTTGAACTGTTTTAAAAATAACAAAATTACAGAGTAAACCAAAGAACGAAATATTATGGTATATATCCCTGTCTTGGCATTAAAATTTCAATGCGATTGCTGGAACCTAAAAGAGAAAAAGAATGTATATAATTCCATATTTCACCAAAGTGTATCGATTTATGAAAAAAAAAAAGAAGTATGATTTTCAAGGAACCTATAATTAGTTTACTAATATTCGGCCGTGCGGGAATGACCTTGCGCTCTAAAGCCTCTCGCTGCGGAGTGGGCTGTTGTTGCCCGTCGGAGGTTCTAGTCCTCCCTTGGGCCTGGTGCTGTTTCTTGGCCGTAGCATAAGTTAGTTTAAATAGTTCGTGAGTGTAGGCACTGATATTTATTAAATGTAAGAAGAGGCATTGAATTAAAATTTATGCTGTGACCGGGATTCGAACCCGGGACCTCCTACGTACTAGGTAGGCGCTTTAGACCAATCAGGTAACACAGGGATGCAGCCAAAGCGACTACACGGACTGTAAGTAGAATCTAGTACGTAGGGGGTCCCGGGTTCGAATCCCAACCATATATATATATATATATATATATATATATATATATATATATATATATATATATATATATTCAGTTCACTACATTCCCGCTCAACATGCTTAATAATAATAAAATGTTACGGGATCACTTTAGAACGCATGTCGAGGGATATTTGTAATCGTTTACAAGGACACCTGCATTTATACTCACAGAATAGCGTTCCTAGGAGCCATTCGAAAGAACTTGGACGACTGATGGCCGAGCAAGATACTTGTCAACTTACAAGTTGCTCTGGAGCACCAGAATAGCCTCTTACTGCGCTGTTTCGAGAGGACGCGGAACGCAATCTCACAACTACTGTATTCTCTAAAGTGCCACCGAAGGTTGTGAAGGAGGAGGACGTATTGAGGTAAAAGTTCCCCAGAAGACAATTCCCCCTTGCTATTCCCACAAGCTTTTTTCTTCCTCGTCCTCAGGGTAGAAAGAAACACAAAGGGCGTTCTCTTGTCCACCAACAACGGCCGAAGTCTCTCGCACGCGACGCGGCACCGCACCTGTCGCCGCCCACGTAAACAAAAATGAAAAAAAAAAAAACAAAAAAGACGGGCGAAGTTGGAGGCGACGCCCACCGCCGAGACAGACGCCGCAGATGAGATATTCCCGAGCGGGACGCGGCGGGGAGACCCGCCTCCACCCCCGCCCCTCCCGATTCCAGATAAAAACGACGCCGGGCCAGTCTCCGCGGCAGGGGGAAAATTGTTTTCCAATTTTTCCGGCCGCGGTCACGGAAACATCTTACGGCCGCAAAAGGCTTGTGTGCGGCGCGTCTCCCAACGCCCAGTGATTGCTTTGCCGATAGGTCTGTGAGAGAGATGCGTCCACCTTAGAACTACTTCCTTTCCCTATATACATTAGAAAAAAAAGAAAAGAGCTCTCTGCCGCCCACCTCTGTCCCTGCATATCACTCTCGCATTCAGCGGAGGGTTGGAGAGGTACAATCACTTACTGACGGCAGAACGAAGCGAGACAATCTCTGCCTGATAATATCGGACCCAAAACGAATCCTTGTGGAACACACAAAAAAAATTTAAGCAACAACATTTGAGATCCGACGATCCGCAGGCGCGGTGCACCTGTGACAGGCACGGCACGAGGAACTCCTGAGGGTGGAGGGGGAGAGGATAGGGGTGCAAGGGGAGGGGGAGGGAGGAGAGGGAGAAGTAATTCCGAGTGAAATGTTGTGGGAACTTGCGCACCGGTCAGTGGTGCTCCCACGCAGGCGAAAGTCTCGCAGATACTTTTAACTTCCGTGACAGGCACGTCGCCTCACCGTTGTTCTCCAGTGTTGCCAACGGTGAAATGAGATTTTTCCACTAAAAAGCTTATTAAAACCCACTGGAAATCACTAGATTTTATTGTTGTGTTTAACAAAAACCACTATATTCTAATAATTTAGCCGGTCGCAGTGGCCGAGCGGTCTGCGGCGTGCCAGTCACGGTCTGCACGGCTGCTGCTGTCGGGGGTTCGAATCCCCCCTCGGGCATGGATGTTTGTGCCGTCTTTAGTAAAAGCTAGTTCATAAGTAGTTTGTAACTTTAGGGACTGATGACTCCGTAATTAAGTCCCATAAGCTCTACAAACATTTGAATTTTGAATTGTTTGAAGTATTGAGTGTGTTGTGACGAAAAACATGAGACAATTCAATTTATCCCGGTTATATTTTTAACTACAACAGTTTTTTTTAACCAAAAATGAGATGCAGGTGAAATTTTATTTCGTTTTTATACTTCCGAACAAAACCGGTTAAGTAAACAAAAATAAACTTGTAGAACACACGCAAAATTAGCCCACTAGACAGATACTCTAAACCACCAAATTTAGTGGGAAAAGCCACTAACTTGGCAATACTGTTGTTCTGTCACCCCCTCTCGCAGAGGGAGAGAGAGAGAGTCGATTGTATAGCTCCATCTCTGCCTTTAGCCAGTCACAGTCGACTGTGACTATTTTGAGAACTCTCTCTCTCTGTATACCGTTGGTAGGGCCCCGGGCTGACGGACAACGTCAAACGCACACACATGTGTACCGACACACGTAAACACACATGTGTGTGTGTGTGTGTGTCGCGTATTTCCAGCAGCGAGAGCAGCCCGCCTCCCTCGCTCGCGACTGCAATTTAGGAAATTGGCTCCGAATTGAATTTAATTTTTATGCAAATTGGGGCGAACCAGTACTAAAGTGGACGGCTGCCGCGGTAGTTGCACAGTTATGGCAGGCGAACCGACTCGCTACAGCCAAGCAGAGGGCCACGCGTCTATCCCTTTCTTTTTCCTCGTGTTTTCTTCGCCGCGCTTTTGCTCCATATATATATTTATTCTCTTTACATATTTTTTTTTCTTCTTCCTTTTTTTTCGGTTCCCTTCCTTCCCCGGCGGGCGTCCTTTGCCGTGAAAATTGGCGCAGATTGGTGTCTCTGGCGCACGAGTTGTAGACCAATAATGCGGCAATCTGGTTGTGAGGTGCCTCCGTGAATTAGCATCTCTATTACACGGCAATAAGTCTGGGGGCCCCTTTTTATTTTCTCGTGGCGTTGTCTTTAATCAGCGCACGGGGCACGGTGAGCGGGGAGTGTTTGGGGGGGGGGGGGGGGAATTCTAGTGTACGGCCTTGGGGTAAGCACTCGTCACGTTTTGCTGGACGCGTAATTTGATACGCTCGCAGCGTAGAGTGTAAAAATGGTACCTAAAGATGTGACCAGCGCTTAAGGTGCCGTAGTGAGCGCATAAAAGTAGCGGGTGGCTACGCTCACGTACTGCCGTTTTTGGCTTCTCTGTGATTGCTGGGCGGAAAGGGGAAGAAAAGTATTTGGTTACTGGCTCGTGGACGGTGACGCGATCAGAGAGGAAGGAAGGGAGACTAGGGTTTAACGTCGCGTCGACAATTACGTCATCAGCGGCTCTGAAAAAAAATGGTACGAAAATGCTGAGGTTAAATCGGCAAGCCACAGTCCGACAGGGTTTTGAAACACCTTCGACCTTTGCATTAGCATCTTAGAGCCGTATTTATTAGATATAGGACGTGTCATCCAGTCGTACTCCTTCAGTGGTTTCTTAATCGCAGTATTTAGTTTTCCTACACACATATATATCTGCTGGAATAATTTTAAAAAGACTAGTAGTTCGATCGTTCTGTCAGTGAATATCGAATTATTCTAACTTTTTCACTCATCAATGAATATGACTTTACAATCAGTCATATCTTTCATACCCACTGTTGTTCCTCGACAACAACGTATTGAAACTCCTTAAAGTTGCATTTTTGTTGATTAACAACATTTTTCCGCTTGGTACAACGTGTAGCCACTTCTGAGGCATTGATTTGTCCGTCTCGGGGGTTGTGTTGCGTTGCCGTCTGTACATGGCTGAGAGTGTGAGCGTCAGTGTGGTTCCTTTTGTTTTATTTCAGCAGTGAACTGTCTCGTCTCTGGTGCAGTGGCCAAGATTATGCTAGCATTATTGATCGGGCAGTGTTAACTATCAACAAAATAACGATCCAAGCAAAAAAGAAAAATCTCGATACAAACGTCTGTGTTCTACATGAAATACATGACACAAAAAATCAATAGTTCGATCAAAAATTTTGAAACACACATTTTGATGTTTTTTTTTTTTGCCTTGTATTACTACAGGAAAGACGTAATTTTAATTTTTATACAGCTGATTTCGGGAAGTGGCACTGAAAGGATCAACTGCTAGATCTCTTCAGGCCGGTGGTCTCGGGATAAAGCGCTCGACTGGAAACCGAAGGGTCGCGGGTTCGAAACCCGCTCGGACCTCGGATTTTTTCAGTCCGCACTTTAACCCATCCTTCACCTCTCAACGATGTGAGGAGTAGCCAGAAACGTCTCGTGGTTCGGATTCCACGTTAAGCTGTAGGTCCCCTTTCCCTGTTGGATAACTGGGTTAGGCCAGGGACACGCAAGTCGCCGAAGTGGCGTCCAATTGAAAGACTTGCACCAGGCCAATGAGCCACACGAAATTATTATTATTCACCATAAGAGAAAATATGGTCTCAGTTTCACAGATACCCCTCCCTCCTCTAAGTATAGTGCGGCCAAAAATCTTGGCTTTCTTCCATTCACTACGTTTACATGCAACACATCTTCCGGAAGACGAAAACCGATTTTCGTACACCGTTTTCGCTATCGTGTTTACATAGCATAGCCTGAATTAGATTTCCTAGCCCACTTAAATATGGCGGCTGAAAAACAGCTGATTCAGTTCCTGATTTAGTCAGCACAATCACTATTTTCCTTTATTTAAATACACAAGTTCATGTTCACTCTAATATTTATACTTTTATTTCACATTAGAAAATATCAATCTTTCAATATGTGCCGAAAATTCTTAACAAGAATACACAATCTGACAAGCCAAGAACACTTCAAAAACGGTTGCGTTTACATGGGCACGAAAACCGATTGTGGAACTGGAAAACCGTTTTAGAGAAGCGGATTTCCAGAATCGGTTTTGGAGTGTTTACATGACCAACCAAAAGCGGAATTGGGAAATCCGTTTACGAAATCCGGTTTTGGGAGCCCATGTAAACGGGGTGATTGTGTCCCATGTCAGCTGAAACGTTGGATATCCGTATACTGCACATTGTTAATGTGTGTAAGAAAAAAAAAAAAGAAACTTTTACTCGGTAACGAAACGGTACTTGGAGCTTCACGGGGTACTCGTTACTGAGTAACGGTTTCACAGGACAGGCCGCCGGCACTTGCTGTGGCCCGCTACGCCACCCGGCCACAGCGCCCGCGCCGCTGCCGCGCTCTGGCGCGCCGCTTTGTTTACGACGTGTTCATTTGGGGCCGCCATGTTTAATCCACCCCCACCCCCTCCCACCACCACCCCCACCGGCCACCCCGCGCTATCTCGCGCCCTCGCTGATAACCGCCCGCGAGTGTGTGGCTGCGTGCGCTGTGTGCGTTACGCACCGACGTGACCGGCCAGTGCGAACGCTTCCGAGAATTCGCAGTTTGCATAGGCGGCCCTTCTCGCCGGAGGACGAGGTTCGTACCTCGCGGTGTAAGTGCTACCGGGCACCGCAGTGGCGGGAACGTCCAATGTCGGGATTGTTCCCTTCAAATGGCACGGAAGATAACCTTGCGCATGCGTAACGGAAAGCAACCCGACCGAAGGTGCCGACTTCAAAATCATATTCAGGAAACGAATCATATTTAGGAAAGGTTTCTGTGAATGTAGCCAACGAACTCAAATCCAGAAATTTCAAAACATCATTTTATACTCACAATACCATTGGTCACTTTTCTACCCAATGGTAAAGATAACCCTCCAGCCTCGGAGAAGAGCGTAGTACACATGATTACTTGCAAATGTGGCAAATTCTACATTGGACAGTCAGGCAGAACAATTTGTGCTAGACTAAAGGAACACCACAGAAGTTGGAAACTTAGGCAAGGAAACTCAGGCGCGGGAAGAAAGAACACCTGAATCTCACCGTTGAAGCTCTCATTTCCCGTATTTTATTCTGATGATCTTTTCTACCTATGTACGTGGGAGTCAACAATATATTTACGCATTCGGAGGAGAATGTTGGCGATTGGAGTTTCGTAAGTAGCCCACGCCGCAGCGATAAGCGCCATTGTTGTAATGATTCCCATCCCAGATCCTGTATCATTTCCGTAGCGCTGTCTCCGGTGTATCGTGACAATACGAAATGAGCTGCCCTCCTTTGGACTCTTTCGATGTCCTCCGTTAGTTTTGTCCCCCTAAAACATCAAACCAACCAACCAACCAATCCTCCGTTAAACCCACTTGATAAGGATCCCACACTGGACAGCAATACTCCAAATGAGGACGGACAAGCGTAGTGTATGCAGTCTCTTTTGTAGTTCTGTTGCATCTTTTAAGGGTTCTGACAATAAAACGCAGTATCTGGTTCGCCTTTCCCACGACATTATCTACGTGTTCTTTGCAGTTTAAGTCTGAAGTAATAGTAATTCCTAGGTATTTTGTGGAGTTTACGGCCTTCACTTTTCATTGACTTATCTTATAAACAAAGTTTAACGGATTTCTTTTCGTAGTCATGTGGACGACTTTATACTCCTCATTATTTAGAGTCAATTGCCAATTTTTACACCATAGTGATACATTAAAATACAAAATTTAGAACGATCTCTGGTGAAATTAAGGTGGGGGGTCCAGCAAAATCTCACCAGCGGGGGCGCGGGGGGGGGGGTGACGTAGAAAAGACGATAGAATCACCTCACGTAGTTTTGATGAAAGCCCTCTTTAACACAGAGGGGATGCTGTTCCCGACTCTTGAGCCCAGCAAGCGTCAGCAGAATGGAGCCGTCGCACTCGCCGACTAAACAAGCTGTGACACCGCATCATCCCCCTGCCACCCCACCCTCCCCCGCTATATGCAAACACACACACACACGGCGGGGTAAAACTGGAGCGCACACAGCGGCAGGCGATAAAGAGACCTTATCATATCTGGCGGCGCATTTTTCACCCCCGTCGCGTCGGCTTGTTTTGTTCACGCCGCGCTGGGATTTCGCGGTCCGCCACGCCAAAAGCCGAAACCCGAAAACCCGGGCCCCTGACCGCTCTGCGCTGTGCGTGAGTGCGTGTCAGTGCGTCACATTGTCGCTTCACTTATCACACCGCCGAACCCAGTGTGGTCGGAAATGCGGCCCATAGCTCCGTCCCTGATATTCGCTACGCAAGAGTGTGATACTCTCGTTTTAACCCTTTAATGCATGACTTTTTTTATTTGAAGCTATAAAAAACTACCATGGTTAATGTAAAGTGCGTATATACTGAGAAAAATATTGGCAAACAATATCTTATAATAATTACTTTTTTTTAATTTATCGGACTCAACTGCTTGGTCATTAGTCCGCACCTTACAAACTATTTAAACTAAGGTAAACTAACCTAAGGATAATACACACATCCATGCCCGAGGGGGGACTTGCGCGCTCGTACAAAACACCTAAGAAATATTGTTACTTGTTTATTTTCTGAATAATGAAATGCCAAGATCGCGGTATTTCGTCTTTATTTATATACACAGACATCATCTTCTGGTCTCTAAGGGCGAACATAAAACGTACGGATAAAAAAAAAAAAAAAAAAAACAAAAAACAAAAAAAACAAAAACAAAAAATAAAAAATAAAAAAAAAACATAGGAACATGCCACATAACTGTATGCATAGGTAATCATATGTCAACAGTTGTTTCTCACATACCTGCTCTAAATTATAACATTATTACATAAATGCATATTGCAGCCAGTTGGATAGTACACATTGAAATATGCCGTTTGGTTGGCAGATATAAAACTCCTGTAGTCATATATACATAAAGAGCCACCATATTGTACAGTTGTGAGTGACAACAAGTTACTAACAGGCGGCATTATGATCACTATAAAGTTACCTTAACATGCCGCTAGAGTCCGCTATTGTATGTGAAATCCTTACACTGTTATCAATTGTCGATAATAAAATTTAAAATTGCACATGTATCTACTGAGGTTTCGTCAATGTACATCTGTTGCATGAAGTTTTAATTCACCTATAACCAAGAAAAAGTTTCGTTATTTGAAATTACAGTAAACCTGAAGAATAAAAACAGCACCCAGCACACTTGTGAAATACAGCACGTTTAATATTTACCACTGTGAAACTACAGTAGAAAATTTGAAATATCAGGTGCAACTGCCAGGCTTCGTCGATTGAGATCTGCTACACCAAGCTCCAACCCACACATAGCCAGAGAAAAAGTCTTACTGTCTAAAAACTATGACAAGCTGAAGAATGAAAACAGCACACTGCCAATAGTAACATCACACAGAGTGGGCTATATGTGTTACAGCAAATTATTTATATAGTCAGTAATAGACTCATTATTTTGGATCACAATAAGCTGAGGAATAAAAACGGTACACAGTACAATTACAAAATACAGCACATATAGTATTTACCACTGTGAAAGAACAAGATATATATGGGGAATGAGGGGATTAAGGTCTTGGTGCATAGTTTAGGAGCTTGGTGAATGGCAGTAATTAATTTAAAGCACTTTAGTGGGTAAAAGAGGTGCTAAGTGGAGTAGACAACTGTTACTGCTTACTATTTGTTTATCTTGCACCTCGATCAGCCACTGTAACAGCACTGACGCCTTTTATTGTGTGTTTCAGGTGAGTACGCAAATTCCACTCCAGTAGAGCCAAGACCACCGGGTGGTAAGTAAAATAAATTTTTCTCTCATTTAGTCTTCGCAGCGACTGGAACTACCGCAATATTTGAATTGTTTCACTTGTGGAGATGCGGGTCCTCGTTTGAATTTCTGCTCTAGAAAGTTTTTTCTCATAATTTCGTGACCTAGTTTGATAAACCGAGAATTCCAGACTTGGGAACAGCGGTTCTGATTAGATTCGTCACTGGACGGTTGACATCCTGGGAGACTAGTGTAAGGGCCGGCCGCAGTGGCCGAGCGGTCTGCGGCGCGCCAGTCACAGTCTGCACCGTCGCTACGGTCGGGGGTTCGAATCCCCCCTCGGGCATGGGTGTTTGTGTTGTCCTTAGCGTAAGTTAGTTTAAGTTAGCTAAGTAATTAGTGTGTAAGTCTAGTGTGTAAACCACACAGTTTAGTCGCATAAGACTCACGTACGCATTTGAACATTTTTGAAAATCCGTTCAGTAGTTTCTGCGTTTATCGATGACAGACAGACGCGACTTGGAGGACTTTGTTTTATAATATGTATTGATAATAACAGAGAAGGAATCTAACAGAGAACACACAGCAAAACTCCAGAAAGCATACAAACTCGCATGGTCACATTGTAATAAGAAACGCATATCGAGATTGGCCAAACTTAGACACTACAAAACAGTCGTATTACTAGAAGCACTGTATGCGTGAGGAACGACCACTACTGGAGCATTGGGCATGTCAGAGACACAGAAAGTGGAACGTAAAATTCTCAGTAAAACATTTGGACCAATACACAAAGATGGCATATGGATGAAAAGACCTACTAAAGAACTGTATCAGTACACTGACAGACTCACAGACATGATCAGAAAACGCAGATTAACTTTCTATGGACACATACAGAGAATGGGCAAGACCAGACTTACAAAGAGAATCTTTGATGTAGTAAGCAGTTCAAACCAGAAAACAAATTGGTATCATGACAAAGAAGAAGACTTAAGGCAGTTGGGAATCAACAGGGTAATGACAGGAGACAGAAAAGAATTCACAGACAAAATTAAGAATGCAAAACTTATGGTACGTGAGAAGAAGAAGAAGGCAGGAACATTGTGAACAGAAGAAAGGAAACAGGAGCACAGCCAAAGGATGAAGAGATTTTGGGAAGAGAAAAGGAAGAAGGGAGAGAAGTGAAAATTGTGCCATCATGAGATATTCGAGTTCAAACACTGTCCATAAGGGCAAAAATGATATGAATGAATGAGTGAAATAATAATCACCAGAACCAAACTAATAAAAGAAAACTAGCATAGTGGCGTGTTCAGTACCGTGTCGTTAAAGCACGCAGCCCTAGGCACGCCACTGGCAGAACTTGCGGGGCGCGGTGTGGCGCGGACAGCCGAAAGCGGCCGCGGTGTTTTTGGTGTTTTCAGCGTTGTCGGTGTTTCCAGCGCCGTGTCGTCTGAGGACAGGGCGTTCCTGGCCGGCCCGGCCCGACGCAGACACATCGCGCCGCGCTTATCTCGACCGCCCATCTGCGCATGCGCGGGCGGCACACCTCCAATCCACTCGGCGCCTTAAACCTCTCCTACAAACTCCTCCTCCTACTCTCACTCACTATACGCTCTTCCCCTCACTCCCCTCTTCTCTCCTTTTCGCAAATGTTGCTGCGTAAATTTTCACCAACAGGGCGTGTCTCACTACTGTGCATGCCCCCAACCTGTCAGTATATTTTTTACGAATCATCTGAACCTAGCGATACCGGATGTCGACTTTTTCCCTGTATGTTATGACGCTGTGGCGACTGTCATCGAAAATGCACAAACCATGAGAGAATATTTGTTTTCATTCTACAGGGTCGAATGTAGGATGGTGGTTGCAGGGAAGGACCTGGTACGGGTATTTGCGCCCATTTTATAAGCCATTGCAGGGTACTACGATTGATGTTCAAGGGGTGTGTGTGACAATCAGCACTAATGTGTCCAGGAGTTGCCAATGCATAAAAATAAATAAATAAAATTTAAAAAATTAAAATTGAAATTGAGCTTACACAACTGTAATCTCAAGGCCGCTTATGACACGATTTTTATTTATTTATTTTAATCAACTAGTTCTCTGGTGAAGGTTTCACAGTTATTAGATACTTAATTTTTGCACCGATGACCGACTGAGACCAAGGGAAATCGCTGTTTCCAAATCAATACGCCACTAACGGCCGACAGTGGCACTGATACCTTGTAACTTTCACCGACGTCCGACGTCAGCTGAAGGCAACTGATCTCTTCAAAACGGTAAGCCGCTAAGTGATGAAGGTACCAGCCGATTCCACCGACGAGCAACATCGACAGAAGTGTATTGATTATTCCAAGTCAGTACGTCGCTAAGGAGCCATGATAACGGCAGATTCCGCCGAAAATCGACGGCCTATTCCGCCGAAAATTGACGTCTGCCGAACGCGGTCGATCCTTTGAAATCAGTATGTCGCTAACTGGGTGACAGTGCAGTCTATCGCATTGGTAGAATCTATAGACTCCAACGATAATCGACGTAATTCAGTCCGTTCTTTTCAGCTGCAAATGTGTAGTATGAGAATCAGCCGATATCTTCATCACTTAGTGGAATACTAATTTGTAAAACTAGTCGATCTCCAGAGGATGTCGATAGTCTGTGGTTCACCACTGAGCGGCGTAGTGGTGTCGAAAAGTCGTCTGTCTCTGGCCGATGTCAGTCGGCGGCAGAATTGACCGATATTCGCGCCATTTAGCAACGTTCTACTTAGGGAAAATCGACTGTTATTGTCCTGTGCCAGTCGAAGGTGAAATCAGCCGATATCGGTGCCATCGTCGCCACTTATTGGCGTACAGATTCGGAAAAAAGCGTCTGTATTTGTCCGACGCCAGACTTCGGTGAAATCTGCAGATAACGACACCACTGCCATACACACCCTACAGATTTCGGCCGACGTCATTCGCTGGTGAAGTGGGCAGAAATCGGCACCACTGCTGTCAGCGGTGTAACTGTCTTGAAAAGATCGTCTGTCTTCGATCGACATCGATCGTCGGTGAAATTGTCCTGAATTGGCGCCACTGATGTCAGTGGCGTACCTCTTCAAAAGATCGGCCGTCTTCGGCCGGCGTCGGTCGTCGCTGAAATCGCCCGAAATCGGCGCCCCTGTCATCAGCAGTGTTCTATCTTGTAAAGATTGGCCGAAGTCGGCCGTCAGTGAAATCACACGAAATCTCCCATACTGTCGCCAGTGGTGTACCTTCTTGAAAAGATTGTCCATCTTCGGCCGGCGTCGGTCGTTGTTGAAATCAGCCAAAATCGTCGCCACTGTAGTCAGCGGCGTGCTGTCTTGAGAAGATCGGCTACCTTCCGCTGATGTTGGTCATAGGTGAAATTGCCCGAAATCACTGCCCCTGTCGTCAGCGACGTACTTTCTTGAGCAAATCGGCCATCTTCGAAAGACGTCGGTAAAATCGGCCGATATCTTCGCAACTGTTATCAGCACCGCACTGTCTTGAAAAGATCGTCCGTCTTCGGTGAAATCGGCCGAAATCGTCCCCACTGTGGCCGCTGCCTCACTGATCCACTGGTCCCGCCTCGGCACACCTGCTGCTGCAGCCGACCCGCCGGCCGGCGTGTGGTATCAGCAGCTCTGACAGCCGGCGCTGACAGCTGCTGCTGACGCGTGCTGTCGCAACCTCGGCCAGCTGTGCGTCTCTCTAATTGACGGCTCGCCTTGACCCCTGACCCCTCTGCTAATTGCCGCCGTCTGGCTGTGTGGTCCGGCGCGATTTCGCAACGGCATCGACCTAACGAGCGGAGGACCGACACGGGACGCCGAGAGCGCTTTTCTTGTGCGGAGCCACGCGCCCAGGGGCAACGCCCGACAGGCCGAGTCCTCCGTCTCCAGAAGCGACGCACCACTCCACACCACATCTGGAGGCCATCCGGCGGCAGTCGGCCCTGTATACTCTGTTTACCATTCCAACTCTGCCGCGCACGGTCGCTTACAGACGAGTCTCAGTTGACGCCCGAGACGTTTCTACGTCTACTAGGAGCTCTGCTTACCACTGAATTCAGTCATTTGGCTGACGTCATGACAAGTAGTGTAAAACGCGAACTTTCAGGTCTGGGAATATGACGCTTATTGGAATGGTCCGGACAGTTATGCAGAAGTATCTCCAAGAGCTCATTTTATCCAAAGCGTCATATCTCGCAATGGTACAGAAAGTGTGCATTAACACAGTGTTCCGCTGGTTCTTGAAAAAATATTTAAGACATTACTAGCTGTAATCCCGGCGTCACGCGAGTACTTATTTATTCCAGTCATAAGTTATTCTGCCTCTTCTTCCTTTTTCTCTCTCTGATCACCTACTCCTCTTCCCCTCCTCTTTCATATCTCTCTGTTCATCTCATCATCTGTCTCTCCTCTCCCATATCTCTATTTCTTGTCATCTCATCATCTGCTCCTCCTATTCCATAACTCTCTCTCTCTCTCTGTTCATCTCCTCATCTGCCTCTGCTATCCCATATGTCTCTCATCCTTATCTGTTCATCTTCTCCTACCTCTCTCCCTGTCCATCTTCACCATCTCTTTTCTTTGACAATCGTCTCCTCGTCGCTCTCTTCTCAACTTTTCCTCCACCTGGACTGCAGTCCATTACCTCCTCTATCTTAAAAAAAAATATCATATAACTGTTATAGGTCGTCTCCAGAATGGATGATGTGCCAGACCACCATAATATCTTTAAAGGACCAATATAGTCCTGACTATTTCGATGAAATTTTGTATTCGCACTGGTTTTTTTCTTTTAAAGTTCACCTACGTAGTTGTATTTTTCGTAAAAATGCGATTTTCCAAAATTATCCTTATGTATGTCAAAAAATTAATTTCGTGTTTTTCGTCTCACTGGAGGTATGTTAGCCTCGAAAAGATGGTAAGTAGCATGTTCGGCACTGGGGCGCTACATTTATGATTATCTTATATCTTTAATCGAGCAATACACACACACACACACACACACATATATATATATATATATATATATATATATATATATATATATATATATATATATATATAAGCTATCTCGGAGACAACTCTAACGATTACAACGAAATTTTGTGTTTACACTGTTTTTTTCTTTTAAAGTTCACGTACATAGTAGTTTCCCACTGGTCTGAGTGTTTATGACGTCATATGTGCTGAACTATGAGTCGTACAATGAAATATTTGTGTAGGTACATTCATTTGCATTAATAGATTCTGCTTGAAAAATATATTGCGTAGATTTAGTAGCAATAAAAGTAATAAAATTAAACGTAATTCGTAATACGGTAGTTTTTCATGCACCTCAGTGTTCATGACGTCTTATGTCCAGAACAATGTGTCGCAAAGTGATATAATTAGGCCTCTGACCTTCGCGATTGTGCAAGCAATATGATGCAACGTTTAATTACGGCAGCAGTTGACATTACGAACAAACATACAAACCTTCATTTGTATGTAGTAGACTAGCCGACCCGGTAATGCTTCACAATTGGTAAATACGGACACGTATTCGATATACTGCATCACCTCCCCTATTTGTACGCCTATTTCTTACTTCCCTCTCTCTATTAAGTAGCAGAAAAGCAGCGTTCTTCAGGTATTTTGTTAGTAAATGTACTCTTGCCTTTTCTCCTCGGTCGTATTCCCCTCTTCTCACCTATTTCACTGTACGCTGGATACCTAGATTGGAAACGGCCGTTATACGAGATCTCGGAGTATCGCCCAGCGATGACAGAAGCCAATTAGCGACGGGCGTGGTGTGGCGATTAGACGGCTACCGGCTACCGGCTACCAGGGGCACGGTAACGAGCGGAGGATTGCCGCGAGGTGTCTGGGCCGGTGGCTGCGACCGCGGCTGGTCGTGCGGCCGCCGCGGTCGTGCGTCACGACCGCAGCCTCTGGCCGGTCCCGTTCCCAAGCACCGGTCGGCCCCGGCCGCCGCGGTACCCGGTTCGCATCCCGCCGACTCTCTTCGCGCCAAACACCTGCTCTGTTTCCCTGAGCTCGTACCCTTCTGTAGTTTTGCCCGCTTAGAAGTCTTCTGTGCCACTGCTTCGTGTACTAATTATGCCACTCCCAGCTTCTGAGCACGTCCAAACCTCCCCAGATTGTGTTGACACTGTAGGCGTTGCTCATCGCTTAAAAGTATATCACGAAATACAATTTACGACGACGGCGTTTGCAGTGTCGAATGTAAGCAACACAGACACATATGAACGGTTTGTTGTATACGTGATTCATAAACAAAACATTCTTTCATCAGTATTTGTTGTCTGATCGGCATGAACAAGACGAGGTGGCTTAAGTTAACACTCCGAGTTTTTTTCTCTCAAAGTAATGACATGCGAACTGAAAGTCACTTTTCGAAGTAATCTCCTTGCAGCGTTTATATTTTTCACGGCGACGACGTGCGGGTGCGGGACCCATACACTTGAGCAATACTCAAGACGTGGTCGTATAAGCGATTTATACGCGGTCTCCTTTACAGATGAAGTACATCTTCCGAAAATGCTCTCAATAAATAGGGCAAACTACGCTGTTATTGTACTCAGTACGTCGCGGCTTTAAGTCTGAATAAGAACCTAACTCATCTGCTGCGAGAGTCCTATGTGCATATTCAGTGCTCCACTGTTTTCCAAAAACCAGTTGTTGCAGTAAAATTTAGCTTCCTATAACTTGCATAGTAAAATTTAGAAACACTTCACCAAGGTTTCGGCATCAACTAGGGATGCCTTCATCAGAAGTTACATAAAAAAATCACGTTTCAAATAGTAGCTTGTTCTGAGAAGAAGGGAAAAAAAATCTGAGGTAATGAAAACAATGAATAACACTACCGTCAGCTGTATTTTCATATTGTCATTTGCTGGCAACCAGTTTCGATAAAATACACGATCATCATCATCAGGACCTTAAAATGAGGCGAACTGCATTTTGCGGTGTCGCACAATCATGGAACCCTGTTGATCCTCCATACTGTTAGGTTCCATGATTGTGCGACACCAGTTGTTTTTGTTGTTTTTTTTAATGCAGCAAAATGCAGCAAAATGCAGTTTGCCATATTTTAAGGTCCTGATGATGATGGTGTAGTCTTTCGTAACTGATTGCCAGTAAATGAGAATATGAAAATACAGCTGACGGTGGTGTTATTCATTGTTTTAATTACTATATATACGGCTGAGGCCCCAACATCCACACATAAAATGGACGAAATCGACCAAAAATCTGAGGTCGTGGAACTCGAATACACCTCATATTAAAAACAGCACGGACTGTTGACGGCTGCTTAGGCCTAACCCTTAGTGATCGCCACTCACGTCGTGAGCTGACAGAGAAAAATGTCCACCGGCACTAGGCTGTAAAACCCGTACAACTAAGTGCTGTTCAGGAACATTAAAAAATCATTACGAAGCGCCCGGCGGAATTAGCCGACGCCCCCGGGGCGCCTAAGAGGTTCTGCCTCCACAGCAGCCGGCCCGCGAGGGGGTGGGGGGTGGCAACAAGAAATTCGTCTGGCAGCCGCCGCCCCCGTAAAGTAGCCGCAGCTATGATGGCGTCGGGGGCGGCGCCAGCACAAAAGGGGGATGAATAAATTTGCATAGATGGGCTACACCGCTAGCGGGCGACGGGGAAAAACGCTGCAACGCCGAGGAGCGCCGGGGAGGAAAAAAGGCTCGCGGGGGATGAAAAAAAAAAAACGAGGGCGAAATGAGAGAGCTAGGGAACGGCTCCGGCCAACCACCGACCGAGCAGCACTCGCAGAAGGAAAGTAATCAAATAAATGGAAAGAAAGCGAACTTGTCTGGGGGTTGGAGGGAGGGGGTGCGTTGCTAGAAGGGGTGGTCGCCACGCGGAGGAGAATTTGGTATTCGCACAGCGAGAGGGAGGGGGGAGGGGAGAATAAAAAAAAAAAGGAAAGCTTCGGCTTTTATATTTACAACGAAGCGAGAAAAAGAACGGTGTTGAAGGGGGGGTGGGAAAGGAGAGGGGGTGAGTTTCGGTGGAAGTGGCGTTGCAGAGCGCGCACGGCGACGGAGAATCGCGAGTGGGGTAAAAAATTACTTCGCGAGCGTAGGATTTCGCCGCGTGTGCGCGGGGGTGGTTTAGGAGGTTACGAAATGCCGGAGGGGCGGGAAAAAAAGGCCTGGAGGGGTGGGAGTCGGCCGCAGTAAATTAAGCCCGTAATGCTAATTACAGCTTGCTTTATGGATTTTCCCCCCAGTGCGGCTTTAACAGATGAAGCTCGAGGCTGTAGCAGGTTCTTCTCTCGAGTGGGGGGGGGGTAGTTTCAGGGAGGAGTGGGGGTAGCTGAGAGGCTTGCAGACCACTTCCTCTCCCCCTCCTCCCGGTTCCTGCCTCAAACCTACCCTCTCCGGAAAACAGCAGTAGCCTCAATTGCGAAAAAATTGTTCACTTCCTCCATTTTACCCATCCCACCTCAGAAAAGAAAAAAGCTTCCTGTCGCTACCCCCCTGCTCCGTCCTCAGTTACTTTGGGCGATTAAAACATGGCCCTTGCGGGTAAACAATATGGTCGCTTTCTTCGGCGTGGAAACAAAAGAGGTCGCGCTGGTGTTAAGTCGTCGTCCCCACCCTGGAGGGAAGGCTTATGGGAGGAAAACCACCGTGGAAATGTGCTCGCGCGACGCACGTTTGTGAAATCGAGCAGAAAGTAATAACACGCCCACAGAATGTCGCGTTGGGTTTCCGCGCGGTGTTTCGGTGTAATAAGCCGTCGTCAGTTGCAGAGTTTTTCACCGTGAACGCCTACACTGAGCCCGACATTTTAGCACTACTGAAGAACAGTTCCGATAAGTGATATGTCACCGTTTCAGAATGTTTCAAAATATTTACATTCACGTGTCCCTGCCTTATATCGATACTGGTGTACGTTGTTTTACAGTAGCTGTTGTTGTTCCAGAGATATTTTGGATAGTCAAGGAAAATGGGACACCCTGTATATAGAAAGACTTGGACGAACTCACAGAGCCACACTAAATTATTATTACGTTCAATTTGTGACATTTCACATAACACATATATAATCGTTCGCTTCAATACATGCTTGATTTAGAAAAAATGGGGAAGACCAAAAGGAACAGCTAAAAAATGGAAAAAAATCGAAACTCTTAATTTTGTATGTCGGGATAAGATACGTGTTTTATACGTTACCATGGCGATCATCCGTCTGCAATTGAATTTCCCATACTTTATCTTGAAAACAGAGGAACAGCGCTCTCTACGTAATAAAATTGTAGGGCTGATAGAGGAGGGTAGTTTAACAATAGACTTCGACACTAATCGACTGTTTCTTGACTATATCGATGCAATTTTGCGTAGCTGACTTTCAACATAAGAGAAAAAAAGGAAAAATATTGGAAAAATAAGAAATACTGTTGTTGTTGTTGTTGTGGTCTTCAGTCCGGAGACTAGTTTGATGGAGCTCTCTACCCTATTGTATCCTGAGCAAGCCTGTTCATATCCCCATAAGAACGGCAACCTTCATCCGCTTGAATATGCTTACTGTATTCATCTCTTGGTCTCCCTCTGCGATTTTTTAGCCCACACTATTCTCTCCAACGTTATATTCACGATTCCTTGATGTCTAACAATGGGTCCCACCAGTCGATCCCTTCTTTTAGTCAAGGTACGCCAGAAATTCCTTTTGTTCCGTGCGCCTCTGTTGCACAGTGGTACAGTGACAGAGTACGAATCCGAAGGTCGTGGGTTCGAACCCCGCCAGGTCCTAGGATTTTTATCTGTCACTTTCTACTTCTTTCACCTCTGGCGGTATTGATCATTTGAATAATACCGAGTAGCACCGTGGTTCGGAACCCACGTTAAACTGTAGTCCTCCTATAACTGGCTGGGTAAGTCAGTTCGAAGGTCGGAGGAAGGCAACGGCATCCCACCTCCAAACAGGACCATGCCTAGTAAAGCACTGTGGTGTTCAAACCAATCTTAGGATTGTTGACTGCTTTACCTTTTACCTTTACCTCCTCATTAGTTACACGATCCACCCACCTAATCTTCAGCACTATAGCCGCGTAAATATGATGTACTAGCTGTACCCCCGCAGCTTTGCAGTCGTAGGCTGTTTGCTCTGCACCAGTTGTTTCCTTTCAATCCTGACGAAGAATGCATATCTTAAGTTTCGTAGTTATAGCTTGAAATTTGAGTTAACAGCACCAAAATTGGCTTAGTAGCAACGTATTTTCAAAAACTGTTTCATCCCCTATTTCACCCCCTAATTGATTAATTTTCTGAAAATACCGAAACACGTGTCTTTTTAATTCTGACCAAGAAGACCTATACCAATTTTTGTGGTTGTAGCTTCAAAATTGCCTTATTAATACAAAACTTTTGAAAAAACATCCCCTCTCCAATTTAACCCCCTTGATGGTTGAATTTCCCAAAATACCGAAACACGTATTTTTTCAAATTCTAACGAACAATACAAATACAAATTTTTGTAGCTATAGCTTCAAAATTGTCTTGACAATAATGTGTTTTCGAAAAGAATTTTTGATCCCCTCTTTTAGCCCCTTAGTTGTTGAATTTCCAAAAATACCAAAACACGTGTCTTTTTAACCCTGATCAAAAGTCCATAACCTAAGTTTCGTAGTTATAGCTTGAAATTTGAGTTAACAGCAACATATTTTTGAAAATCAATTTTTTGCGTCCTCTATTTTACCCCCTTATTGGTTGAATTTCAAAAAATGCCGAAACACGTGTCTCTTAAATTCGAACCCTGAATTAAAATCCGAAATTTTGTAGTTCTAGCTTCAAAATTGCCTAAATAGCTACGTATTTTCAAAAAACGTTTCATCCCCTATTTCACCTCCTTACGGACGGAATATCGAAAAATCGCTTCTTAAATTAAGCCTACAGAGTAAGATCAATACCCTCTACAAATTTCAAGTTTCTGTCTTCATTGTCAGTCAGTCAATCAGTCAGTCAGTCAATCGGGACACTTCCTTTTATATATAGAGATTAGCTGAACCCCCGCTGCTGCGCATGCGTAGGCTGGTTGGTTTGCACCAGACCTTTTTATCCTCATCAAGAGTCCATATCCTACGTTTCGTAGTTATAGCACGAAATTTGAGTTAACAGCAACATATCTTTGAAAATGAATTTTTGCATCTCGTATTTCACCCACTTATTGGTCGAATTTTCAAAAATACCGAAACACGTGTCTTTTAAATTTGAACCCCGAATACAAATCCGAAAATTTGTAGTTCTAACTTCAAAATTGCCTAAATAGCAACATATTTTCGAAAAACAACCCCTGTTCAATTTAACCCCGTTGATGGTTGAATTTCCAAAAATACCGAAACACGTATTTTTTAACGTGTAACCAACTATATAAATATCAATATTTGCAGCTCTAGCTTCAAAATTGTATCAATAGCAACGTATTTCCAAAAATGAATTTTTGATCCTCTATTTAAACTTCTTACTTGTTGAGTTTTCAAAAAAACTAAAAATCATGGATTTTTAATCATGACCAAGATTCCATATCCGAAATTTCCTTATTTGTCGAATTTCAAAAAATGACGAAACACGTGTCTTTTAAATTCGAACCCTGAATTAAAATCCGAAATTTTGTAGTTCTAGCTTCAAAATTACCTAAATAGCAACGTATTTTCAAAAAACGTTTCATCTCCTATTTCACGCCCTTACGGACGGAATATCGAAAAATCGCTTCTTAAATGACGCCTACAGAGTGAGATCAACACCCTCCACAAATTTCAAGTTTCTATCTTCAGTGGTTTTGGGCTGGGAGATGATGAGTCAGTCAGTCAGTCAGTCAATCGGGACACTTCCTTTTATATATAGAGATTATAGGATGCATGGCGATGGATTAAGGAGGCAAAGAATGTGACAGAGAGGAGGGGTTAGATATATAGGGACAGAGGGGGGGGGGATATGGGCCGTGATAGGGGGAGGAGGAAACGAAGAGCGCTAGAGACGGACAGAGAGAGAGGAAGAGCACAAGTGCTGACTGGAATAAACACCCGGGCAGCGCCGCGTTTTCAGCTGGTTGTTCGATACTGGCGACTGAGGAGTGACCGGCGTCACTTTTGGCTCGACCGCTCGGCAGGATTAGCAAGTGGCAGACACTCGGGCAGCTGTCTCTGAGAGGTCCGGCACTGCCCACGCCCGTCAGACCCAGTAATGGCGTCCACGCGGCGAGCGGTCTACAAAAAGGCCGCCTGAGTACGCCTCGCCTCGGCTCGGCTCGTGGTGCCCCTTTTTGGTTATTACTTATTCCGCCCCGCGGCCTCGACTGACGCCGTTGCTCTTATTGCGTCGACGGCCGTCAGTCAAGATCCCCGGCGGGAGATTGAAGGCGGAACGGCCAGCCAATCAGCGCTCGCCGTGCATGTGGCTTGAACAACCAGGCGTCGTCTGCAACGAAAACTACTGCATCGGCGAGCACAGCAACTCGCCGATACGTGGTGCACTACAATCACGCAACTGTGACACTGTAGAGTTTTAGGGGACGGAACGTCAGACACAATTCCCGAGGAATGCAGCCGTGTGAGGTGCTTAACGATACAGGTTACTTAAAATGTTGCAAAAATGGAACTTTTTTTTACGATTTATATATAAAGAACAGTCTAGAGTGCAACAATTTTATTTTATTCAACTAGTTTCGGTCTTATTTTAGACCATCTTCAGGAATTTTAACTCCATCGATGTCGTGGAGCTTGGCAGGTAACTGGGAGCTCTTTGAGCAGTGACGCACTGGAAGGCTTCCAGTTACCTGCCAAGCTCCACGACATCGATGGAGATGTACAAATAGTCTTCATAGTAGTGTCCTGATCAATCACTCCTATCCCTAACTCACTCTCCCTGTCAGACACTCACATAAAATACCCGCATAAACCCTCCACTAACACACACCACAACCACCTCAGAAAAAAAAAATAAAATAAAATAAAACGTAAATACCAACAAACAGCTAATAGCCGCGGTGGAATAACCGAGCGGTCTAAAGCGTCTCGCTGCGGAGCGCGCGGTTGCTCGCCGTGGAGGTTCGAGTCCTCCCTGGGGCATGGGTGTGTGTGTTTGTCCTTAGGTTAGTTTACCTAGGCTTAAGTAGTTCGTAAGCTACGGACTGACGTCCACGCAATTTAGTCCGATAGATTTACAAACATTTGAAACATCTAATATTTTTGCAACAAACACACACACAGGGAAAAAAAACCACACACACACACACACACACCGCCAGATGTATATGCACATACGAAATGTAAAAAAAAAAAAAAAAAAAAAAAAAAAAAAAAAAAAAAAAAAAAAAAAGCATTGACAGTACTGGTTCACTCCAACATTCCCCATCAACAGACGAATATAACACGACACTAACAGTAAACACTCGTATTTCGCGCGCAACTCTTCAAAACAAAACTCCCAGAAAGAAAATGAAAGCTTTCAGCTGTATTCATACGCCGAATATTATCACTGGCGTAATGCAAAGCGCGCAAAAAATGTAAAACGAGTGACATCCTCATAAAAAAAATTAACAGCAACAACCAGATTCTAATAGAGAAAGAAAAGAATCGTAAGTACTAAACAGAAATGACGCGTTTTTCTCGAACCGAAAATTAGAAAGTAAGAAAATTGTAAACTGTTTGTTATGTTTGGAGATGACAAGTTTGTACCAAAACAACAAACAAGTTTTATGTAGCCTAATGTAAAAGGTATGTAAGAAATGTGATACTCGTACATTTAGGCCTTATATTCACTAAACTGAGTTATATAGTCAGATAACCTAAGTAAAAATAAAAAACGAATCAACCTACAAAAACATTTTAGAAGCAACTGAAAAGACTATTGTACAGTAACTAAAATTTTTCAGAACAAAAATAAACCATCCCACTGATGATAGCACAAAATGTGCTGAAACACGTTTGGGAAAAATTAAAAATCAGGTGTATTGCATACGGTGGAAATCCAAACCATTTATCCAAGCAAGCACGGAAGAAAGAAGGACAGCAACGTCAAAAGATGATAGTTTCTTGTTGTTTTCTTCAGTTTTATTCTTTTGGGACTTCGTCACTTTTGCAAGTTAATGATTCAATAGTCCTACACTACAAACAAAGTAAGGCGTGGTCTAGGAGGTGATTGGAAATAGCAGACAATCTTGAATCTAGGCCTTGAAGAGGAAATTTCTCAGAATACATTAGAGCGCACTAGTCATGGAACTGGGATGAACGGAAACGAAAGAAGCTTTCCGAGATGTGATGTTGGAAAAGTGCGTTATGAATTACATAGAGACGTAAGAGTTTCACGTGCTAATGAGAGGAACTGTGCTGAGAATACTTAAGTGCTGTGGCAGTAATACGTTCGAAAATAATAAGGCAGGAGCCATTTGGTGTTTTGCCTCATACCAGGGGTGGAGTTCCCATTACAATAATTAAAAAATACCGATCTGTTACGCATTTGTAGGCCGTTCCATTAAGTGATTGCCTGTTCCCCGGAGATGAGGTGATGCACGGGCAGCTCTGCTCATTGTGGCGGAATCGATTCTGTTACGCATTCGATGTCGAACATCGCAGAGTGGCCGGTTTCAAGACGGTCGCTGAGGGCCGTGGAAGTTATAAAGGATGTCAGCAAATTGGTTTATCAGATAGTAGGGAACTAGAGTCACGAATTAAGGGTCAGTGGCTGTTCATAAATATGGAAGCACTGGGGAAAAATACAAGTGCTTTATCGTAAATGTACGTGATGGCCAACACTGCATGTTGCGCTTTTGGATTTTAACACTGACGTTAACTGTGCTGTGTCCTCGGGTATGTTCCTATACGCAGTCTTGGTCGGAATACGAGTGCACTGAGACAGAGCTAAGTGAATTGAAAAGTAGGCAAGTTATTGGTGTTCATTGTGGTGGCTGCGTGCTAAACCAGTGTAGAGGAAGAACTACGAAATCGAAGATTTACACCACATACAGAGAAAGCCGAAAAACTAAAAGCGGAATAATAGACGTAAATAATGTTCGCGTTCCACACAGGTCAGAATTTCAGCGACTAAGGGTGACATCGAACTCGCAGAAAAAAAAAAAAAAAAAATAAAAATAAAAAAATATCTGCATATACTATGTTTGTCCGTCCTTTCTTGAAGTATCCTCCACCCTATTGAAATTATTGGGGTGTTATACAATTTCTATAGCCTCCCTGTACAGTCTTTCGTGGTATCCATTTCTGGCTGCTAAAACCTGAGTCTTATCAAATTGAATAAGGTGGTCCCCTGGTTGAAAAAGATGTTCAGCAACAGCTGATCTGTCAATCTCTCCCCTTGTACAGTTCCCCTTATGCTCATCTAGTCGTTTTTTGACTGTTCTTTTTGTGGTACCCACGTATACGTCTCCACATCTACGCGGAATCCTATAAATTCCTGCTTTTTCCAAGGTTTGCGAGCATCCTTTGCCGATTTTTAGGTGATCCTGTATCTTCCGAGTAGGTTTATAAATAACGACAACATTCCGTTTCGTCAAAATTTTACCGATGCGGTCGGTGACGTCCTTAATAAAAGGTAGGAAGACTTCAGATTTCACAGAAACCTTTTCATCGTTTTGAACTCTACGTGTTGGTACAGGGAGACTATAACACCCCAATAATTTCAATAGGATGGAGGAGGGTGTGAAATTAAATGAAATCTGGATTCCGGTTTTGAAGAAGAAATGTAACAGTCTTCCACCATGGGACGATATTAACGGACGGCGGCAATCGGCAACGACGAATTGCGCGCGCATATCAAACATGTGACGTCACACCTCTGCCCTCGTAAACGGAGTTTGGCTTCAGTAGCGAGCCAGGGTGTGCATCGGACATTCAAAAGTGCCACGATCCCCCTTGAGAATGTCCTCCGCATTCGGGGACGAAACATTGGGCTTCGACAATAAATCCACTAGACCACGGCATAATAGCCCGGAAATTTTTAGTAATCTTGACCGTTCCGGCCGTGAAAGTTTACATTTTGCAGTTCAGCACTGAGCATTAAGCAGGTTTCGGTAGCGTGAACGACGCCTTCGGAAGGAGCTCCGAAGTGTCTGCGGGACCGACTCCATCCCTCTCCCTCTGAGAGCGCGTGCTTGCAGCGCGGGAGATAAGGGCTGCACTCGCCCCCGCGGCTGCCGCCGGTGCGATACGCACGTGCGTGACGGATGCGTCCCCCAGGCGACGCACCTGTAAGGCTCCCGCGCGTCTCAGCGCCGAAGCCGCCCCCGCTCCGGGGGTGGGAAGGGGAGCAACTTTCCTGGGGGTGGCGGCGCCGCTGTTGCGTCTGGAGGCGTTGTGCGTAATTTACGCGTCTGCGTCTGCGTCACCCTCGCGTAAGCAGCGAGGGGACGCGACGGCGGTTAGAACTGGGTGCGTACCGGGAACACGTCTGTCTGGTGAGAGAATTCTGGCCACTGTGCGTCTATAGCATTCGTAAAATACAGTAAAAGAAAACCGGAAGTGTTGCAACTTTGATGCATGTCGAACAACATTCCAGAGTTTGGGAGCACCTCCTAGTTTGACTGTGAGTCGTGTAGGGATAGCTCAGTTGTTCAGCGCTTGCCCGCGAAAGGCAAAGGTCCCAAGTGCATACTTGACCATCCTACAGGGATGTCCTGGGGGGGGGGGGGCGATTTTAAAGTTCTTTTTGTTTGACATATGTCTTTGACAGTGATTTAGTTGTCCCCGTCATGAGATCCGAATGGGGGACTATTTTACCTCCGGAGAATATAATCAAACAGCTTTCCGTCATGAGCTGTTGATACACGTTCGGTTCTTTAATGGAGTGGTTTCCTATTGCCTTCTCAATTGTACGTCGTTGGGCATGTCGTGGCTGTTCCTCCTTCAGGAGCAGTTTCTCACCCCCACGGCAAGAGTACCCTTCCTTCTAGCCACTCATGCGCCATTCTGGAAGGTCGTTGGCACTTGATGGAAGGTGCTCTCCTAATTCCGGGAGATATTTGGTTTTTAGTAGGACTAGAAAAAAGAATGACACTCTCAATCTTCGAAACGTATCACCGTTTGGGTCACGCGTCTGCACTTCCCATCCTTGCTGCTGGAACCATATTTAGCAAAGAAGCGCTACTGGTGATGTCGTCGGCGCGATAGCCCCACAATCTTCAAGTCCTTCCCCCCAGTTTCGCTAGGACAGCCTTGTGTTTTGTACTTGCTAGACGGAAGCTGTGCTTTATATCATTCCCAGATACTTAGGCGAAGCGGTTGGCATTTGGGTGTACTTGCCGCTTTCCGTTTGCAAATGAAAATTTGTGCCCATCCCCGGGATTCGAACCCGATGACATCTTTTGACTCCAAGGCTGATGTAAATCTTCTGTTTTTTTTTTTTTTGTTTTTTTTTTTTTTTGTTTTTTTTTGTTTTTTTTTTTTTTGGAGCAACGACCTGGTATCTTCTTGGAGAGGGATATAGAAGCAGCAATTATAGTTTTGAACAATATGTTCTCCGGTTATCACTGATCAACCAATTTGCAACATTTCTGTGTTGCTACGTCGGGAACTGAAGTAGGGGACAAGATCGATAAGTGGCATAGTTCCACCTCCCAGGGGCGCATTCAAGAAGTTCCAACTACTGCTCCAGAAAGAGCGAGAGCAATGGCACATCGTTCTGGTTCACAGGGTTGAAGCAAGATGGTACGAGCATACTAAAAATGACCAAAGCTCAATTTTTTGTGTTATGTGGCACTAGAGCCCTCAAGTGTGTGACTTCTTTTCGTAGCTATGTCGAAAAATATCTGAAACATTGCTGTACCTGTTGCGAATACGAGGTATGTCCACAAAGTAAGTTACGTTTGGTTATATAAAACAAACGGATACAGAAAAAATATGTATTGTACAAAAATATAAAACTATTAAACTACTTTTCTACAAAGCTTCCTAAATTTTATAGGGATTTATCATAGCATGGGAGAAGTCTTTGTATGCCTTCTTCGTAGAAGGTTGCCGCCTGTGTAATCAACCATGTGGTAACATGTTCTTTTAGCTCGTCATCATCGCTGAAGTGCTGACCACCATGGACAGGTTTTAGGTGTAAGAAGAAAGTCGCTAGGAGCGAGACTGTACGGAGGATGATCAAACACGTCCCAGTGAAATTCCCGTAAGAGATGTTTGGTCACATTCGCCTTGTGAGGTCGGGCGGCAACGTGAAGGGAAGAAGAAGACTCCTTTCATCTCTTCTTACACCTAAAATCTGTTCTTGGTGGTCAAAACTTCAACGATGATGAGCTGAAAGAACATGTTTACCACATGGTTGAATACACAGGCAGCAACCTTCTATAAAGAAGGCACACATAAACTTGTGCCACGCTATGACAAGTGCCTACAAAATTTCGGAAGTTATGTAGAAAAGTAGTTGAAGAGTTGCAGATTTTTATACAATATTTTTTTTCTGTATCTGTTCACGTTTGCACAAATAAACAATCCCAGAGACGGATTTACGTCTCAAATATGTCAAAGGCATTGTTGATAGATGTGAAGCATTGAATTAAAATTTGTGGTGCGGCCGGGAATCGAACCCGGACCTCCATGCTTATTAGACAGACAACCGCCAGACTACCACACCACTAACGATTAAAGCGCCTTCGAATAGTCTATGTACGATTTCCCTCCACAACACAAACTTTAATTCAGCTTCTTTGTTCCAAAGATAATAGATAATAGACTACTCCAAGGCGCTTTAATCGTTAGTGGTGTGGTAGTCTCACGGTTGTCTGTCTAGTAAGTATGGAGGTCCGGGTTCGATTCCCGGCCGCACCACAAATTTTAATTCAATGCTTCAGATCTATCAATAATGTCTTTGACATATTTGAGACGTAAATCCGTTCACGTTTGGTTTATATAACCAAACGGAACTTACTTTGTGGACATGCCTCGTATTTGAACCGGCAAGTCACCCGGCGCGTTCGCCACGCCATTATAGGCTGTTTTATTGCCTCCACACACACACACACACACACACACACACACACACACACACGTTCCCCCTCCCTCTCCCCCCTCATTTTCTGTCTCCACCCACCGAATTCCCCGGCGAGCTGCGACGGCGTTTCTGCCGCTGCCAAAAGTGGGCGTGGCCCGCACCCCGCGGCAGATTTAGGGCGCGGATCGCCCTGGGAGCGTCGCGCCAGCCCTCAAGGCGCCCTGCAGGCCCTCGAAGGGCCCAGAACTGCCGCCGCGACGAGCGCAAACGCCTCCCGGCTACTGTGGGGTCGGCCCGATGTCGCCCTCAAGACACGTCTTACTCCGCGTCGTCTCAGCAGGCCATATCATAGCACTGTCGGGCATCTCAACTCTTGTCGGCACCTCTCCTCCCTTGACAGCAAGTTCAGTTCATTCAGCACCTAGCATTTCTGCTGATTCACAGTGAGTGAACACTGGTCTGATTAGGCCGCACCTCCTTAGAGTTGTAAGCTGTCTTCTACAGTTTAATTTATAAGTAAAATGTAACCAGTCACCTCATTTTGAGATAAATAAGTACAATTTCAAAACAAAGGGACTTGATGACTTTTCTTAAATTATATTGAAATTGACAGTCACAAGTTTTAGAGCATCCATAATGGATAATCTAAATATAATACTTATGAATCTCGTATGACATGTTTATTTGCCACAGACCGCTTAAAGGTAAAGCAGTCAACAATGCGAAGATTGGTTTGAACACCACAGTGCTTTACTAGGCATGGTCCTGTTTGGAGGTGGTATGGACTTCCCTTCTCCGACTTTCGAACTGACTTACCCAGCCAGTTATAGGGGGACCTACAGTTTAACGTGGGTTCTGAACCACGGTGCTACTCGGTATTTTTCACATCAGCAATACTGCCAGAGGTGAAAGAAGTGGAAAGTGGCAGATAAAAATCCGAGGACCTGGCGGCGATCGAACCCGCGACCTTTGGATATGTAGTCTGGCAATCTACCACTGTGCAACCGAGGTGCATATCGCTTATATATACTGATTTTACATTGATGACTAGTATCGACTCGTTTGAGAGTCATTATCAAATCTTAATTGTTCAGGCATGGTGAGACACATCTTTCAGATGTTCTGACACTATAGTGGCAAGCTATAAATAGTATGCACATCACCAGTAATAATGCCTCAACGTGATGTTGTTTAATACCTTTTGCTTTTTTGTCCCACATGTCCAGGCCTGGATATGTAGGACAGGAAAGCACAAGGTATTTAACAACATGACGTTGAGGCATATGTGACTGGTGATGTGCATACCATTTATAGCTTGCTCAGCACATCTGAAACATATGTCTCACCATGCCTGAACAATTAAGATTTGTTAATGACTCTTTAACGAGTCTAAACTACTCATCAATGTAAAATCATTGTTGTATATAACGGTCTATGGCAAATGTAGATCTCATAAGATATTCATAAGTATCATGTTAATAACGCATCCTGTATAAAACCTGAATAAGATGTCAGGTAATTATAATCTAAATATGCATTTTTTAAGTTGCTGTTCAAATTTATTTAACTTTAAAAGTCAACCCCAAATTTAGTTCGATGGTTCTTAACAATCAGTTTGTTGACTGAGTGTTGCAAAATCATCTCGAAATGTCGATATGCTAGTAGTTTTTATATTTCTTACTGAACTGTCGTCATACCGACAATGTTTGTAGCAAGCCTACGAACCAGAGCTGCCCCAAGTCTTCTATAAGGATCCAGATTCGTCCTGCACACTTTCAGTAAGAGCCCATACAGCTATGCTGTCATTGTTACCAGCATACGAGTGACGTCGATTCCGCGCTACGTTACAAAGCTAGCACAGGAATTAATCTGAGACTATCAGTGTGCAAAGACAGGCTGCAGCGTTCGTGATGGCCTAGTGTGGTTTCGCAAATTGCACTCCTGTTTCTGCTTTCTCTCGACAGAATAAGTTTCCGCCGCGGCATACAAGGCCCCGGGGTGGTTCATTAGCCACGTGGGTTCGTGGCGAGTGTTTTCGCCTCGGATCCCGCCGCGGTCCGACCACAGGGAGGAGGCGCGCTTGAGAAACCGGCGGGTCGACGTGTGCACACGCGAGGTAATGAGAGGATAAGGGCAGGTGGCGGTGGCGAAAGCGTTGCGCCTGCACGGCCGCGGGCTGCAATTTGGACGGCGAGGCATGCGCCGCTAGAAAGCGCCGGACAACGCCCTCTGCGCCGAAGGCCGACAATCGCTGTAGGCGAAAATGCGTGTGGCGGTCCTAGACCGGCGTCTATGTTTCTCAAGACGAGCCAAGTCTACTATCACCAGCAGTCTTACACCAGACGCTATACCTCGGCCCACTAAGGATGTCACAGAATTCAGATGCTTTTTTCATAGGAATAGGCTCCGTAATGGTTCGATGTTGTCTGAAATTTATGCCCCATGAGGGATGTCACCAGATTCTTCTTTCGAAGGAATAGACGCTGTGAAGAAACATTTTTTTTCTTCCTCAGCGTTTTGCTCCGAAATGTAGCGTGGCTCGTACTTTTGGCTTCTGCGTCCTCTTTATGCTTGGTGACGATGGAGTCCCGAAACGTCGACGCTACATTGAGGGTATCTGGCACAGGATACTGAGAGCACTTGTCCTCAGTGACATTTCATTGGTCGTTGTGGAGGCAGACTGATTTGTACCTTTGCGGAATGTGATAGTTTGATTGTGAATTGGCGAGACGAACGAACGTGACAGCATAAGATTTCCACAGAAATGTCAGAACATTCGATCTACAGACAAGTATCATTCCATACATCTTTTAAAACTCTATGCAAATAACTTATTTTATTTATTTATTTACTCATTTATATAACCCGGCAAGGTCCTCTCTTACATCCCCCCCCCCCCCCCTATCAGTGTGCTTACGGTTCTTTCCGAAGTACGTACGTGGCGAGCACAGGCCCAGAGCTAATGCAGTCTTTTGTTCCTTCTTTCCTCTCTGGACTGCATTTCCTTGCCCCCTCCCCTCCTTTCCTATCCTCACTCCTTCCCCTCCCCACCGGGGGACTGATAATCTTAGCAGTTTGGTCTCTCTATCCCGAACAACCAACCAACCAACCAATCTGTCCCGCAAGAGGGAGACAGATGATTCTACCACCGTACGCCTATGATTGCGTTTGAGTTTACGATGGATTATCTGCTCCAAAAGGAACAAACTTCACTGATAATGATCAGGAGTAATGTATACATCCGCTAAACACGTAATTTTCCGAATTCTGCTGTTGTAATAAGGATTGATTGTGTACCGAGACTCGGGGAGCGTGCACTAGTGGCCGAGATGTTAAGGTGCACGCTCACTAAATGCGGCAGTTCAGGGTTCGAGTTCCGGTCCGGGACAAATTTTCATCTGTTGCAGTTAGAAACAATCCCAACCAATAATAATTCGTTGGTAATTGTTAATAATCGAATGGCAGCCTAAACAGATATTTCGATATTACCGTGACCTAACGAATGAGGACTGATAGGTTCTTTAATGGTTATGGGAGTTGTTTCAGCAGGATTTTTGGCTGCGAAGCAATAGCATTCATGAAACATCGGTTTATCATTAGTTAAAGTCATCAGAGTTTACATGTTACTAACTGATATATTTCCATTAGACAGTCGTCACCCTCACCTTACACTTCTGATATGAATTCCCTCGGGACCGGTCGATCTATGGAAAATATCGTCACACGCAGTTTGCCACATTAATCCTCACTGCAACTGAATATAATCGGCGCGGTAGACGCGAACTCGTATTAATTACACAGTGCAGCGTGTAGTCACTTTCTTGTGAAACACTATGCCACTCAGTACATCACGTTAACCGAATGTGCTGAGAGTAAACCCATCGCGATAGGGGATACACACTCAGACGGTACACGCTTCACAACAACGTTTCCTTACTCACTGCTATCAATGGTTTGAACAGCGCTCACAACATTCAACAATCGATACTTGACGCACCTCCGACCTGTGCGAGTACCACGTGGTTATTTGAGTAAAGGAGTCACTGACCCCTCAAAAGTTGATAGTCCAGCATAAATAGAAAAATTTCGCAATCTGCTAATTTGATTGTATATGTGAATATTTATCACTGCTGCGGATCCTTTGGGACAGCCAATCCGTAGTAAACAAGTGATTGAGTTTATCGCAGCTGCGCGCGTTCGTATCGAGTAGTTTGTCCTACTGATTGTGGAGAAAGCTGCGGCGGTGCCCACTCGGCACGTAATGACCACGCAGCCCAATTGGCCGCGGAAATCGACGCTCATTTTGTGTCTGCCTTCCCCTCCCTCGTCCCCCATACCTAGACCTCCTCTTCTCGGTGTGGTTCGCCGAAAGAGAAACGCGGATATTTCGGGAGTGGCCTCGGGGTCGCTAATGTGCGGTCCGCTGCTCAAACAGGTAGTTTAGGCCTGGGGCGAGGCGCAGGGCCCGAGATGGAGACGTAGACGTCGACGCGCCGGGAGGCGGAGAAGGCGGAAGTGGTGCCTGCCAACACCCGCAGGCCTTCTGCAGCGGGAAAAATACCCGCCAAGCGGCCCATCCCTCAATCACTCCTCCTTAGTTGGAGGTCGTTAGCTAGGCGCAAAGGCACTCTGGCAGATCGAGCACGATCTTCATCTACGTACCGGGTGATCAAAAAGTCAGTATAAATTTGAAAACTTAATAAATCACGGAATAATGTAGATAGAGAGGTAAATGACATGGTGTTTTATTAGAACCAAAAAAAAAAGAAAAGAAAAAAAAGTTCAAAAAATGGCCGACAGATGGCGCTTTATCTGATCAGAAAAGCAATAATTAGCATAACAAATTAACACAAAGCAAAGATGATGTTACAGGAAATGCTCAATATGTTCACCGTCATTCCTCAAAAATAGCTGTAGTCGAGGAATAATGTTGTGAACAGCACTGTAAAGCATGTCCGGAGTTATGGTGAGACATTGGCGTCGGATGTTGTCTTTCAGCATCCCTAGACATGTCGGTCGATCACGATACACTTGCGACTTCAGGTAACCCCAAAGCCAATAATCGCACGGACTGAGGTCTGGGGACCTGGAAGGCCAAGCATGAAGAAAGTGGCGGCTGAGCACACGATCACCACCAAACGACGCGCGCAACAGATCTTTCACGTGTCTAGCAGTACATTTTTTTTAATTAAACGTCCTGTCATTCCAAGCATGTGAGTCAATTTTTACCTCTCTACCTACCTTATTCCGTGATTTATTAAGTTTTCAAAGTTATACTGACTTTTTGATCATCCGGTTTCCTTAACAAATCCTTTGGGATAGGAAGAAAATTCAAATCAAATGTTTGTAAATCTACTGCCTGGTCATCAGTCCGTAGCTTACAAACTACTTAAACCTAGGTAAACTAACCTAAGGACAACACACACACCCATGCCCCAGGGAGGACTCGAACCTCCACGACGAGCAACCGCGTGCTCCGCAGCGAGACGCTTTAGACCGTTCGGCCACTCCACCGCGGCAGAAGAAAATTTCTTACTATAAGGGCCAATCGTGAGAAACAAACTGGATTTTCTTTTTACTGAAATATGTTTCTCTATAGTTGTGGCATCGTCAGTGGGCTTTTCATTCCTTTAAATTAGACAACAACAAAATATTTTAGTTTTACAGGAAAATAACATTCACAAGTTCGTATTTGTTGTTTAATTCTAACGAATAGAAGTTCTACTGATAAAATACAGCTGTAGCGAAACGTGTCAGAGTAAAAAGTAAAAGGCAGTATTTTGCTCAAAGCAGAGGCTTACAGTAAAAAGCTAGAGTGTAATTAAGGCTGTAATTAGTGAAGATGAGAGTTGTGCGTAAATAGCCAGACGGTAAAATAAGCTAAATATATAGCACTGGACAAAACGTAGTCTACGTAATAATTTAGATTCTAAAAGGTGCTGGTAACATCACGCGAGTTAGCAGCCGAGTTACGGAGTTGTTTCGTCGTAACGTTTCGACGAGATAATTTCTCCCTACAGGCGAGAAATTCAGTAAGTTTTGCCTGGAAGTTGTCGAAACGTTGTGAAGTCAAGACGCACGACTCATTGATAAACCGGAAACAAGAGAATCAGAACCGCAAGCAAAGTAAAATTTATGTTAAGGAAGCTTGTTCGACACTCAGTTTCCGAGAAATTACGGTATCTTGGGACTCGAACAGCGAATGTGGTCACTTACCAGTAACATAAGATGTCTGACCGATAGCCAATCATCATTTAAAAACAAATTGAAAGAACTTCTGAATTACAACTCCTTCTACTCACTAGACGAATTTTTACATAGACATCAGTAATTTAAAAAAATAATAATGACCAAAAATTAAAAATAGAAGTAATTAAAAATATGTCATCTAATGTTTCAATAAACTGACACGTTCCACATTTTTACGAAATCTTGTATTCATATTCTATGGGACAAGTATTAATATTTTGCTGAACCAGTAACGGCCTAGTGGAAAACGGCTATGTTCGAATAAAAATTTGCTTCCTGGAAACAAATGGAGACTGAACGTTTTTGCACGAGAAAGTGAAGGCGGAAGGATTCTCCTGTCTTTAAAATAAAATTTTGTTCGTGGTAAATCGCTAATCTGCAGCTTGTCGTGACTAAAATTAGGGGCGAACTCGGTACACTTTCACTCTGGCGCACTCTGAAGAGATTCCGCAATGTCAGGTCAGCATAATTTTTCGAAGGAATCCTGCACACTACAATCAAATGGTGTACAAAACACTTAAAGTACGCAACAGAACTACTAAAGAGACTGCATACACTACGCTTGTCCGTCCTTATTTGGAGTATTGTTGCCCAGTGTGGGATCCTTATCAGGTGGGTTTGACGGAGGACATCGAAAGAGTCCAAAGAAGGGCAGCTCGTTTTGTATTGTCACGATAAAGGGGAGACTGCTTTACGGAAATGATACAGGATCTGGGATGGGAATCATTACAACAACGGCGCTTATCGCTGCGGTGTGAGCTACTTAAACTCCAATCGCCGACACTCTCCTACGAATGCGAAATTATATAGTTGACTTACATAGGTAGAAATCAGAATAAAATACGAGAAATCAGAGCTCTAACGGAGAGATTCAGGAGTTCTTTTTCCCCGCGCGCTATTCGAGAATGGATGGGAGATAAATAGTATAAAGGTGGTTCGATGCACCCTCTGCCAGGCACTTAAACGTGATTTTCAGAGTATCCCATGTAGATACAGATACGTATTCCGAAGTACTAGAGTGCCGTCCGCATTCGTCAAAGATACGAACTCTCGTTGTTAGTAGAAACTATCCTTCCGATCCCGAATTTCTGGCGTAATTATTGATCGACTTAAGCAGTTCAGGCGAAGAGCACTGTTGCCGACGACGTGAGGCTCAAGTGTGAACGTGTCCCACCGACCTGGCGCTGGTCCGAGGCGTGACTACTGTGCGCTGTTGTTTTGTCTGCGGGCGCGGTGTCGATGTCGGTGTCGGTATCGCTGCCCTGCCACCGTCTCCAAGGAGACTGCCGCGCCGCTTCCCGACCTTGGCCGATCGATCGATCGCTCTGCTCCTCGAGTGCTATCGCTTCTCTGCGCTGCCGTAGCGACTGGGTGACCACGCCAAATCCTCACACCCTCAAGTACCGCAAGGTGTTACGCTCCTGCTGCTGCTGACTACTTCTTGTAGCGTCCAATGGAGAAATGACATTAATATCCGTGGCGCCGTATTGAATTACACTTCAATCTGTAGATACAGTTAGCAAAGGAAAACAGTAGGTTACGAAAGAATTATGTGTGAAAGGTGTTAGGACAGAAGGGGCAGGCTATTTCCAACACCTTAGGCGACGAGGGATAAAACTTAAATAGTGCCAACTATTTATTCACAGACGATGCAAAAGCGTTACAAGTTTGCACCTGTTACCGTCGATTAAAAAAGTAGTCACCAGCGTTGTGTAGAACCCGTTGCCAGCGATGTGGAAGGCGTAGTATTCCGTTAGCAAAGCCTGTTCTGTTGATGGTGCGAATGGAGCGGTCTACTGCCTGTCGAATCTCTGGAACAGTTCTGAATAGCATGCCAGGAAGTGGTTCCGTTATCTTCTGAATCATATCGAACTCACAAGGACTTAAGTCCGAGGAGTATGGTGGGCGGTATAGTACTTCCCAGTCCCATCGACCGAACAGAGCAGCCACAGCTTGCGGTGTATGCATCCACGCATTCTCGGGCAATTTGGTACTGCATGCTTCTACATACATACTCCGCAATCCACCTTAAACTGCGTGGCGGAGGGTACACTGTACCACTATTAGGCATTTCCTTTCCTATTCCACTCCCAAATTGAACGAGGAAAAAAAGAATGTGTATATGCCTCCGTACTAACCCTAATTTCTCTTATCTTGTCTTTGTGATCTTTACGCGAATGTAAGTAGGCGGCAGCAAGATCGTACTACACTCAGCTTCAAATTCCGGACCTCTAAATTTCCTCAACAGAATTTCTCGAAAAGAACGTCGATCCCCATTTGAGTTTCCGGAGCATTTCCGTGACACTCGCGCATTGGTCGAACCTACCAGTAACGAACCTAGCTGCTCTCCTCTGAACTGCTTCTATGTCTTCCTTTAAACTGATCTGCTGCGGGTCCCAAACACTTGAGCAATACTCAAGACGTGGTCGTACAAGTGTTTTGTAGGCGGTCTCCTTTACAGATGGAGTACATCTTCCCGAAATTCTCCCAATAAACCGAAGTCGGCTGTCCGCCTTACTCACAACTGTCCTTACATGCTCGTTCCATTTCATATCGCTATGCAATGTTACGCCTATATATTTGAACGACCGAACTGCATCAAGAAGCTCACTAGTAATGCTGTATTCGAACATTATGGGATTGTTTTTCCTAGTCATGCGCATCACCTTACATTTTTCTACATTGAGAGCTAGCTGCCATTCTTCACACTAACTAGAAATTTTGTCTAATTGATCATGTATGCTATTACAGTCAGTTAACGACGACAGCCTCCCATACACCACAGCGTCATCAGCAACCAGCCGCAAATTACAACTTACTCTGTACATCAGATCATTTATATAGATAGAAAATAATAGCGGTCCTAACACACTACCCTGGGGTACGCCTGACAATACACTCGTCTCTGATGAACACTCGCCGTCGAGAGCAACGTACTGCGTTCTACTACTTTGGAAGTCTTCCAGCCAGTCACAAATCTGTGAACCTATTACGCATACTATGCTGTATGTAGTTTTCTGGTCTTTTCTGGTATTCAGAATGTAGTACGGTAGAGTTCGTGACGTGCAATGTGTAAGACGTGTCTCCGTTTAGTACTATGCATCGAATAGAGCACATCAGTATTTTCCCTCGTATTTTTCCCTCGCAGAGACGAGACGGAAGGGCTGGTGAACTGGTAGCAAGAGGCAAGGAGGCCGGGTCGCGTTTTCCCCTGTGCAGCTGTCCAGCGGTGGACTGACGTTTGCGACGATGCAGGCAGGCAGACGTCGGGGCGTTGCGTTGCGTTGCAGCGATGCGCTCCGATGCGGGTGCGTGACCGGAATTTTACGTCGGAGCTGCCGGCCAGCGCAAAGCCGTCCGCGTAGTCGCTGGACAGTGCAGAGAGGAGGTGCAACGCCCGTCTGGTGAGGTACGGGAACGTTACCATGACGATGAGCAAACGCAGACGAGGCGGGGTGAGAACGTAAGTACTCAGAGCCGAAGATGAAATATTAAGCCTCGCTCAGTCTATTGCTGAATACATTGCACCGTTGACATCTGTTTGTTTTGTCGTAAATACTGAGCGTGACTCATGCTGTATCAGTGAAGGGACCAAACACGGTCAAGAAATTCAGGGTGTACCCCTGGAAATACTGGGCCAGCCATTCAAAGAAAGCGATTGACTGCAATTTCCGCCGCAAAAGTGTTCAGCATTGACAGCATAGGAAGTTAAAATGACTGTAGTACGTTATGGTTTTCTTTTTTTCTTTTTTTTTTTTTTTTTCAAAAATCAAATGTTTGTATAGCTTATGGGACTTAACTACTGGGTCAACAGTCCTTAAACTTACAAACTACTTATGAAGTAGCTAACACTAAGGACGGCACAAATATCCGTGCCCAAGGGGGGATTGGAACCCCCGACCGTAGTGGCCGTGCAGACCGTGACTTGGCGCGCCTCAGTCCCTTCGGCCACCGCGGTCGGCTGTTTTGTTTTGTTTTTGGTTTTCTTTTTTTTTTTTTTTTTTTTTCCTCGTATTTTGTTTGACCTGTTTTTCGCATGATCATCACATCACCTTGTTCCGTAAACACAAGATCTCCAAATATAACGATGCGAGTTGGGCGCTGATGACCACGATGTTGAGCGCCCAAAGCTCCAAGCTTTATTCGTTATTGCCGAGCAGTCTGTGTAGGATTCGAGTGTTGCATATCTGCAAGGCGCTACCGCTTAGCAGGTACAAAGACAAGCTCCAGTTGTATGCGGGCACTTGGGTGAACTGTGATTCAGAAATAATCTGCCCTTTCCGTAAGAAAATCATCTGCCTACACTAATAAAACTATGAAACTGTCTCTAGGATCCAAGTGACTTTGCTCCCCCTGCTCGTAATACATTTTCGGTATCCTTCTCGCCATTGTCTGTGCTGTGCGCGTTTCAGCTAAGTCCTGCTACCTCGTCTGTCATTAATTTCAGAGCTTAGGGATACTAAGGCGTTGCGATTTTTTGGAAATGCAGTGAAACAACGTCCATGTTCAGAGAAGTTAACGCCACGTTCGAGTTTCGACGTGGTGTCAGGCATCAAGCTACGGATTGGGGGATGATCACTCCCGCCGGAGGTTCGAATCCTCCCTCGAGCATGGTGTGTGTGTGTGTGTGTGTGTGTGTGTGTGTGTGTGTGTGTGTGTGTGTGTGTGTGTTGTACTTAGTGTAAATAGTTTGTAAGTTTAGAGCCTTATGACCATAGCAGTTTGGTCGAACTGGTTTACAAACATTTGAACATTTGGAGGGAACTTGTTATTCTACTTCTCTGGCGCAGTTAGGCACATGAGGTAATGAAAATTACACATTGCACAGTATCAGATGTATGGGAGTCACAGGTGTACCACCAACCGGTCGTTAGAGATAGCAATAGTTAAAAAAAAAAAAAAAAAAAAAAAAAAAAAAAAAACGAAAAGAAAAGGTCGTATTGGAGCTACACTTTGCTATTATCTTACGTCCTGGTATAACTTCAGCTCTCTTCAGCAGGCGAGATATTTAATTGTACGCATCTCCAGTGGTCTTATTCACTAATTCTATCGGTCCCTTCCTACATTTATCAGTACCATCAGTACATCACACGTACTTCAACATTTGTCACATCTACATACCGCTCCTTCAGGTTAGCGTTTGTGGTGTACCATATTTCCATCATGTTTATGCGTAACTCTCCAGTTCTAACCATTAAACTTCGTTTACATTCTTTTAATTCGCTTTTAATAATACTTCCATGTATTTGTTGCATTCCCCAGCCCTAAGACTAGTATGAAGCGACAGTCGAGGCACGTTCATTTCACACGAGTGACTTCAGGATACTGTTACATCGTACGTGCTTACCGTGTGATTTTATAAAGAAACCTCGCGAGTTTTATACGTTGTACGATCGTTCATTTACTACCATCGGCAATAATTGCGAGCATTGTAGTAGACGCTAAATAGCCTATTAGTATACAAAGCACAGTTGGGTGTGGTAAGTTTGGATCTTTATCATTTCTACCGTTTAAAATTTACGGAGATATATAGGTGTCCTCTAGACAGTGGAAAATATATAGTTTAAGGGGAAGGAGAAAGACTATTGTAAAGAAACCCCCAGGAAATGGTAGATTCTAGAACATCCTCAGCCGGCCGCGGTGGCCGAGTGGACTGAGGCGCTGCAGTCACGGTCTGCACGGCCACTACGGTCGGGTGTTCGAATCCCCCCTCGGGCATGGATATTTGTGCCGTCCTTAGTCTTAGTTAGTTCATAAGTAGTTTGTAAGTTTAGGGACTGATGACCCCGTAGTTAAGTCCCATAGACTATACAAACATTTGAACGTTTTTTAGAACATCCTCCGTACTCAAGCGACGCGAGTCCCTGTGAAGACGAAAGAACCACTGCCAGGGTTCTGGAAAACACGAGGGGTGGCGTTATCCATTAACACAAAAAGACGTGAAGATAATACACGGTACCTTTGGGACATTGGCAAACTGTCACAAATAACGGGACCCATTACATTTAAAGTGTGTGTAAGTACACCTGCAAATAAAGACATTTCGCAGAAAAGTAATAGCTGTCGTTAATATATATCCAGCTCTGGGAGCTACCTCTGTAGCTGGACGTAAGAAACAACTCCATCCACTGCTTATTTCGTGACGAAAAGAAAACACACCACTTCTTGGCCACTACCGCACGAGGGGACTGATGACCTTGTAGTTTGGTCCCCTATAAACAACAAGAACAGTACCGCACGTTGTCCACAGCGGTTGTAAACACACTGCGTCACTGCCCAGTACACACGCGGCAGATCAGAGACGGATAATATTCCGCCCCCTTCCCGCCATCCCTTGCGTTTATTATTACCCCACCCCCTTGTCCTGGGAAGTATGCACTGCTCAGCTCATGGGGTCGCCGATAGCATCGGACATCGAAGCCACTCGTCTGTTCCGCATTCTGCAAAAAAAAAACCAGCCGCTCGTTACTGCCCGAGCAGCGACGGCGCACATACCTGGCGATTTTTTTTTCTTCCTCGTCCGCCTTGGTGCTCGCGATAACTTCTTGCACGCCACGGCAAACGGACGCCCGTCGATCATAGCCAGATGCACAGTGTGTGGGTCGGCCATCTTGCTTTCTTTTTTCTCCGCCTTGTCAGTCACGCATCCTGGCGGGGTCGCCAGTTTTGCGACGCGCGCGTCGTCTCATCAGACGCTCGTAAAGCTCTTGACGTACGTCTGCTTCTTTTCTCTCTCGTGTCTCCAGTCTCTGCCGCTCGATTGTGGACTTTGGATCTGCAAAAGAAGCTCCGAACACTCGAGATTAATGTCGTAAAAATGTTCAAATGTTGGTAAACCTGAGGGACCAAACTGTTTGAGGGGATTCGTACAGCCCTATCTGGACAATGTTAAATAAAAAGAGCCCGTTTACTCAGGAACTGTTGAGTACATAAATGTGGGGCTTTTATCAAACGTTTTGTGACTGTATTGTCCTACAACAAATTTAAAATAAAACGTAGAAAAAAGTTATGATTTTTCCAATTTTTTTTCTTTTTTTTAATAGATACTCATTCTTTCTTACGTAATGATTAGCATCGAAAATCATAAAAAGAGTAACGTTCGTTGCATCGCAATGCGTCAATTACCCCCAGAGACTTTGCGAAGCATGTCGCTGGACTCAGCCGTCTCCGTACGCGCTAACGAAGCGCTTCATGCATTTCAAACGTAAATTTCGCTTCGCAAATTTTCCAGATGTTATATAATTGACGCATTGCGATGCAACCAACGCCCATTATTGTTTTGATTTCTCATGCTACTGACTGCATAAGAAATAATAAGGGGAATCTATTTATAAAAATTACGTTTTTATTGAAAAAAAAAATTATATATATATATATATATATATATATATATATATATATATATATATATATATATATATTACTTTTTACTCTGTCTTAAAGTACATACTACCTTACGTTTATGACTGTGAAAGTCGTTTTTCAATATTTACTGTGCTTCCAGAGACATCTTGTGTGAATAACTTAAGTCTGCTCACTCTGTATATAATGTCACTGGAACTTTGGCGGAAGTATTCTGTTGTATTATATGTGACCGATTTCGGAAATTATATACATTTTCAAACCATCCTGTGAGCAGCCTGTAACAACAACCACACAGCGTTAACATATAGTAAACTAACAACCACACAGCAAAATCACGTGGCCAGTTGTGTGTACGCTGTTTTTGTCTACTTACGGGATGGTTTGAAAATAGATATAATGTCCGAAACGCGTCACCAGTCCTAAAATAAAATACTTCTGCGCAGCTTCGACTGAGATATATAGTGATTACTAATAATAATTGAAATTGCAGCTTGTCCGTTATGATATAAAGTATTTATTTCAAATAAAGCGTATCGATGTAGTTCACTGAATAAACATACAGTTTCAAGTCCTCGGGAGTCAACTACACCACCGAAATTCTTGTTTGACAGTTAAGATACATAAAATATCGTCTCAGGTGTGCACTGCATATTGAATATGTAGTGAACCGGACGTGATATTTTTATGACAACTTTAAGAAAATGTTAAGCGATGTACATGATTATATTGGACTTGATACTGCACTGAGGATGTATTTCAATGAATGAAGTCGATATGCAATATTTTTAAATAAATATCTTGCATCCCATCACCAAGCTGCCATTTTTTGTTATCTGAAACTAACTTATGCGAAGGATAACACACACACACACACACACACACACACACAAATTTCCGAAGGACGACTCGAACCTCCGATGGGACCGGCCGCACAATCCGCAACATGGCGCCCGAGACCGTGCGTCCATCCCCGCGCGGCTAATGTCTTTCTTCCCATATGCAGATGTACCTTTAATATCGTTCAGGCCAGTAGTGTTGTCTGTACAGTAGTCTCTCGGGTATGTAATTCCAGAAAGAACTGGACGAAACTTTTATTTGGAGTAACGTCTGGTAACTCTCTTTAAATAAAAGTAAATACAGCGTAATTACTATTACAAAAAGAAGGAATGCAACAGCATCTTATAGCGTGATTAGAGGTGTGTGTCATGAGAATTACAAATACATTAACCCCAAATGGTGTTTGCTGAGACGATACTAGTGTTACGAGACCATCAGAGAGAAAGAAACAGAAGATTTTTTGCAGGTCATTAAATACTGCCTGTCTTAATAGTGAATAAACATTCTATATTCGATGCAGACAAATGAACCGTCACACCTACAAGTGATGCAGCGAGAGAATAGTAAACAGGGGAGAATGTTACAAATTTTTAGATACAAGATACAGAATAAAGAGAAAACTTAGAGAAGTGGCATTTGAAGCTGAGTGCAAAACAATTGCCTCAGAGGCTGAATTCAATTTTTTGTTATAAACTACCTACTAGAGTAACCGATAGAAATTATTAGCACAAAAAAAAAAAATAAGTCTTACGAACTCCTTTCGAAAAATTACGTCGATCTCGACACGAACATTAAGAAAGACATTTTTCCACCTTTTTTTTTTTTCTTTTATTGGCCTTTATGAGAATTCTCAGCGGCGGCGAGAATACACTGACGCTAATTTTCCGATCTCAAGCAGATTGGACCCGCCATCCTGGCAGAGTAATTTAATGCAGCCCGTCCATTATGATAGACGACTTCTAAGAAGTGCGGGGCGTGCTGGTTTGAATGCAAATTCCTCGAGAAACCGGACAGCGGATCAAGTCTTGCGAGTACGAGACTCGAGATACATATCAAATCATTTCTCGGGAAAAAGGAAATCATTTTTAAGCCCGCGGTCTCAAACGCCGGTTATTTCGTTACGAAGAAACGAGGGAATTTGTCTGCAATGCGGACAGTAATGTGATAATCTTGCACAAAACTAGCATTCGTTACATCCTAGACAACGTACGCTGTTACCAACCGCTTACCAGTAGTGTGCTAAATAGGTCGCAACCTTGTGTGAATGCTCCGAAAAGCTAATCATTTGCATATCACAGCATCTTCTTCCTGTCAGTTAATTTTCGCGTCTGCAGCACGTCATCTTCGTGGTGTAGCAATTTTAATGCCCAGGAGAGTATTATCTCTATTCGCTTTCCTTTTTTTAGTCCAATTTGTAATCATAACTGCACACGAATGTGAATTCACACACTTTGTTTATATTTGGATATCATTCTTTAATGAAGCGATTTGGAGATTCCACCATCAGATTTGTATCTGTTGATGACTCAGCCACTCTCATTCACGGATGTTAAGAGCTGTTTGTGTCATTGACATGTGAGGACTACCTAGTACTTTCAACTCATTTTTAAAAATATTTTGTGTAGGTAAAATGGTTTGATAGAAAAAGGAAGAAAATCACTCAATATATTTTGGATAATATATGACAGATAGAAGAAATAGCTTCAGCTTTCTGGAATGATTCCTTGTGTTAAAAGTATGGTCTTATAAGGAAAGTACTTGGGCTCGAACAAAAACATATACACCAAAATCGTATGAGAGATAATGTAAAAATCCCTTATTTCACTAGTGATACTCCCGCATCTGCAAAACTGCAGTCGTTCGTTAGAGGCCTCTGCGTGTGCCATGCCGCATTGCACTTTGACCTGTCGGTTCGCCAGTAGGGACGGTGCAGTGTGCCTCCCAAGTTGCGTTTTGTGACGTCATTTGTGTGGTGAAGCGTCAGATGGGGCGGCGATTGCTAATCAATCCTGTTAATGTATTGCGATTAGTTGAGATGAAGTTACGACGAACCCTTCTTCATGAAGATGGTATTAGTGTAGAAGATGAATCATTTGCATGCTTTCTCGTATGTGTTATGGTACAGAAATATGCGCATAAGTTAGATACTGTTGTTACAAACTCATAATAATGATAATGGGGATGATAATGACGAATAACTCATTGCTACGGTAAGTGCGGGAAGAGGCGATGGAAGCAGTGGCAGTGAATACCAACAGTCTTTCGGGAAGAAGGTTAAAGTTGCAACTATCATCACGGCTTTTGATGACAATACGCTAGAGAACATGTACGACGATTATTACATAAGTTATAGTTCAGATATCTGCATTACGTATGGCGTCTACAATTACATCTACAGTGCTATCTAGAGCATGGTTGCAGAGCTTTGCAGAAAAACGACACCCACCAGCACACTGAGGTGTACGTAGAGATACTGTAACCAAACGTTCATACAGATATGTTTGTTCGAGCCCATGTACTTTGCTTTTTTTTTAATAAGATGGAAACTGGTTAATCTATAACTCAGTTTTATCAGAAATGCATTTTTCTAGCTTATGCCCATAGAAATTCTGTTGGCTGCTGTGTTTCCTTGTGCACAAAAGATTTGTGATGTACTCAAGCGTGGCGTGTTTTTTTTTCCATATTGCACTACTTTGTTTTAAGGTAAGAGGATTGAGTGGACAGAGCCTAGTTCGTAGTTTGCCTGGTGTGTAGTTTGGCGCAGTCCTCTTCTAGGAAGAGCTTTTCCCACAGCGACCCGGCAGTGCAGGGGACGGGGCGACAGGCAGGGCTGCCAACGTGCCGGCAGTACATACATCAGTGCCAGTCCTCCGGGGCGAGCGCTACATGCGTCACGGGCCGACACGGCGCGCGGACAAGCCCCCATATATACCTCTCTCTCTCTCTCCCTCCGCAGGTCTCCCGTGACAGTCACCCCTAGCGGTCGCCGGGACAGGCGCTACACACACACGAGAGCATGCTCCCCACACACGCACACACATGTGCCCAGTGTGGATATACGCCTGGCTCCTGTCGCGGCCTAATTGTCGTCCCGGCGGAGCGCTGGCGGGAAGTCAATGGCCCGTTTGTTGGCAGCCCTGTTCGGCCGGCAGCTCCTCTCCGCAGGCTGCAGGTCACGAAGCAGGGCCGCCACCCTGACGTCGACTACTGGCAGGCAATACACCCCTTACCGAGAAACTGGGTAGTAAAGAAAAGTTCCTCAGGGTACAATACTGGGACCTATATTAATTTTCCCGTTCGCGTAAAATAAAAATAATAATAATAATAAATTAAATAAAAATGCAGTGAAATACAATTATTGAGACGTTGTGGTGGTGGGGTAATTACGTCATTAAATTAAGGGGATCTGTATGTGAAAATGACTGAAAACGCGAAATTTTTTGACCTAAATCTGAAGGACGGTTTTAACCTTTAAGAGCATCGTGTTGAATATCTGCAACATCAGTTGTAAAATTGTTTTATGCACCTCTAGTGGCAATTTTGTAAACCATGGCGTGTTTAACAGATGCAGCAGAGTTTGAAGACTCTGTCCGTGGTATTTGTTGTGTTGAGGTTGGCTGCAGTGTGAGCGTCAATTAACATCTTTGCTTGTGTTCGGAAAAATGGCGGTGTAAGAATTTTACATATTCTGACGTTGTGTTTTCCACATAAAGAGCCACTTTTGGGAGGACAAAAAAAATAATACAAAGACAGTTATAGAGAACCATAACTATCCAACTTTGAATTTTATATCACAGTTTCTGTATGTTGCGTAATGCATCATTGCGTGAATACTGAAAAACTAGCAGTTGGTTTTGATCTTCAGATTATTTTACTAGACAGTAAATGACGGCGTCATCTGCAAACAACCTAAGACAGCTACTTAGATTTTCCTCTAAATGTAAATAAGGAACAGCAGAGGACCAATAACACTACCCTGTGGAACGCCCACGCCCGATATCACCCCTGTTTTAATCGGTCCTTACCATAGATTACTACGAACTGTGTCTTCTCTGACAGGAAATCCCCTGTCCAATCGCAAATTTGGGGCGATATACCATAAACCACGCAATTTGATTAAAATCCGTTTATGAGGTAAGGTGTCGAAAGTCTTCTGGAATTCAAGAAATACGGAACGTATTTTTGAACTCTTGTCGATAGCACCCATCAGTTCGTGTGAATAAAGAGCTAGTTGTGTTTCGCATGAACGATATTTTCTAAATCCGTGTTGACCTGTGCGGACTTCTCATTCATCCGGCATCGGCAGTTTTCTTTCCTGCTAAGGAATTGGAGAGAGTGTGGGGGGGAAGCAGGAGGCCAGGAGAAAGAGAGAAGGCAATGGGAGGAACAGGAGAAAAAAGACGAGGCACACTCGTCAGAGAGATGGGTTCGGCAAGATGGACCGCGAAGGCGGCGTTTGGCGCGTGACCTCTGATCCCGGGAAGGCCGTCCGTCACCGCCGGCGCTGGAGTACTGTTATTACGGCGGTTGCGTCTTCATTAGCAGTCAGGTAGCGCGCGCCGCGAGGAACACCGCTCCGAGGTAATTACGGACAAGGGGTGAGAGAGGGTGGGTGGAAGGAGGGAGGGAGGGAGGGGGAGGGGCGGAGCGCCTCTGCCCTCTGGCGCCACCGCCAGATTCCATTCTGGGCCGGCCAGCAGGTGTCTGGAGTCGAGATGATGTCTTCAATCTCTCGAAACTCCAGTCTCGACGTAGACGAATAAACCGTTTGGCATGTTCGTAACTCGGGGGAAAATTCAAGTCACGAAGTAACTATAACAAAGTGGCACTTGCCGATTCCGATACGTTTGGAATATGTTGTGGTCGCGCGGTCTGAGGCATCATTTGACGAATCACGCGGCTTCTCCCTTCGAAGATTCGAGTCCTCCTGACACGAGTGTGTGTGTGTGTGTGTGTGTGTGTGTGTGTGTGTGTGTGTATGTGTGTGTGTTTGTTTTGTCCTTAGGTTAACACTGGGAGTCCAAACATTAGCGAACTACCTAGAAGGACCACTACCGGACATTTTGATCGATGACTTTTTCTTTATTTTTTTTTATTTTTTTTTTTTTTTTTCAGTTTTATTAGACCGAGCGAGGTGACACAGTGGTAACGCACTGGACTCGCATTCGGAAGGATGGTGGTTCAAATCCACCTCCGACCATCCACATTTAGGTTTTCCGTGATTTCTCTAAATCACTCCAGGCAAGTGCCGGGATGGTTCCTTTGAAAGGGCACGGCCGATTTCCTCCCACATCCTTCCCAGAAAATCCGAACGTAAGCTCCGTCTCTAATGACCACGCTGTCGACGGGACGTTAAACCCCTAAGCTTCATTCCTTCCTTCCTTCCTTCAGTTTTACTTGTTGAATTAATTTTTTTTAATGTGGCTAGGGTATTATGCTTACCCTATTAATGTGGTATGCGTAGAATGTTGCATAGAAGTTTTATTTAATTTAAAGAAAAATGTTCAAGGTAAAGAATACATTGTAAAAGCATTAATTTGAAATTGAATTTTCAAATGGAGATATTCTCTTGACTACCGATTACTGAATGCCATTCTTTTCGCTTTCTTCCTAGACTGCGAGTGCAAATTTCTGTTGCCAACTTAGAATCTCCATAACCGGTCTAAATAAAACAATTTTAAACTACTTTCAACTCCCATATCTTCCACCCTCTTATCGTTATCAACCGTGTACCACCATACCGCACAATGGGAGACTGATGCCTACTACCGCATACTAACACTATTCTTTTGCGATGTATACTTGTGGCTATAGAGTGAAATATAGGCACAAACACCTCAATTTTTATATATATTAAGATGATGATGACGTTTAGATACCTTAGCAAAATTCTCCAACGAAAACTGCGCGTGAGAGATTAGTAAGCATTGAAAACTTGTCATGGGTAACGATCTTTTGCCGTAATTCTAGACCCCAGGGGAGTACAACACTGCGAGGATGTTCAAATGTTCATATGTCTGTATATCTACCGGACCAAACTGCGTGGTCATCAGTCCGTAGCTTACAAACTACTTAAACCTAGGTAAACTAACCTAAGGGCAACACCCATGCCCCAGGGAGGACTCGAACCTCCACGGCGAGCAACCGCGCGTTCCGCAGCGAGACGCTTTAGACCGCTCGGCTACTCCACCGCGGCAGAGTGCGAGGAGAAAAGTGAGATGAAATACTGGTGGGAGGAGAAATTACACGGTGCTTGCGGCAAATCGGTGTAATACGGGTAAAGGAGTTGACGAGTTGCGGAGAAACGACAAGTGGCCAATTGGTGGCCATATATATATATATATATCAGTAGCAACCATAACGGAGGCAAACACAAACCCAGGCTATAGTCACGCACCGAGTCCCAGCAAGGAAGCATCTCACGGCCCTAGCTTACTATTCCTGCCTCCCCCTCCCCTGCCCCTTCTTCCCCGTCCCCCCTTCCCCCCTCCGCGCTACCATGTAAGCGCGCTAGCAGAGCAGGGCAGAGAGAGAGAGAGAGAGAGAGATACGCACGCTTAAATAAACAGGAATCCGGTCGGCCGTAGCTCTGCAGATCCGGGCGAAACAGAGAGATCACGGTCGGCCGACACGACGTCTGCAGTGCCGTAGCGGCGTTTAGCGTGTTCCGGAATAAATAAATGCCCCGGCCGCGCAAAGGCGCCTAGCGCGAGGAGGGGCGAAAGAGGAGGCAAGGAGGAGGAGAGGAGGAAATGATTTGTGCCCTAATTGCTCGCTTACCGGGCATTTTGTTTTTCCTCCCCCTCTCCCTCTCCCACGCTAATCTTCTCTCTTATATTCCTCCCCCTCTTACCCCGCCCTCCGTACGTGAGGGCATGGTCGGTAGGAGGGCCACACGCGTGGAAGTGTACGAAATAATTAACTGTTGAGATTATTACAGGCTGCGTGTGTTGAGCGCTGTATTGCTGCCCTCGCGCCGTGTGTACGTGTTTCCGCCGGGCTGTTGTATGTGTGTGTATGCCACGTACTGCTTCGCTTCGGAGCTCCTCTAAACTTTATTTCCACTTGTCTTCAATTTTTCGTAACCCCTTCCTCTCCCCCATATGATTACGACAATTAGGGAGCAAAGTGATTCGACAGCTCCCTGCGCCATAATCGCCACGTACTTGCCCCCAGACGGGACAGCCACCGAATGCTATCGGTCGCTCCAGGCGTCCGAACTGCTTCGAATGCCCTACTACGAGGCGGCAATTATTTTATTTTCTTATACTTCGATTTAATTTCGTTTTGCTCTTTGCCCTAATACCACCCGCTGACCTCCTGCCCAGGGTCCTTTTTATTTTTTCGTTGCCACCAATTGGCCACTTGTCGTTTCTCCACAACTCGTGAACTCCTTTACCCGTATTACACCGATTTGCCGCAAGCAACGTGTAATTTCATCTCACTTTTCTCCTAGCACTATTTTACTCCCCCGGGGGATAGAATTACGGCAAATGACCGTTATCCAAGAGAAGTTTTCGTTGCTTACTAATCTCTCACGCGCAGTTTTCGTTGGGGAATTTTGCTGAGGACTCTGAAGGTCATGCACGTCTTAATATATATACAAACTGAGGTGTTTGAGCCTATATTTCGCTCTGCAGCCAGAACTACACATTGCAATCGAACAGTGTTGTACGGTATCACTCTTCCATTGTGCACTATGGTGGTACGCGGTTGATAACAATAAGAGGGTGGGATGTATGGGAGTTGAAAGTAACCGACTTATATAAAATTCTACCCGAGGATCTCAATATTTCGCTCTTCAGCAAAAACTACACACTGCAGACGAACGATCTCTCAGTGTTGTTATAATACAAAGTCTGCTGTTGTACACCATAGCAGTTCCGTGTCGATAGCTATAACAGGGTGCAAGATAAAGTGGTTGAAAGTCGTCTGCTTATACAAAATTCGGACTGAAGACCAGCGATGAGTTTTGACACTATAATAGCAAAGTGGTTATATACAGCGAAACGTGATTCACATTCTTCAGTTGTTTTTCTGCAACAAGCGTACGAATGTTTTTACATGTACACCCAAATTTCAATACACCTCTTTTATATTTTATTTAACTTTTTTGTTCATTTTACTCATAAGACCAATATTTTGTAACGAAATTTCATTACACTTGTTATATTTTCTTTTACTTTGTTCTGTCTCTGGTTTTTACCTGTACTCCAAAAACGGTTGAAACAAAATTTCATTTCACTTTTTTTTCATTTTTTTTACTCTTATTATTTTTTATTGTTGTTTTATTTTCTCCTACTTCTACTTTTTACTTGTACAGCGAAATAACTTAAACAAATTTTCATTGCTTTTCTATTATTTTACTTTATTCTACTTTTACTTTTACACCCAAAATAATTCTAAATAAAAATTTCCTCGCCCTTTTATTTTATTTTATTTGGCTCTAATAATACTGTCCACATATACACCCAAATTCCATTACACCCCGTTTCTTTTAATTTCACTTTTTTGTACATTTCACTTATGTGGCCAATCTTTTGTAACGAAATCTCATTACCCTTGTTATACTTTTATTTCACTTTGTTCTGGTCTACTTCATACTTGAACACCCAAAACCATTAAAACGAAATTTAATTTCACTAATTTAATTTTTATTTTCTTGTTCTACATCTCCTTTCTATTTGTACACCCAAATTTCTTGTAACAAAATTTTATTGCCTGTGTTATTTTTCTTTTGCTTTATTCTACTTTTCACTTGAACACTCAAAATTGTTGTTGGTAAATGTCAACATTTTTTTTATTTTATTATTTTCTTGTTCTACATCTACTTTCTATTTGTAAACCCAAATTTCTTGTAACAAAATTTTATTGCCCCTTATTTTTCTTTTACTTTGTTCTACTTCTACTTTTCACTTGAACACCCAAAATTGTTGTCAGTAAATGTCACCAATTTTTTTTTTTATTTTCTTGTTCTGCATCTACTTTCTATTTGTACACCCAAATTTCTTGTAACAAAATTTTATTGTCTCTTATTTTTCTTTTACTTTTTTCTACTTCTACTTTTCTCTTGGACACCCAAAATTGTTGTCACTAAATGTCACCCAAGTTGCCGTCCACGTGTCGGCTGGGCCGCTAGGCCGGACAGATAGTGGGCTAGGAGCGTGTTCATCCGGCGCTGGCCCTCGGCAGCTTGCTCGCCGAGGCGGAAGGGTGGCCACCGGCACAGCGTCCGGATTTATTCCCCTGCCGGACGGGCAGCCGCGTAAATCTCCCCGAGCAGAGGAGAGGAGAGGCGCTCGCCTCCCCCACCCCCGCCCCCTCCCACCCCCGCACTCGCGCTGCCGGGATTAACGCAGGCCCGTTCAACCCCCGGCGCCGTCCGCCAAATCCCGGCCGGCTCTCCGCACGTCGTCGCCACGCAGTTCCGCCACTGCTCTCCGCGCCTCGAGACCCCGCCTCGGGAGATCCATATTTCGCCCTCGTGCGCGCCACTGTCAAACTGCACACGCGCGGAGACGAACTAGTTGGAGAAAAATGGCCACACTCGGAGTTCATAATAGGAGCGAATGAGGGGTTGGGAGACTGACGAAACTCACTACGTTTACATGCAACACATCTTCCGGAAGACGAAAACCGATTTTCGTAAACCGTTTTTCGCTGTCGTATTTACATGACATAGCCTGAATCGGATTTCCTAGCCCACTTAAAATGGCGGCTGAAAAACAGCTGATTCAGTTTCTGGTTTAGTCAGCACAATCGCTATTTTTCTTTATAACATCACTCTTACCATATGTGTCGAAAATTCTTAACAAGAAAAGACAATCTGACAAGCCAAGAACGCTTCAAAAACGGTTGCGTTTACATGGGCACGAAAATCGATTGTGGAACTGGATAATCGCTTTAGAGAAGCTGATTTCCTGAATCGATTTTGGAGTGTTTACATGACCAACCAAAAGCGGAATTGGGAAATCAATTTACGAAATCCGGTTTTGGGAGACCATGTAAACGGGGTGACTCAGAACCAGGTAGGGCGAAGGGCAGGAATGGGCGTCAGTGGGTCTCATAACAGCATTCTGCCCCAAAACAACGAACAACGTTTCAATATAAGAGTTAAATATTACCTGTGTATTCATAGGCTTACCCGGAGTAATGAATCTTCAAAGTCTCGTCGGATTTTCTGACGGACACTAAAATCTAACTGATTCAATATTTAGACAGTACAACTGTTCGTTATTTTGTGTCTCGTTTCCGCCGGTTGTCGTGGGTGTCGGTGGCCGACTAGAGAGAGACCGACACAGGAAAATAGGATGCACGCGTGTGCGGGTACAGAGTCTGAGGTGACCAGCCAGTGGGACAGCAGAAACTAGAAACACTAAGCTAGATTAGTACAAGATATATTTCGAAGAGAGAGAGTACAAATACTTAGCTTTGTTAACTGAAGTCTAGTGGAAAGCAGATACATAGTTTAAGTCGATAGAGGCCTACCTACTGATGAGAGACTTTCCTAGTGCCTGTCTTAATCCCAAGTGAACGATGTCGTTCAGCGGTGGCCACGAGCGGAGTTGTAGCAGAGGCCGCTCGTTGCTGACGTCGTAAGAACGCCGCGCCGTGCGTGCATGGCGGCGCTCGGCGAAAGTACGTGGCGCGCACTTTGGACTTGTGCGACACCACACGTCACCTTCAGGAAGCGTCGCTGCTGCTGAGTCCCTCTGAGTAATGATGGTGAATAGACTTACTGCGTCCTATACAGGGTGTTACAGAAAAGGTACAGCCAAACTTTCAGCAAACATTCCTCACACACAAAGAAAGAAAATATGCTATATGACATGTGTCCGGAAACGCTTAATTTCCATGTTAGAGCTCATTTTATTAGTTCTCTTCAAATCACATTAATCATGGTATGGAAACACACAGCAACAGAACGTACCAAACACTTTATTCCAGGAAATGTTCAAAATGTCCTCCGTTAGCGAGGATACATGCATCCACCCTCCGTCGCATGGAATCCCTGATGCAGCCCTGGAGAATGGCGTATTGTATCACAGCTGTCCACAATACGAGCACGAAGAGTCTCTACATTTTATACCGGGGTTGCGTAGACAAGAGCTTTCAAATGACCCCATAAATGAAAGTCAAGAGGGTTGAGGTCTGGAGAGCGTGGAGGTCACGGAAATGGTCCGCCTCTACCAATCCATCGGTCACCGAATCTGTTGTTGAGAAGCGTACGAACACGCCGACTGAAATGTGCAGGAGCTCCATAGTGTATGAACCAGATGTTGGGTCGTACTTGTAAAGGCACATGTTCTAGCAGCACAGGTAGAGTATCTCGTATGAAATCATGATAACGTGCTCCAGTGAGCGTAGGTGGAAGATGAGCTCTAACATGGAAATTAAGCGTTTCCGGACACATGTCTACATAACATGTTTTCTTCATCCAGTTTTTCGCTAATTAGACTCAAGGTCTCTTCCAAAGGTAACCGTGTGAAGACGGACACCATGTCAAAGCTTACTAGTAAATCCGAAGGACCCAGCTTCAAGGACTTCAACCGTCTAATAAAATCCATCAAGATGTGGTGTTCACAGTTGCCAACGTATGGGCCGAGAATAGATGCCAAATACTTGGCCGGATTGTATGTGTGTGCAACTATAGGGCATAACGGCACCACTAGCTTGTCCACTTTTGGAAGACTGTACAACCTAAGAGAAACATATTACTTCTTACGTACCGGACAAAATCTGTTGACGTATTTCCGACGCACTCATGGTGAAAATTTAGCTCAACTGGCAGCGGGATCAAATGCTATACGACACTGAGGAACTACATTATACCGCGCTCGACTCCGGGCTGCAATAATATACGCACTACAGTGTCGCGGTACCTTGTATCGGCAGAAAACCGCCGGCAGGCGGGAATTTTTGAGCTGTGGCCGCCTCGGAACCACATACTGCGGCAAGGCGGCGGTCTTAATTACAGGCGCCCAAAACCAGAAACGGTGCGTCCTGGCGGGGTCGCCAAATAAGAAAACGCGCGCTGCTAACTCATCTCGCGGCGGAAGATAAAGAAACGGCGGCGAAACTGGTCCGCCGGGAGATGAGCGACGAGCACAGTGTGTAACGCCGACCCTCGGAGTGATCCATCCAGAGGTATTTATGCTGCTCCGGTTTTGGCAATGTACAGTAGCCAGTCCGGCCTATGTACCCCACCCACCGGCTGAATTCGAAACTTTTATTTCCCACTGCCTCTCAGATTGAGACCGTCCTTTATTACCTTTGCCGTCACCTTTTCCTCTTTTTGTTTTTCTTTTCTTGTTTGACAGTATCAGTCTCTCAATTCTCTCTATCTCTATCTGCCTTTCTCTCTCTCTCTGCCGCGCCTCCACCTCTTGCCGATGCGAGCGCTGTGCACGCGCGCCCGGCCAGATATTTAGTGGACAAATCCGCCCTATTTACGATGTCGAGCGCTGCGTGAGTAGTGCCGGCGTCTCTATTGCGGCGCCGCTGGTGCTCCCCCCACCCCTGCGACAACACAGTGTTTACAGGGGAGGGAGCGAGAGAGAGGAGGAAAAACAACAAAAAATACTGCTTTGAAATTTTAATCACTCATCGCGTGTGCATTGGAGCGTTTGTTTTACTGTGACCTCGTCCATTCACAACGGCTGTCAGCAACTGTGTAGCCGGCGAGCGAATATTTACACGCTCTCTGATCCCGTACTATATAGTTCAGTGATTTTTGTTTTTTCCCTTTTTGTGACTGCGCCCGTGTTTTATCGCCGCGCCCCAGAGCGGGCGGTTGAGGAATGATTCAAAAAGGGGCACCATTTTCAGGCTGGTACCTTTCGTACCGAGAATTCGCAAGTGTTCTGGGCTAATTGTGAGAGGTAATTTGGGAATTGAGTAGAAAAAGAGAAGGAAAGAAAGTGTGCGGGCGTGTTTTACTGGTAAACCGCGGTGAGTTACGTGCTGTGAAGATTGAGTAGTAACAGCTATAGCTTTGTACAAGAGTAATTATCAAGAATTAGACCAGTAGTTTTTGTTCTCTGAGCAGCATTCACGAACAGCAGTGTTCCGAGGACACATTGGTACGTCACGAATACGTTTCAGGTGCGTCGCGAGATTTTTAATATCCCCTCTTCTTCCATTGATTATGTAGAATATAAATAATTTATCACCTATTCGTTTCTCCAATTTGTAATTTGAAGTTTACATGATTAACGAATGTGTTGCATGTATATATCCGTGCTGTATGCTCTTTCGGCCATATTCTAAAGAACAGACACCATTTTCTGATCCTGCAGCCACAAAGGAATCTACAACATTAGCTGCATTCGGGGACTGTATTAAATCAGTTGGTGAAAACTATTTCTTCTGGTCTGGGATTCGAACCCAGATTTCCTGCATGGTTTTATCTTTTACATGTCAGTTAGGTACTCTTCGCCGCCGTTATGGGCCCTACGCACGATTCGATTTATTGGACCAATTCGTTGGTCACCCGATAAATTGGCCGGTTTTAGGCGCTACCCGACCAACTTTCCTTGTCGGTCGGTTGGTTGTGCCTGACCACCCGATCTCCGATTCCCGCACCACTTCACCCGACAAATTGTACCGTGTGTAGCGCATCCCGACCAACTCCCATGCTTGAGGTCGTCTGCACAGCGAACAGTCGAAAACAAAAACAGTTCGACAAACAGACACCAGAACAGGGTGGTGCTGCGTGCAGTTGGTCGAAACGTGTGTAGGCTGCTACCAATTCGTTGGTACGTTGGACATCTTGTTGGTCGTACGATGAATCGGAGCGTGTTTAGGGGCCTTTAGAAAGAAGATAAGTTTTCTGTACACTGAGAAGTTTGTGGTTGCTATGTTATGTTTGTAGAACTTATGGGACTTAACTACGGGGTCATCAGTCCCTAAGCTTACAAACTACTTACGAACTAGCTAAGACTAAGGACGGCACAAATATCCATGCCCGAGGGGGGATTCGAACCCCCGACCGTAGTGGCCGTACAGACCGTGACTGGAGTGCCTCAGTCCCCTCGGCCACCGCGGCCGGCTTTGTGGTTGCCAGTAATTATGACAACAGATGTTGGTAACTGGTAGTATCTGCTGGCAACACACTTGAGCAACTTTGATGTGAGATCCCACCTGTTGATGGAAATAAAGAAAGTACCTCGACTCGGTGTGACGCAAAGAAGCCAGGTGTTGGTCGTGCCGAGGGTACGTTTGGACACCAAGCGTCTTGGCCATACTGTGTCTGCAGCTGCGTGCTAGAAGGGAGCGGAGTAAAGAAGTAAATAGAAGCAGCACGACAGGAAAAAGAGTACAAAAAGCGCTGTAAAGGACGAAAAAAATCGGTGGGAAGGGGAAGGGGGGGAAAGGGGGTTCCGAGGCGACTGCCCACGCGGCCAGACGCGTCGCCAGGGGTGGCCAAAAGGGCCCGGGCGCCCGCGACGCAGCGCGGTTCTCTCGCGGAGTGGACAACCCTGCACTCGCCGCTGCAATTGTCTCGTGTACTACCTGCTGTTGCACCGGACTGCGACAGGCGTGCGGGAGCGAAACGGCCCAGGGAGAGCTGCGCCGGTGGGAACAAGTGGTTCAGTCGGCAGTTAGAAAACAATCGAGGCGTTCTGCGCCAGCTGTAGGAAAAGGCCGGAATATGTTGATTGCGTTTTTGAGCGAGACCATGCTGTAGGAGCAACCGAGCCAGTCCTGGTTCAAAAAATGTTCAAATGTTTGTATAGTCTATGGGACTTAACTACGGGGTCATCAGTCCCTAAACTTACAAACTACTTACGAACTAGCTTATCCTAAGGACGGCACAAACATCCATACCCGAGGGGGGATTCGAACCCCCGACCGTAGTGGCCGTGCAGATCGTGACTGACCAGTCCTGGTAGTCCGTTGTAGTTTTACACAGCCGCGGTGGAGTAGCCGAGCGGTCTAAAGCGTCTCGCTGCGGAGCGCGCTGTTGCTCGCCGTGGAGGTTCGAGTCCTCCCTGGGGCATGGGTGTGTGTGTTGTCCTTAGGTTAATTTACCCAGGTTTAAGTAGTTTGTAAGCTACGGACTGATGACCACGCAGTTTGGTCCGATAGATTTACAAATATTTGAAAGATACCTCGCAGGTGTGCAATTGTACTGCCCGTCCGAGGTGATTAAACACCAAGTTAGAGGGCAGCGAAATTGATCTTTTCACTACTATGGTAGACCCATTGTGCCTCACTCTAAGTAAACGCCATGTACACCTCCAGTAGAGTCGAGAGAGCAAAGTATCCTACTGTATCACAAACAAATTACAACTGCAACCAATATCTGAATAAAATGCGTTCCAATATGTGTATTGTGAATGATATCTCATCTGATTGATTTGAGCAGTGTACTTCTTTTTCACCGAAGAAAAAGTCTCTCTGTTCATATTGACCAAAAAAGACACAAACGGATAAGAGAGTCATGCTTCAGATACGATTGTGTTTATGTGGGCACGAAAATCGATTGTGAAAGTGGAAAAGCCGCTTTATAGAATAGCATTTCCGGAATAGGTTTTGGACTGTTTACGTTGTCTCCAATGTACTCCGTTTATGACATGGGGACACTAGCCGTCACTGTGGAAACCTCCATGTGCTATCACTGTAGCAGAAAAAAAAAAGTTTTTAAAGCACATTAGCAGAGGATTCAGTGGGTGACAATTTCGCTATCGTATTTAATGTTAAAACACGAACTGCCGGCGAAATATCCGAGAAAACACTGTTCGTGATATTCCTCGGCTAAATTACGTTGTTGACTACCGACCCTACAGTCGAGTGCGGCTTGTGTCTTTCAGGGATAATTGCAGACGCAGGTGCTCGCGCTTCTCGACCTTATCGGCGCCGATTGTATCGACCGGTCGATATTAATAATTACGGAGAGCTGTAGCAGCTGCGGCATTTGTCGATACGATATCGACAAAATTACTACCGGTATCGATAGTGGTCAGAGGACGTACTTCATCGGCAGACATGTTGCCGGGCATCAAGGACGCAAGCCACGTGTATAATTACTGGAGTCGTCTCTTTACTTTTTATTTTTTTCTCTTTGTGCGTCTTTTTTTCTCTCATTCCTCGCGACATGAGCCGCGCGTATCTGAGGTATTGCGGCATCTGCTAATGGCCGCCGATGCGACTGGAATTCTGTGGGCAGAGGACGCGTGATGAAATGCACCCGTTAACGAGTCCCCGGCCTAATTAGTCGTGAGTGGGACGTAGCGGGTTTCACTTGAGGGGTGCACTTAGTCGCCGCCGTCCAGGTGAGCGATAGGGGGAGGTGTTTGGCAAGGCGGGGGGGGGGGCGATGGAGTGGGATTAAATCTCAGCGAAAGAATGCCTCTCCTACCGCCAAAGTCGTACAGAGGCCAGTCTCGTATCGTCGTGAATGTCGGCAATTTCTGGCTTTCGTTCCATGGAAACGGTAAACTTTCTTTACCAGATAAATCGATCAAATGTGAAGGCCATAAACTCCACAAAATACCTACGAATTCAAATGTTCAAATGTTTGTAAATCTATCGGACAAAACTGCGTGGTCCTCAATCCGTAGCTTACAAACTACTTAAACGTAGGTAAACTAACCTAAGGACAAACACACACGCCCATGCCCCAGGGAGGACTCGAACCGCGCGTTCCGCAGCGAGACGCTTTAGACCGCTCGGCTATTCCACCGCGGCCCTAGGAATTACTATTACTTCAGACTTAAACTGGAAATAATACGTAGATAATGTCGTGGGAAAGGCGAACCAGAGACTGCGATTTATTGGCAGAAACCTTAAAACATGCAACAGAACTACTCAAGAAACTGCATACACTACGTCTGTCCGACCTTTTTTGGAGTATTGCTTCTCAGTGTGGGATCCTTATCGGTCAGTTTGACGGAGGACATTGAAAGAGTCCAAAGAAGGGCAGCTCGTTTCGTATTGTCACGATACAGGGGAGACAGCGTTACGGAAATGATACAGGATCTGGGATGGGAATCATTACAACAATGGCGATGATCACTGTGGCGTGGGCTACTTGCGAAACTCCAATCGCCAACATTCTCCTCCGAATGCGAAAATATATTGTTGACTCCCACTTACAGAGGTAGAAATGACCATCAGAATAAACTTCGAGAAATCAGAGCTCGAACGGAGAGATTCAGATGTTCTTTCTTCCCGCACGCTATTCGAGAATGGAATGGGAGATAAATAGTATAATGGTGGTTCGATGAACCCTCTGCGAGGCACTTTAATGTGATTTGCAGAGTAAACGATGTAGATGTAGACGACACAACGGAGTTTTTAAGTCTTCATCATTTACGCGTCTGTTCCCGTAGTGAAAATGGAATCAGAAATTATCGGCACTTATGGTAGCGTATGAACGCGAAATTGTTGCGACTCTAATCTCTTTCTAGATTGCAAGGTATACTGACCTATTTCACCCGCTATGACACACCTCTGTTTAGACTTCGTCGTAGGCGAGACCAGATTTGCCTTCGGAAAGTGGAGTTGATTTTTATTGGATCTACCACTCGTGACGAATCTGAACACCCGCTGTGGAATGGCCGAACGCTACTAGGCCTCTTAGTGCGGAGCGTGCTGTTGCTCGCCGTCGAAGGTTCGAGTCCTCCCTCCAGCGTGTGTCTGTGTGTGTGTTTCTGTGTGTGTGCGCCTAGGGACTGATAATCACAGTGGTTAACTCCTATAGTTTTACAAACATTTGAACAATTTTTTATTTTTATTTTAATCTGGACTGAAGGCCGAAAAAACCTATCAAGGCTTACTCTTTAAAACGTTATAATCAGGTGGCTTAGTAGCGCATTGGTAAAGTGCCAAACTATGAATCCAAACGTAGTGGGTTCGATCCCCGCCATGTCACAGGATTATTGTGTGGCTTTTAACTAATTTAACCTGTGGCAATTTTGCTGATGTGAGCACCGTTGTTATGAACCCACGTTAAACTAGCTGTCAAAAGGCTATCGCAAATCCCCTCCTTTAGTATTACTACCGAAACCTATGGTGGGCCAAAAGACTTCGCAATAATGAAAATCTATATTTGTAATTACAGACATCAAAAACTTAGTTTTGTAATGTGTGAGCAATCTGCTTCTATGCCTTGAGCACTACGTTTACATGCAACACATCTTCCGGAACAGGAAAATCGAATTTCTTAAACCGTTTTTTGCGCTCTCTTGTTTACACGCTACAGCCTGCATCGGATTTCTTAGCCCACTTAATATGGCGGCTGAAAAACAGCTGATTCACATCCTGCTTTAGTCAGCACAATCGCTATTATGCTTTATTTAAATACACATATTTATGCTCACTGTAATATTTATACTTTTATTACGCATTAGAAAATGTTACTCTCGCCATATGTGCCGAAAATTCTTAACACGAAAACGCAATCTAACAAACCAAGAACGCTTCAAAACCGGCTGCGTTTACACGGCCACAAAAATCGATCGCCGAACAGGAAAACCGCTTTACAGAAGTGGATTTCCAGAATCGATTTCGGAGTGATATATAATTATCAAAAAATAATAATTTGATACGCATTTCACAGGGAACATGAGGCAGAATTAAAGTATGTGGTGTGGAGGGAGACGTGCTTTAAGACAGTCCATGTAGTCGCTTTGGCTGCAACGCTGTGTTAGCTGAGTGGTCTAAAGCGCCTACCTAGTAAGAAGGAGGTCCCAGGTTCGAATCCCGGCCGCCGCATAAATTTCAATTTGATGCCTCTCCTCATGTTTAATACGATTTCGGAGTGTTTACATAACCAACCGAAAGCGGAATTGGGAAATCGGTCTACGAAATCCGGTTTCGGGAGACCATGTAAAACGCGGTGAAAGTGTCATTAGTTTCGTCCACTACTTAAGGACTCAGGCAAATGATTTGTGAGTGATGTACTAAATTTATATGAGAAATTCGGCTATCTAGAGAAGTAGTCGTAGCTCTGCTGTGGGGACTGAAATCGAGATGTTGTTGCTGGGACGGTACGGTCGGCTTGGCGGCTTTTGATGTGGGGGCCCGAGGCGAGCCAATTAAACGACGGATCGGTGCGCGGGACGCGAAAGCCTGAGACCGCTCGTTGGCCGTGCGTTCGCTCGCTAGTCAAGGCGTCGGCCTCAGGATTACAAAACAGAAAAAGAAAAAAAAAATGCCGGCCTCCTCCTGCATTTATTTATTCGCTTGCCCGAAAAAATTATTCGAGCCGTAAATCTCTGGCGTGAGGGGGCCTGTGCTTCCAGTTGGCGGGTGGACTGCGAGGAAAATGTATGCGGCGATACAGAAAGAGAGAGAGAGAGAGAGAGAGGACGTGGCGCCGAAGGAAGAGTCGAGGCGACTTTTCTGCGCGGGTACGGAAAATTTCGGGAAAGCTAGAAAGGCGCTCCTTTTAACGGAGTCGTACAGACCACACGGAAGTGTATGTCTGTTAGTATGGATCTGCTGACGTTATTTATGTGGGAACCAGAGACGGTCCAGAGAAGAGTAGCGCGTTTCGTGACAGGTTCGTAGGGCAACAACAAAAAGATTCACTAAAGTGTACTTTCAACTCTGGGACCCACGCACCGGACACCATCAATGCAGGAACTAGAGAGGTACAAAGAAGAGCAGCTCATTTGGTGACAGGTTCGGAGAGCAGAAGCAAAAGTGCTCGTGAAAAATGCTTGTAGCTCCACTATGACTGGTTGGGTAAGTCATTTCGGAGTTCGTAGGAAGGCAACGGCATACCACCTCCAAACAGGACAACACCTAGCCCGCGAGACCTCGCGCCTTTAAATGTTACGCGATCGATCGTGCGTATAGCATTTTTTGACACTCAAAAAACAGTTTGTAATATACTTAATATGTCTAAATAAGTATTTGAAGTTGCACATAAATTTATCCATGTTATTTGGATTTTTCTGAGGTGTGCGACTGTATTATAAGCTTTTTTGGAATGATTAATGCTGCAGAAGTCACTGTTTATAAATATTTTTATTGGCACGACGCGTTTCGGCAGCACGCTGCCATCATCGGGTGCATTTTTACAGTTAAATTCTTGATGTATTATGTTTTGTGCTATAGCAACTTCTGTTTCAACTCATGCAGCTACATACGCACTTTTCATGGCATATTCACTATAAATACTGATGTAAGTAGTTTATCTTAGCTTTTAAGGATCTTTGTACAGTAACTTTCAAATACAAAATGTCCACATGTGCTGTTAGTGTATATGTAACTATGTTCTTGTGTTGTGTGTGCCAGACAACAAGATTATCAAGATTACCAAAACTGTAAGTAAATACAACACTACAATAATCCAAAATCTATAATGATGAAACACAATACTAAAAATAGCTATATCTTCCTGAACAGGTTAAAACTGTACAAACATAACCTCACTGGCATCCACGACACAAAACACAATACATCAAGAATGTAACCAGTAACTGTAAAAATGCACCCGATGATGGCAGCATGCTGCCGAAACGCGTCGTGCCAAGAAAAATATTTATAAATAGTGACTGCTGCAGCATTAATCATTCCAAAAAAGATTTGAAGTTGCGTTTATAAGAAAACACAAAAGTTTGACTATTTAAAATTGGTAAAATGCCGATTGTTTTAAAATTGCTGTGAGCAACATGCGAGTCCTCGCGAGCTCATAAAACACTGCGGTGTTCAAACCAACCTTCCGATTGCTGACTGCATTACCTTAGCTCTATATGTAACACTTTGCATGAAATGTTTTTCTACATTTACTGTTCGCCGTATAATAGTACTGTTCTAATTGTAATTTTGTGTAATGTGTTGTCGTAATGAACACAGACACATTAATAGAACCAGTTTGTTTTTTGCCAGCAGTCTGCACTTCTGTTATAGGCTGAAAGAAGAAAGAAAATTTATAGGATGACTTGTAAACAATTTTTGAAAGATTTTCGTCGCCGTGTATAATGCAAGTTCGTGGATCTCTTCGTTCAGCGCCACACAGACACACTGCTGACGACTTGCTTCAATCTGATTAGTAAATAAGAGTATCCAGATCACTGGATTATATGTCACCTTCATCAAATTCTTGAAGTGGTCGTTTGAAGTTGTTTGTATACTTTATATAAAAAATGACTTCGCAGACTCTCATTAATTTCAGGTTAATATTCTTTTATTGTTGCTTCGTAAATAATAATAATAGTTTTTGATTAACCAAACGTACATTCAGTTTAAGAACATGCCACAACATATCTTCGTAAATCACAACATGAGAACAAACATGAAAATCTCTGACAAAGAGTCTTAAGCTCCACAGTTCATAGCACTACAGAAGTATATTAAGGAATATCTCTGCCACTATATATTCGAAATATGATTGTCACATGAATTTCTAAATGTACTACTACAGCCGTATACGTCTTTGTTCTTCAACGACAAGTAGAGCAGTCACGAAGACATAATTCGTGATACGCCCTTTTCCGACAGTTTTTTATTGGGGTTTCAAGCGCCCTAGGCCCTTACGGTTTGAAGGACAGAACAGGTGTCGGAGCGCCCTCGACGCCGTGTGTCGTACACGCCCTTCCGCCGCCGACAGAGCTCAGGGGTGAATATTTTACAGCAGAGCGCTCGAGGTTGCACACCCCGCGTGGGCGCTACAGAGATGAATGCCGTTCACCATTAATTGCCAGCGATCGTAAATCAGGGGCTTTCGTGAAGCCCACGTGTGTGTGCGTGTGTGAACAGAGCCAAAGGGTTGGCCGTTGTGGTGGGAGGAGTCGCGGGGGAGGGGGTGGGTGAGAGGGAGGCACTCTCTCCGGAATAAGCTGTCATCGATTTTTGGGCCGGTCGCCATAACGGCGGTGAATTAACGGCGGAGGAAACTCGTCACCAGCGAGACGAGGGCGAATGTAGAACGCCGCGTCGGAAATCAGCCAGTCGCGAGGGCACAATTAGAAATTTATGGGGAATAGCTTAGTAGTGGAGCAGTTTCTCGGCAAACTAAAAAAAAAGGGGGGGTGGATTTGAAGACGTATGTAAAAATGGAGTTATTGTTATTGCTAGCTAAACGCTCCTCAGTCTGATGCGAGATGAAAATTAAATAAAACAATATATCAAAGCAAGACTTATTAGTCTCCAGGGAGTTACTGCGATCGTTATATGAATAAAATTCTTGAATATCCGTCTCCAGATCGCTTATATCTTCTAAAACATGACCGGTTTCGGGACAGCTGCCCATCTTCAGATCTGTTAAATAAATGTTACAACTGAATATAAGCTACTATTTACAAAGTATGATATCAAAAAGTTAAAGGAAAAACATTAAAAACATACCAAATTTTGAAGTTACAGAGTAACCTGTCCTGTGATGAACGAATGTTCACAGTCGTTACTAAAACATAGTGGCTTCCTGAGGCTTTATATAATGTACTTGAAATCATCTGATTGGTTGGGATCCTTTTTTGTTAAAATTATTCTCAATAAGTAATTATTGACTTACATATAAGAGCAATTCTGAGGTCAAGGTGTAAGATAGTAGTAGTCAAGGTATAAAAAAACTCTGTAACTTCAAAATTTGGTATGTTTTAAATGTTTTTCCTTTAACTTTTTGATATCATACTTTGTAAATAGTAGCTTATATTCAGTTGTAACATTTATTTAACAGATCTGAAGATAGGTAGCTGTCCCGAAACCGGTCATATTTTAGAAAATATAAGCGATCTGGAGACGGATATTCAAGAATTTTATTTAAATAAAAGAATCACTGTACCCTCCGCGATAGCCCACTAAACTACAGGCCTGTTTCATTGACGTCAATTTGCAGCAGGGCTTCGGAACATACCCTGTATTCAAGTACTGTGAGTTACAAAATGCATAGCCAACCATCAGCTGTTTATTATATATAGAAATACGGAACCAATCTGAGATCCAAATGATCAAATGTTTGTAAATCTATCGGACCAAACTGCGTCCGTAGCTTTCAAACTACTTAAACCTAGGTAAACTAACCTCAGGACAACACACACACCCATGCCCCAGGGAGGACTTGAACCTCCACGGCGAGCAACCACGCGCTCCGCAGCGAGACGCTTTAGACCGCTCGGTCACAACACCGCGGCGTTGAACATATCCTGTATTGAAGTATGGTGAGTTAAAAAATGATGCATAGTCAACCATCAGCTGTTTATTGTATCTAGAAATACGGATCCAATCTGAGATCCTTTGTCAATAACACTCATCACAGAGCTAGTTGTGTTTCACGTGAACGATATTTCCAACATCCGTGTTGACCTTGGGTCAATAGATGAGTCTGTTCGAGATAACTCATAATATTCAAATTTTTACTTAGATGTGAATTAACAGCAGTAATATCGTTTAAAAATGAGTAGTCAACCATCAGCTGTTTATTGTATTTAGAACTTTACTAGTTTCGGATATTACCCATCAACAGGAGGATCTGTTAAAAAGGTTTACCATCGTGAATTATACAAAGTTACAATGAAATATAACATAGTAGTGTTATCCATAAGATACTTACAAAATTAAACAGTCTCATTGAGAACTACATAATTGATCTGATTAACTTAGCAGAGATCGAAGTATTCATGGTGTGATAATAATATATCTTTGACCGCCATCACACAATATATCTTCGATGAACTGTCACGGCGGCTGATACCCAGGTGTTATGTAAACGTTTCGTAAAATGACAGAGTGAACCATGTAAGCAATAAATAAATAAGTCCCATAATAACCATTTACTTATAGTTATGCAAGTCATTTTCCTGCTTTCACCAATTGATCCAACTGTGAACAGATGCAAACGACTCCCTGCCACTCAATGTACAGTGGTCCAAATAGGTAGCTACGTGAGGATAAAAAAGTTTGTAGTTCAACACATTAGGTAAAACGAAGGTGTGGGGTCTGGACTTGGTAAGGAGACACTGCCTGGAGTACAACTTACCTTGATCCCGCAGAAAATGGTTTACGCTTCAGCTTGGGAAACAGTTTGGCAAGTGCAAATCCCGATAAAATCTTCTTAAAATCTTGCTTCGAAGGTTTCGTAGAAGATATTTTATTACAGCAAAACCACATAAGTTGTCAGAAACTTTTTGTTTAGTTTTTCTACAAGTAATTACTACTGCCTAGATCACGATCCGTCTGAAACTTTTTTTTTTTTTTCTCATTATGAACAGCCCGTGTTTACCATTTTAAAGTGTAATCTATGATTACTTATTACTGTACAAACAAACGATTGTGGCATGTGTCACGACATCTATAGCTCAGACGGGAGAAAACTAAATGTTTTCCTGGTGATGACCTCAAGGTTGAAACGTCTTGTAAATAAAAATTAATGAAACAGAAAATAACCTTGCTTCGTTTACTGCGTGACAATGTCAACTATAACGAGTTTTCTCGTGTAGTAGTCCCTGAATGTCTTTGTATTAATTATGATATATGGTATCAGAGACTACCGTATGTTGGCACCTGTGTTCATTGTAATGTGAGACTATTCTTACAGCGAAGCAAGCGACACTAAAACTGCGTAATGAAATTAATCTTCGCTGACTGGCAGACAGTAAAAAAAAAAAGAGCCTTATTGAAAATTTTGTAAGTGTGTTTGTTAATTTGAATTGGTGATCTATGCACCGTATGTCATTGGCTGATAGTGCTCATTACATTATTTCCGACGTTGACGTGGAAAGAAAGCTTCCAAATACTTCAGAGTTCACTCTTATGGTGACAGGAAAACGTATCATCAGTCCTGTTTGCCACTTAAACACATATATTAAGAAAGAATCCTGTAGCATGCTGTAATTTACAGCACTTCTTCAGGATTTAAATTTGTTCCTTGTTTGCTTGACAGCAGCGGGAAACGAAGTTCAATATGCCCGATACGTTCGTGTGCTTTTGTGTAAATCATTGGAGATTGCTACTGTCGGCAACTTACCACACGACGTATCCACTCTCCTCTCGTTCACTGACAGCCCCTAATTATGAGACTATGACGTCAGATCTCTTAGCGTACAGCGCGATTACTCAAATGATGACGTCACATCGCTGTGGTCTTACTCTTGGGCAATATACGGCAAACAGCTGTGCTTTCTCTGACAATGTACAGTAATTCACTAGACACTGCTGATGGTACCGGGTGTAGAGTGATTGTAGTTTAGCTGTAGACGTCATCACCAGCTGCCAACGACAGCTGAAAAGCAGTGGAGAGAGGTTGCCAAGGTATGTCACGTGTCAGCTGCATGTCTAAACCAGCGGTTGCCATTGCATATGTGCGTAAGGTTCATGCAAAGCTATGCGCACGATATACGAGAATAACCTAAGTCTGATGCGGTGCTCCCCGAATTTTCCCAGAGAAATGTAAGTGGGCAACATTTTGAAACGTTAAGTAGTAGACATGTTATCACGTGTTGCACTTTAGGCAGACTCTTGGAGACTTCAAAGGCGACGGACTCCGTCTAAGAATATCCGACGCTACATTCCGCTTGGAACGTGAAAACATGACCTTTGATCTCTTGACGGCGACGCTGTTGATTCTAACGCGGCGTCACTTCCTCATCGCATCCCTGAATTAACACAATTTGGTTTGACGCGTTTTATTGTCTACAGGAGTGTACTTGCATTTCGGAATTTTGTGTACTGTTGTGGCTTCAAGGCGTATTTATTACGCTGACAACACTGCAACACATGTTCTATTATTTACTGGCCTTCACTTTGATACTGTCAATCACAAGAATGTACAGTTGTTGCACTGGTGTTATTTTTACTCATATGGGGTGGGTGTATCAAGTTTCCAGCGTATCTGTACTAGCTTTAGACATGCAGGTCCACGAAATTCTTTCACATACAGATTTTTAAGTCCTTTCCACTTTCAATCGCCCAGTGCATCCTGCAATACTGACCGAAACAAGTGTGCATATACTTTTCTATTTTAGCTGCACTTTATTTGAGGAAGCCAACTTCATTACACTGAAAAAAAAAAAAAAAAAAAAAAAAAAAAAAAAAAAAAAAAAACCCTTATTCTTTTCATTCTCCACTCCGAGGAGTGGAGCGGGCTGTTTGAGATCCGGCCCTTAAAGGGTCGCGGTTCTATTCAGCCAATTATCAGACGAGCTGATAATGGGGCAAAGGGGGAATCCCAATTGGGAATAAGTGGGAGGGGCTTACCAGTTCCGGCATTCGCCTTACAACCAAGGAAAACCTCCCGAAAACCTTGGTCGGAACCGGGGGATTGGGACCAATTTAATTTAACTCCGGGACCTGCCCCAGACTAAAAATGAATTTTCGAGACAACACGAGTGCACTCACGACAATCAAAGATCGGACGCCCGAGTTACTCTCGTAAACTCGTAGAGATCAGCTCGACCACCAGTGGACAAGCATCTCCCTAAAGGAACCTCACCCATGGGCACGGTGTCCTGTACACTGAAGCCTGTAGTAACTAATATTAGCAATTTTGTTCATTTCGCCTGCGAGTTTAATCGTTGTGCATCGCAATATGGCCGTTCATTCTTGTAACAGTAACAATGAACTTCATCGCTCTTAATGAAGCAATTGAAATGGGAAATCTATAAATCTGTATTATTTCACTCACTAATACCAGCCGTAAACCAACTGAACAACTGCCATATATTCTCTTTTGATCGTCACTGAACGGTGAAGAATTTCTTATACAGTTGTCCTAAATACATGTATATATTTCTATTCGAGAGAAATAATACGTGATTGATGGTTCAGTAAGCGCAATGGCATGTATCGTGAGAGAATTTTGCTGTGGTGTTTATTTATTTATTTATTTTCCTGAGAAAAAGGAGAAGACAGACCAAAAAATATAACAGTGTGTCTGTTACTAAATCATGTGTCTTCAAAGTTTTCTTTTGGCAAACGAAACAGCTTGTATAGACACAGTCGTCGTAGACGATAGCTCTGGTTCTGTGAATTTACGAACCACGGTTTATTTCTGTCTATTTATTATTCCTGTTTGGTTAATTTGTCTCTTCTTGTCGTCAGATTCTCATTTATCTTTGGACCTAGTGTTCATCATTTCTTCCTATGACCAATGTAAAGTACGTTATCCTTCACTGTTAGTTGATTCAAATTCTGCAACATCGGAACTGTAATAATAAGAATAAAATGAGACTTAAATGACTTTGGTAAGTCTTATTGAAGAGCGAAATATGATTTCCATTAATGTTAGTTCCAAGTAGTACTTTACGGAGAGACCCGTTTATGTGTAGAGAGTCTAAGTAAAATAAGAATTAAATAAGAAATTAACATGTCCGGAGCTCTAGGAAATATAGAGAAAATGCAATGGCTGATGACGGAACGCTGTATAAGAAGTATAGAAAGAAAAATCAAAAATAATTGTACATTGGTAACACTATAACATCTTTGGAGGACGAATAATTGGCCAGAAAAAAAAATTATATCACAAAATAAAATGTAACCTACTTCTGTAGGCCATAGGCTATTGATTTGTTCCTTTGAAACAAGATGACATTTTAAAAAGTCGTGGTTTTGCCGTACCAGTATAAAAAATTTATTCCTCGTACCATTTGGTATTTATGAACAGACGATAATGATTTTAAACAAGGAGACTCCTGAGGAATACTTCGTTACAATCTGATCCGTGATGCCGTTACGGTGCTAAGCTGAGTAATACTCGTTGCTGAGAATAATACTAGCAGGTGTAGAGCGAATAGTAAGGTACGGTAACTGTTCTTACCTTATTATTGTAGGACGGTGAAACTTACTTTCATAGATTGTGTCCTATGACCACTTTGATATTCATATTATGGCTATCCATTAAACTTTTTGTGTACACATAATTCGTGGTTAAGCTTGTGTGTCAAGTAATGCTTTCGTCATATAATAAATTTTGTTTGAATCTGCGACAAGATTACTTTATGGAATCTGTCTGTTAGAAACTAATGGGCAGGATAATTCCCATTTATTTTACTTACCTCTGTCCCTACGTCATCGAGTTAAATATGATACACTTTGATGAGGCACATTCATTCTTCTGTTGCTGATCCTCTGAATCTTAGTTTCACAAGCGATGATAAATTACGCCAACAAAATTTTAAAAGTCGATTTTAACGCGTTTTTTCTACAGACAAATTGTGCAAGCGCTTATGCTATATATTCAGTTAGAGATTTTTAAATAGTTTCCTGTAGAAACTGCGTACATTTTACTGCTTATTGAACGAAAGAAATTATTTGTTATTGAAAAGAAAACGACTCTGGATGTGTCCATTTAACATAGCCTTTGTCAAACGTATCAACCAATCACCTGTTTAGAATAATTTTCGATGTAGGCCTAATACCAATAACAGCAGAAAATTTGCTATTTCTTCATTATTGATGTAAAATTTACCGTTACCCATTTTGTTCCTGTTTTGCTGCATTTACTGTGTTTTTTGATACAGCCTATAGTGGAAAAAGAATGAGAAACTATAAGTTAAAAAGCAAAGGAATAAAACGGGGAAACATTATAAACGGCTCAGTTTTCTTGTGAAGCTGATGCGGGTAACAAGCATTAATTTCGTTGGCGCACAAATTGTAAATGGTGGTTTCATTTTTCTTTCTTTTCCTTGTGATCGTTGTGAACTCAAAGCACGATGCCGAAGTTAATAAATAATCACTTCATCACCATGATAAATTTCTTCCATATTTATCATTAAAAATGGGATTTGTTATTCTATCCGCTTCCACTATAATTCGAATATTTTTCTGCTACATATGATATAACTCGATTTTCATTTGCTCACACAAGGAAAATATGAATTACGACTGCAGTGTTAAAATAATTTCGAAATGTTACCAGCATTTGTGATCGGTACCAGACACATAAATTCGAACTTGAAACAATTAAAATTGAGCTGACGAAGGTAAAAATAACTACCACGCTTTATTCAGTGAAGTCATGTAAAGCTATAATAGCCAGTTTGTGGTGTATTTTGCAGCAAAGCCTATTGTTTTCTTGAATAATACATTGAATATATTTTGTGGATTCCACTTTCAGGAAAACACCGGTTCTGATATTACATCCACGAAACATGTTGGAAAGTGATAAAATTTTATTTCACTAAAGTCATATCTGTCGAAAAGTCTTTATAATTAAATGTAAAATTACGTACTTCGATTATCATTAAAACTCCTGTAACTGTAGGCCCAGTAATTTAAAAAATGTTATGGATTTTTATTTTTTGCTGTTTATAAATTGATATACCGCATTTGTGTGGAGAGGGTAGGAATACTTACCGTGGCAGCCATTCTTTTAATTAACTGATCCAGCATAATTGTATGACGCGATATTTGAGCAAGGAATGTGACGCAAATACATTAAAGATGGAATCAAATATACAAATGACAGCGATACATTTTGTAAGTGAGGTCTGATAGTGTGTTTTCCTTCCATTTTATGCAGAAAATTCACAGTGGTATACGAAATGGTTATTCATTCTTCACAATGCGTAAACCGTCTTCTACACTATGTTAATTATGGAGTCATTATCCTGAGAAGCACGCACATAAGCAGCAGCATCATTATTTCGTATTCAAAATGTGAGTAAAGCGAACTGAGTAGTCTTTTTGGTGTGGCCGTGTTTCTCCTAGTCAGGATACCAAGATGCCGGAATATAAAAATTTATAGTTTTAATGTTATTGAAGTCTTGGAGTGGTTTATTAAAATTGCTTGACTGTTATGGCAAAAGTCTTTACTTTCTGTCCTTCGGTCATAGGCTGATCACAAACGTAACTAGATGCGATACTAGTAAATAAACATCTTAATAAAAAAAAACTTCCAATTCTCGAACTAAAAATTTAGGTCAACATATATTTGACTTTTTTCGTTTACGTTGTTCAAAGTTTGTGACCATTAAGACCCTGGTGTTATATGTTATGAAATTACATTTGCTACTGCAGTCATGATTTTTATGCATTACTTGTTAAAACCATGTGAACGTTCAGTAATTTCCCTTATGAAGATTTTTTATCATGTCTGTTTCCATTTTTAACGTTTACTGTGCAGTGTGTAAAACGCAGTATAAAAAGTTTGAATTTGTGCAGAAGACGAATACCAAAAAAAAAATGCGGTAACGCACCAAAAATGCATTTGGTAATTTCAATTATTGGGAATTACTTCCGGAAACGCGTCGTGCAGAAAACAAAATATGAAGAAGAATGCTGAGTGGCAGCAGTAATTGCTATTTTATTATTTACAGAAACCATCAAAACATAAGTTTAATCTTGAAACCACGGCTGGCTTTCTTCCTTTCTTGAAGATCGGATTAAGGATGCGTCATGATCTCACTTGACACCTGATGGCTACACAAGATTGAAAAATAGATGCGAATTCTGTGGGAATCGAGATTCTCGAAAGAAAATGGCTGCAGAATGATTAAATAGTCTGCAGCATGTGCATTAGACAAAGGATATTTGCTAATTATATTGATTACCAGATTTACTTGTCCTTTTCCAAACAGTTTATAACTGTGAAATAAGCACTTTTCAGGCAATTTATAATGTTATAATTGAAAGTAAACAACTCTTAGACGACGATAACAAGTATTTTTGCTGTTATACAATGCTATAGTAACGTATATCGGAGTTCCGTCTATCCGTAGGAAGAGGTCCATGTACCCCTAGGATAGGTGCAAAGTGCAGTAAAAATAAATAAAAGTAGAAAAAAATGAAATTTTTCTTTGAATACATGTTTAGGTCAACGTGCAGAAGCAAAAGTTAATTTGTAATAGGAAAACAGCGATCGATGCAAATTATTATTATTATTAATTACAAATCGACTTCAGCTAGTTCTTAGGTACCTCTTGTCTATTACAACCGCCCCTACTGTCAGATACTGAAACACTCTTGATTCTAGAGTATATCCGAAATTGACTTGCAACGAAAATAATTATTTGCAACCGATCGCAGTTTTTTTTCTTACAAATAAATGAAAATATAATAACCATAACTAAAGTTTATCCAGTGTAACAGCTGAAGATGTGCATAGAATTGTTCATTCTTATATATACATATTATGTAAATATTTACCAGATCCTAGACACTACAAAATTTTGGGGAAAAATGTCTTAAAAAAGAGGAGGTCCTACTGTCTCAGATATATCCTATAATTAACGAAAATAGAACGTGCAAAATATTATTTACAAACCAGGGTAAAATTGGTGGCTGAAATTTTGTATAATCGTGCGTTGCCCCATAGTAGTCAGTAGAAGTGTCTCGTAGACGATGAAAAATATGAGGAACAAAAATGAGATTTCATTGAAATTGGAAGAACCAGCTTTGGCCACATTGAAATCTTAATTTTTTATATGTACAATACATTGTATATATAAAAAACATTGTATGTATAAAAAATAAAGATTTCAATGCGGCCAAAGCTGGTTCTTCCAATTTTAATAATTTTAATGTGGTCGCTGTGCACCACATTCCGGATGGAGTAGCCTACATGTAAAATGAGATTTGTTGCAGTGCTGAACGCATATAAAAAACAAATTAATTTAATTAAAAACAAGTAGACTACTAAAGTGAAATACTGGAAAAATAGTTGAAAATTTGTAGTGTAAAAGAAATAAATTTATGAAAATGAAATGAATAGCTGCAAAGAATGGATTTAGATAGAGAAAGTTTGAAACAAAAGTTACAATAGATAGGCCTACAGAAAGAACGGAAAAAATGAATAAGGAATGCAACAGACCACAGTTGCTCTGATACAGAAAAAACGGAAAATAAGAACAGGAGGAGGAATAAGAAGAGGAACATTCAAAAAATTCTGTTTAGATTTTAACGTGATTTTGTAACGTAATTTCGGAATTGTAGTGGAAATGCGTCTATCTCGTCCTGTTACCAATGCATATTTAGGCGGGACAGGAAAAAGACTCAAAATCTAGTGGTACTGATTTTATATACGAATGCGTAATTGGGTTATTTAATTGAGCGTACGAAATAAAAGGAAAGAGAATTTTAGTTTTGCCGCAACCATAGTAGTCTGCAGAAGTGTCTCGTAGACAATGAAAAATATGGGGAACAAAAATGAGATTTGTTACAGTGGTAACGCATAAAAAATAAATTAAATTAATTAAATTAAAAACAAGAAAAGTACTAAATTGAAATACTGGAAAAATATTTGAAAATTTGTAGCGTAAAGGAAATACAATCATTAAAATGGAATGAACAGCTGCAAAGAATAGATTTAGATAGAGGAAGTTTGAAACGAAAGTTAGAATAGATAGGCCTACAGGGAGAACGAAAAAAAAATGAATAGGGACTGTAACAGACCATAACTGAAATAATTTAATTTAATTTAAAAAATAGACTACTAAATTTAAATACTGGAAAAATAGTTGAAAATTTGGAGTGTAAAAGAAATAAATTTATAAAAATGTAATGAACAGTTGCAAAGAATGGATTAGATTGAGAAAGTTTGAAACGAAAGTTAGAATAGATAGGCCTACAGGGAGAACGGAAAAAAAAGAATAAGGACTGTACCAGACCACAACTGGCCTAATTAAGAAAATACGGAAAATAAGAACAGGGGGAGGAATAAGAAGAAGAGCATTCAAAAAATTCTGTTTAGATTTTAACGTGATTTTGTAACGTAATTTCGGAATTGTAGTGAAAATGCGTCTATCTCATCCTGTTACCAATGCATATTTAGGCGAGACAGGAAAGAGACTAAAAAGAAAATCTAGTGATACTAATTTTAAATATGAATTGGAAATCGGGTTATTTAATTGAGCATACGAAATATAAGGAAAGCGATTTTAGTTTCGCCGCAGCAGTTGGCTGCCTGTGGATCCGCGCCGTGTGTAGCGCAGACGAACGAACGGACGACTGTTATTCGGCTTGTAAAACAGCTGATGTAGTCTCCACATTAGGAGGTGCACCTGTGAGGTGACGATGTTGACGGTGTCGAGTGGATAATAGAGGAATTGAGTGAGGAACTGTGGCAGGCGCAGCGCGGCGCGGCCGTCGGTTGGCGGTGTGTGGCGCCGCCTCCGGTCCGCGGCTCGGCCAATGGCGTTAGGCGGGAGGCGAGCCCGCGGCGGCCGGGCATGGCGGCGGCCGAGCGCCCGGCCCAGCGGAACGCCCATACAGCCGCGCTCGCAAGCGCCGCGTCCAACCGCTCATCTCCTCACTCTTCTACATCAACCGCCGCGATATACGCCTCAAATCTCCGCGCGCATTTTGCGAATATATTTACGATCCATAGGGCACCGTCTCAATACGAATATTGTTTTCCAGTACTGGAACTTGCGAATTGTTTACAATCTACAGGGCATCATTTTTATAAGCAATAATGCGTTTAAAACGATCGTCGCAAGTTATTATTTTTAGCAAATGTCATGCGCGTCAGAGTACAATTTCATGAGCGCTTTTAGCGATAGTATTATTATTATTATTATTTTCCGTGTCAAACCTTTTATCTCCTCAATCTCCTGCATCAATCGCCGCGAAATACGCCTCAAATCTCAACGCGCGCCTTTTGCGTATATATATATTGGTCTTGAGACGGTGCCCAATGGATCGTAAAGAAATTCTAAAAGGCGCTCGGAAATTTGAGACGCATTTCACGGCGATTGATGTAGGAGACTGAGGAAATGAAAGGTTTGACAAGGAAAATAATAATACTATCACTAAAAGCGCTCGTCAAATTGTGCTCGGACGCGCACTATATTTGTTAAAAATCGTTAAGAAACCTACAAATCATAAAAACGTTCGACATAACCAATTCTACAAAATCTACATTATAATTAAGAAATATATAAACACAATTGAAATTTGTATTTTAACAAAACCTATACAGACAGAAATATAATTAATTAATCAGAAGCGGAATTGGAAAAATTGGTTTACGAAATCCGGTTTTGGGAGTCCATGTAATCGCAGTGATTCAAAACAATGAGGAGAAAATCGTTTAAAACGAAATTAGTGTTGCCACCGAAGATGCCTTGTATACAATAAAAGCGAAAAGCGTATTTCCAACAAAATTATTGGTTTATGTCAGTTGCAATAGACAGACAAACGCAATAATTATCAATACGATGTTACGCAACTGAGGAAAACAGAACGATTTAATTCAAGATGCTGACGTGTATAGTTAACGAATTATTTACTATTCAGAAGCCGTCCTCTTTGGACCAACAAAAATCATAGTAAATTATTGTTGTAAACATTGTAATAATAAAACGTTTAAACATTTCTCAAACAATATATTTTCCCACAGTCAGTTATTACTACAGTTATTATTATTATCACTATTATTTTATTTCAAAACCGGTTTCGGTCTTTTCCAAGCCCTTGTTTCTGTATTTGCTTAACGATTTGTTTTTGTAAAGGACTGTATTGAATAAAACACTGCGATTTTTCTTTTTACCCAAATACGTTTAACTACAGTTGTCGCATCATCAGTTGGCCTTCCATTCGTTTTTATTTAACAACAGAAAAAAATATTTTAGTGCGTACATGTTTGGATTATTGTTTACCGACACAGGTACATAGTAAAATATGCGTATACATGCTAAATACAAGGAGTAAATCGCCCACTGATTATGCTGAAGTTGCAGTGAAACATGTTTGGTTAAAACAAAAAACACAATGTTTTCCTCAAGGCTGACTCTTGTAATTAAATGACGTTTCGGCCAATTAACAGGACATTATCTGGTGTCTAGAGACATAAATAACCGAAATAGGTCCAATGTGTCAAACATTAGAAAAGAAAACTTCATAAGAAAAATTTTTAAGAACATTTTCACAACTTACAGTTTTGTTGTTATACGTATTATACAAACATATTTTTATTCCACATATATTACTAAGAGTTGTCTACTGAAACACGTACCTGGTCGGCTAGAATATACCAAGAGAGAAGTATAATCATTAACATTCGTCGGAGATGATAGGGTATAGGGAGAGATATTACACAGTGTTACGAACCAGCAAATTCATCTCATTCTCCTATGGCTACCGGTAAGGTTTGGTTTCATGCATAGTCATACGACATTCAAACTATTTTGCTAATACTTAATGCTGTGTAGCAAATGCGAATGTCAAATAACAAAGCAGTCAACTATGTAAAAATAGCATAATACACCTGAAGATCATATGTGGCATTCATTATAATTGTGAGGAAAAAGTAACAAGCAGTGTACCAAAAACTTTAATTTGACGAGCACTCCATTATGGACGATGCATAAACAAATCATCTACAATTATGGTATACGTATACATTTATATTTAGCAGTTTCTATTGGGGAGAGTGGAAATGGTGTGTAGGCCTAACTTTAATGATAGCCGAAATAAGTCTGTAAAGTAAATAAATTAAGTTACTGTCATATACAACATTGTAAATAATACAGACTGAATTAAATGACCAATACAAGATGTTACACACAGAGGTCGGTAACATTTATGTATCCGCTGAGCGCAGAACAGTTTTAATTCAAAAATCCTGAGAACATAAATATTGCACAAAACACCTACATTTTTCAAGCAGTGTTGGCGGCGGTTGAATGTGTCCATAAATCTGCAAATTATGATAATTTGAACGGAATAATTTATTGGAAAACAAGGTGATAACGACAAAGTACAGAACAAATAACTCAAGCCTATCATCCAGTAGGCCTAACCTTCTAATAAATAAAGACTGGATTAAAAATATAATATGAGTAGATTTCAATACTATCAACTTCACCAGCGACATAAATTTTGCTGTTCAGGTTGGGTACAAAATTCATGTAATCAAATCTTGTAATTTGCCACTCAATGCTTGGTTACAAACCTCTCCACATTTTTTCCATTGTATACGCATTCAAGTTTGTCCTGTATGTTCTCTACTGCATGTTAATTAACTCTCCAGCATCGATAGTAATTACCTAAGGCTTGAATTAAATTACAATACATACACACCTCAGTGATGTGTATTGTATCTGCCGTGCAAAGCAAGAACTTCAAACATCTCCACATCATTCATCCTTTCAAAAGGCGACAATATATTACACCACCATTCACTTTATGATTGTCATGTTACATGCTTAACTCAAGAACATTTTTGTGTGTTTTTATATAGTTATCAGAGAAAATACTGCTTTCATCAAAAAAACATATTCGCGGCGTATCTCAGTATCTAATTTAAGAGTCACTAGCGACATTATTTCCCAAGATTGTTGTATGAAAAAAAATCCGAAAACTTTAGGATAATAAGCGAGGACAGTATTATATTTTTTGAAATATTTTTGGTTTCACTGCAAAACAAAACCTCATCTTTGTCCACATTGTCAATGAAAACAACAAACCCACACACTGTTCGTAACATGAATGATATAAATGCAATTTTCTGATTACATAATAATATAGACTAGTGTGATTAGTTGTGAGTAGGTCTAACAGTCACAGGCTGAATTTCAGGTTTATAAATAAAGTAATAGCACTAGAATATTTACAATTCTGGTCTTGGTTCGCTGTTCTTTAATTCTATTGAATAGGCCCATTAACCTCAAGTTCAATAATTTTTTTAATGAATGAAGTCGCAGATATATAGTATCTCATAATATACGTGTTGCTTCAAAAATTCGTAACCACTTCATTTCCAATTTAATGTGTAATTTCTCTGCATAATTTAGTTGGAGCTAGAGAAGACATGACATGGACTGAAAAAAGTGGCAAAAATTTGGTTATTCTGAGAATTGTGCGTGAAAAATTTTAATAATGAGTTACAAAAATAAACGGAAAATTATTCTGAATATTGTTGCATATTGATAGACACATCAGAAAACTGTAAACTTGTAATTAATTGATGGAAATGTACTTGATATAGTGTACAACTTCGATCAGTTAGGGATATTTATTGATATTCAATGGATTATTAAGCATCGGTCATAATAAATTTTCGTCAAAACTAAAACACGTCTCCTATTTTAGAGAATTTAAATATGTGGGCGGTAGCCGTAAAGTAAAATAAAATCCAAGCGCCAAACGGCAGTTACAGTCTAATGTCATTAGCATTACTCTATAGTTAATATATTGTCGTCATTTTGTATGCAGAAAGAATATCTTAAACTGTAACAGTGGAAACATAATGTGAAACTCTTTTCTGACAAAGCACAAGCAGCAGTTTCGAAGTTGTACAATGAAATTCACTAATGTCCCTTTGCAGAGGAACAGGACAATGTTTATACGTATATATTTAGCCAACAGTGCAAATGATTCTCACCCAACACTCAAATTAACAAATAACAGTATGTACTTCTTGGCAAACTGAGAATAAACTGTTGTCTCTTAAGTAGTATGCTACATAACATTCCATGATTTCAAAGTACCTCTTAATTTTTTCTTGCCAAAATATGCTCACTCAAAATATGCTTCGCTTAAATAACGATCTACATGTTGCAGTATCCAACGCCTGTTGGCGAAGATAATTCCTACATTCCTACATAAATCATAACGTCTCATTTCTGAATACGGGGCTATTGGTACAGAAAATAAATGTCGACAAAATTGTATGAATTATACTGAAACAAGGTGGAAGAATAGTACTTCCTGACCAGCTCAATGCAGCTTTCGGTGAGAACTCGAAAAAAGGAACCACATTCACGGAAAGCAGAGGAGGAGAGATTCGAATTTTTAAATTGTTCTTGACGTACCAAATTATACCTCACCTCCTATTTCTTTAATTTTTTTTTCCTTCTCTCTCTTGTCCTATCCTGCACCTTTTTCTCCGTAGGAGGATCCGAAACCGTAATAAAAGAAGTGGCAAGCAGACGCCATGCAAATTGATGTAAATTTATGTGCAGCCGGGGAATGTAGGTTTAATTTGTAAAAGAAGTGCTTTCTGTTAATCCTGCCCCTACCCCTTCCCACTCGGTAGCGTAGCCGGCACTACCGATACGTTAATTAGAGGACTTATGCCTCGCCTCCAGTCTACATAATTAATCCGGCCAGTGTTTGTTTTAATGTCCTCTTGATTACATTAGCATGCGTCGTGTGAGAAGGGCTGCTTCGCTCGCCTTACGCTCTTCCACACTCTTTTGTGATTCTTCTTCCTCGCTTTCGACTTGCTGCTTTCGCACGCAATCTTTCTTCCCGTCTCCGCTTCGCTTCATCGCTCGCTTGTTTCCGTGTTTCTGTGCAAGAAAAAGCTCGCTTTCCAAAGAACTTCATCGACGGCAACACTTCATTGTTGAGAGCCGTATAAAGCACACATTGTTGCATTCCTGCTGCCTAGTCAGCGACATAATTTACACTAGTGAGTTTCGCTCTTTTAAATATTTTTCCCTTTTAAATATTTTAGGACATTAAATCTGTTACTTAATTATGCGAAAGTGCGTAGCTTACGAAAGTAGACATAAAATGGCAATAATACTGATTTCCGTTAAATAAGCCGATAGATGTATAAGTATTCCAGTGTGTTGTTGTTCATGACGAATTGAAGATAATGTTTATTGATCCAAGTCGAGATCGTTAAGAGATGCAGCGCCAAGACAGCTGGGACAGAAATTTAGCCACATAGTCACCTCTGCCGCTTACAAATGGGAGGCATTCCAGCATTCACTAGCTGAGTGAAGAAACAGTGAAAGATTTTATTTAACGCATCTGAAAGCGGATTGGCAGTACCGGGTCCACAGAGAATTTCGTCTTCACTAGAGAAACTACGCGTCAGATATGTGCAAGTTCCCATATATGTCACGACAAGGGTTTACCTAGAACGTTTTATGGAAGGACTCTATCGCGAAAGATTTCGTATCCGACATTTTTTTTTCTTTTTCGGATAATTTTGTAGCAAAAAGAATGAATTAAATGCTACACATTTGTTCTCATCCCTTAAAGTATTATATGTATCAACCTTTGTTGTTACGTGGCCTGTTAGGCCTACATTTACTATGAATTCAGTCTTGAAATGTTCTACTTCTACTCAAAATAATACTGTACCTATTCTAACTGTAATACTAATAGTTAGATTTTTATTATTATCTAATACAAACTGTCGTGAAAGTCGGATTTACATCGTGAGGACACAGATATATCCCCTCCTTTTTCCGTTACAATTTCAAATTTTTATTTATTTATTTATTTATTTATTTTTTTCACCCAACATGTCACTTTTGCCCATGAAAAATAGTAACTAATTTATCCAAAAATATCTTTGAGGTTGCACAATACCACAGGTGTAAGACAAACTTTCATTTTCATTACAGAGCATGGTGTGGGTTAAGTTTGTTACGAGAACTAGCAAATTAAATCCTGAACTTAATCACCAAGTCGTAGATCATAAACCCGTATTTACAACAATTACAACAAAGAATTTTTTGAAAGCCACTAGTTTACCTTCAGGCTGGTAGATGTTTTTTAGAATTCGACCTTTGGCAACCAGCTACACTGAACAGCCTTATCTCCTAGGAGCTTTCTCTTGACGATTAATAACGCTAAGAAAACATTTTAGGAATATCTACGGCGTTGTTGCCCGAAACGGAACGTCGCTCACTCTGCCTACAAAGTAACTGTACAAAAACAGAGGCATCACAGATAAAGCTTAGGAAAAGATGCCTACAGGTTTATGGACAACTATGAAGGATGGATGGAAAGAGTACTTTGTAACGTCGTCATTGCGAGCAGACTACGAAAAGAAATCCGTTAAACTTTGTTTACTAAATCAATCAATAAAAAGTTAAGCCCGTAAACTCCACAAAATACCTAGGAATTACTATTACTTCAGACTTAAACTGGAAAAAAAAAAACACGTAGATAATGTCGTGGGAAAGGCGAACCAAAGGCTGCGTTTTATTGGCAGAACTCTTAAACGATGCAACAGAACTACTAAAGAGGCTGCATACACTACGCTTGTCCGTCCATTTTTCGGAATATTGCTGCCCAGCGTGGGATCCTTTTCAGGTGGGTTTGACGGAGGACATCGAAAGAGTCCAAAGAAGGGCAGCTCGTTTCGTATTGTCACGATACAGGGGAGACTGCGTTACGGAAATGATACAGGATCTGGGATGGGAATCATTACAACAACGGCGCTTCTCTCTACGGCGTGTGGGCTACTTACGAAACTCCAATCGCAAACATTCTCCTCCGAATTGCGAAAATATATTGTTGACTCCCACTTACATAGGTAGAAATTATCATCAGAATAAAATACAGAAAATCAGAACTCGAAGGGAGAGAGGTGTTCTTTCCTCCTCCGCGCTATTCGAGAATGGAATGGGAGATAAATAGTATGAAGGTGGTTCGATGAGCCCTCTGCCAGGCACTTAAATGTGATTTGCAGAGTATCCTATGTAGATGCAGATTGAATAAAACAACAGGAAATGAAAAGTGCACAGAGGAAAGGAAAGACATAATATATATAGGAAGCTTCCCCAAAGAACCAATACCCAAATCTCCACTCCGGACACCCATCACAAGTCATTCGAAGGAAAAAAAAAAAAAAAAAAAATAGTAGCTATCTTCCAACGAGATCGAAAATTGCACTCCACGGAGTAGATTTCGTCGATGGAGTAGCAAGAAGTTACATGCTTCGGAAAGAGTGTTTGTTAGGCTACTGTTGACAGGTGACGTATGCCTCCGTTCGAAAGAGTGTTGCTTGAATCTGCCGGCAAGGACGTAGCGAAGCTGACGCAACATCCGAGCCGAGGGGGCTCAGTCAGGCGTAGATCAAAAAACGGCCCGACTACAAGCACTTAAGGTTTTTCCGTCACAGTTTGTGTGTCCCGAGCGCTGGGACAGAACCCCTCTTCATCTTGTCAAACAGGAGCGACTGTTTGTATCTGCTTGCCGTTGCGCGTCACCTCTGATCTTTGACACGCGAGCGTCACGGATGCTGTGCACCATACGTAACGTATACGACGTACGGGAGAGATGACAACAGTTTTGGTTATGGACCTGTATGTGCCACAAGGCATTCCCTATCCAACCCTCATCACACCTGTTGTACACACAATTAATTTGGAACTAACGTATTGAAATCAACTTAGTTCTCTTAGTGTTGCGACGACAGTTAAGTCAGCTGCTTTTGAGACTAAGTGTTTCGGGGTATAGAGGCGTTGGCCCTGTTCATTAAATATGCAAAATTACTGTTGTCAAATTTAGTAGTCTGTCCAAAATACTTGACGAATACATCTGCATTATACTCTGTTTATCCCATCGAATGAATTACAAGTTTGCGGCGAGTATTCGCAGTGATGAGATTTGCGCTGCTCCGAAAACCGGTGCATTGTAAAAATTTATTGCGCAAAATACTGATTTCTTTTAAATATGAGTCACACCTACTGAGGGACATTGTGGGTTTCTAGATGCCTGCCAAAAACAATTTGAATGTGTCTTTGATAAGGTGATCTCCTAGAGAGAAGTTGCAAATCGAGGTATGTTTATAAATGCGTAGCATGTATCGTGCAAGAAAACCGAAGTGAAATATTGAAGAGAAGGAGAGGCGTTGAAATAAATGTACTTTTTTTAGTGAAGTCGTTTAAACAATGTACTTATGTGCCACGGTCGCTGTATTACATATAACATTTCTTTCTTTTGTCCAAGTAGTTTCATTGAAGCTATGTAAACATTTCCAAGTACTTCGGTACCACCAAAGACCTTTTTTATTCTCTACATAAAACCTCTTCACGAAATTACTGACTCTGTATTAATACAAGTGTTTGTAAAATAATGATAAAATATCTTGTGTACAACAACTGATTCTTATATCAGGTTGTTAGATCATTCCTGTATTAAGAGAACAGGCCTGGGCTGAATTATTATAAGATTTGTTCCTATGAACACTTGTTAGTTCTCTTGACTGGAAATCTGTGTTGTTCTCGTGATTTACAATCAAGAGAACAAATAAGTGTTCATAGGAACAAAGCTTATAGTAAGTCAGCCCAGGCCTGTTCTCTTGATACAGGAATGATCTAACAACCTGAGGTAGGAAACCATTGTTTTAGACAGGATATTTTATTTTTATTATTATTTGATAATCACTAGTATTAGTACAGAGTTAGTACTTCAGTTTAATTTTTAGAAGAGGATTTTTGTACAGGATAAAAAATATCTCTGGTGATACAAAAGTACCTGAAAATGGTGAATAACTTCACTGAAATTGGTTGTACAAAATAAAGAAATGTTATAAGCAATATAGCGGTTGTGGAACATAAGTACATTGTTTAATTGTCTTCATTAAATAAAAATAAATAAATAAAAAAGCCTTTCGCAGTCGCACCCCTCATAGACAAAGTCTGATATTATAAAAATTTGTGCCGCGGCCGGGGTTCGAATCCCTGCCGTGTCACAAATTGCAATTCAGTGCCTCTCCTTCTAGTCAATATCTTTGATATATCGAGTCAAAATATATCTCTGCAAATAGATTATTCGAAGTAAAATGCCACTGACGTACCTTGCACGGAGCTGAGGTTACGTGAAACGGAATAATCTCCTTCCACAGCCGGCCAGAGATGCGTATATCGATAACACATTTTTGCAGCCACACACACAAAAAAAAAAAAAAAAAAAAAAAAAAAAAAAAAAAAAAAAAAAAACCACACACGCAAGTGGTGCACAGCCGTTTCCCAGGGAGCACTGGCAAGCACGTGTCGGTATTGGGTGAACGTCAGAAAATTCGGTATCAAACACGTGGAAGACACGCGTCGGACGGAGGTCCTCTCCGGACTGGACACTGTGCGTGGGCGTAGCAGGCACCTGCTCGGGGAGGGCCTTTGCATCTCTGCCGACGCCGCGGGGGTGCGAAACGCCCCGAAACTTTCTCTCCACTCCCTTTGTGTTCGCTGCTCGGAGGGAACATCCTAGCCTTGCCTCACGCAAGCCCGTTGTCTGAACCGATGGCGCCTTACAGATCGTACACATGCGTGTGTGTGTGTGTGTGTATGTGTGTGTGTGTGCGTAGGTGCATGCGTGCGAACAAAGGTGTCACTCAACACAGTACCGGACTGGAGTGAGGGAAGTTTCCCTATCCTGCAGAGACAAAGTCTCGTATGGAACCGCATTTTCGGCAGAAATCGACAAAGCAAAACGAAGGTGTTTGCAAACTGTAGTGTACGATACCGTTTCTCCCAACTAGATGTTACTGGTAAAGGTATGTCGTTCAGTTAATACGATCAGTGCAACAACGTGCTGCCTGCTTTCTGGAATCAAGCATCTGGGAAGTTACTTCATGTTTTGGGAATCTATATTGTGATATTAAACTGTCTATACCATTACCCTCACTGTCCGTGAATGAATATATCATCATCTTCGAGAACAAACTGCTTTCTACGACTAACATGTACCTAAAAAACATTGCCAAATTCCGAAATGAGAAGGCAGCCACACAAACATCCTAAAGTGTCCAGACGCGCATTCCTACATCGTTAGAAAATTATTAAACATCTCCCCTGAACAGCAAAACCGCCTTGTCTAAACCTGATTGAAGAGTTATAGGAAGGTTTATATAGCCGAGAGTGAGGACAAAATTTACAGCTTCAACATCGTGGGCGGATATTTCGGTTTAAGAATATCTAACAATCTGTTGGAAAGTGTAAATACTGTTTAGGAATCTGTTTTTCGAAGAGTTGCAGCTAATCTGAAGAGCCACTGATAGGGAAAGTCCTTCTTGTTTTTATGATCTTCTGTTCAGTGACAGCTTTGATGCAGTTCTCCACACCACCATATCCTGTACAAGCCTCTTTGTCTCGGAATAAGAAAGACAACCCACATCCATTTGAACGTATATTCGTCCGTCAATCTCCTTCTGCCATTTATACCCCACAGACTTCCCTCCAATGTTAAATTGACGATTTCTTCGAGTCCGAGAATGAGTCTCACCAACGTCGTTGGTCAAGGACAAAATTTCTGTTTCTTCTCCCTGAACTATGTAGCTCAGTGGCAGCGTCGCTGACCGCCGATGCAAGGAACCCGGGTTCGACTCGCGGCAAGGAACTGTGTGTCGTGTCTTTGTCAACATCATCATCACTTTCATTATCAGCACCATCATCATCGATACGCAAGTTGCCGAAGTACCCCTATGGGTATATCCCACCCACTAAAGGAATTAAAGTTCAGGGTGAAGAATTAAAAACATTGCGTTTTGCCGACGACAAAGTAATTCTGTCAGATACAGCAAAGGACCTGGAAGAGCAATTGAACGGAATGGACAGTGTGCTGAAAGGTGCATATAAGATGAACATTAACAAGAGCAAAACTAGGATAATGGAGTTCAGTGTAAGAAAATCAGGTGATGCTGAAGGAATTAGATTGGGAAACGAAGCAATAAAGGAGGTAGATGAGTTTTGTTACTTGGGCATTAAAATAACAAATGACGGTCGCAGTACAGAGGATATAAAATGCAGAATGGCAATGGGTAGAAAAGCGTTCTTGAAAAAGAAAAATTTGTTAACATCGAATATTTATTTAAGTCTAAGGAAGTCCTTTCTGAAGGAATTTGTATGGAGTGTTGCCTTGAATGGGAGTGAGACATGGATGATAAATAGTGGGGACAGGAAGAGGATTGAGGCTTTTGAAATATGGTGCTACAGAAGAATGCTGAAGATTAGGTGGGTGGATCGTGTAACTAATGAGGAGGTACTGACCAGAATTGGGGAGAAAAGAAATTTCTGGCATACCTTGACTAAAAGAAGGGATAGATTGGTAGGGCGCATTCTTAGACATCAAGGGATTGTGAATTTAGCATTGGAGGGAAGTGTGTGGGGAGAAACCGCAGAGGAAGACCAAGAGATGGATATAGTAAGCAGATTCAGACAGATGTAGGTTGCCATTCTTATGTAGAGATGATGAGGCTTGCTCAGGATAGGGTATTCTGGAGAGCTGCATCAAACCAGTCTCCGGACTGAAGAGCACAACAACAACAACAACAACATAAGATGGTTATATAATCTTGTCCAGCCCTGGTACGTCGATGTAGAACTTAAGTATCGATGTAGTACGTGAGCCCGCACTACAACTACACGTAGAGTCTAGGACACTCAGCGGCAACTAGGGACCAGAGACTCAAGCGGCGGCTAGAAGCCAGTAGCAGGCGAGGGGAACTACGCCAGCCCACGCACCGGTTGCCCGGGGCTTTGCCGTGGGGCCGGCGGAACTCGGCAAAGCCCTCTGGCCCTGGAAACCCTAAGCGTTCGGCGGCGCCCTGCTTAAGCCCGCTAAACGCCCGGACTTCTCCCAGGGCTCCGACACTCGTTGTTTTCTTGCCCGCAGCTCGGAGACAAACTTGCTACTGCTCTGCGTCCCCGCTTAAGAGATAGCGAGCCGAATGCACCGCGTATCTTCCTGCACCAACCACCGCTGACGAACAAAAATCACTTAGCTCTGACACTAAGTACATCTCCATCTACGTATTTACTCTGCCTGGCTGCGGGTTCATCGATCCGCTTTCAAAATACGTACCTAACGTATCATTCTATAATAGCGCGCGGGAGAAAAGGAAACAGAGAAATCATTCCCTTTTTCGATCTGATCTTTTACGATGGTGCATATCTCCCTGTGGTAGTGGGTCCTCACGAAATCGCATTCGGAGGGAAGAAAGTCGGATAAAAAAAAAAAAAAAAAAAAAAAAAAAAAAAAAAAAAAAAAAATCCGGAAATAGATATCGTCGCGACGAATAACTCCCTACCCCAATTCGCGCATCCTGTGACAATCTCTCCCCTGTATAGCTATAATACGAAACGAGCCGCCCTTCTCTGAACTTTTTCTGTTTCCTCTTCAGTACCACCTGCTCAAGATCCAACAATGCTCCAAAACAGGACGGACAATTACAATCTCTTTTGTATAACTCAGTCTTCTGCCCAATGAAACCCAACCTCTCGTACGCCTTCTCCACGATATTTTTCATCTCTCCTATTCAAGTTATCCGTAATGTTAATTTCCAGGTATTTATTTGATTTTACTACCTTTAAATTTCGTTCATTTATCGTGTAAATGATTTTTAACGAATTTATTTTAGTGATTATAATGATGTCTTCACAGTTTTCGTTATTTAGGGCGAATTGCTTGCTTTTGCACCATGCAGATATCTTAGATAAACCGTTTTAAATGTTTTATCCATGACAGCAACTCCGTTTTATAAGTTAGAAGAGAAAACGGCGACCAGTTGCAAGGTTGCAGATTTATTCACAACCGATTTCGGTCAATTATTGACCTTCTTCGTGGATCTATACAGGAAATAATTAAGAATAATACACAAATACAAGTGTTACATGAAATTCCCAGGAGAACCACAGAATTAAAGAGACAAGAAGTACATTGTACATAAAACGTTGTTCAAAAGTGACAAAATGTGGTATATTAATACGCTATTCTGCGGCATCTTGATAAAACAAGGAACTATGCAAATCATTAAGTTCATATAAACGAAACATTTTCAGTAAAAGATAACCAGAGTGCATTGTTATCATTTCTGCTTTAAACAGATGTGGGCCTACCCCCAATGACACATAAATTGCTACTCACATTTGCAATTACAATAAAAGAAAAAAAAGTAGTCGGCAATATTTATTAGTTTTCGATGAAATGTTGCATGTATTTAAAATATTCCGTAGTAGGAAGGTGCATTTTAGCACGTTCGTATGATCAACGAATCGAAAATAAAACAACACAAGTAACAATGAAGTTCAGTAATCAGGTGATAAAGTTCTATAATTTGTGGCAACTGCAGTAGGTTAGAAAATATTAAAAAAGAAGTGAAGTCAAGGGTAAATGAGAGAATGACATTAGCAGTTAAATGTAGTATAAGAGGCAAGATTCATCAAAGGTCACATCTGAAAATAAAGAATCCGTTGTATGGACTAAAGCTATGAAAGAAAACCATGAAATTTTCGGTGTTCGTTTCGAAGTATTCCAGGTTATCTTCGACTCCTGTAAGCAGTAGAGAACAGTTTTGAAACTGAACAAAAGTACCCCGCGTTATCACTGAAATAATGTGTGATTCAATTTATCGAAATAAAAACTAGCACAAAATAATCCTGCAGCTAAAGAGCTAGTTCAAAAGTTTCTGAACTTTGGCGAATTAGATGATGGGCTAATGACTGGACGGCAATGGAAATAAAGTGAAGAGAGAAAAGAGGCATGTTTAATTGTGTTTGAACGGTAGATTCAGATGTGTCTGTGAGCAATTTAGTCGACTGGACGAAGTTACGAACGTATAGTCAAACTTTTCTCCATTCAGTTACGTTTTAATAGAAATACTTTGTTTGGAACAAAGAGCCTACTGTCATCTTCAGGTAGCTATCTACCAATAAGCGATTTATTTTCGTCTCATTACTGTTGTCAAAACTGTTAATTTTGTTATTGGGTGTGTCAATGAAATTAGCTGGTGAAGTCTCTGAGCATCTGCGCAGCAGTGGATAATCAGGTCTGTAGCTTCCTTTAACATTCGCGCGCGACCCCTAACCCAGAACTCACTCATTTATTCATACGATTCCTTAGAGGCAGTATCATGCCTACCTTGATGATAAAACCGATATCCAGAATAAAAAAAAATGCACCCCTTAAACTCACCCCTACCTACTCGGCAGCACCCCTCGGATCGCACAGCAGAATAGTTTGCCAATACTTGGTGCGGGGGTGGTAGTTGGGGGTTGGCACCCCCTCCCCTCCCCCCTGCTCGGTTTTTGTCTGCGCGAAGCTCGGAAGGTGGACCACCCCGAGGGAAAGGGGTTGGGTTGGCAGCCCTGGCGCCGGGAGGGGGTTGGCACTTAGTGGCCACCCTGGTCGGTGATTTACCGTCGCTGGAAATGCAGAACCAATAAGATATTGGCATCTCGTGATTTAGGTTCCTATCTACAGACACTGCTGTGATCTCGCGGGAGAAGGAACTCGATATATCTCCCCCCCCCCCCCCAACACACATAACCTCATCTCCGAAACCACCTATATTAATTCTGAATTCATTCACCCTATATGCTAATGCTTTTGTAACGGCACACTGGTAGTAAAAAGGCTTTGTTGTCCAAGACACAGCTTCAAGACCCATAGTTACATTTTGTTCTGATAGATACATAATTGTCCGTCAACCCTTATCTCTGTTGTATACAGTAATATTAAGAACTAGTTCTCTCATCGTTAGTTGATAAAATTCTTTCGTCTCTTTATTTCGTGGAATAAAAATAACAGATATGAAAATTCTGACTCTTCATCTGTAAATTGAACTATTGCATCACTTATAAAACCATTTTGTATTCATCTAGGCCTACTGCGTCATATATGCCATATAACGACACAATAAGAAAGTTTGCTGTATCAAAGATGCTGCTATATGAAGAAATTACGTATTAAATACGACAGGCCTGTTTCAGCACATTTGCCATTTTCAGGTTTGTTAATCTCTACTTTCTTGTAACATCGTTATCTTATTCGCTGTCATTTGATTATTTTATTACTGTTAATAGTGAACACATTTAAGTATCGTTCTTATATATCAGTCCAATTCAGAATTTAATTTTTTTTAAATTTTCGTGTTTTGACAGCTATTTGTATATCACTGACTGAGCCGTCAAAATAGGTCTTAGAACACGGAAATAAGAAAAGAAAAGAAAGGAATTTGACTGATATGTAAGAACGCCACTAAATATATTCACTATGAACAGCAATAAAATATGACAGCAAAAAGTCATCGACGTTACATGGAAGTAAAGATTAATATGCCTGAAGATGGCAATTGTGTTGAAACACGCCTGTCGTAATTAATAAATAATTTCTTCATTTAGCAGCGTCTTTGATACAGCAAAATTTCTTACTTATAAAACCCTCTTTCACAATGGTTGTAAACTGAAATATGTCATTACGATGTATAGCATCTGCGATGTAGCGCTTGTCCTGCTGCTTTTAACTTTACATTTAAAAAATCCTATAAATTTTGTATATGAATGGCGCGAAGCCCAGGAATTAGTAGGATGTAGATGTTTGCGGTTTGTTTCATAGTAAAGAATTCTCTGTACAGCCAAATTGTGATGATTCCTCAGAACAATAAGAGGGAGAAACGAAAAATAATCAGTTGCGTTAGGCTAGCTACCCTCCTCCCTCCCTTCTCACAAAAAAGCATCTCTTTACTTACCCTCAAAAGACAAGGATAGCCATCTAGGGAGTGAGATATTTTATTTATGTTTATTTACGACTTTAATTCAGTTTACGAAAGGTGAGTACTACACTAAATATCAATATTTTAAGAGTAGCCTACATATTACATTATGTATTACGCAAAGCAATGTGCTACTTTTATTTTTTACACACAAATGTAACGCATGTTGGTACTACCTTTTTTACTGGTAGTAATACTGAAAAACAGTAAAAACGGGAACGCTGTGAAATTACTCTAGGAGTGTGTACCTCACCGTATCCAGTAACTGTATCAAGTACCGTCATTATTTCAGTGATGAAATGTGGTAACATTGTATCATAACATCCAGCCACTATTTGAATAGAATTTTCAACTAACAAATAGCTGATTAAGTCCTAAGCCATAAGTATCTACAATCATAAAGACCCTGAAAATTTGGCGTAAGGTTCGATAAAGAAGACTTCAAATACCACCAATCTCCATCACGAACTTCAACTTGTGACCGATAACGTGAAATAGGTCGTCTTTCAGTATTGGCATTGATTAAGTTAGATAGTGGGTATATTGCTTCGAATAGAATTAGAATAGTTTGTCCCATGACTGAAGGTTAATGAAGCCCTACTTACATCTCGTACAAACATAATTACTTGTTTGTATTCCATTACACATTAAGTAATGATAATTCCTTAAATGTCATTATAAATTAAACTGAAGTGCGTGAGCTGTCTCTAGGTTTAATTTTTAATAATCAGAAATCTGGGTAAAATTCGAATGCAATTAAAATGAGCCAAGCCAAGACTTATCTTTGTGACAAAGAAATGGTCTGATGATTTATATTATAAATATCAATTTAATATTTTATGTTGTATATCTGTTACGCAAATCATTTTAAAGGGCAATAATTTTTTTAAACAAAGCTTTGCCTTCGAGAATGACTAAATACGAAACGAGTAAGCTATAAATAAATTGTTAAGTGTGATCAAGACATTTATATTATTTTCAAAAAGCTATAACAAACGATTGTAAAAGTTACGCACACACCGAATTGATTCTTTAGTAAGGGAATCCAGATTAGTAGCTGTGTTTCAGTAAATACTCACCTCGTATGTACGGGCCTGCACATAAGCTGTTGGAGACGGTATTAACTTCTTATATAAATAACACAATACGAATGAAAATTCGCAAAGCCTCATTCCTTCCGTCACTGTATCAGTTGACAAATGTTTGTTGTTCTATTTGATTGGATGGTGCATAATCTACTGTCTAATACTTTGAGTGCTAAATGTATTCATCGTCACTGCTCAAGAAAAGAGTATTTCATTAGAGTATAGCACACGGAAGTGAAACCTACTTATTTACTAGTCTAACAAGGGATATCACGACTCTCTGTAAAAAGCTTCAGATATGTCGAACAATCCATTATATTACTAGCACTGTAGAGATTCAAAACTGTAAACATTACTTTACCGCAATTACGTTTTTAACCCCGTGTACACTAAACTATTGAACAATAATCGTCGTTCTTTCAAAACAATGCAACAGTCGCACTTTCTCGCTCAATACGATGCATGATGTAAAACTGCTCTGAACAAGAATAACGTTTCTCATAAGATTATTACACACTCCAAGACATTAATAAACATGTACTACGCGTATACATGCATGATTTGAGACTACACTCATTTTGTGGTATAAACAGAACTAGAGCAACAGTGTGAATTGTATCTGTGACCTATAATCTCTTCTCCATAACAAAATTCAAATCTTGCAGTATTCCATAAAATTAGTTCTTTATCTCCAAACAACATTTTCAAGTGCATTAATTTTTATAAGATAACCATCAACAGCACATCAAAAATACGAACCGTAATTTTTTTTTTTTTCTACAGAAATATCTTCATTCATTTTGTAATAACACACATGGACAAAATAAAAACGCGTAGTAGATCCTTTACGATCTGACAAACAACCCTAGCATAAAACCAGTATCTGTTATTCAGCACATCTGTACACGGAAACACCTCAATATTTCACTACGAACACCTAATTGCGTTGTGTATCTGATATTGGAATCGTATTCGACTTTTATTGCAATTAAGAGTAGCTGATTATCTGCAACCGGGGATCTTCTGTCCACACACGTTCTCATTAACGTGTGAAACAATAATAAAGCATACATCGACTAATCATCAGCCAGCTCAGCGAAAGAACGTGGCTTAGATATTAATTTTCGATATATCTCGCACTGAAAGAGAGTTCGAAAAAGAGGCAGTGCGCTGAAGATTAATCTCCAAAGCGAAGAAATAAAAATCTTGTCTGATTTCCTCTTTGGCGGCCAGTGTGGAACAGTTGGTACATAATTTCGTTTTTTATTCGTTTCTCTGTTCGTATCCGTTCTTTTGTCAGAGTTCTGACCGATTTGAAGCTCGTTTCTCTGCAAGTGTAATTTTCGTAATTAAGATTTCTTCCTCCTGGCGAGCTGCCACGATCAGATCTCCCGATCGGAGATAACTGAATTTTTAATTACGAATCGTGAGCACGTTATAGACGGGACTATATATTAGTGAGACTCGTTTGTGATATAATTAACAGCGTGTGTGTGTGTTTGTATGCGTGCGCGGTAGCCTTGGAGGACTAAATCTGTGTTATTTATCTTCCGCCGGGGCGATCCAGTTTAATATTACTCGATTGGGAAGTCACGATTCTGAAACAAGGAGGTACCGAACTCTCTGGATCACTTCGTAATGGTGGTAGGTCCGTCATCGGCGCGCTCGTAATCAATTCATCTCAGGAACATTTTTGTTCATTTTTCAAGAAAAATTGAGAACGATTGTTGAGAGAGAAAATTTTAAAAGTTCATCAGAACGTGGTAACGAATAAAGTCAAAATAAGAATACATTGACGGGTTGCACTAAAGATTAGTGAGATGGAAGTTGTAAGACAAAGAAAAATGTAGAAATATATACTCTTGATTTCGATTCCTAGTATGCGCAGTTTTATTCTCTTATAATTGATTCTATCACAGTATTATCCTCTATAGAAAGTGATTATGATTGTCGATTATAAAAACTAGCGACTTTTATCCTTGCAGAATTCAGAAAAAATCTTTGATCTTTCCGAAACAAATTGTCCACTCCTCCCTACCGACTTTCGTGCATACAAACTCTACTATCATTCATGCACTAATGACGGGCAGACAGAAATGCAAATAGCGCACTATTTTATAAAGAAGTGAATATGTAAACATGCAATTGCAATCTTTTACTTACTAGCCCTAATGTGCAATTCCTCGTTACCTTGCGATGTTGTTTTTGATAGCAGCAATTTTAAGCGGCTGAAAAGCGGAAGCGAGAAATGTATTCAACCAGAAACACGTTTCGAGAAAAACATTTGTACAAAAGCTCGTATAAAAAGCCCACATACTATCACTTCACTTTGCAGTATACAGCACACGAAATTATGCAGCACATTCCATAACTCAAGCGACATTAACTTCCACAGCGCAAGCATAAATGCATATATTGCACCTATAAAAGCTCAAGCACGTAATTTCCACAATGCAGCACAGCGGGTGGATTGAATTTTCATATTTTTCTCGCAGGGAAAATAAAAGAGTTGAGTTTCGTGAAAGTGGTACACAAGTGAATCGATGTTTTGGTAAGTAGCTGGTCGTTGTGGAAGTTTGCACCGCTAGCACAAACGCATAGTATTTTTTTCTTTCATGAAATTGAAGGAAAACATTTTTCCGACGGACATTTTCACGCCTTTCGTTCCACTTTGCACGAGAAGATACAACTGGGACGCCGAGATTCAAGATGGCCGCCGCAGAAACTCAGGAGATCCTGCTCGCGGTGCATTGTGGAGGCGCCGCTACGGGGTCTCCGCCGGTGGAAACACGGACGCAGCCAGGCGGGTCGATTCTCGAGCGAGGAGGCCGCTGCGGCACGCGGCGCACCGGTTGGTCCGTAGTCGGAGTGGTGGGGAAAGCTGGCGGCGGAAAGAGCCGAACGCGGCTTCGTGCTCCTCCGTGAGTGGGAGGTTGAAGGCGAGGTTCGGCGGCGGCTGGCCAGACAGAGCCGCAGGCAGCGCGTGGCATGGCCGACAGCGGGCGGGGCAAACAACTTCATCCGCACAGACGCTCCTGCGTCCTCAGCTGACGACGGCCGTATCTTTCCCCAGATATTCTCAGTCCAGCGTCTCGCCCGAAATAGTGTGGAGCATACTTGGTTTTTCTTTTGCTCTGAAGTGGATCTTTCTCGTTATTTTTCAGTTTAAAGAAACGTACCATAATGCTCAACAGAAAATTTGCTGCAATAATATCGGCTTTTAGAAACGAATGATTGTTTTATGTTTGTTAGGAACGTTTTTAAATTCACCATAAGGCTTGAAAGGAAATTAGTTCGAAACTTCGTACTATAGCACTTCAGTGGTTTTCTTTATCTTTTCCGATTGAAGATATTGTCGTACATTATTCTTCGCTGGTCTGCTCATAAATTCCGCGATATTTTTTAACGTTAAATTTGCCCCGTTGTGCTTGGAACACATTGGTAGCAGAATTTAGGAGAACAATAATATTGCGGTTGGATTTTTTTTCCTATTTACTCTTGACGTAGGTTCACCATAGTGTATACGAAACTTAATTAACTGAACAGTTTCGTAACTGTTATTGAATTCTCCATGACCGCGGGATGCGGAAAGCGAAAGTGAGAAAGGAATTAAAGAAATAAATATGTTAGGAATGTACATTTGCAAAACGAATGTTTAAGTAGCCAATCGTTAAGACTGTTATAATGTTGATTTCTTACTGGAAGTCTTCAAACAGCTGAGTTTTTACTACGCTCTAAAACAATTAACGTTCTTTCTTATTACAGCTATTAAAATTTCTAAAATGAAATGGCCTCCTGTTAGAACCAAAGCATCATGTTGCAACACGTTGGTTGAGAATTTAAGCGACTTTCGATTTTTTTTCCAAACAACAGAAAATCTGACTCTCTTGGAAAATTTTAACATTGTTGTGAAGATGTGTTTTTCACAAGTACACTGTAATGATATTGTTGGAGACATTTTTATAGGCAAAATATTAACTGATTCGTAAGTTTGTATATACTATACTAGCGCCCTGGTTCTATTGGAAGTGTTTTGATCTTGACTACATCGATATTTTGACCACTAAGTAATTTAAGAGGTCACAAATAGACTTGGCATTTCCAAACAACCTGTAAAAGCTTCTCCTCGCAGGAAAATATGAGATGGTTATTCAGAAAGGAGTATTACGACTCTGTGATCGGACACCAAGACCATCAGATAATTTATTTAACACTCTGTACTGAACGAAATTGGCTAAAGCAGAACATCTTTAGAGCACTGTATTACTTTCCAAACAGCAGACATAGTTTATAGCAAACGTGACAATTACGGGCAAATTTAAATTCAGCCGTGATTTTTAAAAGCAAAATTAATTAGACATATTTGGAATTTGCTGGGAAAAAGGGGGTAATCACTTTTCCTATTTTCGCGCCGTAAAAACTGTTGAGGGTGTATAGGACGTCGTTTTTATAACTTTTTTTTCCTTACATGTTTTCCATCGCTTGTGAAAATTTAAAATGTCTAATTTTCATTCTGCGTGAGTTCTTAGGGCCAACCCAATTCGTATTATTAAATTCTTTTTTTTTTTTTTTTCCTTACATGTTTTCAATCGCTTGTAAAAATCGAAAGGACTAATTTTCATTCTGAATGAGTTTTTAGTTTCATAAGGCTTCTCACTCTGTTTTGAAGAAGGCATGAGATTTTAAGATACAATTTTTAACACATGGTAGTACAGCATGGTAGCTTTCTAGTAAAACATTAACCCCTTTTCTATATTACTAAAAAGTTTCGTGCTATTATGCCGTGGTTTTATGGATTTATTATTAAAACCCAACGTTTCGGAAAGTTTTAGTAATATTTTCTTTTCCGGCCGTGAAAGTTTACATATTACATTAACCTTTTCTTAATTCAAAGCAGTATTTTTAAAATGACACTCTTTGACATGTATGCGTACGTATTTTTCTGTATAGAGATTACTGATAGAGAGGATAGGGGGAATTTAAGAGGAGGCAACTTTTGCACAATTGCCCCTCTTAAAAATATGAACCGCCGGGCCTACACAGAGACGCGCGCGCTAAAGGGAGAACTCGAACCTCTGACAGAAACGGCAGCCCAGTCGGTAGCATGACGCCTTAGACCACGGGGCTACTCCGCGCAGCCGATGGAAACATACATCAATGGTTTTCGTGCTGCCAATTTATTTATTGCTTCGTAAATTTTATTAAAGCAATATTTGTTATGAAAATGTTTTACGATTTTCTCGTTGATTTTTGACAGGTTCTTGACAGATAAGAAAATCGTAAAATATTTCCAGAACAAATATTGCTTTAATAAAATATACAAAGCAATAAATAAATTGACAGGCAGAAAATCAACGATGTATGTGGATGTCACGACCACCTTACATCACCTGAAGATGGCGCTAAAGGCGAAATAGGTCCTATAGTGTAATAAATATACTTGTATTTAAAGCAGCAATTGGAATTTCATTGCATGATGTCTTTAAATGACATTTATAGTGCTGCAGGCTCAAGAGAGAACAGAAAGTAATATTGTCACAAAGGTTGTAACCTGTCACCACTGTTGTTCATACTATTCATGGATCATATGCTGAACACAGTAGACTGGCAGGGCGGGATTAAAGTAGGTGAAAACAAAATAAGCAGTCTCGCATATGCGGATGACTTAGTTGTAATGGCCGATTCGATTGAAAGTTTGCAAACTAATATTTCAGAGTTCGTTCAGAGGTGCAAGGATTATGATATGAAGATCAGCATCTTCAAAACGAAAATAATGTCTGTGGGAAAGAGATTAAAGCAGATTGAGTGCCAAATAGGAGGAACAAAGGTAGAAGAGGTACACAATTTCAAGTACCTGGGATGTATTTTCTCATAGGATGGCAACATAGCGAAAGAACTGGAATCGAGGTGCAGCAAAGCTAATGCAGTTAGTGCTCAGCTAAGATCTACTCTCTTCTGCAAGAAGGAAGTAAGTACCAAGACTAAGTTAGCAGTGCACCGCTCTATCTTTCGACCAACTTTGTTGTATGGGAGTGAAAGTTGGGTGGATACAGGTTACCTTATTCATAAGGTAGAGGTTACAGATATGAAAGTAGCAAGAATGATTGCAGGTACTAATAGATGGGAACAATGGCAGGAGGGTGTCCATAATGAGGAAAACAAAGAAAAACTGGGAATGAACACCATAGATGAAGCAGTTAGAGCGAACAGACTGAGATGGTGGGGTCATGTTACACGCATGGGAGAAGCAAGGTTACCTAAGAGACTCATGAGCTCGGCAGCGGAGGGTAAGAGGAATCGAGGTAGACCAAGAAGAAAGTACTTAGATTCGCTGCAGAATGATTTTGAAGTGAAAGGCGTAACATCGGACGAGGCATCAATGTTAGCATTGAATAGGGGATCATGGGGGAATTTTATTAGAGGTACTATGCTCCAGACTGAACGCTGAAAGGCATAATCATTCTCTAATGATGATGAGGTTTTTTTGTACATTGAATGCTCCAGTAGGACCCCAAGGAGTAACCAAAAAAATAAAAATAAAAAAAAATAAATATCGTAAGGAATGAACGAAGATTGACATTTTCCCACGGTCCATTTGCCGGGGCGAATACGAACTTATTGGGAGATTAAAGTGCAAAGCATCATCGGCTACTCACTATACAGTGAAGCGTTGGTGTATATACAGGCAGAGTTGTTGCTCGTTCCACGAAGCGATAAATCACTACGTTTACATGCACGCATCTTCCGGAAGACGAAAACCGATTTTCGTTAATCATTTTTCGCTGTCGTGTTTACAAGGCATAGCCTGAATCGGATTTCCTAGCCCACTTAAAAAAAAAAAAAAAAAAAAAAAAAAAAAAAAAAAAAAAAAAAAAAAAAAAAAAAAAAAACAACAGCGGATTCAGTTCCTGATTTAGTCGGCACAATCGCTATTTTCCTGTATTTAAATACGCAGATTTACGTTTGCTCTAATCTTTATACTTTTATTTCACATTAGAAAATATCACTCTTCCCAAATTTACAGAAAATTATTAACAAGAAAACACAATCTGACAATCCAAGAACGCTTCAAAAAATCAATTGTGTAACTGGAAAATCGCTTTTGAGAAGTGGATTTCCAGAATCGATTTTGGAGTGTTTACCTGACCAAACCAAAAGCGGAATTGCGAAATCTCTTTACGAAATCCAGTTTTGGGAGCCCATGTAAACGGGGTGAGTGTATTACGGTCCTCGACAACGTTGCGTGTGCTTTAAGCGACACCTTTTTAGTGAACAGAGCTGTGCTTCGTAAGCGACGGAAAAGCTCTGCTTGGCCCGGTGGACCATCCTCTCCGGCAGAAACAAGACGTCTCGGCGGTTAATTATAGTATCGGCGCGGTTGCCAGGCGGTGTTTTCATTTTTAAGGCTCCATCTCCGCTTTTTTTCTTTTCCTTCTCTTTCGCTTCCTCCCCGCCTTTCTCTGCGTGTTGTGCTCCACGAGCACACGAGAGCAGCTCTTGATATTTCTATCGCAGCTATAATTACGGGTCTGGGTCGCGCCTTCAGCAGTGCCCGAGGCGCGGGGCCGATGTCTTCAGGACGGGTAGTACACTCTCTCCCTCGCCGGCGCTTTTTCAACCCCTACGCTCGGCCCTACAGGGGGATGCCGCGCGCGATCCGAGACGGGCGTCTTTTCCGTGTTTGGCCTGATCTCCGCGTCTATTCTAAGTAACTGACGCGTCCTTATTCGACTCCCGGCGGGGTCGCCAGATTTCGCGTTCTGTTCCGTGTCCCGTCGCCGAAATTCGGAGAAGTTTCCGCCGAAGCAGCGGAAACCCGCGCCGCGATGCGAGATTGTTTACGTTGCTCTGCGCGACGGATCCGGGAGAAACATCTGCCGGTGCTGATTACGCAGCCGCCGCGCTGTAAAAAGGACGACATATTCAGGTAATAGTTTTCCGCTAGTTACTGTTTCATCCGTTGCAGTAGACGTAGTGTAGGTTAGGAACGGTCGCTGTTTTGTGTTTTGATAGCAGCGCTGTGGCGGTTTTATTTTCCCAGCATGCCCGTCGACAAACATGGCCGTCGACGTTTCTGATTCCCCCATAATGTAAACTCGTGTCTTGCTTTCGGACGCTGCCGAAATTTTGTAGTTTTAGTTTCACTTTAAGGTGCTTAACTGAGTAGTTGCTAGCGACCGAGCGAAAATAATCTCTGTTCGCAGCAAAATGAAAATATTCCGTGGTGTCAATAAAATAACAGACGATCGAAAATGCAGCGGAAAGCACAAAAGACGTGTACCGATTTTCAGCTCATTCTCTTCTTAGTCTTGTATTAAAACTACGCTGTTTGTTTAGTTAAATTGCCGTTTTATAAAAATCAAAATTATATAGTAAGCTTACATTCCAATAAAAATAAGACATTTCATTTATATATATATTAATGTTTTAGTAAGGTGATAGTTAACAGCCGTCATGTATTTAGTAAAATGCGTCTTTGACCATAAGTTATTTATTAAATCCTTACATTCGACTAGTTTGGGTACTGGACCACCATCGAAGAGAAAAAAAGTTTTAAAACAGATTAATCAAAAGCTTTAAATAAAATAAATCGGGCTGAAAACAGCAGGAGTCAATTGTACTAAAAATACGAAGTTCATACTGGATTATCCTATCAGTGATTCAACATATAAAGCGGGAATTATTAAACAACAGATGTTTAAAGATGCATTTTATTAAATACATGTTTATATAATTACGAAAGGTACCAATCTTTTATATAAAATTGAATTCGTTGCACGTGCAAATTTCTACTATGTTTTTCACTCCATACACGTTCTTGAGCACGGACATACGTTTTAAAATATAGCTTCGGTAAAAACAAAACACAGCATTTTTGTGTCGTACCTGTACCGATCACAATTAAGAAGACAATAAATTATTCATTCCAACTTTTGTTTGCCTGTAATCAGCTATGTGTGTGTGTAATATTTCAGACCTACCGTTGCAGGCTAATGAAATTCTGTCGCTATTACCTGTTCCTGTACTATAAGTTATATTTTCTTATACAGTAAGAAATATTCCCTGCAGTATTATTAAAAATATCTTGCCCCTACATTAGTTAAGTGAATAGCACCACATATTTTATGAACCTAGTAATTACATGGAAGAATAGATGAAGGAATTATTTATATCGATAAAAATACTAATGACAGAGAGGCAGGATAATCAAACGTGTACCCATAAATATGGAATACGTAATATGACAGCTTTACAGAACTGTAAGCGTTAAAAATCCACAGAACACAAACATTATGGCCCTATTTGTCGGTTAGATAAAGTCTGCAAAGAAATGGAAGCACATATAACAGATATATAGTTGTTATTGAAAACGTCTTTTTTAATTTATAGCGGAAGATATAAATACATGTGTGTGTGTGTGTGTGTGTGTGTGTGTGTGTGTGTGTGTGTGTGTGTGCGTGTGCGTGCATGGGTTTGGGATTGGTGGGCAGTGTCTACATTTTTTTAAACAATTTATTTGTTCGATGAGAAGAAGGAATTTAACTTTTGCGTATAACTTCATCATGAAATTACATATTTTTCTCGACAGTTTCGAGGAAAGAAACATGCTTTAAAGATTTTTCTACAACGTAGACCCTTATCACCACATCAAAACCCATTTTTGTTCCATGGAGTCTTAGAGAAAATGTAGTGTCTACCTAAACAACAACAGAAGACAAACGGATAAATCAACAATGTCTGCACTGACTTTTGAACTGCTGTTCGATTCTTACAGACAGAAAGATTGAAAATATATTTATTTAGATTATTACAGTGTACATGGACTAAACGAAAGTTACCCAAGTTATGTGTGAATCCTTAACATTTTTGTTTACTGACGGAACTTGTATTTAAGAGTTTGATATACTTAAGACACCAATAGAGCTTATCAAGTTCTCTACGAATCTTCGTTGGTCACTAAAAATTCATCAAGAGAAGTTCCCAAGTGGAAAACGTCACCTTCCAACGTTTTAGAGCATTATTTCTAGTCTGAAATTCCAGCCACAAAACAATTAGCTAACCTGGGTTATCTCGCAAATCGGTAACAAATGCTTATTTGTAACGTTTGCATGTTTTTCAACGTACAAGGCGTGCAACCGCCAATATGGTCTCGTTTACTGTTTTCCACTGTTATCTGCGTTTGTGATAAGCCTGAACAGCCGGTTATACTTGAAAGGAGCCATTTCACGAGTATAATTTCTCTAGAAATAAAGTTGAACACACGGCTAAATTCACCGAAGGTTGGTTGGCTGTGTATGGGAGCTTTTTACATGGGCGGTTTTATCGAGAAAGATAAGGTTTCCTGTTAGCAGATGCGTCCAGTTTAGATTATCTTTGACTTTAGCCATTTCATCATGCTAAAAACAAAAGTTGCACAGAAAGCAATCATTTACAGGATACTGTGATTTTTATACAACAGCCTGTTGTTTACCCAACAACATGTAATGCTGTGACAGAATAATCGAAGAGTTTGTTAGTGGTGTGTGTACAATTTACACTGCATAGTGAATGGCATTTATCCAAGTTTTTTTAAATAATTTGATTTATATCTCAGTTAAGAACACTATAACTACAAATGTCACGTTGTTTAAATGCTGGGGTGTGTATTTAGTGTTTCCAGCGTTTTACATAACGGGGAAAGGATCTGTAAGCCAAACAAAATTTGATTACTTTACTGTTTGCCTGTGATAGCAATTAAATTGATACTTGATACTCGAGTACTAGACAGCACACGTTCTATTGCCAAAGATGAAAAAAGAAATATGTGATAAAGGAATAAGCTAATTCAATTTTTTCGAGTGTATAGCCAAAGGGTTTAACAAACAGGTTGCTAAAATCATTTTACGCCTTGTAAATATTGCTATATATTTGAAAATAAGTTATTATGGTTGTCTGTGTTCGGGAGATTTTTACATGGCCGGAAATGGAGAAAATATACCGTCTTCATGTGTGCTGGTTTTATCTCACCGTTATCGAGAAAATAACGGTTTCCCGTTAGCAAATATATAATATGAATCTACGACGGAGAGCATTATGTACAAGCAATTACTTTGTTATTCTATTTAAAGGAACTCTTCGTAAGAGTTTAGCAATACTAATTAAATTTGAATCCTTTCGAACAAATATCTGTTGTGCAGGTAACAAAATTTTGCCATCAAAGTATCAGAAATCCGTTACACGAGAATTTGCCGATCATTAATAAAATAAATGAATTGGTCTGATCGCTTTTATCTACGACTGTTGCCGCATTTCATAATAAATCAGTTTAATTGGAAACAGCATTTATCTTCACTTTAAAGCGCGATCAAGGCAACATTTATTTCCCTCTTTTTCTAGTTTCTACGTTTGTTTTCATTTCCTTGGCTGTTATTCAGTTTTCTGGTAGTATGTGTCTGTGGTAGACTTACCGTATTTAACCCTGTGATCGATTAATTTACCATACATTTGTGTGCACAATCGATGAAAGTCTCATCATTTTTTATTTCAAGTTTTTGATGTAAACCAATAATTAAGAAGCAGGTGATTTCCATCTTTTCGGCCTGTCTCTAATGGCCAGTCGACGGGACGTTAAACCCTAATCTTTCTTCCATCTTTGCGGCGTTCCTCATGTTACACACCATCTCGAGATTTCGGCCTATTCGTTGAACATCATATAAATTCCTCGATTTTCTTCGCAAAGGAACACTGACTTTCCTACCTCTGTTACTTTTTCTGTTCTTAGGTCAAGTCGTGACGGATCAGACCACGAAAAACAACGCACCTTCGCCAGATTTGTTACAGTAAGCACGAATTAGAAAAGAGCCTCAGCACTTGATAGAAAGAAAAGCACAGCGTTGAGTTAACATAGGTGATAGCAAAAAAAATTCCGGTCTCTGATGTGAGGACCGGAAACCAGCAAGATATAAGTACAGAAAAAAATTATAAGACGGATTAGATCCTTTTAAATGTTTTCAAATTTCATGTTTCTCGAATAATCCTGAAAACGACTGCTCATAATATAAAGCATCACTATTATTCACAAATATCTGTGACTATAGTAGAAGATTTTTGCAGTGTATCGCTGAAAATTATTCCAGTTACAAATGAAACTTACATAAATAATTAAGAATCTGCTGGCTGTAATAACAGAAATTTCGTCAGTTAATCGGCATGCTATATAAATGGTATTAAAACATTAAATTACAGACACGAAAATCGTGTTTTCCAGTTTATTTCTTCTGTTTCAGGCTGAATTTGAAATAGAACTTCCTATTAATTAGGAGGAGAAAATTACTGTGCCTTGTCATGGCGAATTAAAATTCTAAAAAGTGTCTAACAAATTTGTGTTTGTGCCTATTGACCACGTATCCTTTTCAAATTTCATATTGCTGTTTTATGAAGCTAAGCCGCGGCCTAAAGTCTAATATTTAGTTCTTAAAACGTATATGTGAGAGTATAAATGGATGCAGATATTAAGTTAGCCGGTGAGGACTACATTATGTGCAACAAGTTTGTTTTCACTTGTCTAGAAGACTCCTTGTAGACATCAACAATATTAAGCATTAAAATTAACACCAGTTACCACATTCAAAAATTTAGAAATATTTTTCGTATAAACATAAGCATGTTGAGAAAATAAGCCCTTAACTGCACAGTGACACACAATAAAATAAATAAAGAAACAAAATATGAAATTCATTGTGTGATGTCAGCAGAAAGAATTTCGTATGCAAAGAAACTGCATTTGTAGATGGACAGGTTCCCTGCTACTTAAGGTATGAAAGAAAAATGTTATAGAATATATCCCAAATAAATCAACAGACAGCAAAGCATATAAAGCAAGCTCTATCTTTCACCATCTCCAACACTTCTCAATTACTGTTCCTTTCTGTGTGGTATGCAGTATTCTAAGGCTGTTTAAGAAAATATTACCAATGTCCTATTATTAAAGCCGGAAAATTTCACTATTTACAGGACATTGTTAGCACAAAAAAGTAAGCTCTTGTCTCTCGCATACATCACTTCCGAGTGTCTTTCATAGACATTTTCACACTGCTGATTTCTTCTACATGTTATCGAAGTGATGAAGCATGTTGTGGGCTACTGTAGGTATTCAATCATGTTCCAGTCTCAGCAACAATATTCGTATTTGTCGACAAAACTTCCGTTTTCTTGATGCAATCTCTCTATTTCATGTCCTGTATTAGGGCATGATCAGTGCATTCGTTTTCTAGAAATCACATGTTTGTTTACATTTGTTGCCTTTACGGATTGCCGCGGTGGTGTGGCCGAGCGCTTTGAGGCGCTATGCTGCGATGCGCGAGGCCTTTCCCAGTCGGAGGTTCGAATCCGCCCTCGGGCATGGATGTTTGTGTTTTCTTTAGTATAAGTTAGTTCATAAGTAGTCTGTAAGTTTGCGGACTGATGACCCCGCAGTTAAGTCCCATAAGCTTAACAAACATTTGAATTTGAACCTTAACGGATTATAAACATCAACAAATCCCTTGAGACAGCATTGTCTCATTATACCGAAGGTATTAAACATAACGAGGGCACTGCATTAAAATTTACCAAGTGGCCGGGATTCGAACCCGGGACCTCCTACTTACTAGGTAGGTGCTTTAGACCACTCAGCTAACACAGCGTGGCAGCCAAAGCGACTACACGGACTGTCTTAAAGCACGTCTCCCTCCACACCACATACTTTAATTCTGCCTCATGTTCCCTGTGAAATGACCTCCTACTTACTAGGTAGGTGCTTTAGACCACTCAGCTAACACAGCGTTGCAGCCAAAGCGACTACACGGACTGTCATAAAGCACGTCTCCTTCCTCACCACATACTTTAATTCTGCCACATGTTCCCTGTGAAATGATCTCCTACTTACTAGGTAGGTGCTTTAGACCACTCAGCTAACACAGCGTTGCAGCGAAAGCGACTACACGGACTGTCTTAAAGCACGTCTCCCTCCTCACCACATACTTTAATTCTGCCTCATGTTCCCTGTGAAACAGTTCACGTTGTTTTGATTGTAATGAATATGGGCTATTCGCGTTTTAGCCTTGTGAAGTTCATGTTACGTGTTCTTCCCACCTGGTCACAGGTCGAAGTCGCACAAATCCACAATTTATGCCCCCTTTGGTCTTCATTTTATCACTTTTTGGATGTTAGTTCACTGTTTCACAGTCTTGTTTATAATCTGTTGAGGCCGTAGATAACGAATCTACTAAAGATTCCATGAATACAAGGGAGCGAAACACGTATGGATGAAATAAGGGCCGGCCGCGGTGGCTGAGCGTTCTTCGGCGCGTCAGTCACAGTCTGCACGGCCACTACGGTCAGGGGTTCGAATGCCCCCTCGGGCATGGGTATTTGTGCCGTCCTTAGTATTAGCTAGTTCATAAGTAGTTTGTAAGTTTAGGGACTGATGACCCAGTAGTTAAGTCCCATAAGTTCTACAAATATTTGAACATTTGATGAAATAAGGAGACTGCAGCAGCGAAACTGCGGTTTCTTCAACAGAAAGGAATAATTCGGTACTCTCCGCTGCAGATGGCCATACAACCAAACTTGTTGATTTGCAACAATATTTTGTGATCAACACAATCCAGCAATCTCCTTTGTCAAAAATACGCCTGGCGTTCCTCAGCTTCTTATTTAATCCATGCAAGTGCCTTAAAGAGAAAAGAGGAAACAGCAATTTTGTGGAATCGTAAGAGATGTGGAATCAATTCGCGATCGCTCGCCGGCAGAATTCCCTCCCGTCCGAGCAGACGGTGTCGCCAGCACTTGGCTTCTCTGGACAGGACCACAAAAGGCGACCGCCGACTTTCACATTCCTGGGCATTTTTCGCCGGTCCGCCAGCCACCCACGCCACCCCTATTGACGCTCGCGTCGACAAAAGCGAAAACGCCGTCCGCTCCACCTGCTAAAAAAAGGAACCACCCCGCAGGTCGGCAGACTTTCCCTGCTGGTCCACCCGCCCTCTCCGTGTCCCGTCCCGAGCGCGACGGGGGGCGCGGCCGTGGAAAAACGCCTTTCTTTTGTCGCCGCACCTAACGGCACTTCTTTTCCAGTCTCTCTTGCGTCGCACACGTAGCAACCTGGAGACAACGTTCTAATCCTCCGGACGCATCCGAACCGCGTGACTCAGGCTGTACACAGGTAAAACTTCTATAATCTTTTGTTTTCTTTTCATTTAATTTTTTTTTTTTTTTTTTTTTTTTAGTGCCCTCTTAAGTGGTATCACTGTTGTCGAAACGCACCGAAGCAGCTCCTGGCAACAGGGGACCACATCTTCGCCTGTTATCCATCCATAATTTCTCTCTCCGTCTCATTCAAGCATTTTTTTATTTTTTCAATTTCCTTCATGCTTCATCATCATCCTTCAAGGATTACCTAGTATGCCTGTTCCTACTTCACATCTCTCTCTCGCTAATCAAATCTCTCTTCGTCAACCCTCCATTCTTCCCTCCATTCTCCAATATTTTCATTTAAATTGTAAATTATTCCTAACTATGCTGGTATGCCATCAATTTTTATTTGGTCCCTCCATCAGCAATCTTTGACAGAGGTTTACTATGTAGGATTTTTACACGTAACAACCTGGAGACAACGTGCTAATTCTCGGACGCATCTGAACTGCGTAACTCAAGCTGTACGCAGGTAAAACTTCTATAATTTTTTTTTATTTTTTTTTTATTTTAATTTTTTTTTATTTTTTTTTTTTTTACTGCCCTCAGAACAGAAGACGTATTACTGTTGTCGAAACGCACCGAACTAGTGCCTAGCAACAGGGGTCCATATCTTCGCTTGTTATCCATCCATAATTTCTCGGAAGTCTCATTCAAACTTTTTTTTTTCATCATTTCATCATCTTCCCTTCAAGGATTACGCGATTTGGGTCTTTCTACTTCACGTCTCTTTCTCGGTAATAAAATATCACTTCTTCCATCGCTTTAACGTGTTGTCTGCATTTTTCCCATTATTCTCAATTATTTTCATTTAAACTCTAAATTATTCCTGTTTATATCCATATTTCACCATTGTTTATGTGGTCCCTCCATCATCAACCTTTCACTGAGGTTTACTGTATCTTTTTTTTTTACACGTAGCAACTTGGAGACAACGTCATAATCCTCGGACACATCCGAACTACGTGCCTAGACTAAATTTCAATTATCTTTTATTTTTATTTTATTTCTTATTTTTATTTTTCGTTTTTGTCCTCTTAAGATGCATCACTTTTGTCGAAACGCACCGAAGCAGTGCCTAGCAGCACGAGACCATATCGTAGTCTATTGTCCGTCCATCATTTCTCTTTCAGTCTCATTCAAACTTTTTTTCCCCTCCAGTTTTCTTCATACTTGATCATCATCATCTTCGCATCAAGGATTACGCAATATGCCTCTTCCTTCTTCACATTTCTTTCTCAGTAATCAAATCTCTGTTCTTCCATACTTTTAATGTTTAATCTCCATTCTTCCCTTAATTCTCTAATATTTTGATTTAAACTGTAAATTACGGTATTCCTAATTATGCTCAGATGTCACCATTTCTTATGTGGTCCCTCCATCAGCAACTTTTTGACAGATGCTTACAGTATGCTTTTTTACCTCTTTTTCAGTCAATCCAGGATTCACTGTCATTAAGGATCACAGGCATACTAGCACTATTTTCTATTCCTTACTTCACTTTTAAAGATTTCCTTATAGGTCCACATACATGTTGAAATTTGTTGGTTTTCTTTTACGTGTCTTTGACCACGTATAGATTTATATCGTTTCCTAAATAACTGAAACTGTACACTTGCTCAAATGCCTTATTTGTGATAACAATCTTAGATAGGGCAGGGAATTTTTCCTAGCAAAGCGTTCTTTTTAATACTACTAGTGTATGTATTTAATCCTTTCTTATATTAATCAAGCTCCTATTCGCTCTATTTCCAGTTTGGTTTTCTTGTATCTCAGTCGTTTAGGACGTCATATCTGCTCAATAATATGTAATATAATTTTTCAGCTACGTAGAGGGAAATATTGAGGGACTGTCTGCGAAATACGCTGTGAATGGCGTTTGTAGTAATCATGTAAAAAAGTGTAGGCTCATTCGTTTTTTTCTTTGCGTCTAATACGTTACGTAAAAACAAGTGACAGTGTCAAATCGCAAATTTTTGCAAATATCTCTGAAACTTTTAGAGTTACAGAAAAAAAAAACAACAGACCATATTCGTAGAGAATTTTCACCTCTAAATATACGTTTATTCAATTTTAGTCTCAGATGAAGGTTAAGGCGTTATCCGCAGTTAAATTTCCTCCTATCAAAAGGCCTTCACCAACGTCCTACTTTTAGTCTTACTGACTTGTCTTTTGTCCGAAACATTTGAAAATAGGTCGTCTGTAGAATTTGGTAGCAATCGGTTGGACGGTACGACTTACAAGGGGAGGAACAGATTATAGACAGACAGTCAATGTCAAATCGTCGTAGCTTTTGCAAATATCTCTGAAACGGTACTTCATTTCAATTTCGAGCTGTCAAAAGACGATCGTAAAGGCCCACTTTTATCGTTACTTTCGTAACCTAAAGTGAGCCAATGAAGGCAAGAAAATCGTGAAGAATCTATAGCCACATAGTGGTGTTAGACCCGTTCTTCCGAAGCGTAATCTTTCTTGCCCAGGTAAATGTAATCCGCACTCACTTGTCTCGCAAGGTATTACCGCGCGAATATGTATTTCGCTTCTGCAGGTGTAGGTGGTATGCGGAATCGAAAGCTTTTCCGATAATCTTAATCGATGTCGCCTGTAGGACAGTTAGCGGGGGGCCTGGTTTGCCGACCCTGCCGGCCAACTGTTTATGGGCCGCTGAGGTGCTAATCCCGCGGATAACGCCCCCGCCGCCGCCAGCGGCGCTGCGATCGCGGGGGTCGCCGAGTACCGCACGGATCCGCTCTGGGACCATTCTTAATCACTGCCCGCGTGCGAGGTCCGAGGAACGAAATACACTCGTCGCGTCATGAAACGTGCAACGACTCCAGCAACGCTTTGCTGTGTACTGCGAGGCAGAGGGTACTTTGTAGTTTAATTTACCAGTAAGCTCGTACTTCCTACAGGAAAGTCACCACGCGGAAAATTGCTGTCTTCGTGTGTTCCTCTCTAATTTTTAATATTTCTAAATTATTGACTAATTATTGTAACAAAATTCTTTCTATTTTCAGTATGGGCACTGTTTGTGTCATCAGATTAAGTTCTTCCGCTCTTTCTGCGTTTTTCGTCCGGCGCAACTGTACAGAGATTAATTTTCCGCTCAGAACTTCCGCCTTCGGTGTATTATGTTATCCATGCATCTTCAGATCTTGTTTTACTACACTGATCCATTTTACTATTTCAATTGTAGTCTTTACAACTTTCGTAGAAATCGCCAAAGTGTGTACTTCATGTGCCAATTCGTGTTATTCTACGAATTTCTTATGGGTCATCCGTTTTCTGACTGATATTGCTAATTGCTTCGATTTCCTTACTTCTTACAGTCTCTTCATCTTACAGTAGCACCTACGTTTAATTTATTCAATTGTGTGTTTTTTTTTACGCCAATGTCTGTCTTCCTCTTAAGTTCTTGCAATTTAGTGTCTTCCTCTGCTACCATCAGACTTATTCTCTAAAACTCATCACTTGCCCTGTCATCTCTTCTTTTAGTTAGTATTTTACTCATTTAAGTTTCCTCTATATTCTGTACATAACCTCCTCATTTCTTACCTTATCTCTCCACTTTACCTTCAGCCGCCTTCTGCAATCACAAACTTCGAACATTTCGAATACCGTATTTTCTCGTTTCCCGCAATGTGTACTTCAGTCCCATGTAACGCTGTATTCCAAAATAAGTTCATCCTCGGATGAAGGCTAATGCTCGATAGTGAAAAATTTCTCTGTGTAAAATATTCGCTCTTTTCCATACCACTCCGTCGAGTCGTTTTCTAACTAGTCCCAAGTTGTCACGTTACTTACGTAGCGAACAGAATTGTAAGGAAATTCCGCCTAATACAAGAAACTCTTAATTTTTTTGTAAACATATTAATAGTCTCTTGAATAAGTCTGAATTTTCTCAATATTTTTTTCTCTCCAACCAAAAAAATAAGATGTGGAACATAATCCAGAATGATGAATATAGTTCCGTAATTCCTCATTACATTTCTCTTCTTTTTGTTATATCTGAAACCATATTCTGTGCTCATTAGATAGTTGATTAACTCAGATTCTCTAAGTGCATCTCATCCTCTCAGAAGATAGAAATTTCTTCGTAATTGATATTCTTTCGCCCTGAATTGTAATTCCATACCTGTACCACTTGTTGCTGTCGATTTACGGATTAAACACACACAAACATTTCTTCTTTCACTCTAGAAAAATAATATTACTGTACATAAAGTGTTGTTCCCAGGGTATAGAAGACAAAACTAGCAATGATACCAATGAAAGCGCTCTGCGAAAATATAAAAATGAGGAGGCAGAAATAAGGCAGTGAACTAGGAAATAGTATCCTATAACATGTGTTTGGCAATTACCGTTGCTTTAGTATTAAGGAGTACATGAGAAGAAAGAATGACCCATTCAAAAAATGGGAATTTAGCAACTGTGGGGTTGCTCATAAAGTGCAGTTTGAAGGGAGTTAACATAAATTTCGAAGAGGAATTTACAGGCGATAGCAGAACAGTGCTGATTCTCGTTAAAGAGTGTGTAGTGGGTGGGGCGGGGGATGGGAAATTTGATAGGGGTGAATTAATGTTGAAGGAAAGTCAAATAGAAGCGAGATTTAGTATGTCAGAGTACCAAGTAGCAGACTGAAAGGGTGTGTTGTCATAATTGAGTCGAATGCCGCTAGCAGATGAGCAGATGTACTTGTTGGCGTGTTAGCAAATTCTGTTATTGAACTATCGACTTTTCAATTTGTTGAAGTGTAACAGGATAACGCCGTAGCACGAATAAATATGTACCCACCGATCAATTGACTGAATGAAAATATTATTTATATATATATATATATATATATATATATATATATATATATATATATATTAATTTTACAATGTGCGGAATGAAGTCGCGCTCGGGTAACAAAGAACGCCTTGTGGGAATAAAAACCAGTTACGTTGACGTTCTGACGTGCGTTGTCGAGACTTTGAGTCTAGCGCACGGAAGTGTTCGGCTCGTGTGATACCCGCTATCGCGAAACGTCGGGTCGTCAGCTTAGACCGAAAGCCGCCACCAGTTGCCGTTAAAATAACGCCCGCTTCCCTTTATTCTTCTGCCAACACGGTGCAGTGTTTGTTTATTTTCTTGACGAATGTTGGGCGGAATTTACGTGACAAGCGGAACAACTAGCACAGCTGTGACGCTGGAAAATACTTCACTATTAGCTGAAATATGTTTGCCTAACGCGCTAGGTTTAGAGCAATAGAAGCGGTAATCGGTATCGCAAACGTGTGACCGGGAAAGAAAATAAAACACGCGATTTGTCGTTTATATCGTGCCGATTCGGAATTGTAAACACAGTATTTCTGGAGGACGATTCAGTTTTTGTCTCTGGGGTAAATAAATTTGAGCAAATATAGAGTTTTATCTAGAAATGACTAATATGATACAAGTGCTAACGTTAATACCAATTTTGTGCTTTTCCTCCTTGATTAGTTATAGATTCCGCCTCTTTCTTTCTCTCAGCAAAGTACCTAAGTTTCCCGTCGTTGCAAATACTGAAAACTTCTTCCCCTGTACTTTTCTCAGCATATATGTAGTATATAACGAAATCGATAGGCTATCTGTTTTATTGTTAATTTCATTATTTACTTTCATCCTCTGATGGGGAGTAATTTATTTGTTCGTTTCCCTCCGTAGGGAAAAACTAAACTTTTCCAAAATAATGTCTTCGATTCAGCCGTCAGAATGAGTCCAGATTATTATAAGCAAGTTTAAAATATTTTTTCACTTAGCTATTCAACTTGGTCTTTAGTCCAGGTTCTTTTCTACCTTTCTGCAGTCTCTTAAGTTTTAATCTTCAGGTCATAACCAATAGCCCAATAAGTCGATAACGATTACGAAGTAAATAAAAATTATTCGAACAGAAAAAGAGAGTATTGGTTTTCAACCTTAAATAAAAGGGATTTTATATGGGTGTTTTGCTTACTGAATTCTGCATGATTCCCACTTACGACGATAACGGCGTAGTTTTTTAAAATGTAACTTATACTGCCGTTAGAACGTAGGGACGTCATATTCGTAAATAGCCAAGTTTTGTTGCTGGAAATCAGTTGTAAGACAAATGAGACGACGAACAGGTAGTCGGTAGAAACTACACTACGCACGGTTCGTGTCGGAACATTTGGAAGTACTGTAGCTTAAGTTAACAGTTTATCTGGCTAATGCTGATATTCATCTAGGAAGTGCTGTTGACGGCGAGAAACTAAGAAAAAACTGCGTCACGAATTCCGGCAGCTGTATGTAAATACGCAGCTAGCGGGCTAGCCCGCTTTAAAATAACGCATCGACGCCAAGCGGTGTGAACTCGCTGAGTGAGAAATCAATACGGCAATCCCTCTGTCCGCACACACACACACGCACGTACGCACAATTTACGCACACGAGCGCGGGCCTGCGTGCTCTCACGCACATGCAATTGACTCCCTACGCACTACGCCGTCACCCCCCTGCGTACGAATTTTATGTTCCGAAATAACACAATATTGAAAACGGCTTTAGAAATTATTTATACGCAACAGTTCGTAAACATCGGCTGCCAAAAATGTTGCGCGAATTTACGTGCGTTGAAACTGGGGGTCGCGCTACGGCGATGACGTTTATGTGAGTGGCGTGTTAACAGAGGGACACATCATTGCTACTCAACATCGGGGCTGGAAACACTGAAATAAGAGTTTTCTTTCTCTAGCACAAGACGTTTACCACAATATTAGTACAACTTCGATGAACAGCACTTATCGCATTGTCATAGGCGGATAGAATTATATGTAGGAATAACAATGAATTAATATGCTTCTTCGGGCAAAGCTTTCCTCTGTTTGTGGCTTGATTACCACCACTGACTGATACTACATTCGTTAGTGCCTATTTGATGCTGCATCGAATCGTTATCATCATGGCGACAGCCTATACTGTATATAACGATATAAAACGTAATCGCCGCGGTGGAACGGCCGAGCGCATTGAGGCGCCATGCTACGATGCGCGAGGCCGTTCTTCGTCGGGGGTTCGAATCCTCTCTTGGGTATGGATGTAGTGCCGTCTTTAGTATAAGGTAGTTCATAAGTAGTTTGTAAGTTTACGGACTGATGACCCCGCAGTTAAGTCCCATAAGCTCCCATTTTTTTAAACGTAGTCTTAATCAGTTGTTGTGTCAAGCAAAAGTGTGCAGTGTACAGATGGAAAGAAAAATCAACGAATATCAGAACGAAAATCTGTTATTTCATCCAATTGGAGGTGATTTTGAAACCATCCATATATTTCATAAAATATCTGTCAAATTATAATCGACGCAGAATCGGTATTTGCTGTTTTCCTGCTAATATTTGTATCGTTAAAACGTTAGTTACTACAGTTATTTCGCTACATTTTCGGTTCGATGCTGAAGAAACGAAGAAGGTAGTGACGTTCTTTCTCGGTCCTCTTCAAGGCAATGAAACGGTTTATTTTGCAAGCAGCGGACTTGAGACCACTTGAAATTTTGGAGGGGCAAAACGTGGTTTCTGCCCCCCCCCCCCTCCCAAGTCCTATTGGTGGCAGCCATTTTTGCTATTGACTGAAGCATCTTGTATCGACTACTACATTCTGTCTTCTCCTTTCGTCCTATTTTTCAGTCTGCGACTGCTATAGGAGACAACATATGTACTGATGGGGCGCCCAAGGTCGCTATTACAGACAAATGAGACGCAAGCGCAACTTGACGAGTCACCCCTTCTTTTTCATTTTATTATTTTTTAGAAAATGGAAGCTGTAACATCTCGGCTAAATGAAAGTTTCATGACCTCGCCCCCTCCCCAAACCAAAGTCCTGGACTAGACAAGACGAAGGCAGTGAATAGGTTTTCTTGCCCACCTCTAAATAAATAGTTGGTGCCGGCCGCGGTGGCCGAGGAGACTGAGACGCTTCAGTCACGGTCTTCACGACGACTACGGTCGGGGGTTCGAATCCCCCCTCGGGCATGGATATTTGTGCCGTCCTAGTTCGTAAGTAGTTCATAAGTAGTTTGTAAGTTTAGGGACTGATGACCCCGTAGTTAAGTCCCATAAGCTTTACAAACATTTGAACATTTGAAATAGTTGGTACGCCAATGGCGACCTTCCGAACAAGACTTTGCGATACCCCCGGGGGTCGCGACCCTCAGTTTTGAGAAACACTGGCATAGAGTCCCTCAAATTACTGGAACTTTTAATTCGTAATCTTTGTTGCTGTTGTGATCTGATGAAGATCTCCGGGATTTCCTATCATATGCGCAAACCTCCTCATCTCTGAATAAGAACGGTAACATCCTTTGAATCTCCTTACTTTATTCGTCCCTCTCTGTCTCCGTCGGCTATTTTTACCCCAATAACTTCCGTCCAGTGCTAAATTGACTATTCTTTGATGCCTCGTAATGTGTCCCACTACGCGATCCCTTCTAATATAAAAATTGCGTTCAGTACGGTTTGTCTCCATTTCCGGATTGATGCGTTCGATGCTGGTGAGTCATGTTGGTGTTTTCGGTGGTTCCCTGTCATTGAGGCCCGCATTCACTGTAACCATTTCTGGCGACCGCGCCAAGATGCTACTAAATACGGTTTGTCACCATTTCCGGATTGATGCGGTTCGGTGCTGATTACTCGTGTAGGTGTTTTGGGTGGTTTCTCGGCATTATGAGGCCCACGTTCGCTGTAACTACTTCTGGCGACTGCGCCAATATGCTACTGAATAAAGTTCGTCACCATTTCAGGATTTATGTGCTTCGATGCTGATTACTCGTGGGGGTTGCTTCGGGTGGTTTCCCGGCAATATGAGGCTTGCGTTCACTGTAACCACTTCTGGCGACCGCGCCAGGATGCTACTGAATACGGTTTCTCAGGATTTATGCACTTCGATCCTGGTAACTAGTGGCCAGGTGTTTCAGGTACTCCTGTGGCATTATGAGGCCCGCGTTTGCTGTAACCACTTCCGGTGACCGCGCCGGGATGTTACTGAGTACGCTTGGTCACCATTTCAGGACTCTTGCCGTTCGATGCTCATGACGAGTGGAGGTATTTCGGGTGTTTCCGCGGCATTATGCGGTCCGTGTTCGCTATAACTGCTTCTGGCGACCGTGCGATGACGCTACTGAATAGGGTTCGTCACGATTTCAGGGTTTATGCCGATCGATGCTGATGACTCATGGAGGTGTTTCGTGTGGTTCCCTGCCATTATGACGCCCGCATTCAATGTAACACTTCTGGCGATGGCACTGGGATGCTATTGAACACAATTGGTTACCATTTAACTATTTGTGCTGTTAGATTCTGATGACGAGTCAAGGTGTTTCGCGTGGTTCTGCAGCATTATGAGTCCCGCGTTCGCTGCAACCACTTCTGGCGACCGCGCCAGGATGCTACTGAATACAGTTTGTCACCATTTCCGAATTGATGACTCCTTGAGGTTTCTCGGATGGTTCCCTGACATTATGAGGCCACAGGTCACCATTTCTGGATATATGCTATTCGATACTGATGATGACTCGAGGTGTTTCAGGTGGGTCCATGGCATTATGAGGCCCGCATTCGCTGTAACCACTTCCGGTGACCGCGCCAGGATGCTACTGAATACGGTTCGTCACCATTTCCGGATTGATGCTCTTTGATGCTTATGACTCGTGGAGGTGTTTCGGGCGCTATGAGGCCCGCGTTCGCTGCAACCACTTCTGGCGACCGCGCCGGGATGCGCGGCCTCGCATGTGGCCCGCTGAGATACGGCGGATTAACTCGTGCGCCGGCAGTCGTATATAGCGCGCTATCTGCGGCGCGCATCTACAAGCCATTAGAAGCCGCGGGCCTACACGCGCGCCACGCCCGCCACGCACAGTGGCGACAAAACAATATCGCCGCCACCGTGTCTTACCGGCGCTGATTGGCCTGTCGCGGGGGACTCACCGCGCGCATCTTCTTCCTCGGGGGAGCGCTCGCGACTGTGTTCTACACGACTTGGCAAGAACTGTGTCCGTACTTCTACCGAATTACTTTTCCGGCGTTGATAATACCAAGTACAGGTTGTTTGTTGCACACTAGATTGGTCTTTTGATTACTGGACAGGAGAAGCAAACTGCTAAGTTCTTCAGTCCCGCAGTGTGTATGGGAAAGGAAATGCAATTAAGGGAGGAAAGAAGGAAGAATGTCTGCACTGGCTTGGGACTCGTGATCGCCACGCACGTACTCACGAAGTAATCTTGAGTCTTCACCAGCAACTATTAATAATGTTATTTATTTAAAAAAAAAAGCAAATCAAAAGGTTCATTAACAGACGGTTGTTCACGTCCAATTAAATTTATTGATATTTACTACTGGCTTGTGGCGAAAGATTCTCGGGTTGGTGCTGACAATAGATGATTGAAATGAGCTGTTAGAACGTAACAAGGACTAATAAGATGTAATATATTGTAAACAGATCTTCACAGTTATAGTCTGTATTAACTTGCATCGCAAATCACAACAATATTTTGTGAGCAAGAGCAAATGCGAATGGACGTTTTACATATCGCAATAGCTTGAACCATCAGGAGAGTCGTAAACTATAGATCCTTAATCGGCGATTGACTACTAACGAATGAGGCAATCGAGTATTCCTGAAGTGGTCGTCAAGTCCCAGGGATGCAGTAAATGGTGACAACATACACGTCACAAGTCGTTGTGTCGTCTAAATCAGCTGTTAGGATCATGAGAATGGAAAAACATTAACTGTCGAATATGTCGTCAAATTATTACTGTTTGGCACTCTATGTATATGTTGTGGATTCGTGGAATGGAAATTAACCGAGCTACATATGTAAATAGAGAATTTGAAAATTACAGCACTTGGCGACTTCCGACGAACATCAAATGTTTGTAAATGTATCGGACGCAACTGCTGAATCATTAGTCCGTAGCTTACAAACTACTTAAACTAAGGTACACTAACCTAAGGACAACACAAACACCAATGCCTGAGGGGAGAGTCGAACCCCCATCGGGAACCGGCCGCACGCACCGTAGCCCGGCGCCCCGAAACATTAGACAATATTGGTATAATATTTCCAGACGTGTTGATATTTTTCACTAGCGTAAGGATGAATAATACGAACGCAATAAAGCCGACATAATTGTAGTCGTAATTCCTGAACTATAAAGGGACAACAGGTTTAATTTCAAATACGTATTGCATAACCTATTTGCCAAGTAATCAGATGTTAGCAGCCGTTTTAGTGATGGGAGTTAGATATTATTTCAGAAAATGTGGTTGCGTAAGAACGTATTAATGGCTCGGTAAAATATCAATTGTGACAGAGGTCGAAGAGGAGATTTCGTACAACGGTATTTGATCTACATTTTACCAACTATCAACAGATATTACTTTACCTACAGTGCAACTTTTACGGTGGAAAGTGTTGAGGACGAATGAGGAGAGAAGAATTTCGTACTGACATTAGGTTAACAAGTGTTAGCCGTACTGTAGTCACAAGAAACAACGCGCAGGGGTGGAAGAAGCGTCACGAGTGTTTTTGCATCTGCGATGAAAACTTCGCACTTGCCTCGCCAGCCCGCAGATCCTGGCGAACGCCCGGCCGGGGTAGCCAAGAGCAGCCGACACACAAAAGCGCCAGAAATCAATACCGAGGAACCTCCCTCCCTCCCTCCTATCTCTCTCTCTCTCTCTCTCTCTCTCTCTCTCTCCCCCCTTCCCCTCCTCGTCTCTTGCGGACCTCGCTCTTACCAACGATACTTCATATCGCTTGAAATTACGAGCAAAGAATGTAGTGCTCACTCACTTCGTAGCGTGGTAGCACTCCGACGTATGAATACAAACGATTAACAGAAATTTTTCTCTGTGCAGTCTTTTTCTTTTCTCTCTCTGTTTGTTCGCCACGTGAGATTACTAAATAGGCTGACTTTGCAACTGCGGCCGTGTTTTGCCGAGTCATCACATTGTCGTACGTTCTCGCAGTACGAGGGGCGTTTGAAAAGTCCGTGCAAAAAAGAAAAACTACTAACGTGTTTGGGGGGGAAAACAGTTTTATTTTTCGACATAGTCTCCTTTTAGACTTATACACTTCGTCCAACGCTGTTCTAATTTGTTGATCCCTTCTGAATAATAGGAATTGTCCAAGCCTGCAAAATAGCTATTAGTTTTCTGCAATCACCTCCTTATTTCCCGTCAGCCATTTCTTCAGATTGGGGAAGAAATAGTAATCCGAGTAATCCGAGGGTGCCAACTCTGGAGAGTAGGGGGCATGTGAAACGATTTGGAATCCTATTTACAATAATTTTGCGACCACAACTGCTGAGGTGCATTGTCGTAATGGAAAATGACATTTTCTTTTTTTTTTTTTTTTTTTTTTTTTTTTTTTTTTTTTTTTTTTTTTTTTTTTTTTTTTTTTTTTTTGTGGGCCAACCGACGGCGTTTTTCTTGCAGCTCGGTTTTGAAACGACCCAATAAAGATGAAAAATATGCACCTGTAATAGTTTTACCCTGTTCCAGAGAGTCGATGAGGATTATCCCTTGCGAATTCCAAAAGACCTTCGCCATAAACTTTCCTGCCAAAGGACCGGTCTTCGTCTTTTTTTGCTGCAGTTTCTCCCTTGGTAACCCATTTTTTGACTATTCTTTGGTCTCAGGAATGTAGTAAAGAATCCATGTGTCCTCTACAGTGACGAAACGACGCTTAAAGTCCTGAGGATTCTTCCTGAAAAGCTGCAAACCTTCCTTGCAACACTTCACACGATTTCGTTTTTGGTCAAGCGTCAGCAATCGCGGCACCCATCTTGCGGACAGCTTTCTCATGTCCAAATGTTTATGCAAAATATTATGTACCCGTTCATTCGAGACGCCCACAGCACTAGCAATCATGGATTTTAACCTCCACAGGGCGCCCAGAACGTTCAGCGTCACTTGTGCCCATATGGCTACTCCGAAAATTTTGAAACCACTTATAAACTGCTCTAATCGACCTTTCAGAATCTCCATACTATTTATCAAACTTCTCTTTAGTCTCCTGAGGCGCAATGTTTAATCACCACACTAAATTCTTTTTCGTCCATTCTTTGACAATCACTCGACTTCCATGATTCACACAAAGAAATAGACCAATATGGTTGAAACTTGGTTTGCGTTCTGTCCAAAGACGCTAGTAACTAAAGATGACCTCGGTATGCGACGGTGGTACCATTTCTCGGATTTTGCTCGGAGTTTTCAAACGTCCCTCGTTCTGTGCGACAATCGGCTTGTAGTGGCAGGAGGTTAAAGTGTCGTCAGATTCCAACACACGAAACTAGAGCCTAAACAGGACCACCCATTATTATTATTATTATTATTGTCTTTATTTTTTATATTTGCTCTGGAATGAAACTTTGACATGTCTGTGAGGAATCTGGGAATTCGTGAAAGAAATTCAGGGTTCCAAAAATGATCTTTGCGACTTTCATCGCGTACGTTTCACGAATGGAGATACACAAAGAGTTGCAGTTTTCGGTATGATGTTCAGATACATCTGAAGGTTTGGTAGCCGTTCGACAAAGTACGAAGTGTGAAGCGTCTGATTTGGTCGGTCTCAGGGTAAATGCCTATTCCACCCGTTCAGTGTGCCCATCCCTCGTGTTCGATTGGTCAGAACTCGTCCTTATTTATGACACATCGGGATTCCCAGAAACTCGTCGACGTCTATTTGATGCTTAGATGTGATCATACTGTAGCGACTCCGGATGTCGGACTCCCCGTAGGTGTCAGATTCGGTGCCTTTCGACGATTCCACAAACATGTTGGCATGTTACAGAGAAGCGGGGGTTTGAAATGGCATCATCGAGCCGCCTGTTGCTCTCAGGGCCCGGCCGCGCCCTCTAAATGCCAGACTCTTTGAAATGGCACCTGGCGCAGGGCTGCCAACACTGCCGCACCGCCAAATACCACCGCGGTGACCCGGCGCTGTTGCGAACGCGACTTTGTCACAGACAAAAGGCGGGGGCCGAATTCCGCCCCGAAAACAGTAACAACGTTGCTAAGCGACAGCCGGCCGCGGTGGCCGAGGGGACTGAGGCGCTCCAGTCACGGTCTGCACGGCCACTACGGTCGGGGGTTCGAATCCCCCCTCGGGCATGGATATTTGTGCCGTCCTTAGTTGTAAGTAGTTCATACGTAGTTTGTAAGTTTAGGGACTGATGACCCCGTAGTTAAGTCCCATAGACTTTACAAACATTTGAACATTTTTGCTAAGCGACAACTAACCTAGCTGTCTGCAACCGTAATTTAGTATAAATGAAGTAACAGGAAGCTCCTTTCTTGTAACAACACGATTCTATATACAACTCCACAGACGTGTTTCACCAACAGTTATCTTTCCTGACCTTAACAAATAATCTTAATATATGCAACAATTGAGGTGTTTGTGCCTATATTTCACTTTCCAACCAAAACTACTCATCGAAAACGAATAGTGTGTGGTAGAGGTATCAGTCTCCCATTGTGCACTGTGGTGTTAGACGGTTGATAACGATAAGGGAGTGGAAGATATGGAAGTTGACAGTTACCCTCTTATAGGAATTCTACATGTGGATACTATGGACAAATTATTGAATCTATCATTGATGGTGGAACTGGGACTTGCGGCTGGTCAAGATTACGTAGGAAGTAGTATACCAACAACCGTATGTTTAACAGAAACATTCATTCCTTTACTACCAGTTTCGGCAGTCCATTATGCCATCTTATGTCAATTAAATGGGGATTTCTTGCTCTCGGTAAGAACTAACTACAATTACAGTTGTTCTTGTAGGTTCTTATCGAGAGCAAGAAATCCACGTAACCAGTTTTGATCCCCATTTAATGGACATGACAACAGTTGTTGTTATTGGTTCTTACCGAGAGCAAGAAATCCACGCAAACAGTTTCGATCCCCATTTAATAGAGATAATACTGCGATATAGGGACCTGAAGATGGCATATGGACTGCCGAAACTGGTAGTAAAGGAATGAATGTTTCTGTTAAACATACGGCTGTTGGTATCCTACTTCCTACGTAACAATCCGTCTTGGTTCACATAACTCGTAATAAGTTAAAAAAAATAGGAGCCTGTCAATATGGATGAGTAATAGGTTTGGAAACTGACTTGCGTAAGAGGAGAGTTTGCCAACCTGTTCTCGAGGATCAAGGCGTCAGGCAGGTAGGAACTGCTCTCTCGCAGCTGGAATTCTACCACGAGCAAGTGCGTGCCACATACCCGGTAACCCCGCGTGCTCCCAGAGAATCTCAGGCCAGCCTGCCACGCGGCAGTGCTGAGCGTATGCCGTCTCCGTCCGTGGTTTTCGGAAATTTACGGCGTGTTGCGCGCCGGACGTGGCGGGAAGCCCTGATGCGACTCCAGGCGTTCTCCAGCTATGACGCGCTCCTCCAGGTCCAGTCCCAGCTTCTGGAATCTCTACCCTGGAATGTCCGTATGGTTCCGCTACTCTCACCCAGCGAGGTGGCGCAGTGGTAAAACACATTCGGGAGAACGACGGTTCAAACTGGCCTTCGTCCATCCAGGTTTAGGATTTCCGTCATTTCCGTAAATCACTGCAGGCAAGAGCGGGAATAGTTCCTGTCAAAGAGCAAACCCGAGTTCCTTCCCTACTGCTGACAAAAACTGTGCGTGAATGCGCCTTGACTGTAATGCTAACGATGTCGACGGGACATTAAAAGGTCAACTTCCTTCCTGCGGTACAGCGTTGCCAACCCCGAAGCACAGTTTCCCCCTAAATCATATGTGAAATCCCCCTAAATCCCCCCAAATGGTATGAGTTGTATCTTTTGAGCGACCAAAAAGGGGGAACCGATTGTAACTTTCAGTTAAATAATTAATTTAGGGTGCGATGTCTCCCGACTGCTACCAATCCCGTCTAGCATGGGGAAGGCCGCTTAAAATTCCCCTCAAAGCCATACTTCCCCCTGAAGTACTTATCCCCCTAAAAATTCCCCTAGAATTCTTATCCCCCTAAATATCCCCATCTATAATTTCCCCCCCCCATAAATTTAGGGGGAAAACCCCTAAGTTGGGAACCCTGCTTCGTCTGGGGACTACAGGACTTTAGATCGCGGTGAAAATGGATCATTTTATCAATATTTTTAATGCGGTATAATATCTGGACTGCATATTTGAGGAATTCTCAAGTATAAATACGAAAATTTGCCAAATACGACGCGATAGCTTTGCGAACCGTGAAAACGAAGTGGCGCGGTATTTGATGGATTTCGTATTTACACTTCCGTAATATTAGTGTTTTTAGGGTAAATGAAACGGCACAATAAAGACATTTCAGAGACGTGTATTTTAAGATTTTTTTTTTTTTTTTAAGTAGAGTATCTAGAAGTGCTACTTCGTTATATTAATCATCAGGACACTAGCAAATTTAACAAAATATTCTGGTAATATTTGAGGAGCAACTTTTTAAAACGCATTATGTCCACTAGTGGAAAAAATATAGAATCCGATATTTTATTACCTGCACCACACACGCATTTTAACACCTTCAAAAAGAGCGCTGAAAAGTAGCAGATGCAACGAATAACATTTCGTCCTCTAGTATGATCGAATCAAACTGCATTAAGTCCAACAGTTGCCTTTATTTTGTTTTATTAAGCTATGTTGGCTGCAATGTAAGACTCGTGGACTAAAGCGAAACCATTTAACTGGCCAACAACGATCAGTTAATATTCGTTTTCAGTATTACGCCATTGTTGTGTATAAACGTTTATCATTCTGTCTGTTAGGAAGCCAGGCGTAAAATCGTTGTTGTGCTAAGATGGAGAGTATTATAGCGAATGAATGTGTGACTGTTGGAGAGGAAATGAAACGTGGAACGAGGAAACGACTGAAGAGAAAATCAAAAAGGCCACATTGTGCAACAGAACCCAACAAAACGCACTTTGTCCATCACTAAAGTGCTCATAGCTTGAAAGTATAAAAAGCAATGTCCTTGTATTGAACACATTTGGATCAAATGTATGTGGAGTAAAAGTCGGAATAATTAATCGAATATTCTTTTGCGGTATACGTTTTTCGCTTCTCCTGAAAAATTTACTTTTTAGGACATAATGCGTTTCGAAAAGTAGCTCCTCATTTGTAAACAACCTTGAAAATTAACTTTTTTAAATGTAGGCTTACCAGACTTCCTCTTTTACCCGGACATGTCCTCTTCTTTCGACCCTAAAAATGGCTCGGCCGGTTTTTTAACCAAATGGGAAAATGTCCTTTTTGCGTTGTGCAACTGCTTCAAGTTGAAAGTGCGTAAATACAACTATCTGAACTATCACAATCACTAACTCAAGAGAATTTAACCTTTCTTGAAACAATGTGATGTTTTGAATTTTCTCGTTTCTGTGCCGCCGCTGCTCTGAGGTCAAGCTGCTTCGGAACAATTGAAATAAATGGCGTGGCAATTGTCGCGGAATACGAGCTTTGAGGCGTCCAATTAAAAACATACGTCTGCAACAATGCAAAACAGTGCAATACATATAGTATAATATGAAATTCCAAACCCCCCCCCCAACCCTTTTCTCTGGTCGGAGTATTTTGTGACCCAAAAATCATTCAGTCTGTCGTGCTGGGACGCGACAGTTGTGTGTGTTGTCTGTCAACCACACTTATGACTTAAGATCAAAAGCTAGTGCAATGTTCGCATAAGTTAAACCTTGTTCAAAACGTCATACAAGTAAGGTCAGATGCCGCAGTAACCATTGCCGTTTCACCATTCGCCTGTTTGGGACCAAAGAGACGTAACTACATAAACAGTGTATTGAAAAAATCGATTTAAAGCTTTTGTCCTAAAAATTTACCTTTGTACGGTAAATAAATCTAGATGCTAATCATGTATATAGTCACGTCGGCCTGATACGACATGGGAGCATAGCTATAACAAGGAACGCTTAGATAATTGTTACTGTTACTTTATTCGTGACGATTTTACAGTAAACAGTACTATGGTTTCCGTAAATGTTGCGTCGCAAAAAGTTTCAGGTGACAACAGGGGTGATCGGGAAGGTATAAGTAAGGAAAAAATGTTCAGCACGTAAGTGGTGAAGTGATGAAATATTAGGGTTTCACTGCTATGTAGTCCTGTAATTCGTTTTACGGGTCTCAACATTTCATGCTTCTTAATTTGTAAGAAGATGAACAAATTGCGTAAGATGTATTACAAACAAGACGATGATAATACAGTAGAGACATCACTAGTACTTGAGTTCTAAATACGAGAGAGAGAGAGAGAGGGGGGGGGGGGGCAAGGTTCTTTTAATCTAGAAATGTCCTCTTTTCTGAAGACGGACATCTGGTAACCCTATTAAAATGTCTGTTACATAAAAACAACAGATGTTTCGTTATCAGAAGTTAAAATCACACAGCATTGCTGAAATAATAATTTATCTTTGCAGTCCGAGCGCACCGAAACGAACGAATCGGCCTCCTCCAAGCCTCAGCGACTTTCGGTGCAGCTCCCGAAATTTCGGTCGCCGTTCCTCGCGGTAACAGGCCGCCGAAGCTTACAAAATAACCATTTTCGCTACCGAACCGAAAATGACGTCACCACCGGAAAAAACACACCTAACCGAACGGTGCGGAAGTTACAGAATAGGGCTCCAGAGCTTAGGAACGGACAGAGCGAAAAGCGCTAGCTGACCGTGCCTCTATGGCGGCGAGCTTTCAGTCGGGGATCAGCGGTGATTTAAGGCGGCGCGCACTTTGCGCCCTCATTAAGCGGCCTGATTAACCGCGGTGCGGGGTGGCGCCACCCCCTCCCACCCCCTGCACAGCGCGCTGTACGCAGCACGTGGCGCGGCCTTTTGTTGTGGGGTGATATAGCGCCGGCCGCAAATTCCGCCCTGTCCCCGCGCGGCTCCTCTGGGGGGAAAACCCGGGCCGGTCCAACCACCGACCACCGACCACGGCGGCTGCTAGCGGCGACAACACACAGTAGCCCTCCGTATACCGCCGTCCAGCATGTACGTGAAGGTAAAATTGTGCGGCCATGATATATGGCACCCTGTGGATCACAGATACTAAAGGGAAAGGATCGAGTCCTCCATCGGGCATGGGTGTGAGTGTTGTTCTTAACATAGTTTGTAAGCCTAGAGACTGATGACCAAGGTAGTCAAGTGCCTTAGATTAACAAGAATGTGAAGATTGGACACATGGCATTTTTGCCGGCCGCGGTGGCCGAGGGGACTGAGGCGCGCCAGTCACGGTCTGCACGGCCACTACGGTCGGGGGTTCGAATCCCCCTCGGGCATGGATATTTGTGCCGTCCTTAGTGTTAGCTAGTTCGTAAGTAGTTTGTAAGTTTAGGGACTGATGACCCCGTACTTAAGTCCCAAAAGCTATAGAAACATGTGAAAATGTGAATACTTCCCTGTACTGGTGATGATAGTGTAGTGTTGTGTTGTTGTTGTTGTGGTCTTCAGTCCGGAGACTGGTTTGATGCAGCTCCCCACAATACCCTATCCTGAGCAAGCCTCTTCATCTCCACATAAAAACGGCAACCTTCATCTGTCTGAATCTGCTTACTGTATCCATCTCTTGGTCTTCCTCTGCGATTTTTTCCCCACACACTTCTCTCCAACGCTAAATTCACAATGCCTTCATGTCTAAGAATGTGTCCTACCAATCTACCCCTTCTTTTAGTCAAGGTATGCCAGAAATTTTTTCTCCCCAATTCTGTTCAGTACCTCCTCATTAGTTACGCGATCCACCCACCTAATCTTCAGCATTCTTCTGTAGCACCACATTTCAAAAGCCTCAATCCTCTTCCTGTCCGCACTGTTTATCGTCCATGTTTCACTCCCATACAAGGCAACACTCCATACGAATGCCTTCAGAAAGGACTTCCTTAGGTTTAAATCAATATTCGATGTTAACAAATTTCTATTTTCCAAGAATGCTTTTCTACCCATTGCCATTCTGCATTTTATATCCTCTGTACTGCGACTATCATTTGTTATTTTACTGCCCAACTAACAAAACTCATCTACTTCCTTTAGTGCTTCGTTTCCCAATCTAATTCCTTCAGCATCACCTGATTTTCTTACACTGCACTCCATTACCCTAGTTTTGCTCTTGCTAATATTCATCTTATATGCACCTTTCAGTACACTGTCCATTCCGTTCAATTGCTCTTCCAGGTCCTTTGCTGTATCTGACAGAATTACTATGTCGTCGGCAAAACGCAATGTTTTTAATTCTTCACCTTGAACTTAAATTCCTTCTCCAAATTTCTCCTTGCTTTCCTTTATAGCTTGCTCAATGTACAAATTGAATAACAATGGAGAAAGACTACAACCCTGTCTTACTCCCTTTCCAACCACTGTATCCCTTTCATGCCCTTCAACTCTGACAACCGCTGTCTGGTTTTTGTACAAGTTGTAAATAACCTTACGCTCCCTATATTTTACACCTGCTTGCTTCAGAACTTGAAAGAGTTTATTCCAATCAACATTGTCAAAAGCCTTCTAGTTTGGTGTTAGTGGTATGAACTTGCCAGTTCTTTTTAAATAGCTTAATTTTTCAAGGTTTATATGTCAACAGTAAGAAAGCTTGATATCAGTAAAATAAAATGGCTACAGTGAGAATTATCCTCTGATTATGAACAGCAAAACTGCTACGAAATACCACAGCGTGTCTACTTGAAATAACGTATCTTTACATTAATCATGTCCTTGCCCCCACCCGAAAATTTATGCTATATTCCCAACTGCTCCACTACTGTCGGGGACTGGCGAGACGATTCTCCAGGGACGAGACTCTGGTCTCCCGCCAACGTTACAGCCGTCCACTTCGTGATTGCGGACGAAGTGCCTGCTGGCAGCCGAGAGAAGAAGAAGAAGAAGAGGGTTCCTAAACGGAGGGTGTGTGGGGGTAATCACGAGACGGTGGTGGTGGTAGGGCGCCGGGCGCGGTGTTATTTTTCAATAAGGCCGTATCTCAGGGACAAAGAGCCGGCCCTGCTAACAGACAGAGAGCCGTGTTATCTGGGGACGGCGCGCGTCATTGTATGGAAATGGTGGCCCGCGCAATCATGTCTGCGCGTGTACGGCGCGCCAAGCGAACACGCCGCGCTCCACTCGGCATGCCCGCGACCATGTCCATGCTCTGCAGGCGGCAGCACATGCCCGGCACATGGCGAAACAGACCCGCCGCCGCCGCCGCCGAGTCCAGCGCGTTTCCACCTACTCTCGCCATCTTCAGGGCTATTTCTTTCCAGCGCCGCCTTACCTCTCTTTATTTTTATTTATTTACCCCTGTTGCTGACCAGCTGCCTTTGGGTATATAGCTGGCCGTGATTACAAAAGCTATGTGATACATTTATGCGACATGTGATGCATTTTTTTCTTTATGCATTTACAATAATTAGATAAAATCTTGTAAAAAGATATAAAATAGCCAAGATCGCTTATCATCAATTTTTATTAATGACGACCGGTTTCACTGAACTATGTCAGCATCACCAGGTCAAATAAAATATTTTACAAGGCCATAATCTTGTAATGTCAAACAGTTGTTATATAACAATTTACAGTGCATAGATGCAGTGCATTATAATGAAATAGTGCACCTATGCTCTGTAAATTGTTATATAACAACTGTTTGACATTACAAGATTATGGCCTTGTAAAATATTTTATTTGACCTGGTGATGCTGACATAGTTCAGTAAAATCGGTCATCATTAATAAAAATTAATGATAAGCGATCTTGGCTATTTTATATCTTTTTACAATATTATAAGTGGATCGCCTCGTATAACGTAAACCAACTAGATAAAATCTGTCCCGCGCACAGTAACACCCAAAAGCCCACTTCATAGTTCCAGATTTATACCTTGCAATTACACTGTCATTATTAACATAGGAACACGCGGAAAATGAATTTATGTTTGTAGCTCAGTAAGCGACAATTTGTACGAAATATTTTTCCTCTTTCATGACTCACCGTGTATACTCCACAATCCACCGTAAGTTGCGTGGCGTCGCGGCGGAGTGGCCGAGCGCATTGTGGCGCTATGCTCCGATGCGCGAGACCGTTCGCTGTCTGGGGTTCGAATCCCCCCCCCCCCCCTTGGGCACTGATGTTTGTGCTGCCTTTAGTATAAGCTAGTTCATAAGCAGATTGTAACTTTAGGGACTGATGACCCCGCAGTTAAGTCCATAAGCTTAACAAACATTTGAACTTTTCGAGGTGCGTGGTGGAGGGTACCCCGTACCACTACTACGCATTTCATTTCCTATCCCACTTCCAATTAAAACGAGGGGAAAAATGGATGTCTACATGCCTCCGTAGGAGCCCTCATTTCTCTTATCTTGTCTTTGTGATCTTTACGCGAAATGTACGTAGGCAGCAGGAAGATCGTCATTCAGTCAGCCTCAAATTCCGGCCCTCTAAATTTCCTCAACAGAATTTCTCGAAAAGAACGTCGTCTTTCCTCCAGCGATCCCAAATTGAGTTGCCAGAGCATTTCCGTGACACTCGCGCATTGGTCGAACCTCCCAGTAACAAACCTAGCTGCTCGCCTCTGAACTGCTTCTATGTCTTCCTTTAAACTTACCTGCTGCGGGTCCCAAACACTTGAGCAATACTCAAGACGTGGTCGTACAAGCGTTTTATTCGCGGCCTCGTTTACAGGTGAAGTACATCTTCCCAAAATTCTCCCAATAAACCGAAGTCTGCTGTCCGCCTTACTCACAATTGTCCTTACATGTTCGTTCCATTTCATATAGCTCTGCAATGATACGCCTAGATATTTGAACGACGCGACAGCGTCGAAAGCTGACTACTAAATGCTGTATTCGAACATTATGGGATTATTTTTCATACTGATGCGCATTACCTTAAGTTTTTTTACATTGAGAGCTAGGTCATCATGTATGCTATTACAGTTAATTAAAGAAGACACCCTCCCATACACCACAGCATCATCAGCAAACAACCACAAATTACAAGTTACTCTGTCCATCAGATCATTTATATAGATAGAAAATAATATCGGTCCTATTTCACTCCCCTGGGGCACGCCTGACGATACACTCGTCTCTGATGAACACTCGCCGTCGAGAACAACGTACTGCGTTCTATTACTTAGGAAGTCTTCCAGCGAGTTACAAATCTGTAAATCTGTTCCATATGCCTGTATCTGACAAGAGACAGCTTCAGTCTCGATCTCTAGGGACCGCATGAAACCATGTTTAATATGAATAAAATAAAATAAAAAATACCATGTTTCTATTAAACACTCGACCAAGCAGGAGAAATGAAGGAACATGCGAGGTAACAGTAATCCAATAGTATGGCGTACAGGATGTGACTAACCCAAAGACGTTTCCACATATTTTCACTATTTTCAGTCGATTTTTTTGTCTCTAGATAGTAACCATCTGCCGACAGCCTGCTGTTTAGAAAAGATCGATATTATCGTATTCAGTGTATTGACGAAACTGCTGATCTCTTAAAGTGCAAAAATTCGGAGAGGTGTACGTGTATTTTCATGTCATCATAATAATTCATCCTTTGATGCCTGCCGCCCTACTGTTAATTGAACGCGCACTTAGTGTTAAGATGGTGTTTTACGACACGTATCAGATGGTAAGAAACTTTTTACTGTTTGCTACGAGATCACTGCATTGTTTGTACTGCACTGGGTCGCAGTAAGTAGCAATTGGAATTAGCTGCTGTATAGAGAGAGAGATATTAAGACACCTGTCAGGTGCGCTGAAGACGTCTCTGCTCGGGACGAAACGTTTCACTCAGCAGGAATGCGTCGCGAGGAACTCCGAAGTGCACAGATCCCTTCGTGATCCACAGACATCAGGAGCATATTCGAGATGCTTATAAAACTTCCTCGGGCCAGCTGGGCTATAAATAACCCTCACCTGCTCATTCTTTCCTCTCCTCTCTCCTACTACCAGACCAGATTTTCATCCCCTCCCCTGCAATCTTTCTTTTATAACGGTGGCTAGTCCCTCCTACAAAGGATTCTCTCTCGTCCACTGCTTAGAGAAAAAAAAAAGAAGATATCTCCCTCCCCCTGACTTCCTCTCCCCTCCCTCCAGCTGCCTGCACGAGAATTATAAATGGCCGACCGTCAGATACTTTTGATTTACGGCGAGCACAGCCGTCTATCGTGCCAGGAATGCGATGCACACGCGATAAGGTAGCGCCTCGACTTGCTCTCGACCGCAGGTGGCCTTTTTTTTCTTTTTCCGTCATTGTTATGCTCGTTATTATTCATCCCCTAGTTGTTATTATTTCGGGTAGACAAGATGCGAGCCGGTCGTCACGGGGCAAGCAAGTTCAGAGAGGCAGTGAGTGAGAGAGTGGGAGAAATTGTGTAAATAGGAGGTGGAGTAGAGAGGGAAGATTGGTGAGATTAAGGCCGCGGTGAAGAAGACGTAGAACGAGAGAGAGTGAGGAAAAAGAGAGAAATACGAGATCGGAGCAACAAATTATGAAGTCCAGAGCCCGCTAATGAAAGGACGGACCCCAGATAAGCCGTAATGGAGACGTCGCGTGTGGCTGAGTCTCGAGATTAGCCGCCAGCGAAAGCGACCGCCGAGCCATCTGGGCGCATGTAACACGGTCGCGACTGCTCGCTGATAACCGTCCGACAGCGAAAACGCCGTGTTGCATGATGTTGGATGTTTGAAATCGCGACGCACGCATCTATCGCTCGAGCCAAAAAATTACACGGCGTTATAACGCCTCCGGGTTGACACTAAGAATCAAAATGTGCCTCTGTTGGAGAAGTGACTGACGTAAATTGGTCATTGCCAGAGCCCAGACATAGAACCGCAGTCCTCTACAAAATTCCGTCTTGTATGATTGTTTTGTACAGACACTATGTGATGATAAGTGTTCGGACATCCACAAAAACATACGCTTTTCATATTAGGGGCATCGTGTGCTACAACCTGCTGCTAGATACTCCATAGCAGCGACCTTAGTAGTCATCAGACATCGCGAGAGACCAGAATGGGGCGCTCCGCGGAGCTGACGCACTTCGGACGTGGTCAGCTGATTCGGTGTCATTTGTGTCAGAAATCTGTCCGCGAGATTTCCACACTCCTAAACAGTCCTGAGTCCACTGATTCTGGTGTGATAGTGAAGTGGAAACGTGAAGGGACAAAGCGTACAGGCAGACCTCGTCTGTTGACTGACAGAGACCGCCGACAGTTGAAGAGGGTCGTACACTGTAACAGGCAGGCATCAATCCAGACCAGCGCACGGGAATTCCAAACTGCATCAGCATCCACTCCAAGTACTACAACAGTTAGGCGGGAGGTGAGAAAAATTTGCCGATAAGCCACACATCACGCATGTAAATCCGAAACAATGCTAGCTTGGTGTAAGGAGCGTAAATATTGGACGGTTCAACAGTAGAAAAACGTCGTCTGGGGTGACGAATCACGGTACACAATGTGGCGATTGGATGGCAGGGAGTGGGTATGGCGAATTCCCGATGAATGTCATCTGCCAGCGTGTGTAGTGGCAACAGTGAAATGCGGAGGCTGTGGTGTTATGGTATGGTCGTGTTTTTCCTAGAAGAGGCTTACCCCTGGTTGTTTTGCGTGGCACTATCACACCACTGGCTTACATGTTTTAGGCACCTTCTTCCTTCCCACTGTTGAGAAGCAATTCTGAGATGGTAATTTGCAGTTTTCAACACGATGGATCACCTGTTCATAATGGACAGCCTGTGGTGGAGTGGTTACACGACTTGAACATCCCTGTTATGGACTGGCCTGCACAGGGTCCTCACTTCAATCCTATAGAACACCTTTGGGGTGTTTTGGAGGTGGAAGGAAGCTTAGGGTTTAACGTCCCGTCGACAGCGTGGTCATTAGAGACGGAGCTTACGCTCGGAGTTTTGGGCAAGGATGTAGAAGGACATCGGCCGTGGCCTTTAAAAGGAACCATCCCGGCATTTGCCTGGAGTGATTTAGGGAAATCACAGAACACCTAAATCTGGATGGTCGGAGGTGGATTTGAACCACCGTCCTCCCGAATGCGAGTCCAGTGCGTTATCACTGCGCCACCTCGCTCGGTAGAGGTGTTTTGGAACGCTCGAAATCGTGCCAGCCCTCACGACCTACATCGATACCTGTTCTCAGTGAAGAATGGGCTACCATTCCCCAAGAAACCTTCCAGCACCTGACTGAACGTATGTCTGCGAGAGTGGAAACTGTAAACAAGGCTAAGGGTGGACCAATATTATAATGAATTCCAGCATTACCGATGGAGGGAGCCAAGAACTTGCAAGCAGTAGTGACGCACTGGAAGGATCCCAGTCACATGCCCAGATCCACGACATCAGTGGAGTTGCAATCCTGAAGATGGTCCAATAAAGGACCGAAACAAGTTGATATTTATAAAAATCATGGCACACTACAGTGTTTTTATATATAAATTTAAATAAAAGAGTGCTGTTATCCCAAAAGTGGAACAAAAATGTTTAATTATTAATCGACAAGTGCTGTTAACGAATTTTTTCGCTGCGACCTACTTGAATAAAAGCTTCATGAAATTCTTACCGCTTCAGATTTGCCTCTCTCGACTGATCCTCCCACTGCCTCCGTCAACAGGTTACATTTCAGTTGTTCGTTAGATACTTCAGATAGCCAATTGTTGGAAGCTAATCTGTTGACGATGACAACGGACAGAAGTCGTCGGAAGGTGGACAATGACAAACCTGAAGCGGGAAGAATTCCGCAAAACATTAATTTAATTCTCGTGGACGCTGAACTACTCGGCTCCTTTGGGAGATGACTATACCTGGACGTGTACTACAGCCACGCCCCTCTCCGTGTCCAGGAAGCTGACACAAGATCCGCCGTTGGGATCGCTACAGTGCCTGACGGCGTAACGCGGCGTGTAAACGCACAGTGAGATGAGGGGTCGGGCGGTAAGCGAGTGCCTATTTTCCGCCTGGAGTTCCAGTCGCCCGGAACCCGCGGCGGTAGCTGGAAAAACACGGCTTAACCGCGGGAACCGACCGTCTCCTGTGACTAAAGTCAAATGAGGGACGCCGCTCACGAAAACCGAAAGCGGCGAAGACGCCGCGCCCATAGCCTCCGACACTGTACGACAAAGTGCCCTCCGCCACTCACCGTAGTAATAGAGGGACGAGACGCGATTTCCATTTGTGGAGGGCAACATTAGTGGTAATGCGCTGTTTACAGTTCGATGTCATTTCATTGTGCCCAAATATAACCGTGATTGTTCTGTATGGATTAAAAATCAAATATTCAAATGTTTGTAGAGCTTACGGGATTTAACTACGGGGTCGTCAGTCCCTAAACTTACAAACTACTTATGAACTAGCTAATCCTAAGGACGGCACAAATATCCATGCCCGAGGGGGATTCGAACCCCCGACAGTAGTGGCCGTGCAGAACGTGACTAGAGCGCCTCAGTCCCGTCGGCTTTCTCCATCTTCAAATCCCAAGCAGCCAGTCTCGAAACGTCAGGAACAGCATTATGCCAGCAGCCACAGCCTTATATCCAAGGAATTAATAGTAGTTCATGTTCCTTGTTTTTGCATTACGGAGAACATAGTTTCAGCGACGCTCGTGGCTGGTTTTATAGTGCCACTATTTCCCCATGTGACGACGTCACCCCTAAGAATACTTCGCCTCCCCTTCCGGTGGTTGAAAACACCTCTCTAAGATATGTGTAATCTTTCCGAAGTCAACTGCACTAGGTTTCTCGCTGATGATGATGATCGTGTGGCATTTATAGTCGTTGGACTCCTACTATGCGCACCATTCAAAACAACCAACACCACAGCCAGTACATGAACTACTATTAATTCCTTGGATATAAGGCTGTGGCTTCTGGCATGACGCTGTCCCTGACGTTTCGAGACTGGCTGCTTGGGACTTGAAGATGGAGAAAGCCGACGGGACTGAGGCGCTCTAGTCACGTTCTGCACGGCCACTACGGTCGGGGGTTCGAATCCCTCCTCGGGCATGGATATTTGTGCCGTCCTTAGTATTAGCTAGTTCGTAAGTAGTTATGTCCCATAGACTATAAGTAAGTTTAGGGACCGATGACCCCGTAGTTAAGTCCCATACGCTATACAAACATTTCAACATTTGATGGAGGAATCTGGTTCGTAATCCTTCTCAGCAAGCCTTATGCATCTTTAAAGCCTCTGAAAACGTCTTCATCAGGCAAGACGAAACGTCAAGTAGATGATTCATACTACGGAGGGCCTTATACCAAAGGACGTACTGTCAGCAGTAAAGCAATGCTCTCTTTCTGAAACTAAACTCCACCCTAGCGACAACGGAATGATGGAAAGGTCGCCGACGCGTGCTGAAACAATGCGGCGAGTAGCCGAAGGACGCCAAAGTCCCGCGGCGAACCACTCTGGATCGTCGCCAATCAGAAGCGCACAAGTCCCGCGCCGTATATAGCAGCGCTGCAGCGGGTAACTGCGAGCGAGTGCAAGAAGTTGGACGGCCCGCCGAATATAAAAGCAGGCGCCGAGTCCACTGGTAGACGCATCCGATGAATAATGTAGCGGCTGCAGTAGCCTCCCGCTAGACCCGCGTTTCTTGCTCATTTCGTCAAATCTCGCCAATTTACTCAGTCCTCGATAATTTGTAATTTTTTCTCCCGCGTGCTCAAAATGGGGCGCACGTCGTCGTTTGATAAGCCATAACCTCAAAACCGAAAATTTCACTCTGGAGCTCTTTTAGTGGCGGTAGCAAAAGCCGAAAAGAGCGGACGAACTAAAAAGAGCGACCTACTTCGCGGCCGAGCTGCGAACTGAAAGGAGAGATACCGGTCGCGAACTAAAATATATGCAATCGGTCGCGAAGTAAAACATGCGTTACCGGTCGCGAACTATTATTGCAAACGTAGCTTGCTTCTAAGTTCATTGGATTCATTCCCGAAGGCCGACGGACAATTGCGAGAGGGCGCGCAGCAGAATTAAAAATCACGTGTTTGCCTTCTGCTGATGAGAGCCATTTCGAGGTGAGGGTCTGCCTGCTAGACTACATAGTTCAGTGCTACAAATTTTCTGTTTTGATGTGTTCTGCACTGTACAATATCTGACTAATAAATCCCATAATGCCAAGATATAGAGATAACTCTAAACTTAAACGCGAGGAATTATCCATAAACTGTTTCTTTTGGTTTGCGTGATATCGTTAGCGGCTCAAGCAGCAACCGCATGAAGCAGCTAGGTGCGGGAACTTCTCCCTCCACCTGCACGCGCAGACCGCGCCGCTCAGCCGTCACTGGGAGCGGACGAACTAAAAGAACGAACTAGTACGCGGCTCAGCCGCGAACTGAAGTGAGCGCTCCCGATTGCGAACTACTTTGCAGTTGGCACAAACTGTGATGTAGTTCGCGACTCTAAAATAGGATTGGGGGCCTCGTCCCTGGCCTGTCGTCTTGGGGGGCCTCCAAATACCTTGAACCTACTTTTTTTTATTTCATTTACTTTTTTTATTATGCTTTGTATTTTGCAGATCCTCTTGATCTGGGACCTCCAAATCTCGAAAGCTATTTTTTAGACTGTCCCTCGTCCCGTGGGGCCTCCAAATCTCAAAAGTTACTTTTTTATAGTAATTCATGTACGTACTAGTGAACGGGGGCCTCATTTTGTTTTGCCGCCGCCCCGGGCCTCCGACAGTCTCAGTAGGATGGGGCCCCTCCACGCCCACACCAACGTGGTGACCATCACAAAAGTTCTACTGTCTCCTCCGTATTTGGTTAGTTTGGAAAGGTGGATCACGGGATGTGGGAACCGCGATGTTATCCGTACGTGTGGGCACCATCACCCATTAATACAGAATTGGTCGAAAGGTATACGAAGGGTAAAGGTGTGTAAGGGCAGAAGCAAGAGCCAAGGGAAAAAAACCTCTGCGACAGTGGGGTAGGTTTTAAGGGCAATAGCGGTATGCTACCTGCGACTGATCATGCAAGGTTTAATGTTAGTAAAGGGTATATCTCAGTACCGTTAACTTTTCTAGGTTCGTCATAAAGAATCAGTCCGTTTGATGCGAGGTTCTGCTGCAGCTGAGAAGTCTCCTGAGTCGGCTGTGGCAGAATAAAACAGTCTTATATATACATGTGGCGTCTGTTCCGAAAGAACAGACGTCACTTCTGATCCTGCAGTTGTTATTATTTCGGAACAGACGCCACATGTATATATATAATATGCCGGTGACGGGCAATGATCCTATCGTTAGTGGGGAGGGGTGGGCAAGTTTTTTGCCCTTACTCTTACGGGAATTAGTTTCGAAACTACGAGTTTGAGTACTGTGGGCAGGGCGAAGCTGTGAATTTGTGTCTGACGGGAGGCGTGCTTAGGTAGTCCTTGCAGGTGCGGGGATCACTGTGTCCCCAGTGGTGTAGAGGTCAGCGCAACTACCTAGAAAGCGGGAGACCCGGGTTCGAATCCCGACTGGGCATACATTTTCAGCCTTGCCCAATCGCAGTTGATGTCATATATTATGTGAATATTAAAACAGTCTTAGTCCGCCCCTTGATCCTTATATAGAGCTTACCCTTCAGCGAAGTACACTAGCGCTGTATCGGCCCCCGTAGTGGGGTCACTGGCACAAGTAGTACAAACACACACACATAGAGACGCAGAGAGAGAGAGAGTACTGTGGCCACTGCAGATAAATGGCTGTGCTGAGGTGCATTCAGAAGGCCTGCCGGCGACGGCCGCTCGCTGGCGGCAGATTACGGCGGCTCATCAGCACGCGCGCCGGACGCCTGGTCGGGCATTCACGGCGCGGCCGTGGGGCACGCGACCGGGCGGGCGCCGCCAGCGCCATCGGCAGGTGTCCAGGGCTGCCAACCGCCGATCACGCGCCCGCGCATGATTCGCATGCGCCTCCGATGGCGGTCCGCATCTGTCGAAGGCACTCTGCCAGCTGCCGGCTACGTCACGCCGCAGCTGTCCACTCTCGCAGTCGATGGCGAAATTAGCCGACGTCAGGCTCGAAAGGTGTTTAACAAAAGGATGGGAACTTACCAGCGAATTTGATTGGTCAAATCGCACTGTAACGTTTCGACGGGTTTCCGACTAGCCATCTTCAGGTAATATGTCGGGTGTGGTTTATAGCCGGAGAGCCAGTATATATATATATATATATATATATATATATATATATATATACTCCTTTCATTGTTCACTTCAAGTAGTGGATCAGGCAGTTTGAGTTCCAGGCGATGAAAAGTCGCTCTTCCTATGCAACCAATCATCCCTCCCCCAAGGTGGATCACGTTTCTTTCGTAAGTACGGGCCCCGAGCTAACGCAGTCTTCCTTCTTTCCTCCCCGTACTGCATTCCTTCTCCCCCCCCTCCATCCTTTCCTGTCCTCACTCCTTCCCCTCCCCACCGCGGGACCGATAACCTTAGCAGTTTGGTTCCCCTATCCCAAACAACCATCACCACTCGCAATCGACGGTGAAAGGTGACGCGTACGAAATTATTCGGCGACACAATCGAAAGGAATAGAGACTTTCTCGGCGAATTTTTTGCGCGAAGTCACCTCGGGTCGTAACTGTGTCGTGTCGCAACGTTTCGACCAGTTTGTATGCAATTATATATTTTTCACGTTATAGTATTCATTTAATGAAATAAATCGCAATTTGCGATATTTATGCCTTCACTGTACTAGGTTTAGATGGAATACCAAAGTGCATCGAATGAAAATACAAGCCGAGGCTGGGCTCCTGACGACAATTAATTGTGTCTCTATATCTCATGGTCTGTTCTGCCTGATGCGGGAATACAGTATTGTGGCTGCGAGTATTGCAGAACAAATAGGTTATGGTAATAGGAAGAGGACAACGTTGCGAATGGAGATTTGTGTGTGGCGGGAGACGTGCAGGGAAGAGTCCTCTGCAGTCGGGCTGGACACTGTGTCCTCGGTGGCGGAGTGGTCAACACGTCTGCCTAGTAAGCAGGAGATCTCGGGTTCGAATCCCGGCGGGGCACAAATTTTCATTCGCCACAGTTTGGTATTCCATCTAAACCTAATACAGTGAAGCCATAACATCGCAAAGTGCGATTTATTTCATTCATGTGAACGCTGTAATTCATATATATATTTGAACGCTTAATTCGTCAAATATATATAATTGTATACAAGCCGAGGCTGGGCTCCTGACGACAATTAATTGAGTCTCTATACCTCATGGTCTGTTCTGCCTGATGCGGGAATACAGTATTGTGGCTGCGAGCATTGCAGAACAAATAGGCTGTGGTAATAGGAAAGAGACAGCGTGGCGAATGGAGATTTGGGTGTGGCGGGAGACGTGCAGGGAAGAGTCCTCTGCAGTCGGGCTGGTCACTGTGTCCTCGGTGGCGGAGTGGTCAGCGCGTCTGCCTAGTAAGCAGGACATCCCAGGTTCGAATCCCGGCCGGGCACAATTTTCATTCTATCTAAACCTAGTACAGTGAAGCCATTACTCTCGCAAATCGTGATTTATTTCATAAAAAAATATTAGTTGAAGTAGTCTGTAGGCCTAGCGACTGAAAACAAACATTTGAACACTTTTTTGAAAGAATAAAGGAAACAACATAGTAAAGTTAAAGAAGATGGGAAAGTATTTCTGTATTATTTCCGTTATGGTCGCGAGCGTGGTGGATTTGGGATTGCTTCTGGACGGGCAGCCAGTGATTCGTCATCGGGTCATCGGGTGCTGGCGATGGCAGATCGCGCCGGAGACACGAACCCGGTCGTCCATCGCGCGCGCCTCATTAGCAGGGCTGCCAAACAAACGGCCCCGCCATAAAACCGGCCGCGCGTCATCTGCAGGGCTGACAACTTGCCAGACCGCCGCATTTCTGGCTGCCGGCGCCGAGCTGTTGGAATGCGCCACGGTTTATTAACGGGGAGGTTTCCGGACATTATAAGCTAAATACAGTATACGATCAAAAGTATCAGGACACCCCCAAAAACACTTCATATTAGCTGCATTGTGCCGCAAACCTACTGCCAGGTACTCCATATCTGCGACCTCAGTAATCATCAGACATCGTGAGAGATCAGAATGGGGCGCTCTGTGGAACTCGCGGATTTCGAATGTGGTCAGGTGATTGTGTGTCAGTTGAGTCACAAGTCTGTACGCGAGATTTCCACACTGCTAAACAACCCTAGGTCCACTGTTTCTGATGTGAGAGTGAAGGTATATGTCCAGCAAGAAAGCGTACAGGCCGACCTCGTCTGCTGACTGACAGAGACCGCCGACAGCTGAAGAGGGTCGTACAGTGTGACAGGCAGGCGTCTGTCCAGACCATCACATAGAAGTTCCAAACTGCATCAGGATACACTCCAAGTGGAAGACAGGCGGGAGGTGAGAAAAGTTAGATTTCATGATCGATCGGCTGACCACAAGCCACACATCTCGCTGGTGAACGTCAAACGACGTCTCGCACGGTGTAAACAAAGTAAACACTGGACGATTGAACAGTGTAAAGGTACTGTGACTGTTAGGGGGCAGGTGAGAAAACTTTGCCCATAAGCCACTCTTCACGCAGGTCAAAGCCAAACGATGCCTCGCTCGGTGTAAGGAGCGTAAACATTGGACGATTGAAGAGTGGGGAAATGTTTTGTGGAGTGACGAATCAAGGTAGACGATGTGGCAATCCGATGGCAGTGTGTGAATATGGCGAATTCCCGGTGAACGTCATCTACCATCGTGTGTAGTGCCAACTGTAAAATTCGGAAGCGGTGGTGTTATGGTTCGGTCGCTTTTTTTCATGGAGAGGGCTTGCACCCCTTGTTGGGTGCAACTATAGCAGCATAGGCCTACATTGATGTTGTAGGCGGCTTCTTGCTATACACACAGTTCGTCTCTCTATTCAATGTTTTGCATATAAACTCGACCCGTTGCTCTTATAACAGTAAGTTTATGTTGCTATGAACATTTCGTGTGTGAGTGTATTTAGCCACTTACTTCGATCTCTGCTTTTAATTTTTGCGTTATTTACCGTTCGACTGGGTAACTCCAGCTAGCGACACGGCTCTCTAGTTGACTTCACCCTCCACCCACGCCATTCCGACACCCTCACACGCCAAATTACACTGCTGGTGGCCACATAGTTTGTCTCGCAACCCCCCACAGCCTCATCCTCACAGTTTATTAACAACGACCAGAGACGGCGCCCAAGACTACTGTACTTCCTTAATAACGCCTCTGGAATGTGCAGCTCCTCGGAAAGAAAAGTCGAAACAACTCGCCACCGTGGCGAGCGCCTCCACTGGGGGAGCAGTTTCGGCAAACTGTTCCCCTCGCCTCGCGGCCCCTTTTCCTCGCATTCCTCTCCTCTTACGTCACACCTCCCCTGTTCTCTGTCTCTCTCTCAGGGCGCTTTCCTTCATTTCTGCCGATGGCGCCCCGCGGGAGCCGTGCGTCTGGAACCCCCGAGGTCCGGCCCGGTCGCTCCCTTTCTCCCCCGGCGTTCTTCTTCGCTTCCTCTTTCTCCGCCGCCCCCGCGCTGTCAGCATAACGCGGGGCATTACATCTGCCGGACACGTGCGCCCGCGGCCGAGATATGGGGTGCGCGGCGGAGGGTGCGTGGCACCGCCGTGCCGCCAGGTGGCGACTGCCGCTGCTACGTCACGGACGCAGGATAAATCCCGCGCTGCCGCCTTATTGAGAGTGATGCTCCCACTGCCGGGCTGGGGGCGAGAGTGTTCCGTCTGAGTCACCGCCACAGGCGAGGCGCTGCTGTCCCGGGCAGGGAGATTCTGCAGTCTGGCGCAAGAAGGGGAAGGGGCACTGAAATTAGACAACATGCGGATCTCGGAGCTAAACAGTGGCGGCGCGTCCTATGTGTTCACTGGTTCAGTGAACCCACAGAAAAAGCTCGTCGTGGAAATATATATGGCTTTCTACAGTATGTCTGCCTAAGTGTACTTGCGTCTGTGTAAATGTGTGAGTGTGTGTGTATTTGTTTACCCTCCACCAAGGGCTTGGAATGACTCCTTACCCACTCCCTTAAAACCCTCATCATTTCCTTTTCCCTCTCCTTCCCTTCTGCCTGACGAAGCAGCTAGGCTGCGAAAGCTAGCGTTTGTGTGTGTGTGTGTGTGTGTGTGTGTGTGTGTGTTTATTTCTTGCTATCACTGCCTGTGCTCCTTCGCCTGGTAAGTGGACTTCTTCTATTTTTTATATATTAGTTCGTTTCGGCCTACTAGGGACCACGAGCCTCGTCTTAACTCCCAGGGTGTCTCACTAAGTGTGTTTGCCTCTGTAACTTATAAAATAATAGGAGACGGGAAATTTTAATGCGGTAGGTCAACACAAGAAATGTTACACTTTCTGCGGAGCTATGAACATAGTTTATTGTATCATTTTGCAAAGAGTTACAGCACAAAGATATATATTTTTTTAATGGAACTATAGTTTTTTTTCTATCGTGCATTCGATTCCTTGAAACCAGATGCGTCCAAATCAATTTAAAGTACATCAATGTTACTTTGGGAGCTACAACCCTTCAAAGTTCCGGGGGCGGAGGCTGCGATAGCGTAGCTGACTGGCCGGGGGCTATCCCCTGGGGCACGGCCCACTGTCTCATGACCACCAGCTAGTCAGCTACGCTGTCGTAGCCTCTGCCCCCGGAACTTTGAAGGGTTGTAGCTCCCAAAGTAACATTGATGTAGTTTAAATTGATTTGGACGCATCTGGTTTCAAGGAATCGAATGCACGATAGAAAAAAACTATAGTTCCATTTAAAAAATATATATATATCTTTGTGCTGTAACTCTTTGCAAAATGATACCATAAACTATGCTCATAGCTCCGCAGAAAGTGTAACATTTCTTGTGTTGACCTACCGTATTAAAATTTCCCGTCACCTATTATTTTATAAGTTACAGAGGCAAACACACTTAATGAAACACCTTACGACGTTACAGCGTTCATTTTTAATGACTTAAATCGTAATTTTTGATCACTTATGGTTTCACTGTACTAGGTTCAGATGTAATAGCAATGTGCGGCGAATGAAAATTTGTGCCCGGCCGGGATTCGAACCCGGGATCTCCTGCTTACTAGGCAGATGCGTCGACCACTCCGCCACCGACCATGCGCAGACCACGCCACTCAGCCGTCACTGGGAGCGTACGAACCCAAAAGAACGAACTAGTTCGCGGCAGACCCGCGAACTAAAGTGAGCGCTTCCGATCGCGAACTATTATGCGCAAGTCTAGTCGCGAAGGACGTGTGAAGTTAACCCCTGCAGAGGGAGGCGTATGCCGCCCCGCAAAGCATTCCACCCGCCGCTACCCCAAGCGGACGTCCTCGCTGAACCGGCTCACCGCGGACTCCAGTTGTGTCGCCTGGGGGAGGGACCCCGCTTCCAATATCCGGGATACCTCGGCCGCTTCATGCAGTGCGGCGGAATAAAGAAGAGGCGAGATGAACGCGCGCGCCCCGTGTCTCCGGCGCCCAGAGGTATTTTATTCCCGCGATATTTATGCCGCTAGCGTGACGGGCTGGCAATGGAGGGGGCGGCACCCCCACCAGCAGATATTGGCAGGGGGACGGATGCCTCGCTCCTGTGGATGTAATAACGTGGACGGCGCAGGGGTGGGGGTGGGGGGAGGTTACGGGGGGTGAGTTTCGCGAGGACACGCCCCTCCGTGCGGTGCCCAGTCGGGGGCTGTGTTCGCAGTCTCGATCTCAGAGACTCGTTTAAAAAATTAGAATCTACACTGGTCACAGGAACAAAGCTTACAATAATACAGTCCAGACTTGTTGTCTTATTACAGGAATGACGTTACAACCTGATGTATGAATCCATTACTTTAGACAGGTTTTCTTTTTCGCGGCGCCGTTGCACAGTGGTAGAGTGCCCAAATCCAAAGGTCGCAGGTTCGATCCCCGCCAGGTCCTCGGATTTTTATCTGTCACTTTCCACTTCTTTCACCTCTGGCAGTATTGCTCATGTGAAAAATACCGAGTAGCACCGTGATTCGGATTTACTTGAAAATGGTGACATAGCTTCACTGAAACTAGTTGTACGGTCTGAAAAAATATTATAAGTAATACAGCGACTGTGGCACATAAGTAAATTGTTTAAATGTTTTTATTTGAAAACAAAAACTTTTACAGTCAGGCAATGTCTGATGCTGCAAATCCTTAATGTCTAAGACTGTGTCTTATTAATCGATCCCTTCTTTTTTGACAAGGTACGCCAGAAATTCATTTCCTTCATAATTCTGTTCAGTACCTCATCGTTAGTTACGTGATCCACCCACCTAATCTTCAACATTCTTCTGTAGCACCACATTTCAAAAGCCTCTATCCTCTTCCTGTCTGCACTGTTTATTGTCCATATTTCACTCCCATAAAAAGCAACACTCCACACAAATGCCATCAGAAAGGACTTCCTTAGGCTTCAATTAATATTCGATGTTAACAAATTTCTCTTTTTCAAAAACGCTTTTCTTCTCATTGCCACTCTGCATTTTATATCCTCTGTACTACGACGATCATTTGTTACTGCCCAAGTAACAAAACTCATGTACCACCTTTATTGTTTCTTTACCTAATTTAATTCCTTCGGCATCACCTGATTTTCTAAGTCTGCACTCGCTTACCCTTTTTCTACGCTTGTTGATGTTCATTTTATACACACCTTTACAAACCATTCCGTTCAATTGCTCTTCCAGGTCCTTTGCCGCCTCTGACAGAATTATATATCGTCGGCAAAACGCAATGTTTTTATTTGTTCGACCTGAACTTACATTCTTTCTCCTTGCTTTCGTTTATAGCTAGCTCAATGTACAAATTGAATTACACTGAAGATAGGCTACAATCCTGTCTTACTCCATTCCCAGCCTCTACATCCCTTTCATGCCCTTCAACTCTGATAACTGCTGTATGGCTTTTGTAGAAGTTGTAAATGAACCTCTGTTCGCTATATTTTACTCCTGCTTGCTTCAGAATTTGAAAGAATGTATTCCAATCAACATGTCAAAAGCTTTCTCCAAATCTACAACAGCTAGAAAAATAGCTCTGCCTTTCGTTAATGTATGTTGTAAGATAAGCCATAAAGTCAGTATTGCCTCGCGTGTTTCTATATTTCTCCTGATTGCAAACTGACGCTGATACCGGTGAAAATTGGGCAGTGCCTGGCAGACACGTCTCCCGCGCAGAGCCGCAGCTCCCGTGTCTCCCCCTGAGCGGCCGCGCAATATCCCCGCCACCAGCTGCCACCTTCAGACGCCGCCCCTGCTCCCTCGGGAACCCTCAGTTTGTCCGCTCTCCCCTCTCCTGTAGGAGCAGGTGGTACCGACCTGCCGCCACGTCCCCCTTCCCTCGCCCCACAGCTCTCCGGGGAAGACCGGGCAATCGGAGTGGTCCTTAGCCAATTAACTACACCCACCTCTGTGTCTCCACAGCGCTCTAAATGAGCAGGAGACACGTAACCAATCAGTGAAGGCGTCCTTTTATTTCCCACACTTGCTGAACACCTCTTTTTCGCAACGCTAGTTGAAGAAGTATCTTCTCATCATGTAGATTTTTCTGACCACTACGTCAATCGTTAAAAACGAAACCCATTGCAGGAATGCCTAGTCCATGAATTCGATTTTTTTTTTTCAGCCAAATACTCAAGGTAACTCGGCCCTACATGCCTTATAAAGTGAAGTCGTAAGAAATTCGACAATGAAAAAAAAAAAAAAAAAAAAAAAAAAGAAAAATATCTCTCCGATTTTCCCGTATATTTTATTTTCTTTGATATTTATGGACTCTTCCGTCGGTTCTTGTTGGAACATAGACATATTAAAGAACTGTATACACTATTCATTTGTTCCACAATAATATTTATTTTTGTTGTGAACTAGCTTTCGGCTTCTTAGGCCATCTTCAGACAACTTAATACTGCGGATTATCCGCATGACACCTGCTGCTGTGTTTCGAGTGAAAAGATTTTACAAAGATAACTTTCAGTCATAGACTATGTAGCCTTTAGGTATTTTATAAACAGAGATGTCCAACCAATTGTTCAAAAATGTTCAAATGTTTGTAAATCTATTGGACCAAACTGCGTGGTCATCAGTCCGTAGCTTACAAACTACTTAAACCTAGGTAAACTAACCTAAGGACAAACACACACACACGCATGCCCCAGGGAGGACTCGAACCTCGACGGCGAGCAACCGCGCGCTCCGCAGCGAGTCGCTTTAGACCGCTCGGCTACTCCACCGGGGCCAACCAATTGAAACAAAACTGTAACTAAAACATAAATTTTCAACAAATAGGTTAAAAAAACAATGGTTCAGTGAATAATAGTAAATATAATTTTGTATTAAATTAACTTATATATATACGAACAAAAGTAGGAGGGGGAACAGGTGAATGAGGAAAACGTAAAAAATGAAATGTTGGTGGGGAACAATTACATAAGTTTGGAGTCTGTGAGTATGGAATAAAGGAGCATATTGAAGTATATAGCCTATATTAAAATTCGCTGGTTTTCAAGAGAGTGGTGTGAGTAAGACATGAAAGGAATATATTGGAATGTGGGAGAGAGATGTTACACAATTTCGACAAGCATGGTGGCAGAATTATACATAATAGGTATTCGTCATCATTTCATTTTTGCTTAGTACAAGCGTTTTATATGCTGTCTCCTTTACAGACGAATTACACCTTCCCAAAATTCTCCCAATAAACTGAAGTCGACCATTCCTCTTCCCCGCGATGTCCTATATGCTCGTTCCACTTCATATCAATTTGTAGCGTTACACGTAGATATTTATTTCACGCGACTCTGTCAAGAAGCATACTACTAATGCTGTATTCTGAAGGTATAAGCGAAATTCTATCGAACTCCCTCTCTATGAGAGGAAAACAAGCTATCAGTAATCTCAGACGAGGTGATTTAGTGGAGTGTAGCACGCCGTGTTACACACTTTTTACTTCCCCGTTGCGCCTTTTCTGAGGGAATCGCTCCCCCTCAAATCGGCGATAACTCAGAGTGTCGGTAGCTTGTCGAGGTTCGAGTACTTTACGTAATAACAGCTTGCGGTCCGGTCGAAGCACGCGTTTGCATAGTATGAATAGCTAAGTCCCTGTCGGGAGCTGTGCGCCGTGCTAGCGATCACTCCCGCTACAAGTGAAAGACTAACAGGCCTAACGGACACCTGGTTGGCTGATGGCTGTTGGCGTGCGTGTTCCGGTTATCTGAACGGCATCTTCAGGAGGGGCTAGGCTGATATGATATGCTACCGCCAGCCCGTTCCCAGGAGCCGAGACAAGAATGTGTGTCCAGCGAGGAAATGAAGAGTTGAGGCCTAAACAACTGGCACGAAGTCAAAATAAACAAGGATTTTTCAGTTTTACAGGTTCCGTAATTGGGATAAATTAAGGGCTTTTTTTTTCGTGCTTCTACACTCTGATAGCGGAATCCTTACTACTGCCCAAACTAACAGCGTTATCTAACAACTTGTCTTGAAAATCCTCTTTATGTTTTAAAGAAGGCGCCTTCAGATCGTTTTACTGTTTCCGTTGCATTAAATTGCGTCGTAGTTTCTCCACGGAAATCGCAAACTATTACCCCCTTCTCTTCATTAAAATGGCATTGGTGCTCTGGTTTCGATGTCACCTTCGACTAAATATGAAACAAACAACCACAATCTCAGTGGCCTCTGTGGCCTAAACAACAGGCACAGAGTTAAAATTAATGAGGATTTTTCAGTTTTATAGGTCCCGTAACTGGGCTAACTTCAGTATATATATATATATATATATATATATATATATATATATATATATATATATATATATATATATATATTTTCGTTTGTGCTTCTACTCTCTGATAGCAAGATCCTTACTACTGCCCAAAGTAACAGCGTTACCTAACAACTTGTCCTTAAAATCGACTTTATATTTCAAAGAAGGCGCCTTCAGATCGTTTTACTGTTTCCATTGCATTAAATTGTGTCGTAGTTTCTCCACGGAAATCGCAAAGTATTACCTCCTTTTCTTCATAAAAATCGCAATGGTGCTCTGGTTTTGATCTCACCTTCAACTAAATCTGAAGCAAACAACCAGAATCTCAATGGTCAACTATAGTCAGACAATAAAGTGATCTACTCAATTATTTTCGATCGTCGAGAAAATAATTGTGTGTCAATATGTCTGTGCAGGTTTGCTGAGTGACTCAAAACGTTTATGAACTATGTGTTTCCCGTAAAAGAGAGTCATCATCGTTAATCCGTATAATTCCTAGTTGAACACTGATGATCAGTTCCTTGTATACAACAGAACATGCATTACTGGACTATCCACATTTTATCCAGCGACCTTTCGCAAAACGGAAGGAAATTGGTTACTGATTCATAGATAGCATTTATCTTTCCTTACTTACTGCAATGCTGTCCCTTGAAGTTTCTGTCTCAATTATTCTTTCGAATATCATTTTTTTTTCAGTATTTCTGTAACAATAATGATAACGAACGTGATAAGAAATGGGTATTGAAACTTCGTCAAGACTCCAGTCTTAACCTTTTTTTAGGATTGTGGTATCAATTCAATTTCAATTGTTTGTTAACTACGGGGTCATCAGTCCCTAAACTTACAAACTACTTATGAACTAGCTAACACTAAGGACGGCGCAAACATCCGTGCCCGAGGGGGGGATTCGAACCCCCGACCGTAGTGGCCGTGCAAACTGTGACTGGAGCGCCTCAGTCCCCTCGACTACCGCGGCCGGCGGATTTTGGTAGATATATTGCGTAGCTGCCGTAAGTGCAAAACAGTGTACGTTACTCTTTAGCTTCCTTGTTTTCATCCGTTTCATTCTAAATAACAACTTCACCACTGAAATTTGTATTATTTCATAGTGTTGGGTAATATTTTATTGTCGAATACTGTAATGTGTTCATTTTTTGTAACAGTAAATTATTTAATAAATTGTATCTACTTTGCATTCAAAATGCCATGTTCTAGATGTCTATTCCACATATAAGAAGGTGGTGTTTTAAATGACCACCATGCACAGTAGTCTAAGCCCCACCCAAACTGGATACTGGTCTGTACATCAGACACCTATTTCTTCATTTTACTTCCAAGTTTTTCCGTGATTTCCCTAAATCGCTCCAGGCAAATGCCGATTTCCTCCCCCATCCTTCCCCAACAATCCGAGCGTAAGCTCCGTCTCTAATGACCACGCCGTCGACGGGACGTTAAACTCTAAATTTCCTTCCTTTTACCTTTCAGGAAAAAAATGTTTTGTCCTATAAAGGCTTAGCGATCAACTCCATTTGTTGCCTTGTCCAGAACTCCAACTGACTCTTAACTTGCTTGGGCATTGCTGTGTGACCTCCTCAATGGTCCTATGTTTATTTCAGTCACTATTTACTATACAAATATTAAAAATTAAGACCAGGTAGAAATCATATTCCCTGGTTTAATTAAAGGCTATTCATCGGAATAAGTCATTACGAGACATCTTTTTGCCCCTTCTGCCTTCTTATCTTTCTCCCGTACTGTTAGAAGCAGTTACGTTATTCTAATGCATTGCAATGTGGTGGTACGCATCGTAATAGGGACACTCGACCTCTCAAAAAATTCCAGCACTTTCTGTTTATTTTAACATGCTGTATCGTAATGTACTGCGAATCGTGATTGGCTCCACATACTGAGGTGTGTCTGTTCTGTTTGTTCCAGGTGAGTGTGGTCATCATCACGGAAGCTTCTCTTGGTTAAAGGATAGCGCGGGCGCACCCGTGCCATACCAGTGGATCGCAGGTAGGACGCTGACGACTCTTTTACCTCTTAGTCATAGTTTCTCCTGCATCGTTTCAGCGCAGTAGTCCAAGGTTCGTCGATCATACAGCGCAAAAATGAAACTGTCAGAATTCCGCTGTAAGTAGACAATACGTACTGCTTATTGTCGTTCGCCAAGTCAATGGCCAGTATCTAACTTCCTAAAGTTTCTACATCGGTTTCCTATACTTTGGTAGTTAAGGGGACCTGTACGTGAACGGGCTGTATTTTCATGCCTTGCTTTCGGTGCACATTACTCTTGATCTACAATGCGGAGGACTTTGCGATTTTGAACCAACACTGAATGACATTAACTCAAGCTGTATAGAAAATTTATTGAAGTATCTGTTATAGTTTAAGAATTACAATAATTTGCCTAATATATGTTTTCATAATACCATAATACCATGTTCTCGATGTTCTACTTTCGCACTATATACAATGCAGCTACATAGAGCCAGACCATATGTATATCCACATGGTCATAAACAACTGGTTTTCTCGATATAATGTTTAAATTTATGGTTTGTTGCCATAAGACAACATCCTCTTCTTCTTCTTCATCTTAGCCTTGTCCCACGTCAAGTAGGGTCGGCGTTGTTCTTCTGGACCCTTCTCCTCCATAACACTCTATTCACTACTTCTTCCTTCTTCCATCCTTTCTCCCTTAGGTCCCCAGCTATCTAATCCTACCACCTCATCTTCGGTCTTCCTCTCCTTCTGACTGCTTCAATCTTTATATCTTCAAGTCTGTTTCCGATATACTCTTTCCCTTTTCTCTGCAAGTGTCCATACCACCTTAGTCTACTCTCTTGTATCTTTTTCCCCATGGGTCCCACTTTCACAACTCCTCCAAAAATTTTATTTCTAATTCTATTCTTTCTTGTTACCCCACTTATCCACCTCAGCAATTCAGTTATCCAACGGGGAAAAGAAACCCTACAATTTGTCGTGGAATCCGAACCACGTGTCGTTTCTGGCGAAATCTGAGGATGGCCAAAAACGCAGACTGAACAAATTCGTGATCTGGGCGGGTTTCAAACCCGCGACCTTTACGTATACAGTTAAACGCTTTAACCCCGAACCACCAGGCCTGACATCAATGCCCCGGCACGTCTTACGGTCCGTCCTCACAACTTTACTTCCGCCAGTACCTCGCCTCCTACTTTGCAAACTCCACAAAAATTCTCCGGCGAACCTTGCAGTACTAGCACTCTTGGAAGAAAGGATATGGTGGAGACATGGCTTAGCTACAGCCCAAGGCATTTTTCCAGAATGAAAATTTCACTCTGCAGCGGAGTGTGCGATGATATGAAACTTCCTGGCAGAACTTCTGTGAAGTTTGTAATTTCTTTTTAATTATATTTTATTTTGTTTATTTTGCTCGTCGTTTACAATGACCTCTCGTCTGGATGCTACTACATCAGGTCTTATTTTGCACAGTTAATTGGTTTCTTACACTGAGTAATTTCTTCTTATATCTAGTGAAAATTAACAATATACAACATTAATAATTTATGAAGTAAAACTATAAATAACAATTAGAAAAATTAATTAAATAATACATATCCATTTAAAAAGAAGAAGTAAAGAACAAGGGCAGGAACAGACTTTTATGTTGAAGAAGATAACATGAATTTATATTTGATAGAAGAAGGAGACGGGAGAGAGGAATTATGGGAAGATGGAGTCCACCTTGTGATGGTAGAGGGTCGAGGGCTTTGCATTCCCAGCAAGTCGTCAACCCTCAACCATCGTTAGTATTATCTGTTTGTTACAGTAACTACTAATTCAGATTATAGTGATCTTGTGTTTTGTTTTGGTCCATTAATAGGTTTATTGTGCCGTTTTTCCGGTGACAAAGAGCGACAATTCGCTGACACTTTTATATGTGGAAAGTAAGAGTCGAGATACTAGCAGAGGCGAACACTGTGAAGCGTGCCGGGATAGCTCAGACGCCAGAGCGCTTGCCTGCGAAAGGCAAAGGTTGTGGATTCGAACCCCGATTCCGGCACTTAATTTAAATATTCAAAGAAGTTTTATATCAGCGCAGACTCCACTGTAGAGTGAAACTTTCATTCATTACCGGTCGTGCATTATTGGAATACTGACAACGTGGTTTGTTCAAATGTTTGTCAAGCTTAAGGGACTTAACTGCGAGGTCATCAGTCCCTAAACTAGCAACTACTTATGAACTCCCTTATACTAAAGACGACACAAACAGCCATGTCCTAGGGAGGATTCGAACCCCCGACTGGGAACGTCCTCGCGCATCGTAGCATAGCGCCTCAGTGCGCGCGGCCACTCCACCGCGAAGATTAAAGTTGTAATATACGTAACTTGCATCTATAGACAATAACGTTGAAGTTCTATAAGTGGTTTTAGGACTCCAAACGAATCATAGGCCGGCCGCGGTGGCCGACGTAACTGAGGCGCTCCAGTCATGGACTGCACGGCCACTACGGTAGGGGGTTCGAATCCCCTCTCGGGCATGGATATTTGTGTCGTCCTAAGTCTTAGCTAGTTCATAAGTAGTTTGTAAGCTTAGGGACTGATGACCCCGTAGTTAAGTCCCATAAGTTGTACAAACATTTGAAGATTTGAACGAATCATAGAATATTACATTTCTTTTTTTCTTCACATACTCCACCCAGTGTGTACCAGATACACCCGGCACATCGAGACTAACTATTCCACATTCGTATTTGTCCACATTAGTAAAAGCCGGCATTGGCCGTTGCAGAGACGGGTGCACAGTATACCAGACGAATGTGACGCGCGCTTTGAGCCGCCACAGGGACTGGTCGTCCACCACGGGAGCGGTACGGTACGGCACGGGGCGACAGGTGCCCGCGGCCGGGACCGGTCAGCCTCGGCGCTTCCTTTCGCAGTGCGGCCACCTTGCCCGCGCCAAACTTCCCCCCGCGCGCGCGGACGTTTCTTCCGCCGGCGTCGGCTCGGCTCTGCTTCTTGCGCGCTCGCCGGCTGCGCCGTTTGCAGCTCGTTGCCGAGACGCCCCATAAATAATACATCTCTCGCCGGCGGCGATTACGGGGAAGCCGAGGCAAGAACAGGCCGGCTGGCATTCCTGCCGTCCGGCCCACTTTAATGATCTACACTCCTTTCTGCACCTCGTTCCGCGACGTCGCCGCAAAACGCCGCCTCCTCTCCCTCCTCCTCCTCCTCCTGCTCCTCCTCCCTCCTTTATCGGCCGTCCTCTCTCCCTCCAGTTTCCCACGTAACGCGATGTTACCTCCACCGGTAGCGACACAATGCCGCATCGGCCGAGTGCATCGCTGCGAGAATACACCGCACACTTTGCACTTCGCGTCGGACCGATTCCGGAATTCGGCCCGCGCTACGTAAAACTGTTTCGGTGATCGCTGTCACGAGTGGGCCAACGCAAATAGAATATAAGTCTAAGGGAGAAACAATTTGTCTAGTTCCATTCCCTAACTTCTCCTGGCATACTGAATATTAACCCTCGCAACAACAAGCCATTTTCAGTAACGTGTATTACCAAGGGGGAGGGGGGTACTTTGTGCCATAAAAAGAAATCGCACTGACGTGTTTTACGGCCCACTCTAGATTTGTAGTTTTATAAGTTTCTGCAAACATTTTGTACCAAAATAATAATCTAAATAATAAGAAATTAATTAATAAGAGTGTTCAAATGTTCAAAATGTTCAAATGTTTGTAAATCTTATGGAACGTAACTACGGGGTCATCAGTCCCTAAACTTACAAACTACTTATGAACTACTTACGAACTAGGACGGCACAAATATCCATGCCCGAGGGGGGATTCGAACCCCCGACCGTAGTGGCCGAACAGACCGTGACTGAAGCGCCTCTGTCCTCTCGGCCACCGCGGCCGGCAATAAGAGTGTCTAAAACCCTTTTAGAAAAAATATTTTTGTTAGTGGCGGGTTCCGAACCACTGACCTTTAGCGTCATAGACTAACGCATAGCCCATTTCGCTACATATAACAGTTACGGGTGACGTTCTTTAATCTCATACTATTGTTGACCGTTGTTAACTGATGCTAATATGAGATTTGTAGATACTAGATTATCATTTATCGTACGAAGAACGACGTGTTTTTGTTAATTCTTCAGCGCGCCATTGCTTTGAAATGACAACGTGTAACTTACAATAAGAAAATCATCTCAAATACGCAACGCAAGATGGCGTATGCCAGATAGAGTTCTGGGCGAGGAATGTCACGTGACATTTTCGAACGGCTGGTTTTCGTTAATTCAATGTAGGATGACAAAACTCCGTTATTTTTGCAATTATCTCTCAAACGATATGATAATTGAAAAAAAACATAAGAGAACAAACTTGTAGAGAATTTTCTCCTCTACAAATTCGGTTATTCAGTTTTCGTGTCAGATTAATGATTAAGCCGTTATTGTCATTTAAATTTAGAGCTGTCAAAAGACGATCACAAAGGCCCACTTTTCGTGTTACTACCGTAACCTAAAGTGGTCCAAAATTTAAAGGATAAATAATATTCATTAAAGTTGTGAGGCGGCATCGTGAGTCGTGTCGGGATAGCTCAGTCGGTAGAGCGCTTGCCTGCGAAAGGCAAAGGTCCCAGGTTCGAGTCCCGGTTCCGGCACACAATTTTAATCTGCCAGGAAGTTTCATATTTAAACTAAGTTTAACTTAGGGTAAGGACAACACAGACACCCATGCCCCATGGAGGACTCGAACCTCCGATGACGATCAACCGCGTGCTAGGCAGCAAAGGCACCTTAGACCGCTCGGCCACGAGTCGGGAGCAAGTGGGGTAGCTGACCGGGCGGCGTCGCTCTGCATCAGTCGGCATGTGGATCTCCAGGTGGAGACTATAGATTTTTGTGTGGCAATTGCCAAGTGTGGTTGCTCGTCGTAGACTGCATCAAGTTGAATCGAGTGCTACTGTGTGTTGTGAATATTTAGCCGGTGGAATAAGGTGTGCATCGCATTGAATTAAAGTGACTGTGATTTGTTAATGTAACACGTGTCGTCGCATAGGCATGAACATAAACGGTGTTTGAGACAGCCACATGGTGTGAAAACAATTTGTGACAAATATTCATTTTGTCTGGAGGCTCACGAGCTATAACTTTATTTGATAAATGTGTCGACGTACAGACGTATCAGCCACAGGTTCTAATATTGTGAAATAAAGAACATAAAGTGAACTTTCACGTGTTTTCAAAAATAGTAGTTAGTACACCCTTTTCTCTCATGAATTTGACTTTATTATGAATTTGTTTTGTTAATCATATGCAGGGAAGGAAAGCTGCGAACGTGTGATATCATCCCCTAGAAAACGAGTCAAATAGTAGCAATCACAGTTCCAGTGTTTTTGCATGTTTACGAATTTGGTTCGTAGTTGGTGGTTGTGAGTTTTAAAAATTAATCTTTCCCTATTTTAAACTCTCACCCCGAACTTCACCCTAGCACCCCGCACTCCACTGCGGACCTTGTGGTACAGTTGAAACCACAGGTGTTACGGACAATAGGTTTTTGTTGTCGTCATAGTTTGATTCGGACGGAAATACTGCAGAGGGTTACCTGGGTGGACTACTAACCTACTGGGAGGAAACAAAGAATGGACCCAGAACGGAACCCTGTGGTAGAGCGCAAATCACTGTGCGATAACACTTGTCATGTTGACGCTGATAGTGAGGAACGGATGAGCTGTGAGACGTTGGATACTGGAGCGGTCCCGAGCCGCCTGGAGTGGAAGCGCGGCCTCTGGAGCCCGCTGGAGCCTGGTGGAGCGGCCGGATTGAGCCGTCGCCGGGTGCGCGGTGACGCAACGGCGCGCCCTCCATCTTGCTTGCGCCTCCCCCGTCTTTCCTCGCTGTCCTCCTCCTCCCGTCCTTCGCCTACTCCGCCGCCTCCCCCTGTTTTTATTTTGGTGCCCGGCGCGCTCGCACGCACGCCGCTGCCGCCTTGTCCTCCTCCTCCTCTTCTTCTTTTTCCTTTTTTTTTTCTTCTGCTCCGGGCCGGCCGGCCTCCCGCCGTCAGGAACAGGTCCTGGCCGCGTTCTCCAGTCTCCAGGGCGGACGCTGGACTCTGGGCCTGGAGCTGGAGTCGGCGCCCGCGGACTGCGATGGCGTGTGCGGCGCAGGCTAGGCCGACGATGCGATAGATCCTGCCCTACAGCTACCCAGCTATGGAGAAAGCTAGTGAACCCATTGGTCCCTGTCCTCAAAGAATATTCTCTATGTTTCTTTCTTTATATGTTATTCCTCAGGCATTAAAGGGGATAAGGAAATAAGGTTTCAATAAGGAGCCCCTGTTGGGAAATTTGTTGTTATGGTCTTCAGTCCGGAGACTGGTTTGATGCAGCTCTCCAACCTAATCTATTCTGAGCAAGCCTCTTCATCTCCTCATAGGAAAGGCCAATTGAATTTGCTTACTATATTCATCTCTTGGTCACCCTCTGCTATTTTTACCCCACACACTTCCCTCCAATGCTAATTTCACAATTCCTTGATGTCTAAGAATGTGTCCTACTAATCGATCCCTTCTTTTAGTCAAAGTATGCCAGAAATTCCTTTTCTCCCCAATTCTGTTCAGTACCTCCTCATTAGTTACACGATCCACCCACCTAATCTTCAGAATTCTTCTGTAACACCACATCTCGAAAGCCTCAATCCTCTTCCTGTCCGCACTGTTTATCGTCCATGTCTCACTCCCATACAAGGCAACACTGCACACAAACGGCTTCAGAAAGGACTTCCTTATGCTTATATTACTATTCGATGTTAACAAATTTCTCTTTTTCAAAAACGCTCTTCTTCCCATTGTCATTCTGCATTTTATATCCTCTGTACTGCGACCATCATTTGTTATTTTACTGCCCAAGTAACAAAACTCATCTACCTCCTTTATTGTTTCGTTACCTAATCTAATTCCTTCAGTATCACCTGCACTCCATTACTGTGGTTTTGCTCTTGTTAATGTTCATCTTATAAGCACCTTTCAGCACACCGTCCATTCCGTTCAATTGCTCGTCCAGGTCCTTTGCTGTCTCTGAGAGAATTATAATGTCATCGGCAAAACGCAATGTTTTTATTTCTTCAACCTGAACTTTAATTCCTGCGATAGCGTAGCTGACTGGCCGAGTGGCTATCCCCTGGGGCACGGCCCACTGTCTCATGACCACCAGACAGTCAGCTACGCTGTCGTAGCCTCCGCCCCCGGAACATTGAAGGGTTGTAGCTCCCAAAGTAACAGTGATAGGAATCTAGTTTAAATTGATTTGGACGCAGCTGGTTTAAACGAATCCAATACACGATAGAAAAAGCTATTGTTCCATTTAAAAACATTATATCTTTCTGGTGTAACTCTTTGGAAAATGATACAATAAACTATGTTCATAGCTCCGCAGAAAGCGTAACATTTCTTGTGTTGACCTACCGCATCAAAATTTCCCGTCACCTATTATTTTATACGTTACAGAGGCAAACACACTTAGTGAAACACCCTGTATGTACTGCATTTGTAATTCTATATTGTGCGTGAAGAACGCGGATGCACTGGCTATCGACAGTTGTAGGGAGAGTGAGAGATGAGATAGCGCAGTGGCGAAGCCTGTAGCGCGCAGATGCTGTGGCCTAGCCCTGCGGTGTGACGATCGGCCGCTCTGACAGGGACGCCCGCTCCCAGAAAAAGAAAAGAAGCACCACGGGCCGAGGCGAGAGGTGGATCCGGGGACCCGTCTAGGCCCGCATTCCTGCGTCGCCCGACCGGCCCTCCGAAAGCTGTAATTAAAGGGAAAATGCCCAGCCGCTCCTCTACATAACGGCCTACCAGGGCGGCGGCACAGCAACTACTGGCTGAAGCGAGCGCTCTGCTTAATGTCACAGGCCGAGTGGGGCTACACATTTAGCACAAGTCAACTGCGAGGCTCAAGTGCAGGCGCCGTGGGCAGTAGAGCACGTGAGGAGGCGCCTCAGAGATTTGACGAATAAATCTTCCTCTGAAGATCACGAGGAAGAAACTCGTCGAAACGTTGCTGTAACACCTTGAACGCGGCGCCCTATGTACAGGCTTAACCGCGCGCTCTGCCGACGCTACGCGTTATGGCGTAGAGGCGAGCTTCTATCAGCGTGTTGAGAATCACTTTTCGTCTCGCGGAATCCGTTTCCTCGATTGTTGTTAGGGTAGTATGTGGTCAGCATTTATCGTCTAACTTAACCTAGTGGCCACTGGAAGTAGTACAAGGTCCCAATGGCGTATCAAATTGCAGTTGTCTCCCCCCCCCCCCCCAACACACACACACTTGAAACTTTGGAGGGGCAAGACACGGTTCTGCCCCCCCCCCCCAGGTCATTAATTTTGATGGCAGCCATTTTTGCCTTTAACAGAAGCTTCTTGTAACAACTACTACATTCTGTCCTTTTCTTTCGTCTTATTTTTCAGTCTGTGAGTACTAATAGGTGATAAGATATGTACTGATAGGGTGCTCCAGGTAACTAGAACACCTCGGCTCGGAAGGGCATAGTTTTAACCCTTTAATACATGACTTTTTATTTGAAGCTTTAAAAACTACCACGATTTTTGTATAGTGCACATGTACTGAGAAAAACATTGAAGAAAAAATCGTTAAAATTATTATGCATTACTAGCAAAAACAACTTCATAGCCCTTCAGCTATATAGTGTTCCATGACATACCCGATGCAGTAAATGTCACTATTATGCCTCTCATCTTTCCAGAAAGTAACTCATAATGCAACATTAGTATGTGACTGACTACTTTTACATGGCAAAGGAGGAATACTAAAGTAAACGAAAGCAGATATTGGGAGTAACTCAATGCAGCTAACTGTCGAAGTGATTCACTGTCAATTTGTAATTTCTAGGATATGCTACTAGCATATGTAACACTATGTATACAAGCAGATACAAATGGATTTGTGGCAAAATGGCCGGCCGCGGTGGCCGAGGGGACTGAGGCGCTTCAGTCACGGTCTGCACGGCCACTACGGTCGGGGGTTCGAATCCCCCCCCCCGGGCATGGATATTTGTGCCTTCCTTAGTCTTAGGTAGTTCATAAGTAGTTTGTAAGTTTAGGGACTGATGACCCCGTAGTTAAGTCCCATAGACTATACAATCATTTGAACATTTTTTGTGGCAAAATGTTGATCAGTTTGAGAGATAATGAAAAAAAGGTACGTAGCTGATTAGCTACGCTATGCATTAGAGGTTTAAGGCGACCGAGTCCGAGAAGTCAGTGAGAGTCAAGTTACAACGTGTAAGATAAGAGAGGCACGAGGCAAGTGGAGAAACTTTATGAAGGCCATGACAGGCAGATGTCTGACGAGGAAACGTCATTTCACCGAAAGAAGTAGATATTTCTCATTAGTGGCGTGCAAAATGCAAACGAATTTACGTAGGCCTGCAGTATCGGGATGCAAACCCAGGACCCTCTACAGCGTGTCATATGGCGGCGTTTCGGCTCGGTTTTTTATGTTCCCGTCCAGTTGTGAAAAGAGGCACGCACTGCGGTGACATTTCTGTTGAAGGTACGCTCTCGTATTTATTGATCGTCCACCACGATGCCATCTACCTTCGCAGGTAATTGTGTGGGGCGAAATAGCGTTACAAGCGGAGCGAAACGGGAATGCCTCGTGGGGCATGCAAGGTATGGGAACTGTACTGCACTGAGCGCTGTGTGTGTGTGTGTGTGTGTGTGTGTGTGTGTGTGTGTGCGTGCGTGAGGCTGTGAGGTGAGAGTAATTGACGGCCGTATACGTGATTTAGTGGACGACATACCAGTAGCTCGGTTGCGCAGTTTCACATTTCTGATTCCCGGCAGCCAAGAACGCCGGCGCCGCTGCCGACTTGGAGGCGTCCGTGACGCGCGGCATTCGCGCCGAACCTCGTTATGAGACCAGCTCAGCTGCACGCGACGGCAATCTGAGAACCGCGGCACGGTTTGTGTGGCCAAGTCTAGGGTGTTTGGGATCAAATCTGTACATGCTGAAGGGTACCTCCCTACAGGTAGTAATCGGAACGATCTGTGGGCAGCTCGAAATTCCTCTTTACGGTGCACTCGTTACTAATAAGACCCCAACGGTAATAGTGCCAAAAGGAGGAAGTTACTGAAATGCAGCAAATAGCGCAAGCTTCAGGTGAGGTGTGGATACATTTGGCCTGTAAGCAGAATGGCGCACGCGTGTACTCGTAATGCTAAAGCTCTGTATAGGGAAAGTATGGCCATCCTTTACCGCGCTGCTTGCCACCTTCTGCAGTTCGTGATTGGCTGAAATCGAGTCACGTGATTTTTTTTTCCGCCACGTTTGTCCTATACGTTGCTTCGCCGCCATAAGAAGTATTGTGAATATTCGTAAGTTTGGTTTTGAAGAATGTCACTGTGATGCGCTTCAGGATTTTTTTTTTTTTTCTTTGACAGCCAAGAAGGGAGGTAACAGAGGAGTCGGGCTGACGAAAAGGTTCTGTGCTGTAGTAGTTCTAACAAGTAATGAATATTAATATATTAAAGATTTACTGTCAATTGGATCACACATCACATACCTACATGTTTTGTAACTTCAATAAATTTGTGAAGAAAAATTCCTGAATTTCGTGAGGTTAAATTATTTAGGCGTCGTTGGTTTTATTTGCAGGCAATTGCTGAAAACACACAAAAATCAGTGTTATAACTGAGTAAACAGATCGTCTTATATATATGAAATTAATACACAGTTCCTGCCGGAAAATTTTTTCATTCTTTGACATGTGTTGAGTGTATTATTACAGGAAACAAAGGATTGAAGCACGAAAAGTATTGGACATGCAAATGTGATTTGTATTGTATAGGCACTTCTAATTTGTCTGTTTTTGCTAAAAGTAGTGTAGTGGGCATCCCCTTGCACTTTTCGTGGGTGATGTAAAAGTACATAACATGTACGAAAATATTCATCAAAAACTTGTCCGTTATCTCAGTTCTTTGCTCCGATGAGGAAAGGTTCACGGTTTGTTTGGATAATGGGCTGAACTACACGTCAGTCTGAATTCTTTCGATGTGGAGCCGCAAACCAAACTGTTTTCTTAAAATCGGCTGACAAGTATTTCGTAGAACCGCAAGTCCGCACGGACAGGACTACGCGCAGTTCCCACGTCTGTCCGTCACATATAACACCCTATTTGTTGAGAATAAAATTAGTTATCGTTCTTTTCTCAGTCTTAAATAAAATTTCGATATCATACCAACATTTCGTCCTCAGCTTTGTATGTGCTAAAACCAACCATACGCAAAGTCTATGCAATGAAAATAATACATGTCCTTGAGACAATATTGTCTATTTATACCAAAGATATTGAACATAAGGAGAGGCATTGAATTATAATTTCTGCTGTGACCGGGATTCGAACCCCGCACCTCCTACTCATCAAAAAGTTTCGGCAGTACTTAATTTGATATAGCATAGTAACTCTGCAGCATAACAAATAGAAAGTCGGATCATTATCGAGCGATAATACCGCAACATAAGATGTTAAAAAAAATTTTTTTCATCGAAAAATCGGGTGATACATATTCTAAGCGCTCGGAACGGTGTGGCGGTTAGTGTGTAAGCAGCAGCGGAAGAGGCCCAGCATGGATGACGCTGGCAGGCTGGCCACACTTTCCCTGCACAGAGCTTTAGGTGAGGCTGGCCAGCTGTTGTCGCAGCGGCCAGCGCTCGGCAGTTGGTGGAGGGGGGGGGGGGTCACGGGAAGGCGGCAGATTCACGGGCTCAAGGCCACCAGGGCCGGCCGGCATGCAAAGCAGGAGGCGCGACTGGCTGGCCGCTACCACCGGCTCACACATTTGTTACTGCCCAGCTGCTTCTCTGCTCGACACGACGAACCCGTGTATCGACGCATTTGGCTGGCTTGATGAGGACCTAGTCTACGCAAAGTGGAGGTCCAAGTGACAAGGCACTTGGCTACCTTAAGAGATGGCACAAGTGACGAGGCATTTGGCTACCTTAAGAGATGGTACAAGTGACAAGGCAGATGGCTATCACATGTCATAAGTGACGAGGCATTTGGCTACCTTAAGAGATGGCACAAGTGACGCGGCAGATGGCTATCAGATGTCATAAGTGACGAGGCATTTGGCTACCTTAAGAGATGGCACAGGTGACTAGGCAGTTGGCTATCACATGTCATAAGTGACGAGGCATTTGGCTACCTTAAGAGATTGCACAAGTGACGAGGCAGATGGCTATCACTTGTCCTAAGTGACAAGGCACTTGGCTACCTTAAGACATGGCGCAAATGACGAGGCACTTGGTTACCTCACTAGAATTTACATGTATCTGACAACACACTTGGATACCTTAAGATACTGTTCAAGAGATGAGCCATTTAGCTACCTTACAAGAGGGCGCAAGAGTCACTTGGATACATTACGAGGCAGTACAATAGACGCGGCACTTGGATACTGCAAGATTAGTGCTCGTTTGACTAACAGAAGACCAGACAGAAATGATGATCCCCGTGGCTAACGCAGAATGTTGGACACGTTATGGGGGATTTGAGTCTCTTTAGAGAGCATGCAAGTAATATGGCGCTTGGATGTTTTAAGGATACTCGGTAATTTGGATGAGTCTCAAGAGAAAAGATAACTGATGACTCGTTTGGATAACGTAGCCCAATGGACGGACATCTGCTTTGTCTCGTGGTCGCATTTGAACAGGACCTGTTGAAAGCGTCTGGTGCACGTGTCGGAAGCAGAGGCAGACAGAATAACAGAGACACCGACAGTGGAATTCAGAGGTGGTAGCGCACCGTTGGCTGGAACACTCTCCAACGGCGAACCCGCCTCAGGGTAACAAAAGCCAGCAGGAACACAGTAGCGCAGTGGCAGCGAAATGCCAACGCCAAATGCCAGACAGCAGCGGCGCCGGAATTAAAGGTTGCCCACCGAGTCCAGTCGGGACACCTCGCGCTCTTTGCCAGCGAAAGTAAACGCAGGTGCCTAGCCACCGCGAGTATGGTAATCCTTGTGTCGCTGTAGCAACAACAGTCGCCGAGTGGCAGCTACTGTGGTGAAGTACATTGTTTCCCGGATGTAGCTCGGCCGGCCGCGGTGGCCGAGGTGACTGAGGCGCTCCAGTCACGGTCAGCACGGCCACTACGGTCGGGGGTTCGAATCCCCCTCGAGCATGGATATTTGTGCCGTCCTAGTTCGTAAGTAGTTCATAAGTAGTTTGTAAGTTTAGGGACTGATGACCCCGTAGTTAAGTCCCATAAGCGTTACAAACATTTGAACATCTTTTTTGATGTAGCTCGTGTTATTACTGGGACAATTTTCTGCCTATCAGTCGCTGCACTACTGTACAGGCCATTGTACAGGCGGGTGGCACATTATGTGCTGTTTGGATCTAGATCTGGCAGTTCTATGTCTTGTGCATGTTCCATGTCACTATTGCTCAATATGTAAATAGTTCTCTCACTGAAATGAGAGTTTATTCCCATTTTCTGGTGTTTGGTTCTCGACTTGCATACAGACATCAGATTTGGGTATCTGCATCTTGGTATTTAGCTGTTTCTGTCATTATCCTCGATGGTCAGATACTTGTGAGTGCATATCTCACAATCCTCGACAACTAAACTGGTTACTGTGATTTACATGTTGCTAACAAACCGCTATCTTCGAAAATGAGAATGCACAAACACCCATAGGTAAAAAGGTTCAGGCATGCCATGGACAAAATCAGAAAATTGTCAAACTTTTGCCCTGGAGAGGAAAATTGCCATGCCTGTAACTAACTGATTAGTCAATGACAGTTTTAGAGCAGCTACATCACTGAATGATAACATTCTTTTGGAAACTATAAAAACAATTTTACGAAGCTGTGTTGCTCAATGAGTGGCAGCTGTTTTTAAGCCAGTGGTGGGGTAACTCACTAGTGCATTATTTTCCAACCTTTTCGAATATGTGACCCTCTTCCAAGCAAAAATATTGTGGCTACCCCCTTCGAAACAGAAATTATCGTCAGAGGAGTGTGACTGACAAATCTTTTAGAACAAAATTATGTTATCTCGATGGAAACAAATGAAATCTTCTTTATTTTGCCACACCTTTCTTTTGAATTGTTGTACGAAGTTCTTTTTTGTGTATTTTTCGGAATGATTTCCGTCAGAAAATTATATTTTGCTTAACGATTGTTTCGCATTTCAGGCAAGACTCAGAGGCGTATAGTGCTCACTAAGTAAGGTCCCACTGTATAGGCAATTTGTAAAGAAGTAGATCTTTTCCTATCGAATTTTTCAGAATTACTTATGGTAAGAAATTCTTTTACCTCTCGCCAAGTTCCTCAAAATAGTGTTCAGACTTTGCGCTTAATCATCATTAACACACTGTGATCTATTCAAGCAACCCCGTAAAATTAATATTAAATATATTTCAAAGTTTTTGTATTACTGAAATTCTAGTTATTTTAAGGCCCCTACAACACGTTTCGATTCGTCGGGACCAATTAATCGGCGGTCCGATAAATTTGGTCGAACTTAGCCGTCAGACATCCGAGAAATTGTACCGTGTGTAGCGCTACCGGACCAAATACCTGGCTACGAGCATCTGTTGTCTGCATAGCAAACACGCGAAAACAAAAGCAGTTCAACAGACAGACACCAGAACAGGGAGGCGCTGCAATCTCTGCATGCAGTTGGTCGGAACGTATGTAGGCTTCTACGAACTTGGTAGGTTCATTGAGCACATTGGTAGATTGTCAGACTATGAATCCAAAAGTCGCGGGTTCGATCCCCGCCAGATCCTTGGATTTCTATTTGTCACTTTCCACTTCTTTCACCTCTGGCAGTATTGCTCATGTGAAAAATACCGAGTAGCACCGTGGTTCGGAATCCACGTTAAAGTATATGCCCCCTGTTTAATGGGCTGGGTAAGTCAGTTCCGAGGTCGGAGGAAGGCAACGGCATACCACCTCCAAACAGGACCATGCCTAGTAAAGCACTGTGGTGTTCCAACCAATCTTCGGATTGTTGACTGCTTTACGTTTACCATTAGTCACATGGACGATAAATCTGAATGTTTGTAGGGGCCTTTATGGTGCAAGTACTTCTTCCTGTGACGGCGACCACCGAGAAAAGACTTTGCGACCCCCCAGCGGGTCGCAACCCACAGGTAAAAAACACTGCTTAGTGTTAAATAAACATTGCGTCTATATTAAGTTTTCATATTATTTCGTTCAACCGCTGTACGTGGCTGGAGTGCGATCGTATGACGTGATGGAAGCAAGCAAGAGAGCTGTTAAGAGAATGTGGTGTTGGGGAAATAGGAAGCATCAGTGGGAGAAGGGGCAAAGGACGCGGACTCAAGAGTGAAGTGAAAATAAGAGAACGAGAAGCGACCAGGGTTCAAGAACCTAGGAACACGCATCAGGGGGCGGCGCCATCAAACAGGCTGTGGGGGAGAGGGGGGGGGGAATGCAAAGGAAGCAAAACGCCCGGCCGGGGAGATATAATATTGTAAAGCGCCTGAACGGTGGGGCAGGAACAATCATGTCCAATTATTGGCTGATTATTATACAAATAACATATCTGATGCTCGCCCGGGACGGCCCACTCTTCAAGTCGGCCCCGCCCCCTCTCGCTCTGCCCCCCTGCCCCCTCCACCCCTCCTCCTACCCACCGGTTCCTCCAGAGGGCCCTTCGGCGGCTGGAGCTGGAACCGACGAGCGCGCAACACACACACACGCGCGGCCCTCTAATTTAAGAGGAGCGAAAGCGGCCGTTGTGGCGCTGATAAGAGCTGCCGATGGCGATCCAGCCAATCAGAAGCGAGCAGCGCAGGTGTGGGGGGAATCCCCCGAGGCAGGACGGCGCCCGACCCGGGTTGCGATGCATCGCCAGATGTGGCCCACCGGTGACGGGTGGACAGCCCTGGAGAGTGCCGCACGCCGGTGACAGGTGGACACCCCTCGAGACACGGTGACAGGTGCGCGGGAAAACTAAGCAGGTGATGGGAAATTTAGCGAGCGCTATCAGGCGTTTCGTCGTTGTAGAGTCTCCATCACGTTTCCCATCAGAAGTAGGATGAAATTTTACTGCGGCCACGATGTATATAATGAGCTTATTATCTCAGAGTCCCTCCGCGTATTTAGCATGTAGGAGACAGGTGAACCTCCTCCCTCTGTCTTCTTCGTCTCTGTCTTACGAGTACCACCCGCCAGTTCCGATGAATTTCGAATACCTTGTAGTCTAGGTCAAAATATGAGACACGAATCTTTTTTAATCCTTAACAGGCGGATGAATGTGATCTGTTTATCGAGTGCAACAGTTGTCGGTTCTTGTGAATCTCTTATAAGGTCTTTATTTGCCATAGATCGCTTATACAGTGTGTTACAAAAAGGTACGGCCAAACTTTCAGGAGACATTCCTCACACACAAAGAAAGAAAATATATTATGTGGACATGTGTCCGGAAACGCTTAATTTCCATGTTAGAGCTCATTTTAGTATTTCTCTTTAAATGTAAATTGAAATAATTCGTGCAGGCAATTGTCAAAATACCCAACTGTTTCGTTGGTATGTACTGTACTTCCTCGATTCACCGCCAGTTGGCCCAATTGAAGGAAGGCAATGTTGACTTCAGTGCTTGTGTTGACATGCGACTCATTGCTCTACAGCACTAGCATCAAGCACATCAATCGGTACGTAGCATCAACTGGTTAGTATCCATCACGAACGTGGTTTTGCAGTCAGTGCAATGTTTACAAATGCGGAGTTGGCAGATGCCCATTTGATGTATGGATTAGCACGGGACAATAGCCGTGTCGCGGTACATTTGTATCGAGACAGATTTCCAGAACGAAGGTATCCCGATAGGAAGACGTTCGAAGCAATCCATACATCAAATGGGTATCTGCCAACTTCGCATTTGTAAACATTGCACTGTTGGTCAGTACTTAGTATCATATTTTAATTTTGTGACCTTTCTTCTATCATGACATTTAAGATTGGTGTGCACTGGTCATGTAAATTAAAATTTTCAGTTATTAGTAACTGTCGCTTGACCTCTATATGGGGTGCGAAATAAAAAGATTTGTCAGTCACACTCCTTTGAATAGGTATTCCGCGATTTCGTGAGGTGGACTTCCAAGAACAGACCACTGTAGTATGCCTTCCCTGCCTTTGACCCTGCATAATTTGAGCTTAGACCGGTATTAAGCAAATTATTGCGCAACATAGCTACAGGGTTGTATAAACACCTACCAGTGATTTCGCCTCACAAACAAAGTAAGCATTAAATGTAAATAAGATATCTCCTACCAGTCACGATTTTTTATTTTGTTAGCACGACGCGTCTCGGGAAGTAATTCCTATTTAGAAGTGCATTTTTGCAATATCACATTTTAGTTGCGGTGTTTCCGATATGTGTGTAATTCTGTATTATTTTGTTGTCTTCAAGATTCTTCATGATAAATTTGTGTAGAACCTCACACACATTAAACATAACAACTAACATTTGGTTCGCAACATATATAAATGTTTACAAAACAAACGTACATATATAATCTGTTTCTTCATGACGTAGACATTATTTAGTTAATGAACACTCACACAGTCATGTTGTGTACAAATGAAATATAGGAATAAATAAATGTAAAATATCAGCGCCTACGAATTCAGCTGTCGGTAGTTCTGGTGAAGCAAAGGCAGAGATCTCCATGCTCACCCATAGCACACTTTGACAGCAACCTACGCGAGCGCTAACCACGCCCAATGGGAATTGGTGTCATTCACAAACACGTTGCCAAATGCACTATGACGAGGACTAACTTAATCTATTAATTATTAGTGTGTCACTGTAAAACTTGTGGAATCGGTGACGATAGGAGAGCGTGGAGTCGAGCACGTATGCAAAGCTTTGCCCAGATTCCCCCAGGACCGACCAGTGCCCGGTTCGTCTCCCGTTGCACACTCGGCGTGATGAGTCGTTCCTGAAGGCCGTGTCCTGAGTCCTCATTAAGGAGTGTCGCTAATGAAGCAGCCCTGCGACGCGATGCCAAGGCACCTGCTGCCTCGTTACCTCGCGTCTCCTGGAAACGAAGCCGACGACGGTTTCAGTGACGCCCAGGCGACGCTACCCACTGTGGGTTAGGTGCCGGTTGCGGGAACAAGTTTCAGAGGGCATATCGTATGGTGTTGTGGGGATGTTGGTAAAGTGGTGTAAGTGGCTAGGACGTCAAACGGGCCGACTTGTAGCAGGAGAGCAACCACAAAAATTTTCAAATGTTTGTCAAGCCACTAGAATTCTGAGGTTAAACATTATGCATAACAACAGTAGAAAACTATAAACAAGTGCGCCACTAGAATTCTGCGAACAAAAATTCTAGCGGTGCACTTCTTTATAGTTTTCTGATGTTGCGATGCATAATGTTTATCCCGTTCCCTCCCACCTGGTGCGTGTTGTTTGTTCTTAGTTTGTGTTTCATGCACTATGTCTCGCCGCTGAATATTTCATAACTTTTCTATCTACAATTTTTGCGAGTTGTTGTTGTGGTCTTCAGTCCGGAAACTGGTTTGATGCAGCTCTCCACAATACCCTATCCTGAGCAAGCCTCATCATCTCCACATAAGAACGGCAACCTACATCTGTGTGAATCTGCTTACTGTATCAATCTCTTGGTTTTCCTCTGCGATTTTTTCCCCACACACTTTCCTCCAACGCTAAATTCACAATTCCTTGATGTCTAAGGATGTGTCCTACCAATCTATCCCTTCTTTTAGTCAAGGTATGCCAGAAATTTCTTTTCTCCCCAATTCTGTTCAGTACCTCCTCATTAGTTACGCGATCCACCCACCTAATCTTCAGCATTATTCTGTAGCACCACATTTCAAAAGCCTCTATCATCTTCCTGTCCGCACTGTTTATCGTCCATGTTTCACTCCCATACAAGGCAACACTCCACACAAATGTCTTCAGAAAAGACTTCCTTACCGTTAAATTAATATTCGATGTTAGCAAATTTCTCTTTTTCAAGAATGCTTTTCTACCCATTGCCATTCTGCATTTTATATCCTCTGTACTGCGACCATCATTTGTTATTTTACTGCCCAACTAACAAAACTCATCTACCTTCTTTATTGCTTCGTTTTCCAATCTAATTCCTTCAGCATCACCTGATTTTTCTTACACTGTACTCCATTACCCTAGTTTTGCTCTTGTTAATGTTCATCTTATATGCACCTTTCAGCACACTGTCCATTCCGTTCAATTGCTCTTCCAGGTCCTTTGCTGTATCTGACAGAATTACTATGTCGTCGGCAAAACGCAATGTTTTTAATTCTCCACCGTGAATTTTAATTCCTTCTCCAAATTTCTGATTGCTTTCCTTTATAGCTTGCTCATTGTACAAATTGAATAACAATGGAGAAAGACTACAACCCTGTCTTGGACGTATATATATTCTGCCATCCACATGACTCTGCTCCAGATTTCTTTGCACGTTATTTCCCATCTGATTTCGCATTCTTTTTATCTTATCTGTTTTCTGTCGGTATCGTATTACACAGTTTCTTCTTGTCAAATTCATCCGCGACTACGCGCACGCCCATCAGCCCTCTTGGCGCCACCTAGTATAGTGCGGGCGCACCTCACTAGGGTAGTGTTACTACGCCTCTGCCAGTACGCGGTGCTCACTCCACCTGTGTATGGACGTGCTCCACAATTTTATTCTATTGACATGGAGTCTGCAACATTTTATTTAATAACATTTTTAATGTGAGCTTTATGTACGTACATTCTCACCTATGCTGTAATTTTAATTTCTTATTTTAGAAACACTTTTGTATTTTACTATTATTCATATGATTTGTGTATTACATTTTATTAGGTAATACTTCTGAAGGAGGCAAAATTATTTTTGCCGAAACCTAGGTCAAGGTTTACCCAAGTAAACAATTTTCATGCAACTGGTCGGTTGAAACTGTGTTGACTTTTGGATCATTTTACATCAGCTGATGTTATATCAGGAACAGAAATAACAAAGTTGAAGCCACTTTAGAATTACAACTCACTCGAACGAGTTATCGAAAAAAGTGTCGTACATCGGGTGTTGTCGATTTTTAACGCGGCGCTACAGTATGCGTGCTATCCGAGGCTATGACGTGATCGTGTGTCGACGCCACATTTTTTTTAAAAGCCAACAGACACGCGTTACTTCGCAGCATAACTCAAAAACCGCCACGACAAACACCAAGCGAGCAGCTCCTTCAGAAACGACGTACATAATGCTTCAAACCTTGTCTTCCAGCTAGGGATCCCCTGTTTTTAGTACCGTGTCAACTGCGAGTAACACGGGCTATTACGCTTAACTACAATGTGCCGGGAAATTAAGGGGAAAATTAGAGAAGCGGGTGGAAAATAATAATAAAAAAAAGGGGGAAAAAAGAGAAGAGAGATGGCGGCGGCAAAAGCGAAGACGAGGAGTTTGAGATCGGCGGTCTGCGCGTTTAATATTCAGATCGCGGCGTCGCTTGACGGGTAGGCGGACTGGGGAGCAGGTTCTGAAGGCAACTCGAAGCGCGACGAAATACGAAAATAAAAAGCGGGGAAAAAGGAAGAGGACGAGACGCCGGAGGTAAAAGAGGGTCAAACTTGTCTGAAATGGAGGAAGATTGGTTTTTGGTTGCGCGCTGCAAATTACGGGTTACGGAAAAAGGTGGGGGGGGGGGAGGGGGGGAATTAAATTGATGGGAGAGAGAGTCGCAAGTCATGTCAGACGGGCGGGGAAAAAGGATTAAAAAGGGTGACGTGATAGCCGCGGAGGAATTTTAGTTTAATAACAATAATCTGGCCGGCGGTTAAGGAGATGGTGGCGGTCTTGACTGGACAACAGCTGACGCTGCTGAAGGTGGAGTTCCAAGAGCTGCAGCTGGGATGCCCGCGTTCGATTCCCCATCGCAGTGATCCCCATTATTTATTTTTCACATTTCCCAAAATGTTTCTTTTCCAATATAGTTGCTACATGTAGGCCACACTGTATTGCTCTGTCTCCCTTACCCACACTCCCTTCCTCACAATTCGACCATCATGCACTTGACTTTCAGTTAATGAATTTTGATGCCGACGCAACGTAATACACTCGTTTCCGAATGTGTGTCTTGACGTAGGCACAGAATACGGCCTTAAAAGCCCAATCGATCCTGTTAGGTCATTCTAGGCTCATAGCCTGAGATTTAGCGTGTTGTTATCCGTAATCGGAAATGGTTGGTCAACTGAAACACGGGATACCACAGTCATCTTTGTACCCATACATCCGCGTGTTGTGTGAACAGGAAAATTCATCAAAAATTTTCAAATGTTCGTGAAGGTTACGGGACTTAACTGCGGGGTCATCAGTCCCTAAACTTACAAACTACTTACGAACTACCTTATACTAAAGACAGAACAAACATCCATGCCCGAGGGAGGGATTCGAACCCCCAACGGGGAACGACCTTGCGCATCGCAGCATAGCGCCTCAGTGCGCTCGGCCGCGGCGAAAATTCATCGTTTTTCTTTCGTTGCAAATACATTTCCCAATACAAACTGGTAAGTTTACAATCATCTTTCGTTCCTGCTGGTCTTCTTTCTTCCGTGCTTGTTTAAATAATGGGGTGAGGATGTTCCGCTGTATTCAAGACACTTCCGTTTTTTTTTTCTACACACATGTTTCAGCACATTTTCTGTCATCTTCAGTGGGATTTTGTTATTGCTTGTCTGAAAATTATATTAGTACAGTAAAAAACTTTCTTTTTGATATATATTTTAAGAGTTTTTCCAATATTTTTAGCAGTATTGTAGGTTGAGGTTTCAAACAGAATTATCTATTTTAGTCACTCTTATTACTTCTTGTAATAATTTTGTACAAATTGTCATCCGCAAGGCAAGGCAAACAAATTATTTTCATGAAATAAATTACAATTTGCGATCAGTTATGGCTTCACTGTACTAGGTTTAGATGGAATACCAAAGTGCGGCGAATGAAAATTTGTGCCCGGCCGGGATTCAAGCATTACTGTTGTAATATTCTACAACATTTACTGGCGCTGCGAATTAGCCGTGCGCACTGGGGCGCCGTGCCGCGGTGCGCGCGGCCGTTCGCCGTCGGGGGTTCGAGTCCCCCTCGGGCATCGGTTTTTAATTTTTCCTTAGGTTTGTTTATCTTAGTATGTTATGAATGCTTCGTTAACAATAACTCAGTTTGCACAAAACAGGATAAAGGACGTTTCGAAAAACGAGCGACTCAATTGTGTATTTGACTCAGTGAGCAAAACCTGAGCCGCGTTGGCTTTTCGTGGTATCCTCTAAAGTTAGCGAAACGTCACGACAGTCCACCCTTGACGTCGACAGAGTCGGACACTGCCCTTCCAGCGCCCGTAGGCGAGAAATTCTGCGCGCTTGTCACGCCGTCGCAAAACTCGGCGGTGTCAGCAAACGCCGAACGCCACCCCGCGGTCTGGACTCGCAAGGGGGTTGGCGGGGTTGGAACAGGGGGTAGTGACGAGGGGGTGGGACCGAGGAAAGCGGAGCCCCGCGCTGGCAAAACACGGGGCGCTGTCGCTTGTCGACCATCGATTTCCGATGCCGTCGCACACACACACACACACACACAGACACACACACACACACGCTCTGGGGAGCCGGTGGCCAGCGAGCCTCGCCGTTTATTCATTGGCCGCTTCCATCACACTCCGCCGGTCGAGTGTCTTCCACACGGCCACGGCAGAGCGGAACGCCTAGGCTAGAGCACTGTGCGGTGACTAACTACTGCAGATATTTAAAGTTCCCACACACCCCTCTCTGACAGTACACCTGTCATGTCTCCGTGCTATAGGCCTCTCGTCACTCGAGGGGTCAGGGGAGCACCCTCTCCCCTATATTACTGCCTTTCGCGAGACGCTAACTGCATTTGTCCGTCGCGAAATTGCTGTCGCTCTTCCCCCTCTCTTGGCAAGGGGATAAATTAAAGTACGAGGCGCGTCCAGAAAGTAAGTTCCGTTTGGTAATAAAATGAGATTGTACACAGATACAGAAGAAACTTTTATTGCACAAAATTCTGCAACTCTTAAACTACTTTTCCACATAACTGCCGAAATTTTGCAGGCATTTGTCATAGCGTGGCACCAGGTTTTGTATACCTTCTTCACAGAAATCTGCCGCCTGTGTCTTCAACTAGTTGGAAACACGTTTCTTGGGGGAAGTCCATAGCGAGAGCACGAAATTGTATACGTACGGTTTTCCTGGATCTTGTCATCAATCGCGTGAACCAGTTCTTCTGTAACCAAAGGTGGACGTCCACTTCATTCTTCATCGTGCACATCACTACGCCCGCCATTGAACTGTCGGACCCATCTTCTCACCATCGAATCACTCATCGCATTTGGTCCGTAAACATCGCAAATTTGCCGATAAATTTCACATGGTTTTACTTTCCTAGCATTCAGAAACCGAATCACCGACCTGATTTCACAGGCGGAGGGATTTTCAATCAACGCTGACATTTCAAACAAGCACAACAAAGCGTACGTATCTGACAGCGATCTCCAAATGGCGCACGTTCTTCTCCTTGATACACATCGTCTACAGCGCATGTGCGGAACTGCAATCGCAGCGCTGCAGCGGAGATAATTTGAAACGGAACTTACTTTCTGAACGCGCCTCGTATTAGGTACCCACTATTGCTGGTGAACTTATTTTCTGTAATATCGTGATATTTCAAAGAAGATGTGAATTTCAAATAATTATCTCCAGAGACAAATTTTGTCTCCATATATCAACATGAGACAGGGGAGATATCCTCCGACTTCAAGAAGAATATAATAATTCCAATTTGAAAAGAAAACAAGTGGAGACAAGTGTGAAATTACAGAATTATGGGTCATGGTTGCAAAATATTAACACGAATTATTTACAGCAGACGAATGAAAGACTTATAGAATGCGACCTCGGGGAAGATCAATTGGGATTTAGGAGAAATGTTAGAACACGAGTGGCAATACATTACGACTTAATCCTAATTCAAGGCAATTTCGTAGACACTTTGTTAGTAATAGTCCTTTGTGAATCATGACTTCATAAACTTAAAAAGTTCCAAAAATTTTCAATTATATTTGCGAAACAGTTTCAGTAGATGCTTTGAACTAAAATCAAACATTGTAAGTAATTTCATCTATGTAACTCAGAAGTTGTGGATTTTTTGACAGATTATATTTATACTTGTTTCTCGTGTACGTACCCCCTTAAGTCAACATGTCCAAGTTCGGTAAGCCTAAGGCCGTTGTGGCTGAGTCCTTATACCGCTTGCCTAGTAAACAGGAGTTCACGGGTTCGAATCCTGGCTGCATTACAAATTTTAATTGAATGCCTCTCCTTCAGTCCAATATCAAATAAGATGCTTATTGCATGTGAATAGCTTGGAACCTTAACTAGATAATTTTTTATTTAATGTAAAACAGCCAACCGGTTGCGTAATTTTTTTTAATTTTAAAAAAAAAATTTTTTTTTTTTTTTTTTAGTTATTGGCCTGGTTTCGCGAAGGGCGGCGTCATCAGAAGAAATAAAAAGTTTAAATGAGAAACATGTCGTCAAAATTACATCATCTTAGACGTCATGTTTTTGAAATAATACAGTGTAATTTCAGGTGAAAGTGACTAGTTGCAGTTTTTTTTAAATTATATTGAAAGTAACAGTCACGGGTTCTAAAAATATCCGTAATGACTAATGTAAGTATGTCAAATGTTCTTGGCCTTGTACCACAAAAATTAATTTGCTTTGTTAGCGCATTCTTCGCTGGCGAAATTGTTGTTCACCTTTAAGAATCAGTGCACTTCCCCTGAATTTTTAAAAATTCCGAAAATAGCCTGACTCTTGACAAAGCAGATTGTACGTCTCTTCCGTTACAACAGTCTTTAAGCCAAAAATAGCCCTTCTTCATATAGCAGGCACCTGAGGTAACAATTTACCTGACGCGAGATGGAGATAGCCGACTTCCGGCCATCAGGCACAATTAGACTCCCGCGCGTTAATTGTAATTGCCCATCCTGCGCGTGAAGAAGCGGTCTGGCCGTCACCGGAGGCATACATCAGCCACCCCAGTTGGGCTAACATTGGTCTTTCCTGGGGGCTGGGGAGTCGGTTTCGAGTGGGCTCGTTTGCTTCGAGACGTGAAGCAGAGATACCATCGCGGCCTGTTAGCATCGACTCCTGTTTCCACGCGTCCAGCGGGCAATTAATTTTTAGGACACTTTCGTAGAAAACACCTACCCCAGCCCAGTGTGAGAAGCATCTGGGAAATGGTGGAAGGCTCAGTTGTGTCGAAAAGCGTGGCCGCACCTGTTGGGTTACTGTAGTTTTCACATCGGTCCCTTCCGAGCTGAAATTGCCAAAATTAGTTGGTCTCTTGTGTCGCACCGTATGACGACAGAACTCGCGTGAATTAGAGAAGAATAGGTGATGCTGAAGGAATTAGACTGGGAAACGAAGCACTAAAGGAGGTAGATGAGTTTTGTTACTTGGGCAGTAAAATAACAAATGATAGCCGCAGTACAGAGGATATAAAATGCAGAATGGCAATGGGTAGAAAAGCGTTCTTGAAAAAAAGAAATTTGTTAACATCGAATATTGATTTAAGCCTAAGGAAGTCCTTTCTGGAGGCATTTGTATGGAGTGTTGCCTTGTATGGGAGTGAGACATGGACGATAAACAGTGCGGACAGGAAGACGATTGAGGCTTTTGAAATATGGTGCTACAGAAGAATGCTGAAGATTAGGTGGGTGGATCGCGTAACTAATGAGGAGGTACTGAACAGAATTGGGGAGAAAAGAAATTTCTGGCATAACTTGACCAAAAGAAGGGATAGATTGGTAGGACACATTCTTAGACATCAAGGAATTGTGAATTTAGCGTTGGAGGGAAGTGTGTGGGGAAAAAATCGCAGGGGAAGACCAAGAGATGGATACAGTAAGCAGATTCAGACAGATGTAGGTTGCCGTTCTTATGTGGAGATGAAGAGGCTTGCTCAGGATAGGGTATAGTGGAGAGCTGCATCAAACCAGTCTCCGGACTGAAGACCACAACAACAACAACAGGTATCTTCATTGTAATCCAACTTGTCAAGGTTTGATGCAGACGATAATCGAAGTACTGGCGGGTATACAGCACCTGTTGCGAGCCATGGTGTAGAATGGTTCTCAATTACTGGTTACGTAACTTGTGGTGGGGCCGGGAATCGAACCCGGACCCTCTTTGCTTACTAGGCAGACATATTACCGTCAGAACACCACACCTATAACGACCAAGGCGTCTCGGAATAGTGTAAGCACGATTTCCCTCCACGTCACAAACTTTAATTCTGCTTCTGTGTCCCACAGATAATTTTCACTACTGCCGAGGCTCTCCATGTAGCGCAATAGCACTTCGGCAATGGACATAGTGGAACGTTCCTGTTAAGATGATATAAGTATCAATTTAAATATAGATTGAGAAACCCTGAGCCGGTTTTTCGTCTAGAATATGTCCAAGACATTAAAGATAAACGTAAAGCAATGAATTAAAATTTGTAAAATTTGTGGTGCAGGCGGGAATCGAACCCAGACCTCCATACCTACTAGGCAGATGTCTTACCGTTTTTTTTTTGTTTTTTTTTTTGGTCCAAGGGTAGTTCTTGTCCTTGCGGACGCTGATCGTGTTTGTTCGTTTTGGTTCTACGTGTTCTTTGGCTCAGCTTTTTTTTATTACAGAGAGCGTTCAGCACTCTGACCGGACGCGCTGAGCCACGGCGCCCGGCTCCGTTAGACCACCGCACCTCTAACGACTAAGGCCCCTCGGAATAGTCTAATCACGATTTTTCGGCCGCACTACAAATTTTAATTCATTGCTTTACGTTTATCTTTAATGTCTTAGACATGTTCTAGACGAAAAACCGGCTCAGGGTTTATCAATCTATATTTAAATATGTGTCACCTCACCCATCAAGGTGACACATGTTCATTCAGGAGCTGGGGCAAATATTGTAAAGAAACCGGTACAAATTGCAGTTTTGACTGGTAACGAGACTGAATGGATGGTACGTTATGGCCTGGAGATGGTACTACAGTAATAATGAAACCGGTTGCATTAATACAACAGTATAGATTTACGGCTCTTGGTGGATAAATAAATACTTTGAATAAGGAACACGTTGTTGGGGCGATCTAGAATTGTTTAATAAGAGGTTTTCAACCCAGATCGCTTTCTTCTTTTAATTATAAATTTAAAAAAAACCGCATGCCTCGTAGGCAAAGACCGCAGGTAATAGATAATCTATTGTACATGTAACAACTCTGTATATATATACAAGTGGCTTCTGTTCGGAAAGAACAGACGTCACATTCTGATCCTGCAGCTGTTATTATTTAGCTGGGAATTTGTATCTGACGGGAGGCGTGCATGGGTAGTCCTTGCAGGTGCGGTGATCACTGTGTCCCCAGTGGTGTAGGGGTCAGCGCAACTGCCTAGAAAGCAGGAGACCCAGGTTCGAATCCCGGCTGGGTACACATTTTCAGCTTTGCCCAATAGCAGTTGAAGTCATATATTCTACGAATATTAACTCTGTATATGATTTCTCGCCTAATAGTCAATATTGTGCTTCACTTATGTCAGTACTGAGCTTGATTCTGAAGTGCCTCTAACGTACACCTTGAGAAGGATGGATTCTGTCATTTTATTATTGACATGTACATTTTATTTGCGTAACACATCAATATGGATGTTTACCAATGTGCTATATTAGAAATTGTTGTTACAGCAGTGATGTAAAAAATTACGACAGGTATGTAATTATAGATAGATGAGATTTTTGCTATATATAATGCAGCTCATATTGTATATAAAAATAAAAAAATATATATAAAAACTCGATGTATTAGGTCTGAAGTTGGCGTCTAGCACGCCGAAACCGGTCATATAATTAAAAGAAGAAAGCAATATTGGCTGAAACCTCTTATAAATACTTTGAATTTAAAAAGAATTGCCGCTCCTTTTATAAAAATGTTTGGCTGGATTGTCCCGGAGAGTGTGCTCAACGAATTTCTGCAGCCACTCGCCTGGTGTCTTACACTCCGGAGAAGCGAAACGTCAGTTGCCACTAAAACAGCAGGTAGCTCGCGCGATATTGTAAATAATCCAGCCGAGACAGAAGCTAGCCGCCGACCGACTGCGCAAACTAATAAACCGCGGAAGTGTCGGCGATTACTGTGCGAGGGAAAAACAAACGCCGGCTCAGATTTTCGCGAGAAAACGAGCAGCCTTAGGGCCCGAGTAGCGGAGTCGGGAAGACCGACGCCGGAGCAGCTGTGCAAACAAAGAAATCCGATCCGGGAGCGCGATGGCCGTTACCGTAAATTTGATCGCCTCTTAAATGTCCACGGCGTCTTCCCTACTCTCTCTCTCTCTCTCGTGTGTGTGTGTGTGTGTGTTTGCTTTGCCTCTCACTCCCACCCGCCCACAGTTTCATTCACAACGCCGCTCCCGGCGTACTACGGCCAGCCTGGCGGTAGTACTACGGCACAGTTACGAGGTCGGCGGGACCGTAAAAAGCGATCGTAAAAGTTTAACAGCTGTCCGGGGCCCTGTTAAGGCCCGACGCTCCGCCACTCCGGCTCGACACCTTTTGCCGGCTTTTATCGCCGATTGAGTGCGACGATCGTCGAGGTGCTGCTCGCGCGACCAGAAAGAAAGAGTTGTTGTGGAGGAGGAAAAAAAAAAAAAAAAAAAGGGAAAAACAGGTAGGGCGGTGGTGAGATATATCGGATAGTTAGGGACAGTAATAGCAGCACCAGTGGTAGGGGGGGACGTTCGGCGGATGAGATTTTATGCCCCATAAAGACGACTGGGTTACACGCTGTTTGTGGCTGCCCGTATTACGGTCGGTTCCCCCCTTGCTCCGCTGAATACAGATCGCTAATCTCTTCCTGTATGTTTTCTCCGGTCGGCGTCGTCGCCACTACAATTAGTGCCTGTTTAACGCGACAGCACCCGAACAGGAGAAAGCGCACTTTGCCGTGACCTACTGTGTTCGCTTTTGTACCCTATTATTTATTTATTTATTATTTGTTTATTTTTTTATTTTCAGATTTTTATACGGACCAAACTGCATGGTAACTCGAACAAGGCATCTCCCTGGTAAAGTCCGTTCTTTACTTCGAATTCTTTTGACTCCAGTTTCCCCACGCGTACTCTACCTCTTGTAGTTTTCAAACTGGCTTCTATACATATTTCTTTGGTATTCCAAGTTCGCTATACTAAATCATGTGCCTTTGTAAAACCTGTGAAAATATTACGAATCAGTTTATTATGTTCCCATTTCTTCTCCAAAATTTGAAGCAGGGTCAATATTTGGTCTATAGCAGATCTGTCCGTACGAAATCCACCTTGGTAATCCCCCCACAATTTCATCTGATGTTCAAATGTTTGTAAATCTATCGGACCAAACTGCGTGGTCATCAGTCCGTAGCTTACAAACTACTTAAACCTAGGTAAACTAACCTAAGGACAAACACACACACCCATGCCCCAGGGAGGACTCGAACCTCCACGGCGAGCAACCGCGCGCTCCGCAGCGAGGTGCTTTAGACCGCTCAGCTATTCCACCGAGGCTTTTGCACCTTACTAGAGCAACGATGGTAACTGGGATTTAAGGGTCGAAGACGTTTGAGTGACAATGCCTTTCTTGCGTGTTGCACTCCTTTATTCGGGAATAGGGATGCGGAAATCCGGTTAAAATCGATATAGGGATATTAGTTCTGAATAACCGGTATTTTTTGGTATTTATTACGTCTCGGGTGTAACCTGTTTTCCCTTTTTTATGTTAATTTTTTTAATTATTACTAATAGCCGACTAAAAGCAGCAGTATGTCATCTACTCATATCAGTGGTTTATTTTATTTTATTTTATTTTTTTTTTCAAAACACTTGGCTGCACAATAGCAATGTTTCATTTATTTATTTATTTATACACTAGCTTAAACCCGCGGCTCCGCTCGCGTGTTGGTTGTTTATGATAGATAATGCCCGAAACGTCAAATCGTTTTTTTAAATATATGTATTAAAAGAAATTTATTTTTTACTGCTTTATTTATTTATTCTTATATTTCCTTATTTGTATGCTGATCCTTACAGACATTTTAGAGCTGAAGACATTGTAGCACACATAGACCAAAGACATGGTCTGAAAATGAATGAAACATCGCTTTTGTGCAGCCAAGAGTGTTTTGTACCAAAATATCTATTACGGTTGGTATGCCAGCGCCACAAAATATGGAGTGGTCTGATTTTTTGTTTTTGTTTATCTTTTCCATTAATTTCTTAACTATTAAAGTTTATTTACAAATTTCCACGGCTCTGAAAAATTGGTGTATCGGAGAAATGTTTCATATGTTTGTATATCTTATGGGACTTAACTACGGGGTCATTAGTCCCTAAACTTACAAACTACTTAGGAACTACCTAATACTACGGACGGCACAAATATCCATGCCCCCGACCGTAGTGGCCGTGCAGACCGTGACTGGAGCGCCTAAGTCCCCTCGACCACAGCGGCCGGCGGTGTATCGGAGAGTTCTGTTGCTGTGTGTTTTCATTCCATGATTAATGTGATTTGAAGAGAAGTAATAAAATGAGCTCCAACATGGAAATTAAGCGTTTGCGGACACATGTCCACATAACGTATTTTCTTTCTTTGTGTGTGAGGAATGTTTCCTGAAAGTTTGGCCGTACCTTTTTGTAACACCCTATATATAAGCCGTGTGTGTGTGTATCAAGGTTCTGTGTGTTCACTGTAAAGAAGAAACATGCTACACTCGGGGTTTCGAATCCTCCCTCGGGCATGGGAGTTTTTGTCTTCTTTAGTAAAAGGTAGTTGGCAAGCAGTTTGTAAGTTTATGGACTGATGACCCCGCATTCAAGTTCCTTAAGCTTAACAAACATTTGAGGAAGAAACAGTAATATTGAAACTGCTGGGTCGTGAGTGTTTCTGTGTGGGAGAGATGGTAGTGGTAATGCAATGTGTGTGTGTGTGTATGTGTGTGTAGCAGGGGGGGGGGAGGGGGAGGTTAAGAGTTGTGTTTCAAAATGTTTGTATATCTATCGGACCGAACTGCGTGGTCATCAAAAATGTTCAAATGGAGTCATCAGTCCCTAAACTTACAAACTACTTATGAACTACTTACGAACTATGACGGCACAAATATCCATGCCCGAGGGGGGATTCGAACCCCCGACCGTAGTGGCCGTGCACACCATGACTGGAGCGCCTTAGTCCCCTCGGCCACCGCGGCCGGCGCGTGGCCATCAGTCCGTAGATTATAAACTACTTAAACCTAGGTAAACTAACCTAAGGACAACACACACACCCATGCCCCAGGGAGGACTCGAACCTCCACGGCGAGCAACCGCGCGCTCCGGAGCTCGCTACTGAACCGTGGCTGTTGTGTTTCTAATTGAATCTAGTATGTGAAGTGGGATAGTGTACGCCATCTGTCGGTTTAGATGCTTAGTGTGGCGCTGTCTCGGTCGGTGTATGTGTGTGTTTTCTCAAAATATTCAAATGTTTGTGTAGCTTATGGGACTTAACTACTGCGTCATCAGTCTCTAAACTTACAAACTACTTATGAACTAGCTAATCCTAAGGACGGCACAAATATCCATGCCCGAGGGGGATTCGAACCCCCGACCGTAGTGGCCGTGCAGACCGTGACTGGAGCGCCTCAGTCCCCTCGGCCACCGCGGCCGGTTGTGTGTTCTCGCCAATGTTTACTTTTCTCTCCGCAGACGTGACTATTCTCACCCATTCTTTCGCCGCGCACTTATCTTCGATATATATTTTCTCAGTTTAATACGATTCTCTACAAGAGCCTCAAATGCGATTCAGGCGTGCTTCGTTGCGGTAGCCACGCGGTAACAGTTGACGGACGGCGTGGGCCGATTGCAATTCACCGACGACAATATCTGCCTCCCGGAATCGAACCGGCGACCCCCAGACGCGTCGCCGCTACCGGGAGCGGGGGGGGGGGAGGGGGCGGTGGTCTGGCGCCAGACTGGGGGTTGGGCGCCGCGGCGGTGGTGGGGGAAGCTCCACCCCCGTCATTATCACCCGGGGGCTGTTCGTCCGCCGCCTCATACATACATATAGACAGCGCAGGACAGATAGCGCGCGCATTAGCCATGCTAAATACGCGCAGCCCGTCCCTGGCGCATAATGTGTACACAGCGCCCGCGGCCGGTGCCTAGGTACGACCGGTGCCTAGGTAGGTGCCTTGTCTGCCGCACCGGGCGCATGGTGGGGGAGACTTCCGACACGGTACCCGAAACCACACGGGTCCGTGCGCTATCACACGTGACTCCTCGGAGCAAAAATCACGCTTTGTGGTTACTTATTATTATTATTATTATTATTCGGTCGCGGGAGATTTCGGTGCGCGACAGAGCCATCTCGGAAACAATTGTTCGTTTGTTGTTTTTTTTATTTTATTTTATTATTTTTTTTCCGAGACCGCAAGTGTAACGTTCGAATTACGCCTCGAGCGATCGAGTGTTTGGACTTTTTGTTTCTTTAACCGCAAGACGGAGGTGTACCTCGCGTGTAAAAGCCTACACAGTGATCGTAAGATATAAATGGCTTCTGGATGTGAGAGGGTTTACAATCGCCGTACCTAGACGTAGACTTGATTCCTCGGTGAAACTTGTGCTCGACGGCTGTTTTATTTATTTTATTTACACGAATTGGCTCACTAAGGACCGCGTTACAAATTTTCTTTCATGTTCAGTTTCTTCTTTCTCTTCTCTAGGGTTTGCTCTTCCGCCTGCTGCCATTTTTGCCAGATGTTCAGCTGTCAGTTTCCTATTGATCTTTCTTGGTGCCTCCTGAAAAACCTCGAATCCAGTTACTGTCATTCTGTAACTGTCCCTATTCATCGCGTCCATTTCTGTGAGTCCAATTTCCACGAGGCCTTTCTTCATTCCTTGCAACCAACAGTTGGGTGTTTTCCTCTGTTGAATTAAATGGAAGATTTTCTTCGTTAATCTGCTGTCATCCATTCTCACCAGATGACCGAAGAACATAAGCCTTCTCTTTCTCATTTCCGTTGTAACTGGCTGTTTATAAAACTTGCAGAATTTTTTTTTCCCCAGCAATCAGTCGTCAGATCAAGATTTCGACCACTGTGTTGTCGTTTTCAGTGCTTAAAATAAAACGATTAAAACACGTAATTCATTTCGAACGTAACCTCCAACATGGAGGTTGAAATGTTTTACATATTTTAATCGTTTTATTTTAAACATTGATAATGACCACACAGTCGTCGAAATCTTGATCTGTGAATAAATTAATACATACGTCTGATTGCTTAAAAATGTCTACATAGTTTATGTTTATTGTTCGTAAGAGAACTTAATCTAAAAATTAATAAGAAGCAAACAAAAACTATGGTAGTTGGGAAGACAAAAGAAAAGGGTAAAGTTAATATTAAACTGGAAGATGATGTTCTAGAGCAGGTTGAGAACTTCTGTTATTTGGGGAGCACAATCACTGACGACAATAAATGTATCACAGATATAAAGAGAAGCAAGTTTTCCAAAATAAAAGCAATTTACTAACAGACAATAATATAAGCCTAGAAAGTAGGAAAAAGTTTGCCAAAACGTTTGTTTGGAGTGTCTTAACATACGGATGTGAAGCGTGGACTCTGGGAAAGGCAGAAGAAAAAGAGACTGAAATCAAAGGAAATGTCGATATGGAGAAGAATGACGAAACTGTTCCAGAGATTCGACAGGCAGTAGACCGCCTCATTCGCACCATCAACAGAACAGGCTCTGCTAACGGTATACCACTCCTTCCACATCTCTGGCAACGAGTCCTACACAACGCTGGTGACTACTTTGAAGGGCAGAAACGGGTGCAAACATGTAATACTATTGTATCGGTTGTGAATAAACACTTGCCACTATTTAAGGTCCAACCCTCGTCTGTTCACATTCAGAAGAGAAAGTTGGTGAAAGAAATTTCGCAAATAAATCCGGCCGCAAAACAAATAACGCCTTTCCTTTAATGGTTTTTCCGGCCCCCAAACTCGTGCATCATTTTCGACACATTCTCCCCAGGTTCGCTGCACTACAAACCGAGCCGATGTCTTTCAAAGTGATTGGAATGTAGTAGCGTGTAGAGCGACAAATGGAAGCCGCATATCTAACTTCACTGAACGCGAACGAAAACTTGGAGACTTTTTCTTTCATCTCTGGAAGGTTTCATATTTCCACCTACTTTCCGCAGGAATAAAAAAAAGTCTGCACGGCCACTACGGTCGGGGGTTCGAATCCCCCCTCGGGCATGGATATTTGTGCCGTCCTAGTTCGTAAGTAGTTCATAAGTAGTTTGTAAGTTTAGGGACTGATGACCCCGTAGTTAAGTCCCATAGACTATACAAACATTTGAACATTTTTTTTTGGAATAAAAAAAAACTTGACTTCTGCATATGTGGTCTCTGTTCTTTCGGACATGTTCGGACACTCACGAGACCACACATAAATCGATTGTTTTTTGTTGTGGTCAAGAGGAACTTGTCGCCATCTCGAAATATTTTATCGCCAGAAAGCATACGGAGAAAGGACGGAAGCAACTCGTAGCAACTGTATGTTGGTCTCTCGTGGGGAACTTGGCCGGCTACGGCTCCTGCTAGCCCACAGAACACGGCGAGGCATCCAGCGCCCCACGCCACACCACATAACACCGCACACACACACACACACACACGCTCGCTAGAGTTGAGCTGCCCTCCAGGGAGCAGACAAATGAGGCCTCCTTGTTAGCGTTATTAATTATAAACGCGCGGCTTAGCAACGCAACCCCAGGGCGAACCCGAGTCTCTAGCGCTACTCTTCCACTTGCCGTCTCGAAACGCCGCTAAAGAGATCGACCGCCGCTATTCTAACAAGCACGGCGCACGCGGAGAGAAAGATAATACTGCCCCGAATATGTATTTTGCGATGTACCGTGGCAACGTCAGCTGAGAAGGAGAACGTCGTACAGGTGTTGTGCATTACGTCACATGTTGTCATACTATAAACCCTCTCCACTCTTGCCTATCCTCTTCATGACCTAACATTTATTTATTTCAACACTGTCCAGCGTTTTATATCTCTCCCTACTTCTTCTACCTGTTTTTCCTCTTTTGCCTTTCTACATTCGTTCTATTGCTTCCCTCAGTAAATACATTGTCAAATGTAGTTAATTTTTCTTTATCTACCACTGAATTCCGAAACAGTTCTACAACTCATACTTACAAGCGATCTTCAGGGGATTATTGTCGCAGCTGTGTAAGCGGAACTTGCCGTCCAAAGCCCCAGTGGAGTGTGTTAGGACCGCTATTATTTTCTATATGTATAAATGATCTGATGCACAGAGTAACTTGTAATTTGCTGCTGTTTGCTGATGATGCTGTTTTGTATGGGGGGTGTCGTCTTTAATTGACTGTAATAGCATACATGATGACTTAGACAAAATTTCTAGTTCGTTCGAAGAATGGCGGCTAGCTCTCAATGTAGAAAAATGGAAGGTGATGCGCATGAGTAGAAAAAACAATGCCATAATGTTCGAATACAGCATTAGTAGTGAGCTTCTTGATACAGTCGAGTCGTTCAAATATCTAGGCGTAACATTCCAGAGTGATATCAAATGGAACGAACATGTAAGGACAGTTGTGAGTAAAGCGGACAGCCGACTTCGGTTTATTGGGAGAATTTTGCGAAGATGTACTTCATCTGTAAAGGAGACCGCGTATAAAACGCTTGTACGACCACGTCTTGAGTATTGATCAAGTGTCTGGTCTGTTTAAAGGAAGACATAGAAGTTCAGAGGCGAGCAGCTAGGTACGTTACTGGTAGGTTCGACCAATGCGCGAGTGTCTCGGAAATGCTCCGGGAACTCAATTGGAGATCGCTGGGAGGAAAGACGACATACTTTTCGAGAAATACTATTGAGGAAATTTAGAAGGCAGGAATTTGAAGCTGAGTGTAGAACCATACTTACATTTCGCGTAATAATCACAAAGACAGGAAAGAGAAATTAGGGCTTGTACTAAGACATATACGCTTTTTCCCTCGTTCTGTTTGGGAGTGGAATAGGAAAGGAAACGCCTAGTAGTGGTACACTGTACCTTCCGCCACGCACCTTACGCTGGATTGCCGAGTATGTATGTAGATGTAGAAATGCACGTACTAGACTTGAAGCCGACATTCGCTTGAAGATGACGAGTAGAAAACTTGTCGAAATGATGCGACAGAACACCTCGACTGTAATGGTAACCCGAGAGTACTTCATCTACGGTGAGCGCAAGAGTTTCACACGACTGGTTTTTCGTGCGTCCTTGTCTCCTTCCTTCACTAACGCCATGGCGCCCATACCCCGAGAGGGGGGGGGGGGGTCGTGCGACACGTACTCTGGCTTATCTCTTTCCCAGCGTCCACCTCTGGGGAACCGAGCGGTTATTTTATTTTTCTTCCAGGAGCATCGGAGATGAAAGACGCCGGACCGTGTGAGAACCACGCCACCTGCTGTGTTTCAAGCAGATAGCGCCAGGCACGGATGCTGTCCAGGGCGCGCCTGTTTGATTTCAAGCCTCGGGTGCTGCTCCGTCCTATAACGTTACGCTACCCACGCCTAATTTCCACAAGAAGCGTACTGTAGTCTCGTGCGAAATATACTCACCGGACACGTCTGACATCTCTTTCGCAATGTTCTGCTCGGGCCACTTGATTTTACTATAGGGAAACCGTCCTAGATGTACGACTGAAATTAAAGCGTTATTCACCTTCTGTCTGTGGTCCTAAAATTTCTCGCAAAACCAGCGCCGTAGTGAAATCTGTCCAGTATGAAACTTCCTGGCAGATTAAAATTGCCTGTCGGAACCCAGGACTCGAACCTCGGACCTTTGCCTTTTGCGGGCAAGCGCTCTACCACTGAGCTATCCCGACACGACTCACGGTGCCGCCCCACAACTTCAATTCTGCCAGCACCTCGCATCCTACTTTCCAAACTTCTTCCGGGAGTGCTAGTCTTGCAAGTTTCGCTAGGAGAGCTTCTGTGAAGTTTGGAAAGTAGGAGGCGAGGTACTGGCGGAAGTGAAGTTGTGTGGCGACACCGTGAGTCGTGTCGAGATAGCTCAGTGGTAGAGCGCTTGGCTGCGAAAGGCAAAGGTCCCAGGTTCGAGTCCTGGTTCCGGCATGCAATTTTAATCTGCCAGGAAGCTTCATATCAGTGCACACTCCGCTGCAGAGTGAAAGTTTCATTCTGGAAACATCCCTTAGGCTGTGGCTAAGCCATGGCTCTAACATATCCTTTCTTCCAGGGGAGCTAGTGTTGCAAGTTTCGCAGGAGAATTTCTGTGAAGTTTGGAAACTAGGAGGCGAAGTACTGGCAGAATTGAAGTTGTAGGGCGGCACCGTGAGCCAAGTGCTCTAAGTCCGTCGGAGGTTCGAGTCCTCCTTTTAACATGTGTGTGTGTGTGTGTGTGTGTGTGTGTGTGTGTGTGTGTGTTGTCCATAGTGTAAGTTAGTTTACGTAGTATGTAAGTCTAGGGACTGACGACCATAGCATTTGGGTCCAATAGGTTTAGAAACATTTGATTTTTCCTGTAACAGAGGGAAAGAAATTTAGGAAAGCCACAGATAATTAAAATCACGTTGGTCATTGTGACAACTAAACTGAAAAACTGTTGAATGCGACTGCTTCTCTTATGTAACTTCCTGTTACGAAAGATGAACGTCTCCACGTGTACGATTTTCACAACAATGTGCATTAGTCTGAGTAATGGGGAACTCGGAATGTACGTCATTATTTGCACGATAACGAGATACTCACCTAATAGTTTTGAAGGCAGATTGTGTAACGTTAAAATAGCAACTTGTGAGTGAAAAGTTGTGAAACTCGTACTGCTCCTAATTACATGGAAAACGCCGGGAGATTTAGCTCTAATAAGCATGTAGACGTCTTACCCGCTGCAACTACAAATCAGTTGGAGAAACACTGCAGGTAATACTTAGAAAGCAAGGAATCGCGAATTGGATTGGGGGGGGGGGAGGAGGAGAGGTTAGGAGGTTCATTAAGACTTGCCACGTACTTCGCGGCGCGATAATGTTCTTCTCGTGATCGTTAAGCACTTCAGGTTTACGAGATTATTTGAGGTCTCGAAACAGACGCACGCGAGGTTAAGCACTCACTCGCTCTGGTCTGGTGGAACGTGGCACCGGCTAAGGGGTCTGAGTTAACACGTGGGGCGCGAGAATTGTTCTGTAAAGAAGGCACGCGGCATCCGTTTACGAGGAGACGTGATTTCCTCTCCCCCCCTTCGTCTTAACGCCTGCTGTGTAGCCGAGCGTGCCCGCGGACGGATACAGTAGGAGCGAGGTGCTTCAAGTCACAGAAGGTACCGAAAATTAAGTCTCCGCGCGTGAGAATAGATACGGTCTCCGAATGGCACGCGTTAATCTTTCCCGGTAATGCGAGCCATTAAAAGTTGAGGACCTCGAAAACGATGTATTATACTCCCATGACAATCAGACACGCTGGTGTTCACGTAGTACACAGCTACAATGAGACTCGTTTACGATCAGTTTGCTCCTATGTTAGCAGGTCTTTTGCTTCTTCATTTCTTACTTATTGCTCCCATTACATCGTCAACTATATAAAACCTCTTCCTTCCACAAATCTTCTTCACTTTCATTGTAACATTGTTTTTACAAGTCCCTACTCCTTTATAAACACATATCCATTTCCTTCCCTCTCCTTTTTATCACATACACGAATGGTCGTACCTCTCCTTTTTTCTCTCTATCTCCTCATTTTTTACCCTATTCATCCGACATATACTTCCCATCATTCGTCAAGATCGTATTTCAAAAGTCTTCATCTTCGCTCTAACCTACGTCCACATAGCCGTCTGTCAGCATTGTATAGGAGGTCACTCTACACACACCATATATGCACATTAACTTGAAATTTATATCTTTCACGCGTCTAGCAATATGGGGTGGAGCGCCATCCTGCATAAAAACCGTACGTTCCAGCAGGTGTTTATCAGCCAGGCTGGGGATAATGCAATTCTGTAACATATCGGCGTACCTCTCACCCGTCACGGTAGCAGTCACTGACGTTTTGTTATCCAGCGCCATCTGTCGGACATTTTTGAACTTGACAGTCCACTCGCTTACTTTTCATAGATACGCTACGACTAACACTTGTCGCTCTGGGGTCTCTGTCTCGCAAGACACACTACTTTGCTCAAAAGCGTTACACACGGCCCAGTCACATCGTCAGTTTTCCTAGAACTGAAACATCGTTAGCGACTTCCGTATTTGGCCCCTGCCGACACGTACTCTGAGGCCACGTGGCTCTAATGTACAAGAATCGCGATACGTACACACGGCAGCGGTTCGCAAATGTCGATCTCCACTCCTATTTTTTTTATTTTTCCTCTGTATCTTTTTTGTTACTTTTACATTTCGACGCCAGTTTTGTGACGGTGATGGCCTTGCCAGACAGCCGGGAACAGAACACCGCCGGCAGCGACTCAGCTGTTAACATGAGGCAGCGGCGGTGCCTCCAAGGCCGTTGAGGCGTGGGGGTACTTTCGAAATCGTGGAGTGGCCAACGCCCGCAGATGCTATCTAATCCGTCTTCCGCTTCATCCGTCTCTCTCTCTCTCTCTCTCTCTCTCTCACACACACACACACACACACCTACCTTCCTCTTCTCGCCCCATCCGGAGTACCCCTCCGCTTCGCCTCTTAATATTAACGTCACGAAATATTAAAATTAGGTTACCTCACCTTGAATACCAAATGAATTCCCGTCTCGCCGCACAAAACTCAACTCCTTTTCTCACCGCATCACACGGGCCCCGTACAGGAATTTTTCTCCGTGTTTAATTTTTATTTTTATGACCGCCAGGAAAGGAAAAAGAAATCGCTCCTATCTACTCTATCCACCTACCTTTCTGCTCTTTTCTCTCCTTTTATTTATATTTTTCTTCTTCAATTTTTTTTTCGTCTTCATCAATCTCCCTCGCCAGTCTTCCCCCACTTACACCCCCTCCCCCCTAGCTATCACTCTTGTCCTGATCCGTCCGACCGACACGAAATAATTTCGTTAATGATAACGAAAAAGGTCGGACGAGCCGGGAGAGGAAAATTACCGGAAAAAATAGTAATACAAGTAGGGCCGGAGTGTGGGAAGCGGCCGGCGCCGCAATCAGCAGGTAATTTAGAATCGCTCAGAGAGTCGACCGCGCCCATCGCCGTGGCTGCCCATGCGAGAACCGTCCCAAGCCGACGGGTTGTAAATCCAAAGTCTGGGAGTTTACGACGGCCGAAGATGGAGGGGCGCTCCAGTGCTCACACACACACACACACACACACTCACACGCCGGCCAGTATCCGAGCCTTCCACGGGCGATGATTGAGTTACGACCGATCGAGATCACAATCTGAGATATCGACCGGCGCCGCTCGCTATTCGAGGGCAGGGCGAGGAGTCGGAGCGGAGTGATCGATGTGATGCGATGCGATGTTATGCCGGGCCGGAGATGGACGACGCGAATTGCTGATTACGGGGAATAATCTGGCCCCCGACGTTCCTTTCCCCCTATTTCTCTTGCCCCCCCCCCCCACCCCCTATCAGTCCATCACCTCCACTACCCCTTCTCAATGCCGTCACCACCATCACCACCACCACAGATACCACCACCATCAACATTACCGCAGCCATTCCCGATTGCCTACTTGCTGTACTAAAAAGCGTATCATACGTCCCCTTCAGCTCATAGTTTGCGGTACTGCTGAAAAATGTTAAAATGTTCTTTTCTCGGCAGTCTGGCAAGGCCATCAGTGTCACAAAGCTGGCGTAGAAATGTGAAAGTAACAAAAAATAAAAATAAAAAATGAGATAGAGAGAAAAAAATAGGAGTGGAGATCGACATTTGCGAACCGCTGCCGTGTGTACGTATCGCGATTCTTGTACATTAGAGGCACGTGGCCTCAGAGTACGTGTCGGCAGGGGCCAAATACGGAAGTCGCTAACGATGTTTCAGTTCTAGGAAAACTGACGATGTGACTACGCTGTGTGTTGAAACATTGCGGCTTGCGAGACAGAGACCCCAGATGTGTGTGCGTGTGTGTGTGTGTGTGTGTGTGTGTGTGTGTGTCGATCTGGGATCTCTGCCTCGCATTATATATATATATATATATATATATATATATATATATATATATATATATATATATATATATATATATATATGTGTGTGTGTGTGTGTGTGTGTGTGTCAATCTGGGGTCTCTGTCTCGCAAGCCGCAGTATTGTTGTTGTGGTCTTCAGTCCGGAGACTGGTTTGATGCAGCTCTCCACAATACCCTATCCTGAGCAACCCTCTTCATCTCCACAGAAGAACGGCTACCTACATCTGTCTGAATCTGCTTACTGTATCCATCTCTTGGTCTTCCTCTGCGGTTTTTACCCCACACACTTCCCTCCAATGCTAAATTCACAATTCCTTGATGTCTAAGAATGTATCCTACCAATCTATCCCTTCTTTTAGTCTAGGTATGCCATAAATTCCTTTCCTCCCCAATTCTGTTCAGTGCCTCATCATTAGTTATGCCATCCACCCACCTAATCTTTAGCATTCTTCGGTAGGACCACATTTCAAAATGTTCAAATGTTTGTATAGCTTATGGGAGTTAACTATGGGGTCATCAGTCCCTAAACTTACAAACTATTTATGAACTAACTAATACTAAGGACGGCACAAATATCCATGCCCGAGGAGGGATTCGAACGCCCGACCGTAGTGGCCGTGCAGACCGTGACAGGAGCGTCTCAGTCCCCTCGGCCACCGCGGCCGGCGCACCACATTTCAAAAGCCTCTAGATTTCAGGTCCTGCGAGAGACCTGAAGTTGTCCTTATACCAGCGTATAAAAAGCATTCTGTTAAAATATGTCATATCGACAATTGTGTCCGACATCTGTTACACTCCGATGGTTCCTCACGGCGCAAAAGAAAACCATGTGTTAGCGGGCAGTGTCCATTTCTAATGCGAGTGAAGGCCACATCCTCAGCTCGTCGAGGGCGGAAGGAAGTATGCCATGGACGTACTGAATATTGTAGTGCGCGTAACTTGTTATCTGTCACATCCAGCCACTGACCCTCTGACAAAAATCATGGCGTCAGTATTCGACCTCACACTCTTACTCCATATTAACAATACTGAAAATAGTTTGGTGGCCATCAATACTTCTCGTCAATATTCACCCCGTTTACATGGGCTCCGAAAACCGGATTTCGTAAACCGATTTCCCAATTCCGCTTTTGGTTGGTCATGTAAACACTTCAAAATCGATTCTGGAAATCCACTTCTCTAAATCGGTTTTCCAGTTACACAATCGATTTTCGTGCCCATGTAAACGCTACCGTTTTTGAAGCGTTCTTGGCTTGTCAGATTGTGTTTTCTTGGTAAGAATTTTTGGCACATATGGACAGAGTGATATTTTCTAATGTGAAATAAAAGTATTAATATTAGAGTGAGCATGAATCTGTGTATTTAAGTAAAAAGAAATAGCGATTGTGCTGACTAAATCGGGGACTGAATCAGCTGTTTTTCGGCCACCATCTTAAGTGGATTAGGAAATCCGATTCAGGCTGTGCCATGTAAACACGACAGCGAAAAACGGTTTACGAAAATCGGTTTTCGTCTTCCGGAAGAAGTGTTACATGTAAACGTAGTGATTGTAAGTATCGACAGTACGTCAATACACGCCCTCAGACGGTCAATATATTGACGGTTTGACAGTGTTATCGCAAGTGTGAGGGCCCCTTTACAGTTCTCGTTTCCAGCGTCTAGCCACGCACCGGAGTTAGCAGCGCGAGGCGTCTTTTGTTGTCGTGCGGAGAAATCTCCAGACTATGCGAGGTGATCAGGGCTTTTTAAGTGCGGCCTTTGTGCCCTGGGAGACCGCGACATCCTTCACGGCACACGACGCGGAGAGAAGGGACAGTTTGGGCGCAGCCCGCGGGTGGTCTCCACCACCACCCCTGCGGCAGCTTTTAACCACCGCTCCGGGGCGGATTCTGCGCGTTTTTTGGCCTTGGCGGGCGGTTCGGACGCACAGTGTCGACGCGACAGCGAGAAGGGAAAGTTGCGCAGGCGGGCGCTGGGCGCTGGGCGCTGGCCGGACAGGTACCGCGCCGGCTGCACGCGCTTTTGTCTCGCTGGGAGGACAGCCGCCGCGACTCAAAAGCGTCTAACGGGACCGCGGCGGCGGTCTTTTTTACCTTGCGGGGCGACGCGTAAACAAAGGGCGGGAGAGGCATTTGTAGCCGTCCGCCCACGCAAGCACCCCCTGGCAGAGTTTCTCCCGGCACCCCCTTACCCTGTCTCGTGGTCCAGATGCGGTCTCCTCACCGTGCAACGTAGCGACGCTCGCGTCTGCTTGCTTGATTACTTTCCGTGTCCAGAGAACGATCGTCTTCTATATGCCATTTTGGCCCACTTTAGGTTACGGAAGTAACACTAAAAGTGGGCTTTTCTGAACGTCTTTTGACAGCTCGAAATTTAAATGAAAATAATGGCTTAACCATTCTTCTGACACGAAAATTGAATAACCGAATTTGTAGAGGAGAAACTTCTCTACAACGTTGCTCTCTTATGTTTTTTTCATATCTCGTATCGTTTCAGGGATATTTGCAAAAATAACGGCGATTTTGGGATGTATGTATGTCTGTCTGTCTGTCTGTCTGTCTGTCCGTAACGTATTCCCTGTTTTTAAGACGAACCGTTCAACCGATCTCCACCAAATTTTACAGACATAATTGTAGGCCGCCAGAGACCAGAACCTCCCTTTTTCAAATTTTTCGGACAAAAAATACGGTAGTAATACAAAAAAGCCGTATGTAATATAATTGTAATTGCAAACGAACCATTCATCTGACACGAACATTGAATAACCCAATTCGTAGAGGGGAAAATTCTCTTTAACTTCGCTCTCGTATGCTTTTTCCATTGTGTTTTTTTTCACATTTCGTATCGTTTGAGAGATATTTGATAAAATAACGCAGTTTTGACACCTTCCACTGAATTAACGAAAACCAGCCGTTCGGAGATGTCACGTGACATTCCTCGCCCAGAACTCTCTGTGGCATACGCCATCTTGCGTTGCGTGTTTGATGATTTTCTTATTGTAACTTACACGTTGTCATTTCAAAGCAATGGCGCACTAAAGCATTAACAAAAATACGTCGTTCTTCGTACGAAAAATGATAATGTAGTATCTACATTAGTGCCGTATTAGCATCAGTTAACAACGGCCATGAATAGTATGAGATTAAAGAAGATAAGTCCTTCCTGTTAGCTGTAGCGTAGTGGGTAAGGCGTTCAACTGTGACGCTGAAGGTAAGTGGTTCCGAACCCGCGACTACCTAGTAATTTTTTCTCTAAAAAGGGTTTCAGACACTCTTATTAATTAATTTTTTATTATTTAGATTATTATTTTGGTCCAAAATGTTTGCAGAAACTTATAAAAGTACTAATCTAAAGTGGACTGTAAAACACGTCAGTGCGATTTATTTATTTATTTATTTTTTCCAAATGTTAGCCGCAATTGTAGCTTTGTTATTAGCCATGATCAAATCTTGTTGCGTACAGGAAACATCCTCATTTGTGTAGGTTACGTGACCGTCTTATGTGATTTTACACTGGTTTAACTTAGTTTGAGTAGTTTGTAAGTCTAGGGACTTATGACCAAAGTAGTTTGGTCCCATAGAATTACAAACATTTGAACATTTTCCATTACTAATTCGAAAAATAGGTCGAATAGTGTTTTACCTATTACCAGTAAAGTTTTTCATGTACCTATATAGTCTTTCTTTTAAAAAAGTGGGGAAATTTTCTTTCTGAATACACCTAGTTGGCACCTCCAGACGTCAGGAACAGCTGACTGTGCACAGTGTTTCGATCGTTAACGTCTCGTACTGATTTGAGCCAAAATAGCTGACCCCCCCCCCCCCCCCTGACGTTCCGTTGTGGCGCTAAGGACCTACTTGTTGTGCACCCAAATCCCATCATCATCATCATCATCATCGTCAGCCCGGTTTAAGCTGCTCGTCAGCCCTGATGGTAGTGCAGAGGCGCCTTCGCACGGCAGAGAGGAGATAGCCCGACACTCGATTCCCAGGCCGAGAGCGGAGAACGCCCCATTAATAATTCAACAGACGCGAGGCCGAATTATTAGTAATTTTCTGGACGATTTATGACGGATTCGGTGCATGTGAACCTGAAAAACGACAAATGAAGGTCTTCCTGGAGGGAGAAAAATTGTGTTCAGTGAAGCAGCAGGTTTGGTGCACTGCGAATGCGTCCGACGGAAGAACTACGACGCTGATGAAGACGAGACTTTTCTGGCGCGAGTGTTACCAACTTACGAACGTTTATGTTTGTCATCGTCATCTACATCAAAGATTTGGCCTTTTGGTCTGTTGCGACTCCTCCAAAACTGGTTAAGCGATCTCTTCATCGCTTTGCCTAAAGATCTTTTGCCCCTTCGAGCTTTGGTAATTCTTCTATCTGGCATTCGCTCCGTGCGTTCTTTTCATCTCAGCTGAATTTTGTAATCAGTTCCGTTCGGATGTCGTAATGTCTCTTCTTATCCATCAATATATTTCAGCCACATGTATAAAATGCTCCTCAAGAGGGTTCTAGTGTTGCTCCTCAAGAGACGGGCCAGCTCAACATGGACATGATCCGAGGACGATCTTCGTTGATCGAAACCGCTCATCATAACAAAATAAAATAAATATCATATTGCGATCTAGAACGTTGAAATTACCATAATATGCGGAAATTTTTTGATCGCTGTTTATTTACAACGGAAACAATGTTCCATGTATTATTAAATGCTTAATATCTATTTCTTTCTACAACCCCTTCGGAGCTGGTTTGGTTTAGTCGCATGTGTTTGATTACCGTAGCTCGCAGACGTGTTTCATCCGTGTTCACTTCTCTCCCTTTGCAGAATTCTTTCTCTTCTGAAACTGTGCGTTTTGTGTTGCTCCTCTAAGACTTGCCCTTTTAATTATTATATGAACTTTGATTTTGTTTATTGTTTTTTTCTTTTTTTTCGTATCTTTGCCAGTTTTACTGACCCACGTGTATTTGCAATTGTAGCATTTTAGTGGGTGCTAAATATCTGCTCGAAGTGGCAATGTATGTATGAAAAATTTATAAATTCACCCATTTTCATCCAACACTATTACTTTTCTCCGACGGAGTCACCTTCGTTCTTATTTCTTTCTTTTCCTTATTCCCGACGAGCTATTAGAGAATAGGAAGGTACAGACATGTCATAGAAGCGGTTCGATGTACCCTCTGCCATGCACTTCAGTGTGATTTGCGGAGTATTTATGTAGGTGCAGACGTAGATGAGTCGAGGGGGGACCCTGAAGATTCATTCTCCAAAAAAAAAAAAAAAAAAAAAAAAAAAAAAAAATAAAATAAAATAAAATAAAATAAAATAAAAATAAAAAATAATAATAATAATAATAATAATAATAATAATTATCCCTTCCGTCCCTTGGCGAATCTCTGTACCTCACAGTTGTAAGTGCAAGATTAGGTATGCGTACGGTTTTGTTGATGGTGTCTCACCGAAGTGAATCCAAGATCTGCTCTGTGGCTTCGACGCCGTGGAGAGGTTTATTGTCATGCAACAAGCGCACTCCCTTCGTTAACATACCCCTTCTTTTGTTCCGTGGCGACTTCCGCGGTCTTTTTTAGTTTCACTCTAACGCCCAGAATTAATTGCTCTCACTCCCCTCTCACAAAAAAAGGAGGGAGGGGGGGGGGGAAGATAATTCATTTGTTTTCTCGAAAGACAGAGGACTGATTTTTCTGGCCGAGACAACAGTTTTGAAAATTTTCGGTGGTCGTGATGAAGGGTTTGGGCACTTCCTCTTCCACTCATGGGTGAGTGGAACTGGGGACTGAGGCGCTCCAGTCACGGTCTGCACGGTCACTACGGTCGGGGGTTCGAATCCCCCCTCGGGCATGGATATTTGTGCCGTCCTTAGTCTTAGTTACTTCATAAGTAGTTTGTAAGTTTAGGGACTGCTGACGCCGTAGTTAAGTCCCATAAGCTATACAAACATTGAACTTAATTTTCGTGATTAGTTTCAGTACAGCCCAACTAGAAGTGTTGGGCTAATTTTCGTGAAAATAATCATCAGAATAAAATACGAGAAACCAGAGGTCGAACGGAGAGATTCAGGTGTTCTTTCTGACCGCGTGCTATTGGAGAATGGAATGGGAGATAAAGAGAATAACGGTGGTTCGATGAAGCCTCTGCCAGGCACTGAATGTGATTTGCAGGGTGTCCCATGTAGATGGAGATGTAGGAATAACTTCCTGTAGGTGTTACAGGAGATGCGAAGTTGGTACAGGAAGAGAACAACAGGGCGCTTTATCGTGAAGCGTGGATGTTAACCCGTGGGAGATACGTCATAATGAGGGTTCGCCCAGTGGTGGGGAGATCAAAGGCGGAGGCGCCGACAGATCCCGTGCGACCCCTCGCGCGGACTCGTGAGATCTCCATATTCAACACCGCCGGGCGTACGAGTCGGCGGAGCGGTCGGTAAAAGGTGCGGAATAAATACTCGCAAAATAAACTCCCAGAGTCCTTCAAAAGGCGCAGTTTCTGAAAGAGGAAAAGCCCGCGGAGGCGCGCACTTCCAAAAGAGGCAGGAGGAATAATAAAAAGGAAGAAAAAAAAAAAGGTGGAAGAGGGTGGTGAGGCTGAAAAAGTTGAGGGTCCTTCCTTTGGCGCTACGCGGAAAGGGTGCGTCGCCGAGGCGGATGGCCGAGCCGCGAGAGGAAGAGGGAAATAGAGGAAGGACGCACTGAGAAGGGGGTGAGGAAGGGGGAGAGAGGGAAAATAAAAAGGAAAGAGATCTGGCGGTAAAAATGGCGGCGGCGCTGCGGTCGGGCTCTTTTGAAAAGGCGGACGCGAGGGGGTTCCCCGAAAAAGATTCACATCCGCCGCGAGCGCCGCGCGGTGGCGGTCGGGCGAAGCTCGTCGGCTCTTTTTTCCTGTCGCCAAGCCGCGCCCTGTCCCGCGGGAAAGTTGGCGCCGACTTTTCCGAGAGCTTTCCCGGAAAAGCCGCGGGGAAAGGGGTAAAGCTTCTGGCAGACCGCGCTGCTAAAGTGGTGTGCGTGTCTTCAGTGGCGACGCTGGTAACCTGTCGGTAGCATCGCAATGACCACCTGCATCGATTATCACGTCAAAAAACAAAAAAATTAAAAATAAATGTTTGTAAATCTATCGGACCAAACTGCGTAGTCGTCCGTAGCTTACAAACTACTTGTAAACTAACCTAAGGACAAACGCACACACCCACGCCCCAGGGAGGACTCGAACCTATCACGGCGAGCAACCGCGTGCTCCGCAGCGAGGTGCCTTGGACCGCTCGGCTAATCCACCGCGGCCAATAAAAATCCCTATTAATACTTTGTTTGTACACGTAGGTGACGAAAGGTCATGCGATGCCTCTTAATACGGTATTGGACCTTGTTTCTCCCAGGCGTGTTACGGACTCAACGAGTGGATGGAAGTCCCATGCAGTAACACTGAGTGATGTTCTCTCTATGATCGACCGTAAATGCGAACATAAAATACATAAATACCTACAAATATTGTCTGATAACCATAGCAGTTTCGTCAAAAAAAGTTTACAAACACATTTTGTGTAAGTAGCGAAAAATACCATTTCCAGGCAATGAACAATTCAGTTTTACCACAGGACCTTGTACATTCTAAAGGTAAAGCAGTGAACAATCTAAAGATTGGTTAGAACACCACAGTGCATTACTAGACATGGTCCTGTTTGGAGGTGGTATGCCGTTGCCTTCCTCCGACATTCGAACTGAGTTACCCAGCCAGTTATAGGGGGACCTACAATTTAACGTGGGTTCCGAACCACGGTGCTACTCGATATTTTCCACATTAGCAACACTGCCAGAGGTGAAAGAAGTGGAAAGTGACAGATAAAAATCCTAGGACCTGGCGGGGATCGAACCCGCGACCTTTGGATTTGTAGTCTGGCACTCTACCACTGTGCTATCGAGCCGCATTATCAGATGATTCGATTCGATTAGATTAGATTAATACTTGTTCCATAGATCACATACACTACATTTCGTAATGATGTGCAACGTGTCAGTATAATAAATGTTGTCTATACTTGACAATAATTTTTAGGGATTTTTTGTTTTATTTTTATTTTTTATATATTTTTATTTTATTTTTATTTACTTTAAGTTTTATCTAAAAATTCATCTACATTGTAGAAGGAGTTGCCATTCAGAAATTCCTTTAATTTCTTATTAAATACTAGCTGGCTATCTGTCAGACTTTTGATGCTACTCGGTGACCAAAGACTTTTGTGGCAGCATAATTCACCCTTTTCTGAGCCAAAGTTAGTTTAATCTTGAATAGTTAATGTCATCCTTTCTCCTAGTGTTGTAGCTAATCACACTGCTATTACTTTTGAATCGGGTCAGATTGTTAATAACAAATTTCAGTAGTGAATATATTTATATATATATATATTGCCGGCCGCGGTGGCCGAGGGGATTGAGGCGCTCCAGTCACGGTCTGCACGGCCACTACGGTCGGGGGTTCGAATCCCCCCTCGGGCATGGATATTTGTGCCGTTCTAGGTCGTAAGTAGTTCATAAGTAGTTTGTAAGTTTAGGGACTGATGACCCCGTAGTTAAGCCCCATAGATTATACAAATATTTGAACATTATATATATATATATATATATATATATATATATATATATATATATATATTGTGAAGGTACTGTGAGGATTCCTAGATCCCTAAATAATGTCAAATGTTCGCTCGGTGGTCACATCACAGTTCACGTACTGCCTTAGCCCGAACTAGTAAAATTATCCTGAGGATGCCTACTGCAGGGGAAACGCGTCATTAAAGTATAAAAAATCCGCAACAAAGGCTGTGTGTTTATATCAGCCAGTCTTGTTTTGAGTTGCTGTACGCCGACTGTTGCCCTCCCCAAGGACTCGTGCCCTCTGTAGCGACGATGCTTGCCGTGCTGGGTCCGGCTTATAAGCCTTGGTGTCCGTCGCTACGCCACTTGCTGTGCCTCTTCGCCCTCGGCGTTCGCCCCCTCTCGGACTTACGCCGCGGTCGGCCCCCGGCCTAATACCCGCTCGCCGGCCGGCCCGCCTTATGAATATGCAGCGGCCGCAAGACGCGGCCGGCTGTTTGCTTATTCCGGAATTCCCGCCGCATCTGCACAGCGCCGGTCGCTATTTATGCAGCGTCGGTCGGTATTTATGCATAACGCAGCCGCGGTACCCCGCCCGCCGCCTGCCAATCTCCGCGAATCCGTAGCCGCGTAGGCGGTCCCCGAAGAAGGCCGAGTTCGTCCGACGCCGCCCGAATACGAGGATCCGAGCGCTCGAATGACGTCACGCACAGTAGGCCGAGAACGCGGAGCCTTAGCCGCGGTGGAGTAGCCGAGCGGTCTAAAGCGCCTCGCTGCGGACCGCGCGCTCGCTCGCCGTGGAGGTTCGAGTCCTCCCTGGGGCATGGATGTGTGTGTGTTTGTCCGTAGGTTAGTTTACCTAGGTTTAAGTAGTTTGTAAGCTACGGACTGATGACCACGCAGTTTGGTCCGATGGAGTTACAGACATTTGAACATTTGATTTTTTGAATGAAGCGTTTCACGCTCTTGGGGCATCTTCAGGTTACCGTGTCTTATAGTGAGAAAGATAGAGCGGTGCACTGCTAACTTAGTCTTGGTACTTACTTTCTTCTTGCAGAAGAGTATAGACCTTAGCTGAGCGCTAACTGCATTAGCTTTGCTGCACCTCGAATCCAGTTCTTTCGCTATGTTGCCATCCTGTGAGAAAATATATCCCAGGTACATGAAACTGTCTACCTGTTCTAACTTTGTTCCTCCTATTTGGCACTCAATCTTTTTGAATCGCTTTAAATCTGTGAATCGATCAATAAATTGGGAAAGATTGGAGCAGAGGCGTCTTTTATTCCTCGGATCCACTAAAAGTGATCCCCAACGCGCCGGGTGTGGTGTCGGGCACTATAGAGGCCGGAGAGCAGCGATGGCGACGGAGAGAGAGAGAGAGAGAGACAACGAGATAGAGAGACAGACAGAGAGAGAGAGAGAGAGACAGATAGAGAGAGAGAGAGAGAGAGAGGGAATGCGACAGAGGACTGGCTCGCCAACAGAAAGCGCGTGACGTACGGCCTTGTCAATGGGATTGAGGCTACGCGTAAATCACGCCCGGCGCTCACACACATGCGTGCACGCACGCACACGCACTGCTCGGTACAGGGAGGCCTGGCCGAGGGATTAGGCCGGCTGATATATCGGCTGGCGCCGCGCCTGGTGCTGGACACGCCGCCAGTCTTCGCAGTTGGCTCTCGGGACACCAACACCAACACCAAATCCATTTACCCCCACCCCTCGCCCTACCCAGCCTCCCCTCCACAACCCCTCCTCCCTCTCCCCCCCCCCACCCACTGCGGCAACCATCTCTCTATTTCTGCAATATCGCCACCAGCATACGTCAACGAAGCGTACGAAATTCCGCCCCTTTTTACCCCTTCCATTCACCCCTTCCGTTGACCATTTTTTTTTTTTTTTTTTTTTGCCTGTCAGATTAATATCCCTAAGCGAAAAGTCCGCACGACTAAAACAAAAATTATATATTTTTTAATTTTTTTTTGTCCATTTTATTCTAACGCATCTAGAACCGATGGCTTTCGACAGGATTTATGTATAAAAGCAATATCTGCAGAGCACTCTCATCTCATTGCTGCCAGATTGGACCTATATATATTTTTTTTTTTTAAAATGAAGAAAAATCGTTCGCGATATTAAATATAATTTTTTTCGCACTCTTTTCGGTTCGTCGTGATAAATGGGCGCCTCATTTATCTCCCCGGAAGCGAAGCCCTGATTATCCGCGTCTGGTCCGGTACGTTTCACTTGCAAGCAGCGCTATAATCCGCGGATTATTTCGAGAGCCAAGTGAAATATTCGCTGTACCGGGGCGACAAATTTTCGACGAAGTGTTCTGAATATTACGCTTCGCAGCGGGGTGGCCCTGCTTTCTTGTGCTACATTTCCGACAGACACTTCATGTCACCTTTGGGTACCACGAGTGTGGGGGTAGTTCGCAGTTCAGCGACCGAGTTCTTGTGTCAATTATACGTGGACGAGATGTGAAGAATTCTGTGCTGGCATTTCTAAACCTAAGGGCCGTGAGGTCGTTGGTCCACTAGACTTACGAACTACTAAAAGTGAGTTACGATACGAACAACACACACACAAACATACACCACAGCCGGAGGTAAGACTGGGATCTTCTATGGAGAACAGCTGCATAATCCGTGGCAAGACGCCTTAGACCGCACGACAGTCCTCGCGCGGCTGGCGTTACAGTTGACATCGACTGGTAACGGGGGTTGTTGTTGTTGCTTCTTCACTCCAAATATTGGTTTGAGGAAGGTCTACGCGTTACGAATCGGCCCCAAAGTTTGACAGTAAAACAACATTTTGCTGTACAGTCCTGCACCAACGTTTACTTGTTTCTCTACCTGTGTAGATGCGAAGCCACTGGGGGGAGTTGCTGAGCGCGCTCTAAGACATCTTGCTGCGGAGTGCGCCTCGGCTCGCCGTCGGAGGTTCGAGTCCTCTTTCGGCCATGTTGTCCTTAGGAAGAAACATGGGAGAAACAAAACTATCGCCAACTACTTCTTGTGGGCGATTCTGTGCTGTTACGTTTCCTACCTTTTGAATGGAACTAATCCGTGTTCTCGTCTACTAATGTTGTTACACGATTCTTTATATTTTACGCATTGATTTTGGTTACGTAGACGAATCAGTTCCTCATACTTTCTTCAGTATAACTTCCTGTCAAAATTCTCGTTACTGTTGTGGTCTTTCTGACATATCCGAAAGAACCGACAGCCTTCTTTGATATTAACGGGCAGGGGGAACTCACATTATAGTGTGCTATATACGGAGAAATTTTTACGGGATTGTAAGCGTGTTTTGGTAGCCTAATTGAATAAAAGACGTATTGTAGGTTCGTTGCCTCTCTGGTCAACAACTAATTTGTTCCATTTTAAACTGTCATTTTACCATCGACTGACAAAAAAATGTTCAAATGTCTGGAAATCTGTCGGACCAAACTGCGTGGTCATCAGTCCGTAGCCTACAAACTACTTAAACCTAGGTAAACTAACCTAAGGACAACACACACACCCATGCTCCAGGGAGGACTCGAACCTCCACGGCGAGCAACAGCGCGCTCCGCAGCGAGGTGCTTTAGACCGCTCGGCTACTCCACCGCGGCCATCGACTGACACTCTGTCCCCAGCGTTTACTGATCGAGTGCTACATCACGTTTTATGGGTGTCAACTCTTGGCTGGGAAAAGAGGACTGATAACCCAGCAGTTTAGTCACCTCTAAACATTCAACAACAACAACAAATAAAAGACGTCCGCTGTCCCGAAGCGAATAACCAGGGTTCCGATCCAGGCCCAGCAGAAATTTTGGACTTCACCGTTGCAGTCATTTCAGTGCCCTGCAGTGGTCTTAATATTTCGAATTCATTTTTTCGTTTTAGAACTCTAGAATATTCACTGATTCACTGATAGAAGATGAGTTCATTTTATTCCACCATTTATAATTTTTAATACTTCCTTCTAGAATATTTCTGACCCTGGATCACTGTGCATTTCGCGAGTGAGTGAGTTTTAGTTTGTAAGTCTAGTGGACCGAGACCTCAGGTCCCTTAGAATTAGAAATATCTGAACAGTAACGCAGCCAAAAATACTTTACATTTCGTCTTCGTGTAGCTGACACAAGAACTCGCTCGTGAAGGCAAGAATGCATCTGTGTTTACCAGTTAGGAGTACAGGTGACACCGTTACAATTGGACGCACAGTAGTGTGAATATTCTGCCCCAGCCAGAACTCAGTTACGTGAACCACGTCCTGGGATTGCTAGCCAGCAGTAGTCGGTTGGCATCCCCTGCGAACCGATGTCCATCAGCGTTTTTACGACTTTGCAATTCGCTTACCCCTGGTCATCCCTACACTCAGTTTCCTCGCATCCACTTTGCTCCCGGTGGCTGACCCTCGGGAAACCTGTCACAGAACTTGCACCGGTGTTTCGCCTCCGTTGAAACTTCAGCGTAACTTCGCCCTTCGCTCCTGGACATTAGAAGAAGTGAGCTCGATCTCACTTGACGTGTCGAGACGTCGCTGCAGCGAGGAACGCCTGCGGAGATATCGACGTCTGAAGCTGTACTCCTAACGGCTGCCTACTCTACTTGGACGTAAGTCAGCAAAAACCGTGCGAATTCGCCTGCCGCATATGAAGCCAATATCTCGAGAACGAAATAAGATATCTCGGTGCCCTTAAATTTAAACAGAATTTAGATAACTCCTCTGGATTTCGTACGATGCTATAAATGACCTAAATTGACCATACCTAAAGTCTTCGCATTGTATTTTTAACTCTGCTATATCCTACACTGAAACTCTGACGAATGAAGAAAATAAAATCACTCCTTTATAGGGCGAAGACACCATACTATAAGACAGACAAAAGACAATTTTTTTTCGCTGAGTACATTTTTTCATAAATGCTGATAAGTTTCATAGTGTGTCGAAAGCCGTTTCCAATGCCATTGCCACGTATAGTTCTTGCCGCGGTGGAGTAGCCGAGCGGTCTAAAGCACCTCGCTACAGAGTGCGCGGTTGCTCGCCGTGGAGGTTCGAGTCCTCCCTGGGGCATGGGTGTGTGTGTTTGTCCATAGGTTAGTTTACCTAGGTTTAAGTAGTTTGTAAGCTACTGACTGATGACCACTCAATTTGGTCCGATAGATTTACAGACATTTGAACATTTTTTAGCTTGTTCTTTTGGGAAAAAATGTCGTTTCTAGATAAATGTCTACATAATATACTGTCAAAATTTGAGCTATATGCTGCGGTCAGTTATATACTTTCCTCCGCTCGTGGAAAATAAGGTGACAAAAATGACTCGTCAAGTTGCGTTTGTGTCCGCTATTAGCAGTCACAGAGTGAAAAATAGGACGAAAGGAGACGAAGAATGAAGTAGTTGTTACAAGGTGCTTCAGTCAAAGGCAAAAATGGCTACCTTCGAAAAATACTGCGGGGGGGGGGGGGATAAGAGGGGGGGGGGGTGAGGACGACTGCCCCTTCTGCCCCCCTCCTCCATCCATTGGATGTTTGTTTAGTGCTGATCAAACATAAGTTCTTACAACATGACTACAGTGAATAAGAATAAAATTAAACAAGAAACTGATGCTTTAAGTGTTGTTCAAAATACAAGGTGATGCAAATATTAGAAACCTGACACAGTATTATAACTAAATAAACAAATAGACAAAAATATAGTGGTTGGGTAGGAGGGTATAGGTGGAGTGCATTGGAGATGTGAGAAGCTTAACTAATCGGAGGTATGCACTCGAACGAAAAAAAAAGTAGATAAACATATTCAATTATAGTGTTCACAATTTAAAAAAAGAATTACTGTAAGGACAGAGTACAGAATAATTTAGAATATTAGTACAAAATAAAGAGAGATATAAAGCCTGGCTGGCAAAGACTGGTATTAACACAAAAATTAGATGAACAGTGGTTGTACAAGATTTAAATTAGATATATAACTTCATATCAGTAAAGTAAATATTAGCCAAAAGTACTGGAAACTATTACAACCATGTGCTGACTCCAAAATAGAGTAAGGTAAAATATGAAGAAGCAAGTAGTGGAGGAATGAAATTGAACAGGCCTGGATATTCTGTAGATTAGGGTGGGTTCTGTGGTGTCGCACAAGTCTAAAGTGCGCGCCACCTACTTTCGCCGCGCGCCGCCATGCACGCACGGCGCGGCGTTCTTACGACGTCAGCCACGAGCGCCCTCTGCTACAACTCCGCTCGTGGCCACCACTGAACGACATCGTTCACTTGGGACTGAGATAGGAACCAGCGAACACTTCGGAATCAGATAGGCACCAGTGAAGACTGGGCTATCGGACGGGCACTAGGCAGGCCTCTAGCTCAACTATGTATCAGCATTCTGCAGTACTGAGCTATGTAAAAGTTAAATATTACTAAGTCTCTAAGAAATATAGATCTCGTTCTAATTTACTCTAGTGTTTCTAGTTTCTGCTGTCCCACTGGCTGGTCACCTCCTACCTGCACAAGCGTGCATCCTTTATTCCTGTGTCGGTACTTTTCTACTCGGCCACCGACACCTACGACGGAAACGAGACACAAAACCGGCGACAAGCCTGGGACACAAAAGGTTCAGAAGTGGTTATGTACTGAGGACTGTTTGGTAATTTAATATTAAGCGTGAACTGTGAGCCGGCCGCGGTGGCCGAGGGGACTGAGGCGCTCCAGTCACGGTCTGCACGGCCACTACGGTCGGGGGTTCGAATCCCCCCTCGGGCATGGATATTTGTGCCGTCCTAGTTCGTAAGTAGTTCATAAGTAGTTTGTAAGTTTAGGGACTGATGACCCCGTAGTTAAGTCCCATATACTATACAAACATTTGAACATTTGAACTGTGAGCTAGATGTTTTGTTTATTTCTAAGGCCTCTAGTAGATTTAGTTTGTGGCCTTTGCTGGCTAACTGGAGTCCTTCGGACTTTCTCACTGGCAACACCTGTAATGCGCAAGGCTGGTGAACTGGCCGTTTGAACTTGACGTTTCGGCCCTCGCTGTTTAACCCGTCGTCGGGGCGGGGTCTGGTGATTGGGTGGGCCGCACCGCTTGCCGGGAATCCCCGCGGGCGGCGGCAGTGAGGAACGGCCGGCCGTCACGGAAGCCCCTGGTAGACTCCTCTCGTCCGAAATGTAATTAGCGGCGTTTCCGACGCGCTGGTGCCGGCGCTGCCGTGCGTGCTCCAGAGAATTGCGCTCTCCCGATCGACAAACGCGGAGAGAGAATGGGCAATCTACCACACGGCGCTGCACAAAAGTTTCCGTACAAGGGCGAGGCAGCAGCATCTAGTCCGATAGGCGGCACGTCAGTTAACAGTAGAAACGTATCGAGGGGCGGTTGCTAAGTGAGCGAAGAGGTAACCGTGAAATGGTTGACGTTTATGGCGTAACATACCATCACACTAGTTCACGAATAACGAGTTGCGCTGCAAAGGACTGTGCGAATGACGGAATCTGTTAACCATTATTAAAGGAACAATTTCAGATGGGGTACAATCAATCCTGGACGGTACCTTAAAGGTATGTTGACTTAGCGGAAATATGAATACCTGTAGATGACTGACGCTCAGTACATGGGAGGAAGAGGATGCTTAGGGTTTAAAGTACCATCAGCAGCGTGGTCATTAGAGACGGAGCTTACGCCCGGAGATTTGGCTAAGGATGAGGAAGGAAATCGGCCGTGCCCTTTTGAAAGGAATCTTCCCGGCATTTGCCTGGAGTGATTTAGAGAAATCACGGAAAACCTAAATCTGGATGGCCGGAGGTGGATTTGAACCACCATCCTTCCGAATGCGAGTCCGGTGTCTTACCACTGCGCCACCTCGCCCGGTCTCAGTACATGGAATGGAGATTGAGTCACGGAGTGTATTAATTTATCTAAGTTTGTCATTCTAGAGGGAAATGTGTTTAATAGAGGTATTGTATAAAACAACAGCCAAGATCTCTAATTATATTTTGTTTAAATGACCGGTTCCATCATCATCATCAGATATTTATTTACAGAGGGAAAGTAGTGAAACTGTCCCTGTTTGCCAACATTATCGTCGGCATGTCACTAAACAACTAAAATGTCCCCCACATCTTAGTGCAGGCTGATGTGGTTTCGGTTAAGTTAAACACTCAGTAACAGAACGCGATGTCATCTCGGTCCTCCCCAGTGTATGCCAACACTACCTGCGCTCTCTGTCCATCCCTTCTTCAAATGTCCACTCTACGTTTGTTCATCTCCTCCTGCTCAATATGTCTCTTTCCCATCTCATCCTCTCATTTGTTTCTATCTCTTTCTTTCCACAGTTTCTCTCCATGTCTTCGTTCCGCTGTCTCTATTCCACTGTCCTACACCCAACTCTCTTTGTAGCCATCTCTTCCTATCCTTTGTTTCATTCCATCTCATTTCTCCATCTTCTCATCGCAACTCTCTCTGTCCATTCCTCTCTCCAACCTTCTCTCTCCGTCTCTTTCTCTCCCTTCTCTCTCTCTGACCATCCTCTCCTTCACTCCAACCACTCAGACCATTCCACTTAGCTGTTCATCTGTATATCTCCTCATCTCTCGTCTGTCACTCACCATTTCTTCATAACCCCTCTCCTATCTCTGTTCATCTTATGCAGCAGCCTCCGTCTTTCCAACACCTCGTCTCCCATCCCCCTCTTCGTTCTGTCCGTCTCATCCTCCTCCCTTCGTTTCTTGCGCCCGATATGTAGACTTCCCTAGAGAGCAAGTCGATAAGGCAGACTGATACCTTACCCACAAGACACACCGGTTTTACAGGGAAGTCTTTATGCCAGGGGCTGCAAAACAAGTATTTTACTTTGTGTCTGCTATTGTAGGAGCTAGGAGGTTATAAACCCCACGGTGCTGATTCTCGTGTTGCAAGCGGTCTGTGTACCAAACTTTGTCGAAACCAAACCAGTAGTTTCGGTGGAGATGTGGAACATTCGTACATAATGCGCACATACAACCAAGTTAAGTTACAAGAGCTTGCCATCGCATTCTTTACCAAAAGTATATATACTCAACTGAAAAAAAAAAAAAAAAAAAAATGCCAACGCAGATCATCTGCCGGCAATGTATATGAGATTTCTTTTTAACTTTTCCCTCTGTGGCAAAGGAAAGGAAAGGGTTCAGTCGCGTACATTGCGGGAACGAAAGTGCTCGCCGTCTCCCGCCGCTGCTACGGAGAGGTGGCGGTTCTTTTCCCTCGCGCTCGCTCCCACCTCCCTCTACCCCCACTCGAAGGAAAGGGGGATGACGGATGCTACGCCCCCTTCCCTCTCCCCCGCTCCTATCTAACTCGGTTTTCCTCCGCCGGTGCCCTAAGTGGAAACCCTTGTCAGTCCATCGGCCGCCATGCCTCCCCACGTGGGCTGAGGCGCGAGGTTCGGAAGATGCACCACCTCTCGTTTCGGTGGTACCCTCGTCCCTGCGTGTGTTTCACGTGACTTGCGAGACTCGTTCGTTCCGCTGTGTAGCCACTATACCGTTGCGGGTGGAGGGCGTGTTGCGTCGATGTGTCGGTTTCGTCCAGTGGCGTACCGGTTTTGGCAAAAACCCGAAATGCCCGAATCACCTTTGCTCGCAGGTGCGAGTAGCCCGCTGCGCTTTACATAAACTTCTAGCATTCCTAAAACGTAGTACTGTAACACGAAGCAAGTGATGCTCGCCGTTTCTGATACAGTTCTTATATTTTGTCGTCTAGGTCGAAATATAAGACACTTTTTTTTATAAGTATACACGCGTTCGTTAGTAGGGTGAAAATCATTTTATAAAAGAAATTTAGACAAGCTCTCTGGTTTCAGTCTAGTGTCCATCACGCTTCTGTAAGGTTGTGTTTGTCAACGTTAGAGTGTGTCGAAGAACTTGATGTAAAGAGTGACTATTATGGTTATGTCTTTGTACAACGTGGCGGACATGTATTGGTTTCGTAACCAGGGACTGAAAATAAACTTCATGCAATGAATTGCTGCTTTAAATACAAGTATATTTATTACACTCTCGGGACTATTTCGGCTTCAGCGCCATCCTCAGGTTATCTGTGAAAAATGTAACTTTACCAAAATATAAACGAAGGCTTCTGGGGCCGTTGTCATTGTTGATAAAACTCTTCTGGGTATTGGACCGCATCGTCAACATATCAAATATTCCACCGCCGTTTCGGCCACTATTGCAAGCGGCCATCTTCTGGGTGTTACGTATAGTGGCCGAAACGTCGGTGGAATATTTGATATATTGACGATGCGGTCCAATACCCAGAAGAGTTTTATCAACAATGACAACGGCCCCAGAAGCCTTCGTTTATATTTTGGTAAAGTTACATTTTTCACAGATTACCTGAGGATGGCGCTGAAGCCGAAATAGTCCCGAGAGCGTAATAAATATACTTGTATTTAAAGATGTAATGATGTTTGTTTATTATTACGATAATCTTTGCTATTTGAAAAATTGGTTGAATGTATGGTCTTTGCATATTTAAAGAAATTTAGTGATTTAAGCCGAATAGTTATTGTCAAGTGTGATCTTTCTATCATAAAATTTCAGTAGCACAGGTAACTAAAATTTATGATACAAAGATCAAACATGTCAATAACGATTCGGCTAAGATCACTGAATTTCTTGGTTAGCATCACCTGTGAGTCGAGAGACTGTTGTTCAGTACCGGACGTGGCACATGCGGAATGAGATGCAATCAGCAAGTGATGCTTCGGAAAACTGCCGTGATAAAAGATGGTGCGTTTGGCCTCAAGAAGCGAGGAAGATAAGGGTTATTTTTCCCATCTAGAATGTATGTCATTCAATTCGTCATTTTTTGTATAATAACCTCCACTGACATGTCCGTGTATGATAAGGCGGTGGATCGGTGGGGGTAGTGTTTGAGAGGGTGTAGAAAGAATTTCAGGTATTTATGTCTCATTACAGCCCCTTCAAAATAGGGTTAACATGGCGGTCGGTCGGTCCCGTTTTGTCCGTCTGAAACTGGGATGCCTGTTGCTTTCCCTCCCTCCTCCCTTTAATTCTCCCATCTACAAAACTTCGTCATTTAATTCCTCATTATTTTCCGACTATCCTACTTGATGACTGCGTTGGGCGTCGAGGGGAGGAGCGCCATTGTTTAAGGGGAAGTGGAATCGCAAAGTGATTATTGTATTCAGATGTTTACGTCTCATTACGCCGCGGCGGTTATTATTGAGCATCTGGTTTGTGGTTTGGGGAGGGGGGAGGTAGTTAAGCTGGCATTTGCATCAGAAAGATTCCGAAGTTTCGGCTGAGTAACGGCGAGGCGTCATCAGCGACGCTAATAGCGCGGTGGGAAACATCGGTCAGGCCCCCTGGCCGCCCGCCAGTGCTTTTCGGCCGCTGCCTCTTAATAAACCCGCGACACACAATTATCATATCCGCCGAGGCGTGATTCGTTCTGGCTCCGGCGCAGATTACACACACAGATCCGCTATGCTCGTCTTTCACTCTGCGCGGAAATTCAAAACTCTGCCATCAAACAGTTTTCTCCTGCCGTAAAACAATTACCACACACACTTCAGTCGGATACGTTGTTTAATAATTTTAAATTTTGGAAGGAAATCCATGCTCTTTCCGTCCAGTCTAGTTCGTGTCTGACAAGGAAAGTACATGGGCTCGAACAGACATATCTATATGAACGTTTGGTTACAGGATCTCTACGTACACCTCAATGTGCTGGTGGGTGTCGTTTTTCTGCAAACTCTGCGATCATGCTCTAGATAGCACTGTAGATGTAATTGTAGACGCCATACGTAATGCAGATATCTGAACTATAACTTATGTAATAATCATCGTACATGTTCTCTGGCGAACTGACATCAAAAGCCGTGATGATAGTTGCAACTTTGACCTTCTTCCCGAAAGACTGTTGGTATTCACTGCCACTGCTTCCATCGCCTCTTCCCGCACTTACCGTAGCACTACCGTTAACAATGAATTGTTCGTCATTATCATCCCTATTATCATTATTATGAGTTTGTAACAACAGTATCTAACTTATGCTCACATTTCTGTACCATAACACATACGAGAAAGCATGCAAATGATTCATCTTCTACACTAATACCATCTTCACGAAGAAGGGTTCTTCGTAACTTCATCTCAACCAGTCACACTATATTAGCAGGACTGATTATCAATCGCCGCTCTATCTGACGCTTCACCACACAAATGACGTCACAAAACGCATCTTCGGAGGCACACTGCACAGTCCCTACTGGCGAACCGACAGGTCAAAGTGCAATGCGGCAAGGCACACGCAGAGGCCTCTAACGGACGACTGCAGAGTTTTGCAGATGCGGGAGTATCGCTAGAGCAATAAGGGATCGTTACATTATTTCTCATACGATTTTGATGTATATGTGTTTGTTCGAGCCCAACTACTTTCCTTGTGAGTGTAATCCTGCAAAGAGATTTGGCGACTAAATCTTCCCCTGAAGATGACGAGAAGCAAATTAGTTGAAACATTGCTTTAAGGGGATACTATCCGAGAAGAATTCGTTACTGAAAGACATCGAAAATGCTTCGACATAGCTTGTCACTTCCTGGAAGTTTTCTAAATGAAGGCGAGACTGTGAAGCAAGGCTACGAAATGAATCGTGTCGGTATCACTTTCATTGGCGGATGAATGAAACCCAATTGTGTTCACGATGTACATTGTCTTACAGACTATTACATAAGTTAGTGTGAAAGGTGAATAGTTGTCAAGAGGAGATATGTATCATGTATGATTTTTTTAAATATTTTTAATGGAGAATATTATCACACTCTTGTTTGTAAACATTACTAGTCTCATTCGGATTTAAAAATCGTCATACTTGTTTTAGTTGATGGCTGATAAGTGGCTTTGGAACTAGAAGCTATTCAAAATGTCAACCAGCTGGTAAGTGTTATAGACAGAAATTTCAATGCCATAAAATTGTCATCTATCTTTTGACCAAGTTTTGGTTTCGGAGTGATGCCGGTTGGATACAGGATACTTTATTAAGGTTGTGGTTCTAGATATAAAAGTAACAAGGATGATTGCAGGTATTAACAGATGGAAAAAATGGTAGGACGTTGTTCATGACGAGGAAATCAAAGAAAAATTCGGAATGAACACCATAGATGAAGCAATTAGAGCGAATAGACTGAGATGGTGGGGTCATGTTACACGCATGGGAGAAGCAAGGTTACTCAGGAGACTCGTAGGTTACGGCAGTACATTATGGATTCACTCAAAAATGATTTTGAAGTAAGAGGCTTAATAACAGACGAGGCATCAATGTCGGGAAGACTATGCTCAAGGCTGAACGCTGAAATACATAATCAGTGTCTAATGATGATGATGATGTCACGTTTCTCCATGTAATACATGCTGTAAATTCAACTAAATGCCTAGTAATAACAATTAAAAACAACTTAAATTGCAAAGAATACACAGAAAAACATTTTGAACAGCGAACCAAAGACAATGTTTCGTTGACAGAACACTTAGAAGATGCAACAGCTCTACTAAAGAAACTGCCTACACCACACTTGTGCGTCCAATTTTGGAGTATTTCTGCGTATTATGGGATCCCAACCAAGTGTGATTGACAGACGATTTAGAGAAAGTACAGAAAACAGGAGATCGTTTGGTATTATCGCGATTTTCGGGGAGAGAGTGTCACTGAAATGATGCAAGGGCTGATTTGGAAATCATTAGAGAGAAAGTCGTTACTCGTGGCGACGAGATCTACTTGCGAAATTTCTTTCTCGAACTTTCTCTTCCGAATGCATACTTATTTTGTTAGCACCCACGTACAGAAGAAGACAAGATCATAAAAATAAAATAAGAGAAATCAGATCGAAAACGGAAAGATTTAGATGTTCCTTTTTTTCCACAAGCTATCAGAAAATGGATTTGTAGAGAAAAATCATAGCATCGGTTCGATGAACCCTCAGCCATGCACTTCAATGTGATTTACAGATTATTTATGTAGCTGTAGATGTAGATACTAAATGCGGTGTTCTTCCAACTGCTGGTACGTGTTTGCATAGTAACTGTTTCAGAAAAAGGTAAGCTACTTGAGAGTGATTTTTTCTACAAGGGAAAGCAATAGACTGACGAGAAAATAAGAGTCAAACTACAAAGCGCGTAGCTAAATCGAAACATGAAAATCACTGTGCATCGAAACTACGGGTTCCACTGCGTGTCCTATCGAGGACACGGGCCTTATGTTTTTCAGTTCCGCCGATGCTCTGCCAAAATGGAGATATGTGATATCGTCTGAGGAAAGGAAGTAGGGTGTGTAGCGGACGGCTCCATCCCCATCATCGTCGATGAAAGCTTTCCCTTCCGCAAGAGTGGACGTTCATTTCGTCCCACGGGGCCTTCACAGAAGAAAAGTTGCCGACATGGATAGGCAGACTTTTAGTAGTCTTTGATTAATTCTGTTGTTTTGCCGGAACATCGGAGTGGCCGTTTCGATCCGCTCGCAGTTTTTCCCCTCCGTTCCTCTAAATGTCTCTGATGGAAGGAGTAAATTCTGCCGTCGTGGTATGACATGCAGGGGAGGAAGCGGTGGCGAGATATTTGGCAGCCAATGATGGAGGACCGACCAGTAAAAGCCTAAAACAGCAAGGCTTCTACGGCTGGGTTCTGCACATTGTTCATAGCCTGAGGAGATGATGCCAGCGCAGGAAACGTATTGTTTGAGAGAAAAGTGAGTTCTAGGTGTGCTAAATTCAGTGTCTAGTCTGTTTATATTTGTTATGCTGTTGGCCTTTAGCATCAGTGACTGTAGAGGATCATCACACGATGTTGACATTCGGGGTGATTCAAAGTCTTTGCATCAAACGTCTAGAAATGATAGATCAGTGTCATGGGCAACAACTGTAGCTAGAGACAAAGTGTTCCCAACGGATTTAGACATTCTTCAGCATTCGCTGCTAAGTGGGACGACATTATATAGAGGGCCTACTGACCACGTAACCTATTATTTAGCCCAGTAAACTTGCAAAAGAACTATTCTTTTTGACAGTTTGGCATGCGAATCTATTCGACAACTTGACTAGACGTCCACGTTTGTGAATTATACTTTCGGTTATTTATGTCCACTTAGATTTAATTTTATATTCCATTTTTCAAAAATGGTGATGATGATGTGTCGAAACGCGTAATGTTAAATTATATTGCGACCAAGACATGTCTAGAAAATTTTTATGCTTAGGAACTATTCAGAAAGCAATGCTGCAGAATCAGTATTTCTAAGAGGAGAAAGATAATTTATACGCGAATCGGGAACTCTCCTTTCCGTGTGGAAACCGCTTCCTTAAGGAGGATATGACTGGCTTGTAGACAACACACAACACGCAGAGACGCTGCAGGGTGCCTAAATCTCAGGGGAATAACACAAAAAAGGCACGCTTAGTGTCAGTAGCAAGTCTCAGCGAATATTTTGTCTCAATGACGACGATATATAAGTACGTTCTTAGAGCGATCGGCCATTCCACCGCCTCTTCTGAAAACGATGAAACCAAGCACCGGTCGGGATATCGAAATCCAACCACCTATGATTACATTGTGATAGTGCAGCTCTCTTGTATCTTCCGTGCTTGCAGTATTAGATGTGTGCCTTATGCAAGACACCTAGTTTTGTTTTAGTACCCAAACATGTTTCGACACTTATTGTGCCACCTTCAGTGGGTATTTGCCTTTTATTTTCTAGGATAATATGTTAAAGATTTTGGTTATTTGCCGTTGAAAGGCCCTGCATTTTCGGATGCAAGCGCCTCCAGGCTTGGGACAATTGCGATCCACAAAAGAAACTGCATACACTACGCTTGTCCGTCCATTTTTGGAGTATTGCTGCCCAGTGTGGGATCCTTATCAGGTGGGTTTGACGGAGGACATCCAAAGAGTCCAAAGAAGGGCAGCCCGTTTCGTATCGTCACGATACAGGGGAGACAGCGTTACGGAAATGATACAGGATATGGGATGGGAATCATTACAACAACGGCGCTTATCGCTGCGGCGTGGGGTACTTACGAAACTCCAATCGCCAACATTCTCCTCCGAATGCGAAAATATATTGTTGACTCCCACTTACATGGGTAGAAATGATCATCAGAATAAAATACGAGAAATCAGATCTCGAACGGAGAGATTCAGGTGTTCTTTGTTCCCGCGCGCTATTCGAGAATGGAATGGGAGATAAATAGTGTAACGGTGGTTCGATGAACCCTCTGCCAGGCCCTTAAATGTGATTTGCAGAGTATCCCATGTAGATGTAGATGTAGACATTTCAATCTTTGACATTTTGAAGTCCTTCGCGTAAAATTTGACGCAACTGCTCCATCTTTTAAGCCGTTCAGTGCTGTTGAGCGGACGAATCTCTTGCTGAAAGGCGCCGCGTTTTCCGACGCTTCTGCGTCCGGGCTGGGGGCAGTCGCTTTCCGCCACGCACCTACGCACTGTGGGGCGCCGCCGTATTGCCCACACGCCCGCGCACACGCACGCACGCTGCGGTCTCCGGCCCAACAATGCGGCGGTCATAACGCAGCGCACAGTGGCTGCCCCGTAATCCCACAGATCAAAGTTCCGGCGAGGACAGCCCCACCTAGGCAAAACCCGCCGCCCCCCCTCTCTCTCTCTCCTCCGTGCTTCCCTCTCTCTCCTCCCCCTCCCTCCCTCCCTGCAGCCAGAGGGGTGATTTAGTGCGCTGTGGCCGGGAGCCCGCTGCGCAAATCCTGCAGATAGAAGCGCCACGCCCTCGGCCGCGCCGCGCCGGCGAGAATTCGCAAACAAGCCAGCCGACACCACCCTCCGCCACGCACCGCGCGCGCCACACGTTATCTCGATTTTTGTCCCGCTGCGCTCGTGGCACCGTAACTCACTACCATCCTTTTCTCTCTCTCTTATTTCTTTTTTTTAACCCCAGTCGTGTTTACTCGAGGACTCACTTCGTCAACACAGTAACGCGTACATATTCCGTCCAGCGGCCTTGTTGCCTAGAAACTCCAGGGAACGATCGAGACAAAGGGGACAGCAGGTATCGAAAGTTGGTGTCTTGTAAACCGTGTCTCCAGGCTGTCCATCCAAACAACTGTGGAAGGGGGAAAGCTGGCACGAAGCGACGGACAGGATGGGAAGAATAAAACGGGGCTAGAAACATACAAGTCAGCAAGTTTTGAACTACACGAAATAAATTCGTCCTAACCTCTGAACAGCTTGCGACAGGAGCTTCGAACTGCCACGTGGCCACGTGGCATGATAGGAATTATTATGTGGACTTTGATGTGAGTTTGTCTTGGTGTAGCGGAAGCCCTCTTTCATTTGGATGAGTTCGTCAACAAACAAAACTGGCACATTTGGGGGATGGAGACTCCTCATTTCCCGATTGGGAAGACAGTATCACCATCTGTCGGATTTTCCGCATGCTAACTGGAATGTTTAGCAGATTTCAGTATCCACCTGACCATGTTCTGGAATGAAATGTAAACATATTTTATGTGTGATATATGTCTCTGACACCAATAGCTTTAAGGTTAATCTTTTAAAATTTTTACTAGTTTTGGTAAGTGTAAAGTTAGTGTTACTTAATCATTATGTGTTATCAAAGTGTTGGATGGAATATTAATACCGTTGTCTTTTTATAGCCTTTGATAATGACGTATTTCGAAACCCGTAAGGGCTTAATAAAGTGCAGTTGTGGTCATGACAGTTAAAGTTGTTTAAAGTGTATCACAATGGCCAAAACGCCTCACAAATAATTTATGCAGACAGCAAGGAAAATCGTTAATATTGCTAGCAATTTTTCTTCGCCATGCACGGTACGGTGGCTAGTGAAGTATACATTTAAGTAGATGTACATCAGGTTATCGTGTGCGGCTGGAAAGGTGTCTGACGGTCATTATGGCAACGTTTCGAACAGTTCCCCACTCGTTATCTTCATGCGACAGCGTAAGTGACGAGTAGGTGAAACAAAATTGGTAATATCGGTAGAAATTTTCTTTCGCCACGTATACGGTGGATGTCGAGGTACGTGTAACGGGCGATTATGGCATCGTGTTATCGCAACGTTTCGACCAGTTTTGTACACGTCAACTTCAGCGACACTGAAAGTGACGAGTAGGTGAAACGAAATCGGTAATATCGGTAGCAATTTTCCTCCGCCATACACGGTAGCCGGCCGCGGTGGCCGAGGTGACTGAGGCGCTCCAGTCACGGTCAGCACGGCCACTACGGTCGGGGGCTCGAATCCCCCCTCGGGCATGGATATTTGTGCCGTCCTAGTTCGTAAGTAGTTCATACGTAGTTTGTAAGTTTAGGGACTGATGACCCCGCAGTTAAGTCCCATAAGCTTTACAAACATTTGAACATTTTGAACATACACGGTACTGTAGGTAGCGAGTTATGTGTAAGTAGATGTAGATCGGGCAATTATGGCATCGTTGTGCAGCAATGTTTCGACCAATTTCCCAGTCGTTATCTTCAGCGATACCGAAAGTGACGGGTAGGTGAAACACAATCGGTAATATCGGTAGCAATTTCGTTCGCCATTGACGATACATTGGGCAACAAGGTATTCAAATTCAAATGTCTGTAAATCTATTGGACCAAACTGCGTGGTCATCAGTCCGTAGCTTACAAACTACTTACACCTAGGTAAACTAATATACGGACAAACACACACACCCATGCCCCAGGGAGGACTCGAACCTCCACGGCGAGCAACCGCGCGCTCCGCAGCGAGGTGCTTTAGACCGCTCGGCTACTCCACCGCGGCAGGGCAACAAGGTATAAACAAGTATATGTAGATCGGGCGATTAAGGCATCGTTTTATCGCACCGTTTCCACCAGTTTCCCATTTGTGATCTTCAGCGACACCAACAGTAACGGGTAGGTCAAAGAAATTCGGTTATATCGGTACAAATTTTCCTTCGCCACTTACAGTACGGTGAGTGGCGAGGTATGTGTAAGTAGATGTAGATCAGGCAATTACGGCGTCATGTTATGAAAACAGCGACACAGAAAGCGACGAGTAGGTAAAATAAAAACGGTAGTACAGGTACGAAGAGTAGCGAGGTATATATGTAAGTTTCCCAGTCGCTATCTTCAGCGATTCCGAAAGTGACGAGTAGGTGAAACAAAATCTGTACTATCGGCAGCAATTTTCCTTCGCCACGCACGGTAGGTGGATAGCTAGGTATGTGTAAGTAGATGTAGATCGGACGATTATAGAATCGTTTTACAGCAACATTTCGACCAATATCCCAGTTGTCATCTTCAGAGATACCGAAACTGACGAGCAGGCCAAACGAAATCGGTAATATCGGTACCAATTTTCCTTCACCACTTACAGTACGGTGTGTAGCGAGGCATGTGTAAGTAGATGTAGATAAGGCAGTTACGGCGTCGTCCTATCAAAACGTTTCAAACACTTTCCTAGTCGTCATCTTCAGCGACGAGTAGGTGAAACAAAACCGGTGATATCGGTAGCAATTTTCCTTCGCCACGCACGGTACGGTGGGTAGCGAAGTATATCTCATATATAGAGTGTCGGTATATTTGTACGTGTTGCATAGAAATCTACAATTTTGTTCCAATATTTATGAAATTTTGTAGACGTAAGCTTCAATCCATGAGGACGGTCGCCGTAAGTGTAAGAATCACATACGATATATAGTTCACGAGATATGACGTCATAAACAATGAGATGCGCGGAAAACTGCTGCATTTTGCGACAATGCTGCTCATTCTCTCCTAAACCACTGGACCGATTTCAACCAAATTTGGTACACACATTCCTTGCCGTGAGGTACGATTGCTGAAGGGTTAACAATCATATACGACACATGGTTCAAAAGATATTACGTCATAACCAATAGAAATCGCAAAAAATGTCATATAATACGGCGAGAATTTCGAAATACACTGTATGAGAATGACAGTACTTCGCGACTTGCAACAAACTTTAAACATAATTTCAAACCTTTATTAAACTTTTTCTCGCTGGCAGCCATAGTAAAATGATGAAACGAAAAAAAGTTTCTCGCTTACTACTTTTCCGCTGTTTATGGAGTAAAACTACGGCTCTCGGTATGACGTTACAATTTATAATTTGAACACTGCAAATTGTAGCGACAGGAAATTTTACAAACAGTATACACGCATATAGTTGAGTGTAGCTTCTAAATTGTATGAAAGTACGACGCATATTTCATGTGATACGAGCACATAAACAGTAACTTTCACGGAAAACTGCCCCATCACGCACCAAGTTTTAATCTATTACTTCTTTACTACTAATTGTATTCTCAGGAGATTTTACAGTTATACAGCCCTTGTACAAATGAATATATAGCGAAGAAATGGCAGGAATAAATATATAAATAGCCGGGCAACGCCGGGTTGTCAGCTAGTATGTAAGTGGATGCAGAGGTAGACGGGGTTATCGGGAGCGGCGGGCGCCTTTGAGCGGGCGTTTAGGGAGACGGACGGCCTGGTTTGGTTTTGTTTGCTTGGCGCACAACACGTGTCGTCGGCGCAGCTACACCGGCGTCCCGACGCCGCGCGGCATACAGATGGACGCCGCGGCGCATGCATAACGCAGGAAGGCCGGCCGTGCGCATGCGCAGAACACCGACAGCACATACGAGCGTAAGCGCAGCCGGACACACCTTGATGCCATCACCTGTTCTCCCACATCTCTCCCTATCCAGTCCCTTGCGGCGATATTCCGTCCCCACTAGACTTGCGCATAATAGTTTGCGATCGGCAGCGCTCACTTTAGTTCGCAGCTCTGCCGCGAACTAGTTCGCTCTTTTAGTTCGTCCGCTCCCAGTGACGGCTGAGCGGCGTGGTCTGCGCGTGCAGGTGGAGGGAGAAGTTCCCCCACCTAGCTGCTTCATGCGCTTGCTGCTTGAGCCGCTAACGATATCACGCAAATCAAAAGTAATAGTTTGTGGATAATTTCTCGCGTTTAAGTTTAGAGTTATCTCTATATCTTGGCATTATGGAATTTATTAGTCAGATATTGCAGAGTGCAGAACATATCAAAGCAGAAATTTTGTAGCGCTGAACTTTGTAATCTAGCAGGCAGACGCTCACCTCGAAATGACTCATCAGCAGAAGGCAAACACCTAATTTTTAATTCTGCTGCGCCCCCTCTCGCTATTGCCCGTCGGTCTTCGAAAAAGAATCTAACGAACTATGAGGCGAGATACATTTGGCATAATCGTCCGCTGCTCCTAGTTCGTTCGCCCGCTGCTCCTAGTTCGACCGCTGCTCCTAGTTCGACCGCTGCTCCTAGTTCGTCCGCTGCTCCTAGTTCGTCCGCTCTTTCTAGTTCGTCCGCTCTTTTTGGCTTTCGCTACCGCTACTAAAAGAGCTCTTTTTTATGACAGCTTTTTTATATAATGAATCAGTGTTGCCAAAGCATGTGCTATTACCCGTATTTTTGGGTAATTTGGCATCAAATACTTAGGCAAATAAACCAGCTATTTACACGAATGGGTGATACAATGGCATTCAGCTACTTTGCATACAGATTACTCGTAGTAATTTATTTTTAAAATAGATTTCTTGTGGCAGTGAACTATGAAACTACAGCTGAACTGCATCTCAGCTCGAAATGAAGTTAACTGGCAGAAGGGAATCACGCGATTCTGCGCGCTCTCGCGTCCTCTCACTGTTCTCCGCCAGTTTTCTGAAAAGGAGCAGTCGAAATAACAGGCGAGGGATCTGCGAACTAGTTCGCATAGTTCGCCTGTGGGAGCGCTCTTCCGAACTAGTTCGTTCGCGAACTTTACAAGACTAGTCGCCACTAGTAGCTGTTCCAGAGCGAAAAAGCATACAAAGAATGACTGTTCTGTTTCGTCAACAGCGACTACAGTCATCTCCATATAAATGCCACGACGCGAAAATCATAGAAGTTGTAGCAGGTCTCACGGAGGCTTACTGACATTCGTTCATCGAATCTACAGGTCGTAAATGGTCAAGAAAGAGGGGACTACAAAAGTAGGAAATGCATCCAGGTTGTAGCACTTCCAACTAGAAACAAAACGATCGTTTCTTTCAGTTTATGCGTGAATAATAGGGACAAACATAACCTTACGTTTTTCCAGGGTATCGTTACTTTGTCGACACTCTGCAGGGATTAATAATATAAGTAGAGGCAGTGAACGTTTGTGCTGTGGCCGGGATTCGAACCTAGGACCTCCTTTTTAATAGTCGAGCGCCTTAGTCTAACACAGCATTTTGGACATACTTCAATTCTCATAACATGCATTTTTAAAACCATCGGCTGTTTATCAAAAACTTTATATATCTACTAGTTTCGGTCAAAAGACAATCTTCATGGATAAACTATACAAAATAAACGTAATTTTGTCAGAGACCCCAAAAGATCTGGAGGAGCAATTGAATGGAATGGACAGTGTCTTGAAAGGAAGATATAAGATTAACATTAACAAGAGTAAAACGAAGGTAATGGAATGCAATGTCAGAAAATCAGGCGATGCTGAAGGAATTAGATTAGGTAATGAGACAATAAAAGTAGTAGACGAATTCTGTTATTTGGGTAGCAAGATAAATTCTGATGGCCGAAGTAAAGAAGATATAAAATGGAGAATGGCTATGGGAAGAAAAGCGTTTCTAAATAAACGAAACTTGTTAACACTAAATATTAATTTAAATGTTAGGAATTCCTTTCTGAACGCATTTGTCTGGAGAGTAGCATTGTTCGGGAGTGAAACGTGGACGATAAGATCACATAAAAAGATGATAGAAGCTTTTGAAATGTGGTGCTACAGACGAATGGTGAAAATTAGATGGGTAGATCACGTAACTAATGAGGAGGTGCTTAACCGAATCGGGGAGTAATGGAGTTTCTAGGATATCCTTACTAAGAGAAGGGATCGATTGGTAGGACACATTCTGAGACATCAAGGAATTGTCAACTTAGCATTAGAAGGAAGCGTGTGGCGGTAGAAATCGTAGAGGGAGACCGAGGGACGAATACAGTAAGCAGATTCAAAAGGTTGTAGGTTGCCGGACGTATTCTCAGATGAAGAGACTTGGACAGGACAGGGTAGCGTGGAGAGCTGCATCATACCAGTCTACGGACTGAAGCCCACAACAACAACAAGTAGTTTATAAGTGTTTTTTTTTTTTTTTTTTTTTTTTTTTTTTTTTTTTTTTTTTTTTACCGCATGAACAAAATATGCTCTAAGTTGCTCCAAGTTGCAGGCACAAATACAACTGTTGGCAGGTAATAATATAATAAATTGAGTCAAATACTGTTTTTGACGATCAGCTTTTCTAGCGGTTCCACTGATCCAGTGGATACATAAGACGTGCCCCTTTTGACCAGTGACGGAGGCAGCAGCGAGCGTCCGCCGTGAGAATTCGGCGCTGACACTTGCTGCTCACCCCCCCCCCCTCCCCCCCTCCTACGCCACGGCTCGCGGCCTGACATTTGAGCCCCGCCAAAGGTCAGAGTTGAGCTCGTGTCGGCTCGGCTCACAGTATCAGCTCCTGCCCCCAGGGCCAGCTGATCCTCCAGTCTCCGTACAGCGACCCGTCAAGAGGTCGAGTCAAGGGGCCCAGCTGACCGCTCGCAGCGGAGCTTTCTAGACGCCCAAATTTTATCGCAATTTTCGAGGTAGTAATAGCCGGACCTTTTCTCCTTCGCCATTGTTCCTCGCTGAGGTATTGTGTGCTCAGAGGGAGGTATTAGTCGACAGAGCGAAGTACGGTTCTGGCCAATAACGGGGTCCGACTTGATCTACTGTGCGTTCAGCTACGCTCCAGTAGCGAAGTATGAGCGTTTCCACCCTGCAGTAGAAGCTCCTAAGTTGCTTGTACGGCGAGCCGGTATCGCTTACAAGAATATCACGACGATAGTAATTGCACGTGACTATACCAAAAGCCGTATATTTTGATTGACTTTTGTTTGACCTTCCTTTCGGTTTCGACACTCTAGTAGTGCCACCTTCTGCCAAATTAGTGAAGTGCGTCCTGTTACATACGTTGTCAATGAGACCGCATTTCACCGGAATTCGCAGTTCGTAAATATCCATGTGTGCCCCTCGTACAGCATGGAGCTATATCTACTAAATCATGCTTTCATTGGACTTTGACACAGAATATAAAAAGAATGAAATTTTCACTCTGCAGCGGAGTGAACGCTGATTTGAAACTTCCTGAGAGATTAAAACTAGTATAAAACTAATTTTAAGTGTGAAAAATTGCTGTTGGTATTCGGCGACATACTGAGGACGGTACAAACCACTCAACATTTGCAGACGATCTTAAACAAGAACACTTTAGGTACTAGTACTATAAAAAGGCTTAGGCCGGCCGCGGTGGCCGAGCGGACTGCGGCGCGCCAGTCACGTTCTGCACAGCCACTACGGTCTGGGGTTGGAATCCCCCCTCGGGCATGAATATTTGTGCCGTCCTTAGTATTAGCTAGTTGATAAGTAGTTTGTAACTTTAGGGACTCGTGACCCCGTAGTTAAGTCCCATAAGCTATACAAAGATTTGAACATGTTTAGAAAGGCTAATGACAATCATAAAAATAATTGAGGACTTTGATACAATTACAACGTTAGCCTATTTACGCTGTTATTGCATATACAACTCCTTGAACGTTGTGTTATTGAACAAGCCGGCTTTTAGTTCTATATGATGCTCTCAGAGGCTCTACAAACAACATATGGAACAAAGACCCAGGTTGTTTAATAGCAGAAGGTTGTAGGATTAAAAAATCGGTCTTTATGCAGTAATAGCGTAAATAGATAAACGCTGTTATGCCATTCTCATCCTTAGTCAGAGACAGACACCTCGTCGATTTTCAAGGAAACCTCGAAATACACACGACAATAACACACAACAAACAGTTACGCAAGAGGAGATGAATAGTCATGACCACTCATGCTGACACTTGGTATGTCGTACGTACCGTTGGCGTATTTGACTTGAGATATTTTCTTTCTGTAGCTGTAACAGTGATTTAGCCGAAATGGATATGGAATAGGCAGTTTGATTTGCGACCGGCAGCTGTCTTTTTTTTTTTTTTAGCTTAAAACTACAAACTACTTATGTACTACCTTATACTAAAGACGGAACAAACATCCATACCCGATGGGGGATTCTAACCCCCGACCGTAGCGGCCGTGCAGACTGTGACTCCGCTGTTATTCTCGTGCTAATCACAGGAGACTGTCGCGATAGAAATGATTAATAGTGACGCTTTTCCTCTAGACAGTAACGTACTTTCTAGTGCGTCTTATAAACTACGAAGCCAACAAGGCGTGGCCGTATACAGCCCCACAGCATCCTGGCTTTCCCCTCACTTGGCGCGAAACAATTCCCCGCCAGTACGGCGCTCGCGTATTCCTCGTCCGCGTATCAATCGCTGCTTCGAGCGAATTAAATTTCTGCGTCTGAGCACATTGGTGAGCACTCGTGGTCGCCCTCGCTCCCTCGGCGCCTGCGGAAACAAAAGCCGCGCGCGGCCGGCGCGGCGGCGGGGCTTCCCCGGGCAGGCCGGCCCACTTAGGCGAGATTAAAGCCGCCAGGGGTGCCAACCGTGCCGCGATCGCGCCGTCCGTCTCGTATGCAAAGTGTCTCGCCGGGGTCTCCCGTTCCTCGCGACATCACTCACAGTCACTCCTAGAACCCCTCTACCCCTCTTCTTTTCAGCGCCTGCTCATTTCACTTCCTTCGCCTCTTTTTTTCCTCCCTCCTTCCCTCCCACCCCTTTTCGCAACTCTCACACTTTTTCTTCCCCCTCCCTCACCCCACGCCTCCTCGCAGTACTCCAGGAAAAAAAAAAAAGAACTGGCGCTGAAGAGAACCTCGCAAGCTGAACGACTCTTCATGAAATTCAAAACAGACAGCTCTCAGCTGAATTACTATGCACAAATCCTGAGTGCTGCGCCACGCCACCAGTCTGAGTTTGCCTACTTTAGCCTCGCCCCCCCTTCCCCCTCCACCGCCACATCTCGCACTGACGTCACACTTCATTTCCGACGCCCAGCTTTTCTCCTCGCGCGTCGACTCCACCCTCCGCCACTCACCTATCCCCGGTTGTCTATGCGAGACGCCATCTGCGGACATTTAAATTCAGGGCGAGAGCGCGCACCCACCCTGCTCGGGGATTCCCCCGGCTCCCGCGGCGACTCGGCGGGGATTCACAGAGCACTGTGCAGTTTGCCGCGCAGGCGTACCAACATGCAAGAGGCGGTGGGAGGGGGAGCGGGCGAATAAAGAAGGCAAAACTGCCAGTGAAAGAGAGTTGGGAGGGGACCACGGCGTACTAACTTAGACGCAAAATACTCGCCGGCTTCCGCCTCTTGACGTTTTTACCGTCAAAGAAATACAGGCGGGGGTGGAACATCAGAGTTTAAAGAACCAGTAAATACGCGAGGGTTGGTCCAACTGGTGGCAGGGAGGGGGGAGGGGCGTCTCCCCCCTCCCCCTCAAATCCTTCCCCCCTCCCTGGTAGCCGAATCAAAGACCCGCAACCTCCCCCGTAATCACTTGCTTCCTCCTATAGGGACGACGGATTAGATGCACTCGGGAGAGTTGAGGGAGATTAAAGTTTGACGCAGTTTTGTCGTAAACAGACATGTCGGAAACAGTAGTTGTTGTATGAAATAACTTGTTGGTGTGGAAACCAGCCACAACTTTGTTTAACCCTTATTATTTTAAAAATAGAATAAAACATATTCCTGCACTTTTTCATATCCATAAGACCGTATCTATTGCATATTACAGCAAAATTAAAAATTTCCATACTTCGTTCCAAAAATAAAAAAATGCCAAAGCAATTGTACACTGTGTCTGGAAGGCAGTTAAAGATGTGAAATAAGAAGTTATATATGTCACTCCATATTTATTATGGAACTTATATCGCAAAGTGTGTGCATAATGCAAAAAATTAAAATATAAAATATATTCAACAAATGATATCGTGTCTGACGCACTTCGCAATGGGTCCGCCTGTTCACTGTTTTTCGTTGTAGCTCGCCATTCTAATGACAGATGGCAGTGACAAGCACGAAACTGAAAGCGCATCGCACATGTCCTCCTTGGTGTTGTCCATCCACCTCTTGAGCTGTCTGCCACGGGGTCGGCGTCCTGGATCTAACTGCAGTGCTGTTTTAGCCGCAGAGTCGAACTCTTTCCTTGCGACGTGGCCGTACCACCCAAGACGAACCTCTCTTGCCTTCTCTATTATTGGGACGACACCAAACCTTGGCGGACATAGTTATTCGTTGCATGGTCGTAGCGAGTCAGTCAAAAGGACCATTGCAGTATTTTCATCTCCATTGTGTGGAGAGCACGACCCTGTTTTCTCGTCAAAGATCGGCATTCTACTGGACGCACTACTGATTTATAAATGTTTGCTATCAGATGTACAGGCATCCTTTTGTCACAGAGAACAGCAGTGATATGTATTAATTTCAGCCGTGATGATCCGAGCGGTCTGGAGCGCCACGTTGATGATCGCGCGGCCTTCCGCGTCGGAGGTTCTAATCCTCCTTCGGGCATATCTATATCTACATCTACATGGGAAACTCTACAAATCACACTTAAGTGCCTGGCAGAGGATTCATGGAACCACCATTATACTATTTATCTCCCATTCCATTCTCGAATAGCGCGCGGGAAGAAAGAACACCTGAATCTCTCTGTTCGAGCTCTTATTTCTCGTATTTTATTCTGATTATATTTTGAACCTATGTAAGTGAAAGTCAACAATATATTCTCGCATTCGCAGGAGAATGTTGGCGATGTTTCGCAAGTAGCCCACGCCGCAGCGATAAGCGCCGTTGTTGTAATGATTCCCATCCCAGATCCTGTATCATTTCCGTAACGCTGTCTCTCCTGTATCGTGACAATACGAAACGAGCTGCCCTTCTTGGGACTCTTTCGATGTCCTCCGTTAACTCACCTGATAAGGATCCCACACTGGGCAGCAATACTCCAAAAAAGGACGGACAAGCGTAGTGTATGCAGTTTCTTTTGTAGTTCTGTTGCATGTTTTAAGGGTTCTGCCAATAAAACGCAGTCTCTGGTTCGCCTTTCTCACGATATTATCTCCGTGTTCTTTCCAATTTAAGTCTGAAGTAATAGTAATTCTTAGGTATTTTGTGGAGTTTACGGCCTTCCCTTTTGATTGATTTATCTTGTAACGGAAGTTTAACGTCATAGAGAGTGGTATCGTCTTTAGTATAAGCTAGTTGATAAGTAGTTTGTAAGTTTAGCGACTGATGACCCCGCAGTCAAGTCCCATAAGCTTTATAAACATTTGAACATTTTTCACCCATGCTGCCTGCATTTACTCTTATCCAGATGTCCAGGGTGGAATTATTGGAAGATGGTATAATGGATGCAATGCATTTGAGCTCGATGGTTTTGTTCATATCCTGGCCGTCGATGCTGACGGTTGCACTGGTTTGAGGACCGCTTTCCAAATAGGTCCAGAGATACGCAATTCTCTGCAAGTCTTATCATTCCAAGCTTGGGTTTGATCCTGAAGTTCCTTACGTGTGTTCTGTGTCAGTACCACGTCGTCGGCATCTTTATAACTGGGACAAATCTCTTTTGGGCACGAACATCAGATTTTAATTTCCAGTTCCGTCGGATGTTACAGAAACGGCGCTGATAGCCAGTGTCCGCTGGCGCGTTGCTCCGCGCAGTGTAAGTTGGCTGCCGGAGCGGGCAGTGGTTGGGCTGGCCCGTCTCGCTGCGCTGGGCTGCCCTGTGAGTCTGGACGCGGTCCCAGCGCGGCTGCATTTGTTATTCCGATCGGCGGACTGGGCCCGTATCGGGGCCGCATCTGGCTCGCCTTTGAAGTCCTCGCGACCTACCCCACCCCTCCCAGCCAGGTCCTTATCGCGCTGCTCTGTATGCCGGACGCGCCGTCTCCTCCGGGCGCGAGGACAGCGTCCAGGAAGCCGGACGCTCAGCCGTGCGTGCTATTATTCCACGGGCGAGAGAGGTGGGAAACAGAGGTGGCGGAGCACTTTGCGAAGAGGCGGTGACGGACGCCACCACTGTGGGGTTGGGAGTCATTCTCTTCCAGAAGTAGCTGTGCATTGCCAGGGTTGGATGTTGACTGCTTTTTTGAGGCCCTGAACATCTCGTTCATCACCGCCCTTACCCGAGACAATTAGTGGAATGTCAAGTAGTCTTTCTAATGAAAATACAGAACTTTAAAACCTAACATCGTAATCATGATGGTTATTCTGAAGTGAGATAGGACAAGACAGGGTAAAATATGTACATATACATGTGGCATCTGATCCGACGTCACTTCTGATCCTGCAGTTGTTATTTATTCATATTCACAGAATATATGACATCAACTGCGATTGGGCAAAGCTGAGAATGTGTACCCAGCCAGGATTCGAACCCGGGTCTCCTGCTTTCTAGGCAGTTGCGCTGACCCCTACACCACTGGGGACACAGTGATCACCGCACCTGCAAGGACTACCTAAGCACGCCTCCCGTCACATACAAATTCTCGCCTTCATCCTGCTCACATTACTCAAACTCGTAGTTTTGAAACTACTTCCCGTAAGAGTAAGGGCCACAAACTTCCCCACCCCTCCATGGTGTAGGGGTCAGCGCAACTGCCTAGAAAGCAGGAGACCCGGTTTCGAATCCCGGCTGGGTACACATTTTCGGCCTTGCCCATTCGCAGTTGATGTCATATATCCTGTGGATATCAAAGAATAACAAGTGCTGGAGCAGAAATGACGTATGTTCTTTTAGAACAGACACCACAGACGCACACACACACACATATATATAGGGTGATTCACTAAGTGTGGTTGCCTCTGTAACTTATAAAATAATAGGTGACGGGAAATTTTAATGCGGTAGGTCAACACAAGAAATGTTACACTTTTGCGGAGCTATGAACATAGTTTATTGTATCATTTTCCAAAGAGGTACATCACAAAGATATAATTGTTTAAATGCAACAATAGTTTTTCTATCGTGCATTGAATTCGTTGAAACAGCTGCTTCCAAATCAATTTCAACTACATTCCTGTCACTGTTAGTTTAGGAGCTACAACCATTCAAAGTTTAGGGGGCGGAGGCTACGACAGCGTAGCTGACTGGCTGGTGGTCATGAGACAGTGGGCCGTGCCCCAGGGGATAGCCACTCGGCCAGTCAGCTACGCTATCGCAGCCTCCGCCTCCTAAACTGTGAAGGGTTGTAGCTCCCAAATTAACAGTGATAGGAATGTAGTTTAAATTGATTTGGACGCAGCTGGTTTCAAAGATTCCAATGCACGATAGAAAAAACTATTGTTCCATTTAAAAAATACATCTTTGTGCTGTAACTCTTTGGAAAATGATACAATAAACTATGTTCATAGCTCCGCAGGAAGTATAACATTTCTTGTGTTGACCTACCGCATTAAAATTTCCTGTCACCTATTATTTTCTAAGTTACAGAGGCAAACACATTTAGTGAAACACCCTGTGTATACGTGGCGTCTGTTCCGAAAGAACAGACGTCACTTCTGATCCTGCAGTTGTTATTGTTTCATATTCAGAGAATGTATCAACTGCGAATGGGCAAAGCCTGGAGTGATTTAGGGAAATCACGGAAAACCTAAATCTGGATGGCCGGAGGTGGATGTGAACCACCGTCCTCCCGAATACGAGTCCAGTGTGTTACTACTGCATCCTCTCGCTCGGTAGTATACTCTAAAAGGAACCTAAATGGTATACGATCACGACCAGAAGAAGCTACGACGATTTTGGCGAGCCAGCTAAAGGACAGATGTATGCCTATTACTAATCTCTTGGAAGATGCATTTCTCTCCATGACTATTTTTGTGTCCGTAGACACGGCTGCAAAGAGGGAAGAAATTCACGGACACGCTGTAACTGTTGTAACAGGTGCGTTATCCTCTTGGAAAATGCAGTTCTCTGCAGGAAACAGTGGTTGTTTCCCAATGACCTCCCCATCATTTAGGCATAACTGTACAGTCCAAATAAACTATGAAAGATGTTGCGCCGATTACTACATATTCGGTAATGGAAGTTGTATTAAAAAGTTCTTGTTTTAGGCCTGCCTGCGCAAACTTAATGTTTTTATAGCTATATTATTACCAATTTTAAATAACCTTTCCCAACTGTCACTGATCAGCGTGAAATTAACTGTGCTTTCTCTCATTTTCAGGTAAGGACTGCCCGTTTGCCCACGCCGCTTCCATTGTGGCTGCATTTAAGGTACCGTGCTACTGGGAGTATTGTTTTTGAAACGCTGCAGTCGCTTTTAACTTTATGACTAGTCAGATAATATGTTATTTTCGGCAGTTATATGCCGTGACTGAATTTTTCCTTGTGAAGGTAACGCCGACCAGCTCTGTGTACGATCAGAATGTAGCAAGACACTTTCTTTCGCCATTATTCCAAGAGATAGCCGATGCGCTGCTGCAACACGATAATGATCGTCCAAACTCTTAGCAAGAAACTTAGTCCTTAGCAAGACGTGCAGGAACTTTCTAGGCCAGTACGATCTCCGGTCTTTTCTCGAATCCTGCTCATATGATGGGACGATAACTGAGAAATACAACTCGTCAATCCAAGACATCCTGAAGAGGTGGATCACTCGTTGAATAATGTATCCCAAAACAGTAGTCGCCATCTGTATGAAGGTAGGCATCGCAGAATTAGTGCCTGCTTGAAGACTACACGAAGTACTAATATGGGGATTTCAGCATAGACTGACACGTGGTATCTTGAGCTGTAGATCTGTTCAACATGTTTAAATGTTTATAAATGTATGGCACTTGACTTCTCTGGTAATCAGTACCTAGTCTTACAAGCTGTTTAAATTAATCTAAGGACAAACACATACACCCATGCCCGAGGGAGGACTCGAAACTCCGACGATGTGCGACCGCGCGCTCCGCAGCAAGGCACCTTAGAGCGTTCGCCCACTCTACCTAGGCTATTGATCTGTAAACGTAACCATTTCATGTTTCCCACATGCACTGAATCAACTCTAAGACGCTGTTCTAATTTCGTTTTCCCGACAGTTGAGATATGTGTAGCGTGTGTTCCTTCGGACATGTCCGAAATAAGAGACATTACACCACTATCAATACATTGTGTGTGTGTGTGTGTGTGTGTGTGTGTGTGTTTGTTGTGGTCTTCAGTCCGGAGACTATTTTGATGCAGTTCTCCACTTTACTCTATCCCGAACAAGCCTCTTCATCCGTTTGAATCTGTTTACTGTAGTCATCTCTTGCTGTCTCTGCGATTTGTACCCAATTCACTTCCCTCTAATGCTAAATTCACGATCCCTTTATCTCTAAGAATGTATTCCTTCCTTAACGTATGCCAGAAATATTTTTTTTAGTTCTGTTCATTATCTCCTCATTAGTTACGCGATCCACCCACTATATCTTCAGCAAAAAAATGTTTGTAAAGTCTATGGGACTTAACTACGGGGTCATCAGTCCCTAAACTTACAAACTACTTATGAACTACTTACGAACTAGGACGGCACAAATATCCATGCCCGAGGGGGGATTCGAACCCCCGACCGTAGTGGCCGTGCAGACCGTGACTGGAGCGCCTCAGTCCCCGCGGCCACCGCGGCCGGCATATCTTCAGCATTCTTCTGTAGCACCTCATTTCAAAATCCTCTATCCTCTTCATTTCCGAACTGTTTATCGTTCATTTTTTACTCCCGTACAAGGCAACACTCCACACAAATGCCTTCAGGAAAGATTTCCTTCTGCTTAAATTAATATTCGAATCATGTATTCACAGCAATGGATGTGTTTCTTCTTCAACCCGCTCAGATTCTTTACCGATAGAAAATCGCACATGTATTTAGAGGATTGTTTCGTTTTATTTTCTCGTTGCAAAATCAGCTCACAAATTATCCGGCCCTGTACGATGGTTCGGTCCCGCTTGCAGTTTCTGACAAGTTTTGCCAATGCAGATTTAAAGGGACGGCGGCACGGAGGTGCGTTTGGCGCGCGAACAGGTGGAATATTCGGTGCAGGGGGCGCGTTCTACCCCCGCGCTGGAGGGGTTGTTGCGGCGCCGTGCGAGGGGGGTGAATCGATAGCGGCGCGGCACTGCTCTCGCTAGCAGTTCGCCAGCGTTTGGCGAGGCCGTAGCGCATCGCTGCCGTAGCCTATACTCTGGCTACGTCTCCAGAGCATGCGCTGTCTTACGGGGAACACTTATCGCCGATTCTGGTACACTTAGAATATATTGTCTTGTAGATAAAAATATGAGACACATTTTTTCTTACGTGCCCATAAGACCGTTCGAATCGGTCCAAATCCTCCCGAAGAAAAGGCAGTTTCTAACTTTCCGAGTAGGAGATATGCAAAAACGTATCCCCGGTTGCTACTGTACTTTACATACAACAGTGCTACCACATCTCCAAACGTTTTATGTATTTAGAAATCCCTAATCGCAGATATTTTTGAAACTGTAAATATCTTACGTCCATAAATCTGATGGTATATGATAAAGTAGCATAACTAAAATTTAGTAGTTAGATACAATTTAGAAGTGCGGCGGTGGGCCGCGGCGGAGTGGCCGAGCGCATTGAACCGCTATGCTCCGAAGTGCGAGGCCGTGCCCCGTCGGGGATTCGAATCCTCCCTCGGGCAGGGATGTTTCTGCTGACTTAAGTATAAGCTATTTCATAAGTAGTTCGTAAGTTTAGGGACTGATGATCCTGCAATTAAGTCCCATTAGCTTAACAAACATTTGAACATTTTCGGGGCGGTACAGTTGCAGAATGGTCTAAGGTACTGTTTTTTTTTACGGAACTCGCAGTTGCCGGCCGCGGTGGCCGAGGGGACTGAGGCGCTTCAGTCACGGTCTGCACGGCCACTACGGTCGGCGGTCGAATCCCCCCTCGGGCATGGATATTTGTGCCGTCCTAGTTCGTAAGTAGTTCATAAGTAGTTTGTAAGTTTGGGGACTCATGACCCCGTAGTTAAGTCCCATAAGATTTACAAACATTTGAACTCGCAGTTGCTCGTCTTCGGAGGTTCGAGTCCTACCTCCGGCATGTGTGTATGTGTGTAGGTGTGTGTGTGTGTGTGTGTGTGTGTGTGTGTGTTGTCCTTAGAGTAGGTTATTTTAAGTAGTTTGAAAGTGTGGGGATTGATGACCATTGCTATTTGGTCCAATAGATTTACAAACTTTAAACAGTTGTTTTTCCACACTTTTCTGGAATATTCAGATTTCCTACTTCCTGCAGATTTTTTAAAGTAAAAGGTCGTACTGCGGTTGTAGATTCACCCTATACATATGTATTAAAAAAAAGAAAAAAGCTTTAATTTCGGAAGATGCGGCCTCGGTGTGACTGGCTGCGTCCTACCGCCGCGGTGGCAGCTGTCCGTCAAGCCGGAAGCGCCTCCCCGAATGAGGCGCTTCTCCCAGCCGGGCAGTTGGCAGGCCTGGCCATCAAATATTCAGACGGCGCCATCAGGGCCGCCACCGGCCACTCGGCCTGACGTTTACGGCGCAGTAAAGCGCCCCTGGCGAGTCCGCCACACGCGGCGCAATCCACTGTGCCTCACGCGGGACTGCACACCGTTTTGCCGTGTAGCTCCGCCTGGCGATTAAACAACGTGGTTGGGAATTGCACGGACAACAAATTACTGCGAGATGCATTCAACTTACAACAACTCACATACTTTTCCTCATAAACTGATCGCATGGAAACTGTGAAACTCTTGTAACTTCTCGACGTAGTCTCCGCGCAGCTATCAACCTTTTTCAAAACGATTACGTCACGATTACACGGTCGCCGCGAACGCTTCCTTGGAGGTGCTGTGACGATTGGAAAATTATAGTGCAACTGCTTTGTTCGAGAACTGAAAAACTGCATCCATGCCTCAGGCATTGTTACAATTGCGAAAGAATGGGCTACACCAAGATCCTCTTTAGGGCACATCCTAGTAAGCAAAGGGCCAGAGTTCGATCACCTGTTTCGACACATATTTTCGACCGCTTCACTGAATTTCGTTGTTTGTGTTCGAATACTTACATAATTGTAATATCCAATGGTAACTTTTACGAAGGGCGCACGTATTTTTGTTTATTCGTAACTTTCTATATATTATAGAAGGTTATTAATCATTATTGTTTCAGTGAAAGAAACATAACTTACATTTTTTACAATATTGGCTTCTCAATTAGTTGACGACGGTATTCTTTGATTGTTCAGTTTGTGAAGAGCTACGACGTTGTTTTTGGAAAGTCATCTCTGTAGCTACTAATGGTTTTCCAAGGAGCTAACTACTCAACCATCGTTTTACGTGACACAGTTCTCAGCTCGGTACATACACATCAACAAAAACTGACAACACGTGGAATTCCCAAAATGTTTTATATAGCTGAATTGAAAAATAAAAAAATAAAAATAAATTCTTCCACAGTGGGATTCGAACCACCGACTCTACGGTTGTGAGGTCAGAACGCTACCACCTGAGCTCTGCCAAAATGTGCTGCAACTGCTCTAATCATTCATACTTTGCAAAACTTCAAAGTCTATTTTCTGAAGAATTTTTGAGAGTTGTGTCGAATGGCTTTGGCTGATTGTTATTAAAGTTCGGAACTTTATATATATATATATATATATATATATATATATATATATATATATATATATATATAATGAAAATTCTGAGAAAAATCCACGGTGCAGTTTTTAGAGAAAATATCTTGCAAAAAACACCCACGGAAGAACTATACAGACATTCTGAAACAATCACGACACATATCAGAAAACACAGAGCAAAATTTTTCATGCATATCGCCAGAATGAGTGACCCCAGACTAACTAAAAGAATATTCACCGAAATTTCTACATCGAAACTGGGCACATCTTGGTACAAAGAAACCACAGAAGACCTGAATACATTAAACGTCTCTATAGAAGACATATAAGACCGCAAAACCTGTAGTGAAAAAAAAATCAGAAACCAAAAAGTTGACATTCAGTCACAACACAAAAACAACAGACGAAAATGGACAGATGAACAAAAGAAGGTACAAAGTGAAAGAATGAAAGGTTTTTGGGAAGAAAAAAAGGTGAAAGACGGGAATAAAAGCTAGATTTTCGTGTTTTTAGCACTCTCCTTAAGGGGAATGTACGCAAATAATATATATATTCGCAGACGGAGTTTTCTCCGCTCAGATTAGACTGACTCCTGCCAACTACCGCGGTGATAGCTAAGAAGGATGAGTGTTCCAGTGATAATGCGCCCCCTGTACATCCTTCTACCCCAGAGAACTTTCGGCTGAGGCGACGCCCTCGGTGACCCAGATGCCGTGGTGACCCTAATGGGATCTGCCCCCTACCCCACCCATCATAATGAGCCGGGTCACGCCCCGCCTCGACGTACGACCAGCACAAAGGTCCGGAATTCCTGCCGAGGCGGCACAGCGAGGGGCTGTTAGCGGCTGCCGCTAGGGGCTGCTCTCCCCTAGGCCGCACAGTGCATCAGCCACACTTGCTGGAGTGGCTCTTTACGGGAGGAACAGAATGGAAACCGTTCGTACGGGAGTTCTCTAAACCAGGTGGCTAGACACCCTGTCGTATTGATTAGCAGTAGGGAGAACGTCTCGAGACATGTGAAACGAAGGAAAATGGTGCAAGAAGATACAGTGACGGAAATGAAAATTAGTTCGCCGTCTTACAAGGAGAGCACATGGATATTGGGTTTTAGAATTTCTTTATACTTATAGTACGTAAAGTTCTGAACTTTAATAACAATCAGCCAAAACCATTCGACGCAGCTCTCAAAAATTCTTCAGAAAATAGACTTTGAAGTTTTGCTAAGTACACGTAAGTATGAATGATTAGAGCGGTTTCAGAACATTTCGGCGGAGCACAGATGGTAGCATTCTGGCTTCACAACCATAAAGTCGGTGGTTCGAATCCTACTGTGGAAGATATTTTTTCGCTTTTCAATTCAGTTATATAAAACATTTTGGGAATTCCACGTGTTGTCAGTTTTTGTTTATGTATATGTAGTACTCTTGCGTAGTTCGCGAACGAACTAGTTCGGAAGAGCGCTCCCACAGGCGAACTACGCGAACTAGTTCGCAGATCCCTCGCCTCTTAGTTCGTCCGCTCCTTTTCCGATGACTGACGGATAACAGCGAGAGGACGCGAGAGCGCGCAGAATCGCGTGATTCCCTTCTGCCAGTTGCCGTCATTTCGAGCTGAGATGCAGCTCAGCTGTAGTTTCAGTAGCGGTAGCAAAAGCCAAAACGAGCGGACGAACTAAAAAGAGCGACCTACTTCGGGGCCGAGCTGCGAACTAAAAGGAGAGCTACCGGTCGCGCACTAAAATATGCGCAATAGGTCGCGAACTAAAATATGCGCGATAGGTCGCGAACAGAATTAAAAATCACGTGTTTGCCTTCTGCTGATGAGAGCCATATCGAGGTGAGCGTCTGCCTGCTAGATTACATAGTTCAGTGCTACAAAATTTCTGTTTTGAAATATTCTGCACTCTGCAATATCTGACCAATAAATTCCATATTGCCAAGATATAGAGATAACTTTAAACTTAAACGCGTGAAATTATCCAGAAACTGTTTCTTCTATTTTGCGTGATATCGTTAGCGGCTCAAGCAGCAAGCGCATGAAGCAGCTAGGTGGGGGAACTTCTCTCTCTGCCTGCATACGCAGACCACGCCGCTCAGCCGTCACTGGGGGCGGACGAAATAAAAGAACGAACTAGTTCGCGGCAGAGGCGCGAATTAAAGTGAGTGCTCCCGATCGAGAACTATTATGCGCAAGTCTAGTATGTAGACGAGCTGAAAACCGTGTCCTCATCTAAAACGATGGTTGAGTAAGGTAGCTGCTTGGAAAGACATTAGTAGCTATGGAGATGACTTTCCAAAAACAGCGTCGTAGCTCTTCATAAACTAAACAATCAAAGACTACTGTTGCCAACTAATAGTGAAGCCAGTACTGTAAAAAATGTAAGTTATTTTTCTTCGATTGAAACAGTAATTATTAAAAACCTTCTATAAAATATAAAAAAATACGAATAAACAAAAATACGTGCGCTCTTCGTAGAAGTTACCATTAGATATTAATATTGTATGAGTATTCGAACACAACGAAAAAAAGTAAAAAAAAAAAAAAAAAAAATGTGACGATAGGATCCGAACTACCGACCCTAGGACTGAAACGCCAAAACCCTACCACGTGAGCTACACCGACGGATGCTGCAACTGTTTCGATTATTGGTACTTACTTGTACTAATCGTTAGTGGTGTGGTGGTCTAACGGTAAGATGTCTGCCTAGTAAGGATGGGGGTCCGAGTTCGATTCCCGGCCGCATCACAAATTTTAATTCATTTCTTCATATTTATAATTAATAAAGCGGGTACTGAACAGAATTGGTGAGAAAAGGAATTTTTGGCATACCTTGCCTAAAAGAACGGATCGCTTGCTGGACACATTCTTAGACATCGAGGAATCGTAAATTTAGCATTGGAGGGAAGTGTGTGGGAGTAACAATCGCAGAGGAAGACCAAGAGACGCGTATAGTAAGCGGATTCGAGTGGATGTAGGTAGCCGCTCTTATGAGGAGATGAAGAGGCTTGTTCATGATAGAGTAGGGTGGAGAGCTGCATCAAACCAGTCTCCGGACTGAAGACCTTAACAACAACAACAACAGCTATCAGAGAAACGCGGGCCGATGTTTCAGACCGTTGTCTGCTTCGCGGGCGGGCATACGACATCCGGAAACACCGCTTCCTCTTCGCAGAAGGGCAGACAGATTTTGGCGTTGCTTACGAGCCAGACGTCGGTCCCTCGCCTGGGTAACAACGCTGAGGTAATTTTTGTCCGAGAAGCAGCGAGTGATGACGTGTCGACAATGGGGAGGTAACTCAGCGAACGCGCCCGACTTTCCGAGGTGGTGTGAAGGCGTAGTGGGGGGCATGTGACGAGTAAGTGGGGGCTGGGGGAGGGGGGGGGGAGGGATTCGACTGGCGACTGGCGCACACAATGGACGATAAAACGCCGCGCAACTGGCGCCAGACATCTGTCACGCACAATGCGACGTCATGACCGCGAGCTGGCCGTGTGTCACGTCTACTCTACCCCCTCCCCCCTACCCCTCCGCTACTTTTGTTTTCTGCCTCTTAACTGTCTCACAGGCTCAAGCATCGAAGTTAGACACTACCATCTTATACGCCGGAGTACAGCATTCGTCGTGAATGGGAACGTTATAATGGCACCACCTTACGCAACAGCTAACACGAATTCGCCAGTATGGTTCTAACCAAGGTACCACTACACGCCCCTAACCCCGTCCCAGTGCAAGGCCTCAAAGACGTGTAGTAACGGATTTTTATGGGTCTCAGATATGTTGTAGAGAAACATGCCCTGAGTATGAGGCTACTAGCATATTAGCGACTGGCTTTGGTATGGAAAAAAAGTATAAGTTCCATTGCATGCTGTAAGACGAGTAACTTTAGTTATGTTCCGACGATGTGAGCGTGGTCTCCAGCTACCACGACTGGTAGAACCTTCTGGAGGCTGTTTACAGAGACCTCATGATTCTGTTGATA